>ML058434.1:1018759-1684190 GCA_003013855.2 Liriodendron chinense | reverse complement strand
AGTACGCTAAGAATCCTGCCAGTTCACAAGACGGTGTAAGCTCATTCGGATTGCGAAACTTTTGTTCAAAACGTTCCTTCATTAAAGCCTGGTCTTCGGGTAAGATCTCGTACTCTTCGTAATTAATGCTGCGAGGAGAAAGAAGTGCCCATGTCAGAAACAAAGAAATTAAAGTATGCAGAGCATAAAGTATAAAAGAAGGCATCGAAAGAAGTATTACTTCATCCTCTGGCTGAAGTAGATCAACCAGTCGTCGTAGTGAATTTTTGTAATATTGTCGAACTGTGACAACTTAGCAAACAACTCTAGACAAGCCTTTAAATGATAAGCATCTCGAGGACTTTTGAGCCGAAACGAAGACAACTCTTCATCAGTTGGAACGTATTCCTGATAATATTCTCCTATCACAGACAACCCAGCCATCATCCGGAGATCCCATAAGGTTATGCTCATCTCTCCATATGGAAAGTGGAACAAATTGGTAACGGAAGACCAGTAGTTCAAGAAGCTTCGAAGAATTGTTGGATCTCGGGAGAAATGTTCAGAAGTCGCATCGATAGCCTGATACAGGCCGACTTGTTTTAAAATCCTCTCATGTCGGATCAAAATCTCTTTTGCCCACGGCTCATAACCAACTCGCTCGTTCAAATGACCCCTGCGTACGAAAGCTCTTCGTCGCCCATATTGTTGCCTTGTCCAGGTGTCGAAACCTTTGCTGCACTGTCTCAAAATAATGGACTGGAGAAGGAGTGTGAGGATCACAAGTAGGCGCAAGGAAAACTATTTCTCTCGGGGAACCTACACGCTGTTCTCTCCCATCGTCGATCAGTATGGTAGTGAACAACTGCTCGGGGGCAGATGTCCACCTTTCGACTCCATAGAACTGAAAAGGGCCTTGAACGTTGGATGGTTCGATGCTCGGGAAGGGCTTGTACCTCGTAAGATATTTTTCATGTAAGATGACTCGGTCGGTATAAGGGTTGACGATGGAAAAACCACATGCCGTAATGATCTTGTTTCTATTCCAGCCGATCTTCATCCGCTCATTCTTCGGATCAACGAGCTGTGGCGATTGCGCCGCCTGGTCAACTTCCTTAGCCGGCTTCTTACCTCGATTTCGTCTCTTCTTCTTCCGATCTTCCTGATCATCCTCGGAATGTCGGACGTGCACGCTAGAAGGACCTGTCTCAACAACATTAGCAGCATCAGTGAACTGACAATACTAGGCAGACCAGTCCTCTTCAGTCCCTTGCGTCGGAGGCTCAGGTGTGGTTTTATCCACATAGATACGCAGTAATACTTCATGGGAGAGCTTCTTAATTCGATCAGAGAAATCCTTCACTTCGGATTCGATTCTCTCAAAGGATTGCGAACAACACTCTACCGAAGACGGGTTAGCAGTATCTCCAGTTACCCTCTTCTTACCGCGTCAGTACAGACGAAGCGCCGGAGACTTGCGATTTGGAAGCTTCACTGGAAGATCCTGCTGCTGTCGCCATGATTCACTGCAACACGCAAACAAGAGTGCATCAAACGGAAGACCAGCGCATGTAATAGGCAACGCAATAAGGTAAGCACCGCATCATTCAAGCATGGATTTCACACACAAAATACGTCAGTAAATACATGCATAAAGTCATGACCCACAACAATATGGAAATAGTGGAATTCGAGCGCACATCCGATAAGCAAGCGCGCACATATCATAGCGCAACAAATACAGTAGCAGCCCTACATGTACACTCGGAGTGCGTACAAATTCGCACTAACCCCAAATGATGAATAAGCACCCGTTTGGAAGTGCACATCGTAGAACTGCTTAAGGGAGCAGTTGCAAGCCATCAAAGACCAGCATAAGAAACATATTATGGGGCACAAGCACTAAGTCCCAATCGTATTCAAGCGTTGAGTGAGATAGCCACAAACGACATCGAGTTTGGCTGAGAATAGAGCCAGATATGCCACTTTTTCACCGAAGGCAGGTGCTGGGGCCAAAATTCCATTATTTCACTAAGTAGTGTAACCACATGCGCCCAAGGAGATGCCCCAAGCGCATGTGGCCTCTCACATGCGCCTGATCACCTCTCACATGCACCCATTTTGTGAATTTCCTTCCACTTATGAAAGGTGCACTACTACATGCGCTTGGGGCAAGAAACGTGCACCTAAGCTATCTCTACATGCGCATGGAGCCAATGACATGCACGTGGAGCAAGATCCCATATGCCCATTATCAGTTGGAGGGGCACATGCGCCCATAGGAAGAGCACATGTGCCTACTCCCTCATGAGGAGCTCTCTCACCTCTTAGAATTTTGGTTTTCTTGATTCAGAAATGACCAAATGACTCAGTGAGTCCGGTATTTATACTTGAGCCTAGGGACCGGTGCACTGCACTGGCCTAACGTAAGCATCCATCGCAGCGCACCGGGGGGGCACTTGTTGGGGCTCAAATTTGTACCCATTATAAAATAGTATTCAGCAATCCATCTACGACGGTTTGGACCGATTTCGAGATCCGAAATACTCAGAAAATGCCTAGTGCAACCCAAGCATGCGTGATCATGAACGAAACCTACAAATGCTATTTCGGGGTGGAATCAGACATGCGGATTACCGCCAAATGATCCGAAATGCCTTAAAACCCTTAACCTGTAAGTTTCAAGGTCGCACGATGCATATCTTTACCCGCGCGCTTCCAAATGCATTTTTGCCCTGACCGTATCCGACTATAAGGGCCCGAAAGCTTACAGGTACCATTTCAGGCTGGAAATCCAGAATGCCCAAAAAACCTTAAGTAGCAAGTTTGAAGTCCTTGTGGTGCATATTTCCATGTGCGCGCTTCCCGGAACAATATTCCTATGCAAAGAGCTGATCGGGAGGGTCCAAATTGGTAAAGAACTACCAAAATTTACAGCAGATGACCATCGGTATCCCACCCCGTTCATTCAGGAGGTTGATCATGGCCTAAAAGCGGCTTGGCGTCAGTAACCTCAGTCTCCGAAAAGGTAGCCCCCCCCCCCTGGAGGTCGCCCGTCAGAGCCTAAAACCTGAAATATTCTAAGTGTTGGAACATGCATTTGCCCACTTTCTCTCCACATGCAGATGCCATGAGGAGACATGCATTTTCTCTCTCACCACATGCGCATGAGAGCCCTCTCTCTCCCTTTCCATATTTTAAAATTTCAAAAATATCAAAAATAATAAAATATGTGCTAAGTGTGAGCACATGCGCACATGTGCGCACCACAGAAGAGGGCACATGCGCCCACCTTCTTTGCAACATGCGCCTACACACCATTGCATGTGCATGCCATAGCCACATGCGCCTGATGCATGGTGACATGCGCATGATTCCCATCACATGCGCATGACTCCTCTCTCCAAATGCATGCGCATGCTCTCCCTTTTGCAAACAACATGTGCCCGATACCCGATACCCGATTAACATGCTATAAATACCCCTCTACTTGATGAGACAGGAACGAGATCATCACTCCCATAACATTCTTCTTGCAGAGGTAAAAATTCCTCACCGGAATCCTCACCGGGATAGGGACATGCGCCCATCCCTTTGCCGGATGCCCTCGCCGGAAAGAGATTTCTCCCACCGGAGCAAAATCCTCCAAGTTCCATGGGACATGCGCTCATCCTTTTATTGGAAGCAAATGAGAAATTTCTCAAGTCCTTGGAGGACATGCGCCCAAGGGAGAAGCCACATGCGCACAAGTGCGCCCAAGGGAGAAGCCACATGCGCACAAGTGCGCCCAAGAGGTAGGCACATGCGCTTACCTCCCTTCCATTCCCTTTCTCTCTTCACTTTTCTCTCACATGCGCTTGGGATGGGATCACATGCACCCAACTTAAGATCACATGCGCCCACACCCCATGGGAGATGCGCCTAGACGCTGATGGGAGGTGGGGCGTTCTGTGATGTGGCCCGCCTTTGATGTGGCCCACATTCTGATCTAGAGGACGCTCCTAGACACGCATTAATGTCCTCTATCCATCCCCCGGACTGGATTCGCCAACGGTCGATGTTAAGTGGGCCCAAATCAGCAATTTGATCAAAAAGGCCAACACTTAGCCAATATTGCAAACCTCAAAAACCCTTCTGAAAGAGCCAGAGACGACCGAAATCGAGAGGAATCGGGTGAAATTTGACCGAACCCGAGAGGGAGACTTCTCTCCGCCATAACATGATATATCATAATCATGCACCGCAACAAGGTTATCCAAACTTAGGAGCCCCAAATACCTTAATCAAGTGGTCAGCAGGCACACTACTTAGTTGTTTTCAGCCTGGGAAGTGCCTTGTTGGCTCAGAAACCGACTTACGCTAAACAAATCGAAATGCGATCGCACTGCGACCCTCGTGGAAATAATCCACCCCTATCCAAAGACGATCGTGACAGGCATTCACCGATCAGATCATAAACAGGCCCTGGGAAGTGCCCTGATGGCCTGAAAAATCTACTAATGCTAAATGAAATTAATTGCGATCTCGAAGACGCGAGGGCAAAATATCAATGACATAAAGATATATACGAAGCGGGTTGATCAAAGCAAATGCATAATTTGTTTGATGCACTTAACATCTAGCATAAATGCGATCTTCTCTTGAGCATGCACAAAGCATAGTTACTTTGTACTGTGTTGAACCTCCAATTTATACATTTCATTGCCCATTACACGACAAGGTTTGCATGATTTTCATGGTTTAAAGGCCCACCTAACATATGTTTTTGTGATTATAGGGATGAGAGCGGACTTTATTCAATTACGAGCCAAAAGAATGCATTTGGAGCTATTGCATGAAGCCTAGGATGGACCAAAGAAAGAAGAAGAAAGAGGGAGAAAAGAGGATGAAGAAAAGAAGAAAAGGTTGCAGAAAAACAAGGCAGACCGGTCGTCCGACCGGTCAGCCACATCAAAGGAGCAAGTGGAATACATGCCGACCGGTCTTGACCGGTCGGCCATGAAGGCTTTGCATGTTGAAAGACAGGCCGACCGGTCATGACCGGTCAGCCATGAACACTGGAAGCTGGACAGAGGAGCCCGACCGGTCATGACCGGTCGGCTGTATACACTGGACAAAGCAGAAACGATGCCCGACCGGTCATGACCGGTCGGGTAGGCACGCTGGACATGTTGGACAGGTCTGTCCGACCGGTCTTGACCGGTCTGCAGCACTCCCTAGAGTATTTGAAAAGCCAGTCCGACCGGTCTTGACAGGTCGGCAGCACTCCCTGGAGTATTTGAAAAGCCAGTCCGACCGGTCTTGACCGGTCGGCAGCACTCCCTGGAGTATTTGAAAAGCCAGTCCGACCGGTCTTGACCGGTCGGCCCTGCGTAAGAGGATTCCTTTCTAAAGCTGGACTCCGAAAATTACTGCTCAATGCGTAATCTTTTGCAGAATCCGACGCAAGGGAGGTTTATTACTATAAAAGGACACCTAGGGACTCTCCCTATGGTATCAGAGAAGCTAAGGAACGTGAGTTTGGAGAGTGAAGGCGATTGTGGAGCGGCTGCAACTCTCCTATTCGGGTTTTTCTGTTTTTATGCTTTATTTCAGAGTTTTTAGTTAAAGCATGACAATGCTCGGCTAAAACCTCTCAGCTTAAGCTGAGAGGTGAAGCTTGCAGCTAATTCCATGTTGATTTCAGTTTAATTCAAGTAATTTACATTCAAGTTTGGATTTTTGCATGCTTTAGTTCCAAAAAAAGGTAGTTTGAGACGTTTTATCTGAGTTTATGTGCTCCGGACATGAATTCCTTTTAATTCTCTGAGATTATCATATTTGTTTGTTTAAATTCGGATTATAGTAATCCTTGAGCAGGCCATAGTCCAGAGGCATGGATGTTACTCCGCAGGCTATGATTTCGAGTTTGTATTGATTGAATGGAACTAGAACTTGGAAGTTCAACTTGAATGTGATGGAATGTGTGTGAATGCTTTACTTTTCAATTAGATGAGAGATAGGACTTCAAATCTAGTTGAGTTCTATACTTGGATTGACTGAATTGACATGGGATTGCTACAAGTGAATCCTTGAAAGCCTTAGTACTTTATATCTCTGATTTTTCATTAAGTTCCTGTTTTTTTTTAGTAAACACTCAATTGAATCTGATTTCCTTAAAAAAAACTGAGTTGCTGGAGTGATTTGGGAGCTGTTACTATTTCCCTGTGGATCGACCTCGGTCTTACCGAGTTTTATTACTACATCGCAGCCTTACACTTGAGGCGAGCGAACAAGTTTTTAGCGCCGTTGCCGGGGAATTAGATAACGGTTTTCGAATAGTTTCAGTGGCTGTAGAAGTAGCAGTAGATAGTTTTTCTGATTTTCTTAGAACTAACAAGTTTTTCTGTTTTGTAGGAATTTTTCTCTAGTTCAAGCGCATCAGGTGATACTTTTCTAACTTAGCTTCTGCAGAATTTTTTCAGATTAGTTTCAGATTTTAGTTTTCTAGGATAGGATTAGTTTCAGTTTCTGGTTGAGTGGTTTATGTCCCGTTGGGAACGTAACCACTCAAATCATCTCCAATCTGAAGGTGGTTTAGTTGGACCATTGTCAGTCCATAGACGAGTCCGGAATTATCAAGAGCATTGTGAAAGTTTGGGGAGTATGGATCAAACACCTGTAAGGAATCCTCCCCCCCCCCCCCCCCCCTACTCCAACGACAAACGCAAATCATGAAGGAGTAGGAGAGAATGAGGTACATAATGTTCCTCCAATGAGATCACTACGAGACTACCTACAACCTGCCCGTGCAATTACACCTTCTTACATAGTTCTACCAGCTAACGGTGGAACCCTTGACATAAAACCGGGTGTAATTCAACTTTTACCTAAATTCCATGGGCTAGACTCTGACCGCCCATACTTACACTTGCAAGAATTCGAAGAAGTGTTGGCCACCTTGCATTATCCCAATGTTTCTGAGGATACAATCAGACTTAAACTTTTTCCCTTCACTTTGAAAGAAAGAGCCAAAGATTGGCTTCACTCTCTTGGACCACATTCGATTGGGTCATGGGTTGAGATGAACCGGGAATTCCTGAAAAAGTTCTTCCCGGCTCATAAAACAAACACTCTTCGAAGGGCCATAATGAATTTCTCAGCTAAAGAGGGTGAATCTTTTTTTCAATGCTGGGAAAGATTTAAGGATCTCCTACTTGCTTGCCCACATCATGGCTATGAGAGTTGGCGAGTTATAAATTTTTTCAATGATGGATTAAGTTCCAATATGCGCCAATTTGTGGAAATGATGTGCAATGGCGAGTTTATGAGTAAAAATCCAGATGAGGCTTGGAGTTACTTGGACATGTTAGCTGAAAACGCCCAATCTTGGGATACATCGGATAAACCCAATAACTCCAAGCCCACTCAAGAGAAAAGTGGGATCTATATCCTTAAGGAGGAAGACGACGTGAATGCAAGGATAGCCAACCTCACAAGGAAGGTTGAGGCCATGGAACTTAGCAAAAGTGGAGTTCCCAAGTCCAAGGAAGCTGTTGAAACCACATGTGGGATTTGCCTCACCGACTTACACGCTACGCAAGATTGTCCCACAATTCCTGCGTTTCAAGAAGTGCTACATGAACCACCCGAATTTCAGTTGGAAGAATGCTCCTACGGGCAATCCTACCAACTCCCAAAGAGGGCCACCCATGCAAAATATGGCCCCACCTCAATTCTCATTGGAGGATACCTTGAGAGCAGTTTATGCAAGGGCAAGCGCAAATAAATGAATCGAATCAGCAAATGTTCCAAGAGCTTAAAGTCCCGGTTGATGAGATTAAGGGACGCTTGAATGCTAGGGAAGGGACCTTTCCGGCCCAACCTCAGCCCAATCCAAAGCAAGTACATGAAGTAAGCATCCCTAATTCTTCCAACCAAAACATGGAGCAAGCTAAATCCATTACCACCCTTAGAAGTGGTAAACAAATTGACAAAACTATTCTGGTGAAGGCCGATGAGCCTAATGATCCGGTAAATTCTGAGGATGAAGATGGATCTAACTTAGCCCCACAACAACCGGAACGCATTTACAAGCCCATAGCACCATTCCCTTCGAGATTGGTTGCCCCAAAATCTCTCCCAAACTCTCAAGATATTCTAGAAATTTTCAGACAAGTCAAGATCAATATCCCTTTACTTGATGCCATCAAACAAATTCCCTCTTATGCCAAGTTTCTAAAAGACATATGCACAACAAAACGCAAATATAATGTGCAGCAAAAGGCCTTCTTAACTGAGCATGTTAGTGCCATCCTCACTCAAAAGACCCACCCAAAATTCAAAGATCCCGGTAGTCCCACCGTCTCATGTATCATTGGAGACTACCGGATTGAACGTGCCTTGTTAGACTTGGGGGCGAGTGTGAACTTGATCCCATACTCGGTATATGAGCAATTGGGTTTTGGTGAATTAAAACCCACCAAAACCACATTGCTACTCGCTGATAGATCTATCCGTGTACCGAGGGGGATAGTTGAGGATGTTCTAGTCCAAGTTGACAAATTCTACTACCCAGTAGATTTTATAGTCTTGGACACACAACTGGTTGTGGATGCTAGCACCCAAATACCGGTAATACTAGGCCGCCCATTCCTTGCCACATCAAACGCAATCATCAATTGCCAGAATGGGGTGATGCAACTATCTTTTGGAAACATGACACTATAGGTGAATGTGTTTCACTTGGGCAAAAGACATAGGGATGTCGATGATGATGAGTTCTTCGATGTGAACATGCTTGAAACTTTTGAAGAAGAAGAACTCCTCCAACTTGAACCACTAGAAAGCTTGGAGACATGCTTAGCACATTTCATGGATTCCGAAGATCCCATCATTAGTGAGATTGTGCAGGCATTAAATATAGAAAGACCGGTGGTAGATATTAGCCGGTTGAGGCCCCATTTTGAGAAATTACCACCAACCACATCAAGACCTCTACCGTCTAACATCAAACCACCAAAGCTTGACCTTAAACAATTGCCATCCGAGCTTAAATACGTATATTTGGGTCAAGAGGAAACTTTCCCAGTTGTCATTGCCTCCCACCTTGAGAAGGACCAAGAGCTCAAGTTGATTGAGTTACTCAAAGAACATAGGGAAGCCATAGGTTGGACAATAGCGGATCTCAAAGGGATAGATCCTTCGGTTTGCACGCACCGAATACACCTTGAAGAAAATACAAAAATGACTAGACAACCTCAAAGACGGCTAAATCCAAACATGATGGAGGTTGTCAAAGCCGAGGTGTTGAAGCTATTGGATGTGGGTATTATCTACCCCATCTCAGATAGCCAATGGGTGAGTCCTACCCAAGTTGTCCCCAAGAAATCCGGTATTACCATCATTGAGAACGCCAACAACGAACTTATACCGACGAGGGTGACCACCGGTTGGCGTATGTGCATTGATTATAGGAAGCTCAATACAGTTACTAGGAAAGACCACTTCCCTCTCCCATTTATGGATCAAATTTTGGAGAGGTTGGCAGGTCATTCCTATTATTGCTTCCTAGATGGCTATTCCGGATACAACCAAATTGAGATAGCTCCGGAAGAGCCAAGAGAAAACCACATTTACATGCCCGTTTGGTACCTTCGCTTACCGAAGGATGCCATTCGGGTTATGCAATGCACCTGCCACATTCCAACGATGCATGTTGAGTATTTTCTCGGACATGGTGGGTGAGTTTCTTGAGGTATTCATGGATGAATTTTCTGTTTTTGGTTGTACATTTGATGAGTGTCTCGAGCACTTGAAGTTGGTCTTGATGAGGTGTGAGGAAAAGCAACTTGTATTAAACTGGAAAAAGTGCCATCTCATGGTACAAAGAGGAATAGTCCTTGGACACATCATCTCGTCCAAAGGAATAAAGGTAGACCGGGCGAAAATTGACATAATTTCCAATCTACCACCACCCAAAAGCATACGCGATGTGCGGTCCTTCCTTGGACACGCCGGTTTCTATCGAAGGTTTATAAAGGACTTTAGTCACATCTCAAGGCCTTTATGTAACCTTTTACAAAAGGAGAACCAATTTGAGTGGAGTGCCGAATGTCAATTAGCTTTTTCAAAGCTAAAAGACATGTTGACAACCGCTCCTATCATGCAACCACCAGATTGGTCCATGCCTTTTGAGTTGATGTGCGATGCGAGCGATTTTGCTATTGGGGCGGTGTTAGGCCAAAAGAAGGATAAAAAGGGCCATGTCATCTATTACGCAAGTAGTACCTTGAATCTTGCCCAAGTTAATTATTCGACTACGGAGAAATAGCTCCTAGCTGTCATCTTCGCCTTGGACAAGTTCAGGCCATACTTAATAGGATCCAAAGTCATTGTTTATATGGATCATGCGGCGCTGAAATACCTTCTTTCTAAGAAGGATGCTAAGCCCCGTTTGCTTAGATGGATCCTACTCCTTCAAGAATTCAACTTGGAGATCAAAGATAAGAAGGGGGTAGAAAATGTGGTGGCGAATCATCTATCCCGCCTAGTCCTACCAAATTCCATTGACAAGTCACCTATTGAGGACTCATTCCCTGATGAGCAACTCTTTGTTGCTGTGCACTCACCATGGTACGCTGATATAGCCAATTATCTTTCCACAGGTACGATGCCGATTCATTGGACTGCGCAAGACAAACGTAAATTTCTAGGGGAAGTGCGCAGATTTTCCTGGGATGAACCTCTATTGTTTAAATATTGCCCAGACCAAATTATAAGGAGATGCGTTCCCGATGATGAACATAATTCAGTCATCTCCTTTTGTCATGATCAAGCATGTGGGGGTCATTTTTCAGCCAAGAAAACAACTGCAAAAATTCTGCAGTGTGGTTTTTATTGGCCCACGTTATTTAAGGACACCCACGAGTTTTGCAAAGCGTGCGAGCGCTGCCAGAAGCTAGGAGGATTATCCCGTTAAAATATGATGCCTCTCACCCCAATTCAACATCTTGAAGTCTTTGACTGTTGGGGCATCGATTTCATGGGACCATTCCCCTCATCTTTTGGACATGTCTATATTCTGCTTGCCGTAGACTATGTGTCTAAATGGATAGAGGCTATCCCATGTAGAACCAACGATCATCGTACGGTTCTCAAGTTCCTCAAAGAAAACATACTTTCTATATTTGGGACGCCTCGACCCATTATTAGTGATGGTGGTTCTCACTTTTGCAATAGACCTTTTTGAAACTTTGATGAAGAAATATAGTATTAGGCACAAAGTAAGTACCCCATACCACCCACAAACAAGTGGGCAAGCTGAAATCTCTAATAGGGAAATCAAGCAGATTTTGGAAAAGATGGTGAGACTGGATCGCAAGGATTGGTCCCTAAGATTAGATGATGCACTTTGGGCTCACCGTACTGCCTACAAGACACCCATTGGAATGTCCCCTTATAGACTTGTCTATGGGAAAGCTTGCCACTTGCCTGTGGAGATAGAACACAAAGCCTATTGGGCAATTCGGGCTCTAAATTTTGACATTGACAAGGCTAGCTCGCTTCGCAAACTTCAATTAAATGAGCTTGATGAGATCCGGAATGATGCATATGAGAATTTGAGAATTTACAAGAGCAAGATGAAGGCCTTTCATGACAAGCACATCTTAAGGAAATCTTTCCATGAAGGACAGAAAGTGCTCTTGTATAATGCCCGACTTCATCTTTTTCCGGGAAAATTACGATCTCGATGGATCGGCCCATATATTGTCAAAGAAGTTTTTCCTCATGGGGATGTTAAGATTGAGAATGCAGCGAATGGTGACTGTTTCAAAGTTAATGGACAACGCCTTAAACCATTTGTTGAGAAATTTGATTCAGAGGACATGTCCATCTCCCTGAATGATCCTGTCTATCAGGATGATTGATCTCCTAGTCTGATGGAGGTATAGCATAGGTAGGTTTAGTTTTGTTCTTCTGTTTTAATAGGTTTTAGTTGTTGGGTTGGAGAATTCCCTGATCGCTCTCTCAGGTACTATTGTTCTCACTCTCTCATTGTTTACCATTGCTCTCATGTTCATGCTAATTGACTATCTTTTTACATTGAGGACAATGCAATATTTGGTTGGGGGTGAGATGAGATCTCTCATCTAGCATATTGCAACATTTCGAGCTTCATATGCTTCATATGCACACAATTTTTTCGAATTTTCTAACATCTCAAAACTCTTTTAGAAAATCTTGTTTCTATACATTTGAGATGCTATGAGTATAAGAAGAGGAGATACGAAGTGTGTGATGTTGTAGTTTTGAATTTCTCCCAACATAATGGTTTTATATGATAGTTCCCCCTATTGTTGTGATTGATAGAAAAATTTGAACACCTTTGCACCAAGTTCACATTACACGATTTTCATGAGTGACAGGGTTATGTGATTTGTGGATTAGCTAGACTTTGATTTAAAGGTGTTGAGCAGCCAAGCCGGGGTATTTTGTCCATCCTTGTCCATGGAAAAATAACTGAAGATATGGATTTCTAAAAATCCTATCTAATTTAAAAGAAAAAGGAAAGAAAGGATGAAATCGGGAAGGAAAGAAAAATGGTGGAAATTTCTGAAAAGGGCTACCTATTACCAACCGGGTGATGGTCGAACCGTAACCAAAGCCGAAAATGGGACGTAGTGTGAAAGCCGTCGGAAGGACAGTAAGGCAAATTCCTGTCATAGGCTTGCTGTTGCTCTGTGCACCTTAAAATCCTTGGTCTACTTAATCTATGAAGAAGATGATTCCAGGAACTCATGAGATGAACTTTCACTATGCACACTAGGTTGAATTTGTTCGAGTTCTTCTATTTATCAATCAATCAGCGGGAATTACATGTAGACACTTCTTATGTTTTGAGAGTCCAAGGTTCAGCTTCTATCACCTAATTTCTCCAAATTTTATACTTGTACATTTTGAAATGGATAGAAACATGGTTTCTGGAAGAGAGTTGGATTTGGAGGTTTGAAATTGTTTTCACGCATGTTTTGCTCGGGACTAGCAAAAAGCTGGCTGGGGGGTGTGTTGAACCTCCAATTTATACATTTCATTGCCCATTACACGACAAGGTTTGCATGATTTTCATGGTTTAAAGGCCCACCTAACATATGTTTTTGTGATTATAGGGATGAGAGCGGACTTTATTCAATTATGAGCCAAAAGAATGCATTTGGAGCTATTGCATGAAGTCCTAGGATGGACCAAAGAAAGAAGAAGAAAGAGGGAGAAAAGAGGATGAAGAAAAGAAGAAAAGGTTGCAGAAAAACAAGGCAGACCGGTCGTCCGACCGGTCAGCCACATCAAAGGAGCAAGTGGAATACATGCCGACCGGTCTTGACCGGTCGGCCATGAACACTGGAAGCTGGACAGAGGAGCCCGACCGGTCATGACCGGTCGGCTGTATACACTGGACAAAGCAGAAACGATGCCCGACCGGTCATGACCGGTCGGGTAGGCACGCTGGACATGTTGGACAGGTCTGTCCGACCGGTCTTGACCGGTTGGCAGCACTCCCTGGAGTATTTGAAAAGCCAATCCGACCGGTCACGACCGGTCGGCCCTGCGTAAGAGGATTCCTTTCTAAAGATCGACTCCGAAAATTACTGCTCAATGCGTAATCTTTCGCAGAATCTGACGCAAGGGAGGTTTATTGCTATAAAAGGACACCTAGGGACTCTCCCTAGGGTATCAGAGAAGCTAAGGAACGTGAGTTTGGAGAGTGAAGGCGATTGTGGAGCGGCTGCAACTCTCCTATTCGGGTTTTTCTGTTTTTATGCTTTATTTCAGAGTTTTTAGTTAAAGCATGACAATGCTCGGCTAAAACCTCTCAGCTTAGGCTGAGAGGTGAAGCTTGCAGCTAATTCCATGTTGATTTCAGTTAAATTCAAGTTTGGATTTTTGCATGCTTTAGTTCCAAAAAAATGGTAGTTTGAGACGTTTTATCTGAGTTTATGTGCTCCGGACATGAATTCCTTTTAATTCTCTGAGATTATCATATTTGTTTGTTTAAATTCAGATTATAGTAATCCTTGAGTAGGCCATAGTCCAGAGGCATGGATGTTACTCCGCAGGCTATGATTTCGAGTTTGTATTGATTGAATGGAACTAGAACTTGGAAGTTCAACTTGAATGTGATGGAATGTGTGTGAATGCTTTACTTTTCAATTAAAAGAGAGATAGGACTTCAAATCTAGTTGAGTTCTATACTTGGATTGACTGAATTGACATGGGATTGCTACAAGTGAATCCTTGAAAGCCTTAGTACTTTATATCTCTGATTTTTCATTAAGTTCCTATTTTTTTTTAGTAAACACTCAATTGAATTTGATTTCCTTCAAAAAAAACTGAGTTGCTGGAGTGATTTGGGAGCTGTTACTATTTCCCTGTGGATCGACCTGGGTCTTACCGAGTTTTATTACTACATCGCAGCCTTACACTTGAGGCGAGCGAACATACTGTACCCATTTGCATCCATTGCATGAATTTATTTAATCTCGGATCGAGTTACGAAACTAAATCAAAGGGGACTATGGTTATCATCGAAAATCGTAACCAAAGAGTTCTAAACGTCTGAAATACTTCATTGTTAAGACCAGTTGATGTGAGTCCTGTCTAAGGTGGGATCCGTCAATTGAGTGGCTAAGGTAATGAGTGCCCTCCAGTAAGTCACCCGTCCCATCAGAGACGGTCACTGGCCCTGGTTGCAGTAAGTGGACGCCCTGGAGTGTATCTTTGAAAGTCATATCGTCCATAGAGACGCGTCATGACATTGAGATATACAACTCAGTCGAAACCCTGTTTGCACAAAGACCCCATGGAGTGCCTTCCAGCAAGTCACCCGTCCCATCGGAGATAGTCACTGGCCCTGGTTGCACTAAACGGAAACCGTGAAGTGTATCCCTGAAAGTCATATCGTCCATAGAGACGCATCATGACACTGAGATATACGACTCGGTTAAAATCCTGGTTGCTACTCAACTAGGAACGCCCGAAGAGTATGGGACCGACATCTAACTCGTCTTAACAATGGCTTAGTCCATAATAAATCCTAGACTTGGTCTCGGTGACCATGAACTCGAGATTATAATCCCTGATGATTTAAACTACTTGCTCGATCTATCCGAGCTTCATTCCTTTAATATTCCATCTATTGTATAACTACAATTCATAGTGGAATCTTGTCGCTTTATGCCGTGGTTTTCTCCCGTAAGGGTTTCCACGTAAAAATCTATGTGTTGTCTATGCTGTACTTTATTTATATTTATGCTCCTCTAATGGTTTATTTAACTCATTTATGATACATGCATGCATTTACTTTTGCCTTCTAATCAAGGGTGATCATCCGTTGATGTAATTAATGGTTCGTGACCAGTTCACAGCCCGGAATGTAAAAGATCTCGGAATCTCTGGAATAAAATTCACCTCGCGGTGCTTTCTCGTGTACACTTTGTGATTGTTTATGATTGTCTATGAATGTCTCTATACTCAGAATTCCCCCAGAATAATGAAACACAGGAAAAAGACTGCTGACGAGCAGTTTCGATTTTTCTAAGCTCTAACAACTTCAAACCATTGTTCTTAAACATGAAATCCAACTTGAAACCAATAAAACGAATTAAACAATCTAAGAAAACTATAAGGCTCACCTCTTACCTCTAGGTAAGAGATTAGCTAATGAAAAGCATATTAAAAATAAAACTAGAACTAGGAAAAGGAAGAAAAACTTTCTGGAGGAGGCTAGGAAGCCTTCTATGACTTGAACTCCTTGCTCCCCACGTCCTTGCTTGCCCTAGAATAGAAGAGAGCACCTCTTTTTATAATGCAGCAAGAGTACCGCAACATAACAAATTTTGTTTCACTTCGTACGGCTTAACCAATAGTCGGATTGCCTTCAAATTTGATTTGTAGCTTCCTTGTAATGTGATCTTCCTCATAGATGATTTAAATTTCCAAGATTATCTTCTGAATGGGCCCACCAATCAGATCAGCGACCTCCTCTCAAAATCGTGCAATTCGGGTACCTTCAGAACCAGTCATTTTGCTTTCTACGCCCCGGAATGTACAGATGTCGGGTTGATCCCAAATTTTGAACATTGGTAGAAAACTTCCTCCTCTACATGATAGATGGATTATATTGTCAAAAAAAATCCCAGAATTTCGTCCGAAAATTAGAACACTTAGGGCTTTTATAAACTCTCCGCAGTTGAATCTTTCTGGATGGTACATCTTTCTTCAACCGGTAACCACACATCCTTCTGATCTGAAACTTTGTGGTTATTCATATATGGATGTGGTATAGAAAATGGTTAAATTAGATTCTTCATATCATCAATTATGGGCCACCTGGACCGGCCCAGTGTGGGGTAGGCGGAATCTGGAATTTTCTGGACAGTTCGTATTGTTTTGGCCACCACGGTCAATCCGTAGCTCTGATCGACATGAAACCACTTAGGTTATTTCGACGTCGAGCTCCTATTCGACATAGATGTGTTGGATTTCCAAATATTATCAAGATGGGCCCAGAAAACTGGTCTGAAAAATCAGAAATGGGAATAGCTTGCTGTTTGAAATCTGCAAACCTGAAATTGCATGGCCGACCGGTCAAGACCGGTCTAGCCTGTCTGGGTGGCAGTCCAGCAACATGTGAAGAAGGTAGCAGAGTTGGCCGACCGGTCTTGACTGGTCAGACTACCTTGTGGGGCTCCTTTTTCTTTCCTTTCTTCTTTCTTCTTTTGTTCTTCCTTTCCTTTGATCTTCAAGGTATGTAAGAAGGGACTTAAAGCATCCGAATGATGAAGTCTCTCTTTCATTCCTACAACCACAAAACTATGCATTAGATTAGCCTTTAAATCATGAAAACCATGCATAATGAGTGATGAATTGGGGTTAGAATATGCACAATTAAGAGCTCAATAGCCGCTTCTTCAGCGAAGGTGGGTGAAACTTCACTCTACCCCGATTTATAAACAGATTTTGAACTTTCGTTTATCTGACCTCTACTCGTATCCACAGGTATTCCAACTGGGGGAAAACCGAGCTTGAAGGGAGGAATCGACGAGAAGATTGTAAAAGTTTACAAGTTATCATCTCGTGACAGGGATATCTTGACCTGTCTGTCACCCTCTCGACTCGCTGCTGCTGGGTTGATATCTCGAGAGGAGGCTGCCATGGCGAATGTGGGGGAGAAGAGAGGATTGTTGCCTCGCCTAAGGGGCACTGGCTCGAAGAGACAGAAGAAAACGTCGGCCGGCCCATCTCACCTGTCTAATTGGTCGGGTGAGCCTGCCCAAAGCTCACAACCATGTGAGCCTCTCCCTGAGCCTGCGGCAGCTGCTCCGGTGGTTCCTCCCGAACCACATGTCATCGACATTGCTGACAATTCCCCAATAATGATGGGGTGGGGCCAAGTTGCCCCCTGATTGAAGAACCTTGCGAGCCTAAAACTGCTAGCGAGTTGATTCCTGCCGCGAGCAACCTGCTGCTCAAGATGCGCGCCCTGCTGGGCTAATCGTAGCCCAACCTTCTGGAGTTGGGACGTTTACCATTCCAAGCCACTTGCACCCAATCTGCAAATTCCTCTTCAACAACATCTCCCCTTAGACCTTCGGCACTCTTCCCTAACCAAGTCCCGAAGACCTCTCTCTGGACGCGGGAGTGAGGATGGTCCAGATAAAAATACTCTGATTTTAACTCGTTTATGTTTTTCTTTGCTAGTTTTTTTTTTTGTGATCATTTGACAATCCTTCCTCTCCTTGCACAGGGACAGGACCTCATCATACGGACAAGGCGTGACATCCTTGCTGCTCGTTGTATCATAGAAGAGGCTGAGGGGAAGAGAGTTGCCTTAGAGAAAGCGGTCCAAGGGAGGGACCAGGTCATTAAATCCAGCGAGACCTTAATCGCGAAGATGACTGAGGAGAGGAAGATCCTCATTGAAAAGGTCCAAGTCCTGAACGACAGGTATCAGGCCTTGGTCACAAACTTCGCCAGGCTCGCAGAGATGAAGGAGAAGATAGAGAAAGACAGAGAGATCTTTTGCTAAGATAAAATCTCTCTGGAGGAGCAGCTTGCTGAGAGCAGGTCGCGACTAAAAGAAGTCAGCGACAGTCTGGAGAAAGAACGATCCACCCTTGCGCAGCTCAAAGACAACTCTATTCATTGGGAGGAGGAGAGAGTGGACTTCGTTAAGATGCTATCCGAAGAGGGGCCCCGTGCTATCATGGAGTTTCGTACCTCGCAGCTATACAACGACGAACGATATGAATCGTACGACACTGGTCGCGACTTCGCACTACGAGTGGTGCAGCGGATGTCTCCATCGTTTGATATGGGAGAGTTCGAGAAGGTCGCGGCTATCATTATTATAGAGGAGAGGGCAGCCGCTGAGAACGAGGTCACTGAGGTTACACAAGCTGGAAGGGTCCCGGAATCGGGCCCTGAGGTTGAGAGTAATGCTCCTCCTTCAAGTGATGCACAAGAATGATCATCTCCTTTCTTCTCTCTTTCTATCTTATGTAAAAAAAATTCGTTCTTCTTTTGTAAAACGATCTGAATATTTTACTCAATGGAATGAATGAAATTTTTTGATACTGTGCCTTCATATAAGTAGCGGATGGTTCGTATGTTGTTTTTTTTTTGTATGTTGTCTTTTGGTCGTATGTTGAATATTTCATATGTTGAATGCCTGAGTACTTAACTCATGAAATAATGAGTTAAGCTCAATCCAGGGGTCTTAGTGACCATGTCCACATAGAGATAGACTGATCTATCGATTGAGGCTTTGACTCTGCCGAGAGCAGAAGATTTGGACAAGGGAATGCATATATTCCCTTCAGGGCTATTCGGGTCCAACTAATGGAGTAGCGACCAAAAGAAAGTCCATCTCTATTTGAATATTGTTCGGGTTTACATCGGGTTAAGGAAAATATCGGAGTAGATCATGCTCTACATGCCAAGGGTGACGTAGGGGTCTTCCTTGCATATCTTCGAGATAATATGTACCCGGTCGCACAATTTTGATAACTCGGTAAGGGCCTTCCCAATTCGGATCCAATGAACGAGCAGGCGTTCCGAGATTTTGTCTAAGGACCAAATCACCGAGCTGAAAAGCTCTGGGTTGGACTTTTGCGTTGCTATAGCGGGCTATACATTGTTGGTAAGCTGCTGCTCGGAGTTGGGATGCGTCCCTTCTTTCTTCCAGGAGGTTGAGATGGAGCCTCAGACCTTCTTGATTGCTCGTGGGGTCGTACTGGTAGATTCGATATGAGGGTACTTCGACTTCAATGGGGACACCTACGTTGATGCCGAAAGCCAAAGAGAAAGGAGTTTCTCCGGTTGACGTGCGAGTTGTAGTTCTATAGGCCCATAAGACTTCAGGTAGGAGCTTTGGCCACATGCATTTACATTCATTGAGCTTGGTCTTCAGATGATGTTTGATGATCTTATTGACTGCTTCAACTTGTCCATTAGCCTGGGGATGATACGGGGAGGTTTGAATACTTCCTATCTTCCATTTTTCGCAAAACTCCGAGAACGTAGCGTTGTCGAACTGTTTCCCGTTGTCTGTGATTATAGTGTGGGGAGCCCATAACGGCATATGATGTTTCTCCACATGAACCTGGTAGTCTGCTTTTCGGTGATTGTGGTTAACGGTTCTACCTCGACCCATTTGGTAAAATAATCAACTGTTACAATTGCAAACCTGTTCTAACTTTTCCCAATGGGCAATGGTCCGATGATATCGACTCCCCATCGGGCGAAGGGCCAAGGGCCATCCATTGGCGTCATCTGCTTAGATGGTACATGGGGTATTGGAGAATATCGCTGGCATTTGTCACATTTTTTAGAAAATTCAATTGCGTTCGCCTTCATGGTGGGCAAGTAGTACCCTTGCCTCATTGCTTTATATGCTAAAGATCGTCCCTTAGGATGGTTACCGCATGCCCCCTGGTGTATTTCATCAAGAACGCGATGTGCCTCTTCTGGATGAAGACACCTTAAGTATGGTAAAGTAAAGCTTTTACGTAATAAAGTTCCATTTTGTAAGGTGTACCTGGCAGCACGGTGACGAATTTGTCGCACAGATTTTTTATCCTCTGAGAGTTGACCGTCTCTGAGGTAAAGGATGATGAGGGTCCATCCAACATGGGGAGGAATACACTGTGACTACTTGCTCTGGGGCTATTTGACTAATACTCGGAGCATGAAGATGCTCGATAGAAACAGATCGCGCTAAATCAGGATCTGGTGCAGAGGCTAGCTTTGCCAGGGAATCTGCGAGCTTATTCTTCTCGCGAGGGATGTGAATTATTTCATATTTGCTTAGTTTTGCGAGTAGGATAAGTACTCGAGATTTGTATAAAGCCATTCGCTCTTCCTTCGCCTCAAATTCGCCGAGCACTTAATTGACTATGAGTTGAGAGTCACTATGAATAAGTAAATTCTGTATCATGAGCACATTCGCTAGTTCAAGGCCGATGATTGTTCGCTTCCTCAAGTGTAGGGTTGCGATGTAGTAATAATCTCGGTAAGACCGAGGTCGATCCACATGGAAGAAAGTAAACAATTCGAACTATCCTAATAACTAGAATCTTAAGAGGTTTGTGAAATCAGTTTTGAACATGAAACAGAAAAATCTAATAATGAAAAGATAACTAGAGCATCAAGGATCCACTTATAGCTCTCCTTTGATGCATAATTCGCTGTGGTTTCTCAATTACTCAACTAGAATCGAAATCAAATCCTACCTAGCCGGATGATAGAGCGGTTATATTATCAAGACAATCTGTCATATGTGTGATTAATACACATGATTCCCTCAATTCAAGTTAGGACTTGAGCACACTCAATTGCATAGGTCAATCCTAGTTCCAATAGGTTAAGATCATAACCATGATACTCATCAAACCCTGTCACAAAGCTTAACTATATCATGATTTAAACTTCATTCAAGTCATATGAATAATCAACACATAATTCAAAATTTAAAACAAAAGGGTAGAACTTTGGTTGAAGTTCCCACATAAAAATCCAAGTCTAGAGCGTATTGAATCCGATTCCTCGGAGCATACAGGTCTAGAACTATGCAAAACAATTAAAAACTAAAGCAATTCTTCCAAACATCCACTGAGTCATCATAAGATTAAGAAAAACTACTTAGAACTTCATTCAAACTTCTAAAAACCATTGTTCTTCATTAAATCCAAACTTAAAACCAATAAAATGAATTAAAACATCTAGGTAAACTATAAATTTCACCTCTTAGCTCTAGCTAAGAGGTTATCTAATGAAAAGCATAAAAACAAACTAGAACTAGAACTAGAAAAGGAAGAAAAACTAGCTGGAGGAGGCTAGGAAGCCTCCTATGACTTGAACTCCTTCTTCCCCATGTCCTTGCTTGATTTGGAATAGAAGAGAGCACCTCCTTTTATAATACGGCAAGAGTACCGTAACATAACAGATTTTGTTTCGCTTCGTACGGCTTAACCAATGGTCGGATTGCCTTCAAATTTGATTTGTAGATTCCTTGTAATGTGATCTTCCTCATAGATGATTTACATTTCCAAGATTATCTTCTGAATGGGCCCACCTAATCAGATCGGCGACTGCCTCTCAAAATCGCACAATTCAGGTACCTTAGAACCAGTTATCTTGCTTTCAATGCTCCGGAGTGTACAGAGGTCGGATTGATATCAAATTTGAAAACTAGTAGAAAACTTCCTCCTCTACATGATAGATGGATTAGATTGTCCAAAACAATTCTAGAATTAGGTGCGAAAATTAGAACACTTAGGGCTTTTATAAAATTTGGGCAGTTGAATCTTTCTGGATGTTCCATCTTTCTTCAATCGATACGATCAAACCACACATCCTTTTGATCTGAAACTTTGTGGTTATTCATATGTAGATGTGGTTTAGAAGATGGTCAAAGTAGATTCTTCATATCATCAATGATGGGCCACCTGGACTGGCCCAGAGTTGAGTAGGAGGAATCTCAAACTTTCTGAACAGTTCGTATTGTTTTGGCAACCACGGTCAATCCGTAGCTCCGATCGACACGAAACTACTTGGGTTATTTCGGCGTCGAGCTCCTCTTTAACATGAATGTGTTGGATTTTCAAATATCATCATGATGGCCCCCAAAACTGGGCTTGAAAATTCAAAAAGGGAATAGCTTGCTGTTTGAAATCTGAAAATCTAAAATTGCATGGCCGACCGGTCTTGACCGGTCTGACCCGTCTGGGTGGCTATCCAGCAACAT
This sequence comes from Liriodendron chinense, assembly GCA_003013855.2. Lineage (NCBI taxonomy): Eukaryota > Viridiplantae > Streptophyta > Magnoliopsida > Magnoliales > Magnoliaceae > Liriodendron > Liriodendron chinense. The sequence goes on along the minus strand of ML058434.1, from coordinate 1,661,929 downwards.
GCGAAGGTAGGTAGTAGTGTTGGCCGACCGGTCTTGACCGGTTGGACCACCTTGTAGGGCTCCTTTTCATTCTTTCCTTCTTCCTTTTCTTTCCTTCTTTCTTCATGATTCTTTGGCCCACCTTGGGTCTTCATCCATGGTCCCTAAATATGCTTCTTTTAGCTATTGATCGAGAGAACTCTCTCTTATTCCTGCAATCACAAAATCATGCATTAGAATAGACTTTAAACATAAAATCCATGCATAATTGTAGACACCCCACCTTCGATTACACTGTTGGTAGAGATAGCTGGATGAATGGAGGACCATACCCCCAAATCCCAAGTCCAAACTCAGCCAAACTCACCCTTGTAAGCCCTAATCCATAGCCCAACTCAAACCTAAACCCAGTTAACCCACCCCTAAACATCAGCCTGAAAAACCCCCCCATAAGAAAAACCAGTAAAAAAATCCTAAAAAGTCAAACACTGAGTCAACCCACTGAGTTAACCCGTCGAGTCAACCCGCCGAGTCAACCCTCCGAGTCAAATCACCGAGTCGACCCGCTAAGTCAACTCACTGAGTCAACCCACTAAGTCAAAACAGCAGCCTCGAGACGTGACCGTACCACGTGCTGGAAACCGAGAAGCGTCCGTACGGGGGCCGCCCAAACTTATTTACGGGTTCTGCCACTCTCCAACGCTATAAATACCCCTAGCCTCTTCCCATTTCAACATCCCTCTGAAGCCATCCTACCCGAGTGCGATCTGTCCTACCCCTTAGCCCATTCCTCCACCAAGGAGAGCCCGAGTGAGGAGATCCTAGCCCTGGTCCAGCCCAGCCTGACCACTAGTCCAAGTCTCCCAAGCCATCCAAGTCTTGATCCAGCCGCTCGAAGCCAACCCTTGCGACACCTCCGTCCATCCAGCTACTCTTTTTCCAACATCATCTTATTTGCATCTAGCATAAGTGCAACATTTACTTTTCTTCCAACCCCCCTGCTTCACTACAAGCACTTTGATTATTCAAACACACAGCATGCATCTCGCATAAAGCACCTGTCAGTTTGAGCGTATGCTTTGGGCTTGCCTGTTAATGGAAACATGCCCATCAGAAACTCTTACTGTTCAGACCTGCATTCATGCATTAGTCACTACGAGCACTTTGATTATTCAAACACACAGCATGCATCTCGCATAAACCACCTGTCAGTTCGAGCGTATGCTCTGGGCTTGCCTGTTAATGGAAACCTGACCATCAGAAACTCTTACTGTTCAGACCTGCATTCATGCATCATGTCATCTATGAGAATGCACGGGGATTAAAATAGACGTTCAAGTATTAGTTCGATTCTGTGAAGTAGAGACCGTACTTCGGTACGGGCAGTGTGTGGGGTGCTTAACCTCTTCCCACCCTGTAACCGTGATCCCTTACCTCGAATCTCTGGCCACAGATCAAAAGGAGTCATTTTAGAGAAAGGAATCTTCGGATCCCCTTCTCTAACGTTTCTACGGGGTCTAGTTGACTGTAGATTCGAAGTAACTGGGTAGTGGCGACTCTGGTCTTATATAAACTCATCTAAACACATCCAGCTAATTAACACGACAACCAAACAAAGCCCTCGAGAACGAGGCAAGCCAGTGGCACAAACGACGATTCGCACGCACGCACCTCTTCTTCTTTTTCCGAAAGGAAGGGGACGACGTCGTATGGGAGCGCGGAACGGCGAGGGTCCACAGAATGGCGACTCTGCTGGGGATAAGCTAGTCCCACTAGTCGTGATCCGACTTGAAAAATAGAATCCTTCCAGTACTTGAAAGTCACTAATCCTCATACAATCTCATCTGCATAGCATTCTACCCCCAAAAAAAAAAAAAAAGAAAATCCCAAACCCCCCCAAAAAAAGGAGAGTAGAGTATAGTCCTCACCATTGTGCCTCCTCGGGCTCAACGTGTTCGGAAACAACTTCCCTTCCGCAGCATAATCCGCACTCGGGCTCAGCAAGCCATGTCCGACCACAAACAAGAAACTCATCTCTTCCCTGCTCTTGAGATGACTGAAGCGCAACCTCCAGCGCAACAGCCAATTGAGAATACACCAATCATGCAAGAATTGGCACAAGGAATGAGAGCAATGCAAGAAATTCTCTTGCAATTCATGCAAGCACAAGCCACCGCAGCAGCCAACAATCAGGTGGGCCCAGTTCAGCAATTTCAGCAGCCATGCCGAGTCCCTCCAGCCTCCAGTTCAAATCAAGCACAACCGTCGGAGTTTGCCCAAGACTACCGACATCAACCATCTCAGCCCTTCGTTATGGGGCATCCTCCTCAATGCCTTCCCACGACGACAAGGCCGTCTCGAAGCACTCCCATCGCAAGAACTTCCAATCAGCTTCCAGTCAATCTTGCAAACAACAGTCTCAGTAGATCTCAGCATGTCCCCGCCGAGGGGACCCCTTTCCAATTTCAGCACATCCCTGCCGACGGGATTTCAATTCAATTTCCAGCAACAGGGACAGCACTGGTGAATGCCCGCAATGGGGGTCAGTGTCAAGCCCACATCAATCAGCGGACAGTGGCGAATACCCAACAAGGGGGTCACTTCTAGCATCTCAGCCTCCTGCAAACAGGAGCACTTTTCAATTCCAGCACATCCCCGCCGATGGGATTCCAGTTAATTTTCAGCAATCTTCAATTCAGCAAACTCCAGTTAATTTCTAGCAATCTTCAATTCAGCAATCTCCAGTTAATTTCCAGCAAGTTCCAGTTCAACCTTCAGTACAGTCTCCAGTTCAGTTATAATCCTTTCAAGCACAAGTTCATCAAAATCCATTTCAGTCATCAAATCAATTTCAGCAACCCGCGGTTGCTTTTCAGCAAGCCCATAGGGTCGAAGACATCGACCACTATGCCGAAGAAGAACATGCCTTACTTCAAGAGGCACCAGTCGCTCGAACAGATCACTCAGGACTGGATGATTTGCGGGAGCAGTTCCAGATCTTGCAAAATCAGCTTCAAGCGGCAACAAGGAAAGATCTACCTTCGACCAAGTTCAGAGACTTGTGTCCTTTCCTAGATGCTCAAGTACCTCAAAACTTCGAGGTACCAAAATTCAAAAGATACTATAGCAGCGGTTGTCCCACAGCACATCTCAAGGCCTTCTGTGGAGAGCTAAGTGCAATCTCAGGAAATGAAGGGGCCCTCATTCGTTTCTTCCAAAAATCTCTGAAGGGCGATGCCCTAGATTGGTACACTTCATTGGACTGCCACCGCATCAGGACATGGGAACAACTTTCTCAGGCTTTCATCGACAGATTCGCGTACAACCTCAACATGGCACCCAGAAGAGCTGACCTCGCGGCTCTCAAGCAAAGGAGTGATGAAACACTATCAGCTTATGTGGGACGTTGGCGAGCTATGGCAGCCAGAATGCGGACACCTATCGATGACGAAGAACAAATTTCCATGATTGTTCATTCAACATATCCTGGCATATCTGGATATCTCATCTCGTATCCATATGCTGAATTTCTCACAGTTGATCCATGCTGGAGAGCAAGTCGAAGCAGGAATCCGTGCCGGGACGATCTCCCCATGGCCTCATCAAGCCACTCCATTCAAGAGGAACAGAGTGGAGGGAAGACCCATCGAATATGGGAACAGAAACCGCAGCGGTTCTCCTCCCCGCCCGACAGAGGTAAACAATATCAGCACCACTGCTCAAGGTAATCAATATGCTCCCCCACAGGGACATCAACGGCATCAGCATAATCAGGTTCAGCACCAACCTCAGAGGTATCAACCACGACCAAATCCTTAACCACAGCCACAACCACCTCGGCAGCAGCAGCAGTTCAGAGGGAACAGTCAATACTCATAACCAGAATAGGCAGAATTATAGGGAGTTCAGGAAATTCACTCCACTCACTCAACCACTTAGTCAAGTCGTGACTATGCTGGTACAGAAGCAGTTACTCACTCTAATGGCACCCAGGCCTCCTCCTCATCCCCTGCCTCCGAACTATCGAGAAAATGAGTACTGTGCCTACCATCAAGGGCGTGGCCACACCACTGATCGATGCTTTACTTTGAAGAATGCCATACAAGATCTAATCGCCGATTGAAAAATTGTCATCTCAGTCCCCGGAACTCCTGCAGCAGCTTCCACCAACATTCTTCAGAATCCTCTGCCTCAGCATCCGACGGATCCCAGTTCATCTCGTGGCCCCACCGTCAACAGCATAGAAGAAGGAGAGCGCCTCGATCGCTTCTTCTCTCCCTATCCAGTCCATTCATGCCTACACTTATGGGCCAACAAATCCTCCTCTGATCATGCAAGGGGCCAGTCCCTTTCCTCCTTCAGTCTCTGAGCCAGTAGTACTCGAAGGAACACTTCCATATGATGTGCCAGTTGTGCAAGGGGCATCTTGCAGCCCTTCATGTTGGGAACCAGTCATTCTAGAAGGAGCACAATCATACATCGAGCCCACATACGAACCTATCATCTTGTAAGGGGCAATCTCAGCACAGGAACAATACAATTCGCAATGGAGGAACCATACTGTTATAGGCAAAATGGTGGAGATAAGATTTCACGCGGAAATGCCCATTTCGCCCTCGAGATGATCTGATCAAGAGTCGCAGAACGGTTAAAAGTGGAGTGCGGGTTCGACTCTCGAGATCGTAAGCTCGGGAGTCGAAGAATGGATAAGTGCGGGACGTCCATTCGACTCTCGAGATCATCTGATCGAGAGTCGAATATTGGATAAGTGTGGGACGTCCATTCGACTCTCGAGCTCACCTGATCAGGAGTCATAGATTGAAAAATACGGAGCAGCTATTCGCAAGTCTCGAGTCTTCGTAACCGATAGTCAAATACGACAAAGCTCGATCCGCGAGCAGACCTTCTCACAAGTCGTTGAAAGACGTTACACCTAAGTGTGTACTTGGACTCGCGACCACATTCTAACATGCGAGCAGCTTGTCCAATCCCTCTGCGACACCAAGCAGGACTACATCCAGTTCGGTGGTTTCCGTCTTGTCGGCGTCTCCTTCCTTTTCGGAAGCTATGACTCCAACTACGGGCGTCTCCTTCCTTTTCGGAAGCTATGACTCCAACTACGGGCGTCTCCTTCCTTTTCGGAAGCTATGACTCCAACTACGGCTTCCAGTTTATCATGACACATCAGCGCTATTACCACGCTTACTGGCAGCCCGTATAGGTTGGCTTTTGGGCTTATCTTCTCTAAATGGATCCGGATCTCAAGGGATTGCCATCAAGGGGCGTGATTGTTGAAATAAATCATTGGGTTGGATCTGACTCAAAAGATAGGATCTTATCCCACGAAATCAGCAAGATCTCAGTATCGTACGCGACATCAACGGGATTTCGACATCTTACGTAACAAATTGGATCGCCTCCAGATCTATATAAAGGGGTGGCTCCATTAAGAGCAGGTACGCATACAACATTCAATCTTGGTCCCGTTTTGCTTGGCTTCTCTTCTTACTGTGGCCTAACTTAAGCATCGGAGGGCTAACGGCTGGTCCCCAGCCACCCTTATTTGCTGTCTTGCTTCAGGTCTGGTGGTGGAAATCCCTGCTGGAGTGAAGGAGAAAAGCCGGAGGATCTCGTTACAAAATCTGACATTAACAGTCTGGCGCCGTCTATGGGAACGACTTGATCATCAAAATCAATCGTGCTAACCACCGATCAAACTCCTTCGGCGATGCCTCCTAAAAAGGCTGTTCATCCTTCAACTTCAAGACAGGCACCACCTCCGCCTGATGAGACGGAATCCGTACCTGCCCTCCCACCTGCTCCGACGAATATCCCTCAAGGAGCCCCGAATATGCCATCAACAAACCCATTATTGGAGGCCTCTGGAAATCAATATGATGTCCTACATTTCCTCGGAAACACTCTCCTAACTCTAAACGCCGGAGTTCAAGCGCTGTCAAACCAGCTTGATCAGCACTTCCCTGAACCGCAAAGACAACCCTCCAAAGGGTTACCACCGCAACCCATACCAGTAGCTTCCAGACATTCTATGGACGAACCACAGGTCCCACCACTTGGCGGCCATCCCCCTGTGCCGTCTCCACATTCTATACATTCCAGTTCGTCTCGACAACCTCAACCGCAGGGCTCCACTACCGAAACATCTAGCTATACCCTACCATGGGAAGGAGATCTCAAAAGAATCCAAGATCATTTTGATGTCATGGAACAGCGATACCAGGCAAATCGGCCATCGGCCGTCATGGCGGCGATACGTCAATCTGAATCTCCCTTCACCAGCGAGGTCATGGAAGCCCCGTTACCCAGAAAGTATCGAGCACCTGTTATCGCTCCGTACACAGGAATTGGCGATCCTCTGGAACATCTGGAAACATATAGGTCCCTCATGGAGTTGGAGGGACATAGTTCAGAAATCATGTGTAGGGCTTTTCCCCTGACATTGAAGGATGCAGCTCATACGTGGTTTCGGGGGTTAAAGCCCCGTTCCATCAGTTCCTTTTCCCAATTATCGGAGATATTTCTTTCTCAATTCATGGGAAGTATTCGCATTAAGAAGCCAGCCTCCCATCTGATGAATCTGAAACAGCAGCATGGGGAGACAATAAAGGAGTTCACAGTACGGTTCACTGCCGAAGCCGTTCAAACTGAGGGTTACACTGAAGAAAAGGGCCTTACAGCCCTCATTGCCGGAATAACAAGCGAGAAATTCAGGTTTGCCTTAGATAAAAGCCCGCCAAAAACTATGGCAGAATTCCAAGCCAAAGCTCAGAAATATATCAATGCAGAAGAAGTCGTATTGACACGCCATGGAGTACAGAGTAAGAAGCGCAAGCCAGAAGGAACCTCTTCTACAGATAAGAAATATCGTCGTGACCAGCGCGATCGTTCTCCCAGGAAGCCCTACTCTGGTAAATATCATAACTACACTCCTCTTAATCAGTCTCCTGAAAAGGTTCTAATGGAGATTAAACACAAGCCATATGTGAAGTGGTCTGCAAAGATCAAATCCGATCCCGAGAAGAGGGACAAGAGCAAGTTCTGTTACTTTCACAAAGATCACGGGCATAGGACCCAAGACTGCATCTCTCTACGAGACCATATCGAAGCCTTTATTCGAAAAGGCCATCTCCAGGATTACGTTGCTCGTAAAAATCGATCACCAGAAAGGGCGAAGACCTCATCTCGCCAAAAGGAACCACCTCATCATCAAACCGACCAAGAGGACGCTGAGCCCACGGGAGAAATTCGCACTATCGTCGGGGGACCAGCTTGCGGAGGTGACTCTCAAGCTTCAAGAAAGGCATACGCTCGAAAGGCGTCCAAAGAACCCCAGCAGATCTATTGGCTGGAACAAACGTCCAACTCATCGAAAGCGAGCCATCCAATTTCTTTCACCCTCGAAGATGCAGCGGGAATTCACTTCCCTCATGAAGATTCCATCGTAGTCACATTGAAGGTATCAAATTATCTGACTCATCGAATTATGGTGGATACAGGTAGCTCAGCCGATATTCTGTATTTGGAGGCTTTCGACAAGATGGCACTTGCCAGAAGCCTCCTCAAGCCAGTATCGACCCCCCTTGTCGGCTTTGGAGGAGAGGTAGTAACACCTGAAGGAAGTATCGATCTCCCAGTCACTTTTGGCAAGAGTCCAGCGAAGACCACCGTCTTCGTAAACTTCCTTGTCGTGGATCGAAAATCAGCATACAACGCCATTTTGGGGCGGCCGTCTCTAACTAAGGTTGGAGCGGCCTTGCACCCTTCATATCTATGTGTTAAATTTCCTACCCCAAATGGCATCGGGGTCGTGCGAGGAAGTCAGCAGGAGGCACGGTCTTGTTACCAGATAGCCCTCCAAGATCGAAAGGCGGCTCAATCGACGTCCGTCATGAAATAGTTCAAGGATCACCCGTTCCCTCAACCACCTCGTTGGATCCGAGAGAAAATGCTCTGAAGTCAGGAACTCCGGGGGAGGAAACAGTGGCGATCCACCTGACCGAAGACGACCCATCTAAGATCGTGTACATCGGGTCCTCCTTGACCACTGACCATCGTGAAAATTTGATCCGTTTCCTCACCGAATACAAGGATGTGTTTGCTTGGTCTCATAAAGATATGCCAGGCATCGATCCCAATGTTATCGCACATCGTCTCAACATTGACCCAAAGCATAAACCCGTACATCAGCGTCGACGTGCCTTTACTGTAGAAAGACAAATGGCAATCAAAACTGAAGTTGAGAAGCTGCTCGCGGCTAATTTCATAAAGGAAGTTGATTACCCAGAGTGGGTCACAAACGTAGTTCTCGTCCGGAAAGCTAATGGCAAATGGAGGATGTGCGTCGACTATTCAGACTTGAACAAAGCATGTCCCAAAGATAGCTTTCCGACACCACGGATCGACCAGTTGGTCGACTCAACAGCTGGACATGCTCTTCTCAGCTTTATGGATGCTTATTCTGGTTACAACCAGATTATGATACATCTACCTGATAGCCAGCATACTGCCTTCATCACAGATCGAGGACTATATTGTTACTAGGTAATGCCGTTCGGTCTTAAAAATGCAGGGGCCACTTATCAACGTCTTGTCAACAAAATGTTCACTGCTCAAATCGGTAGGAATATGGAAGTGTATGTTGACAATATGCTCGTGAAAAGCATCGTTGAAGATAACCACATTTCTGATCTTCGAGAAGCCTTTGACCTGATGAGGAAGTATCAAATGAAATTAAACCCAGAAAAATGCGCGTTTGGAGTGTCAGCAGGGAAATTTCTTGGGTTCATGGTTGGCCAGCGTGGAATTGAGGCGAATCCCGAAAAGATTAAAGCATTAATAGATATGAAATCCCCCGTTACTCTGAAGGACGTCCAGCGTCTGGCAGGTCGCATCGCATCATTGAACAGGTTCATCTCGCGAGCATCTGACAAGTGCTTGCCCTTCTTCAAACTCCTTCGTGCAACGACCGAGTTTGATTGGAAGTGGACACCTCAGTGTGAAGAAGCTTTTCAACAACTGAAGCAATACATGAGCGCTCCCCCCATTTTATCTAAACCTGTAGCACATGAGCAACTCATTCGTTATTTATCTGTGTCTTCCACGGCCGTTAGCGCCGCTTTAATAAGAGAAGATTCCGGGGTGCAAAGGCCCGTTTATTATATCAGTCGAGCAATGGTCGATGCAGAAACTAGGTATTCTGATATGGAGAAACTGGCCCTAGCCTTAGTCACGACGGCTCGAAAACTGCGACCATACTTTCAAGCCCATGCTATTTTAGTACCAACAAATCATCCACTACGACAAGTCCTTCAAAAACCTGAGGCTTCCGGGCGCTTAACTAAATGGGCGGTCGAGATTAGTGAGCATGATATCTCATTCTGTCCTAGGACCGCAGTCAAGGGCCAGGCCGTGGCTGACTTCATCGCCGAATTTACATATTCTTCTGAAGATAATGTCATGACCAGCGACCAGCCTCCTTGGTCGCTCTTCGTGGACGGGTCGTCGCGAGCCACTGGCAGTGGAGCAGGGCCTGATTTTAGAGGCTCCCGACGGGTCGCATTTTCAATATGCTCTGCGTTTCGAATCACGTGCCTCTAATAATGAAGCAGAATATGAGGCCCTGATTGTTGGCCTCGAATTGGCCGTTGTCCTCGCAGTCCAAAATTTGATAATTCATAGCGACTCCCAGCTCATTGTCAACCAAGTTCTTGGCGAATTCGAAGCCAAAGAAGAAAGAATGGCCTTATACAAGTCTCGTGTCCTCATCTTGCTCGCCAAACTAAAGACTTATAAAATAATTCATATCCCTCGCGAGCAGAACCAACTTGCCGATTCCTTGGCAAAGCTCGCTTCTGCACCGGAATCGGAGTTATCACATTCAATCCCCATCGAGCACCGTCAGAACTTGAGTATCGACCATATGACTCTCGAGCAAGTTATATTGGTACAATCGTCTCCATGCTGGATGGATCCTATCATCCTTTATCTCAGAGATGGATACCTACCAGAAGACAAGAAAGCTGCAAGAAAAATTCGGCTTCGAGCTGCCAGGTACACCTTACAAGATGGACTCTTGTTGCGAAAAAGCTTTTCCTTGCCTTATTTAAGGTGTCTTCATCCAGAAGAAGCACTTCGTGTTCTCGATGAAATACACCAGGGGGCATGTGGTAACCATCCCAGGGGGCGATCCCTAGCATATAAAGCGATGAGGCAAGGATATTATTGGCCCACGATGAAAGCAGACGCCATTGAATTTTCTAAAAAATGCGACAAGTGTCAACGATATCTACCTATACCTCGTGTACCGTCTGAGCGGATGACCCCAGTTGATAGCCCTTGGCCTTTTGCTCAGTGGGGGATCGATATCATCGGGCCCTTACCTATGGGAAAGGGACAGAATAGGTTTGCGATCGTGGCGGTTGATTACTTCACCAAATGGGCCGAGGCAGAACCATTAGCCAAGATCACTGAAAAACAAACTAATAAGTTTATATGGAGAAATATCATATGTCGTTTCGGACTTCCTCATACTATAATCACCGATAACGGAACGCAGTTCGACAACGCGGCCTTTCATGAATTTTGTGACAAATGGAAAATACGTAATCTCCGCACTTCTCCGTATCACCCCCAGGCGAATGGGCAGGTCGAGGCAGTGAATAAGATCATAAAGCATCATTTAAAAACCAAGCTAGGTGAATGTAAAGGGGTGTGGCCAGAACTCCTGCCAGAGGTATTATGGGCTTATAGAACCACGGCTTGTACATCAACAGGTGAAACTCCTTTCTCCTTAGCATTTGGTGTTGACGCAGTGGTACCAGTGGAAATTCAAGTGCCCTCATATCGGATCGAGCAGTATGATCCCGCGAGCAATCACGAAAACCTCCGACTTCATCTCGATCTCTTGGAAGAGCGAAGAAATGCTTCCCAAGTACGAGTGGCAGCATATCAACAACGTATTGCTCATTATCGGAATGCGAAGGTTCAGCCTAGATCCTTCCAGTTCGGAGATTTGGTCCTAAGGCAAAATCTTGGAGTTCCTGCTCGTTCATTGGATCCGAATTGGGAAGGCCCGTATCGGGTTATCATGGTCGTGCGACCCGGTACTTATTATCTTGAAGACATGCAAGGGAAGCCTGTACGTCGCCCTTGGCACGTGGAGCATTTGCTACGATACTACCCCTAGATTCGATGTAGCTTATTATAACGTTTTATGAATAAAGTGAAAGATATCTTTTGGCCGCTACTCCATTCATATGGACCTGAATAGCCCTGAAGAGTGCTTACACATCTTGGCCAATTGCCTACCTTTGGTAGGACTAAAACCATTATTAGTTGGTTGCTTCTCCATTTACATGGACCTGAATAGCCCCGAAGAGAATGTATACCATCTCTTGGCCAACCTTCTGCCCTCGGTAGAATCAAAAGCTCAATCGATAGATCAGTCTATCTCAACGCCGACACGGTCACACGACCCCCGGATTGAGTCTAATTCATTTTTTCATGAGTTAGTTGCTCACGACTGGTGAGAGGAGGGATCGCACTCCGGAATGCGAGCACCGTAACTCGGGCTCGAATCGCAGTCATACACCTTAATCGCGAGCACCACAGTTAGCCATACACCCTAATTGCGAGCAGCGTAACTCGTGCTCGGATTAAGGGTTTACATTCACTGATGAGTCAATATGAAATCAACTTGCAAGTCTCAATCGGATTGGTCGCAATGAACCCCCGGATTGAGCACATTCTCGTTGCAACAAGGCATTCAGTACATGAAAAGAAAGTAAACAAAAACGAGAAGGCATTCATTGCGTGAAAAGGAAAAGGTAAACGAGGACAATACTTCCAAAAATATTCTTTCATTAATGATAAATGTTTACAATATCCATTCACGAATACAAGAGGAAAATAAAGAAAATCAATCCCTTGGAGGAGGAGCTGCGCTCTCAACTTCGGGGCCCATTTCTGGAGCCCCTTCAACTTGAGTGGCTTCAGTCACCTCGTTCTCAGCAGCAGCCTGCTCTTCGGCAGCTATGATGGTCGCGACTCGACCAAACTCCCCCATATCAAAGGATGGGATCATTCGTTGCACTACTCTTAGATCAAACTCGCGACCAGCATCATATGACTCGTACCTTTCGTCGTCATATTGCTGCGAGGTACGGAACTCGGAAACTGCCCGAGGACCTTCCTTCGAGAGCATTTTCGCAAGGGCGACTCTCTCCTCGTCCCAGTGGATCGAGTCGTCCTTAAGCTGCACCAGAGCGTTGCGCTCCTTGGTCAGGTTGTCGTAGGCCTCCTTAAGCTGCGACCTAGCCTCCGCAAGTCGCTCCTCCAATGAGATCTTGTCTTGGCGAAAGATCTCCTTCTCTCTCTCCGCCTTCTCCTTCAAGTCGGCGATCTTCGCGAACTTATTGTCCAAAGCTTGGTACCTTTCGGTCAACACCTGGACTTTCTCTATGAGGATTTTTATCTCCTCATCTTTCTTGGAAATCACAGCCTCACGGGATTTGAGGAGTTGATCTCGTCCCTAGACCGCCTTCTCCAAAGCGATCCTCTTCTCATCTGCCTCGTCTATTACACGGCGAGCGGCGACGATGTCTCGCTTCGTCCGCACGATGAGGTCTAGTCCCTGCAAACAAAAAGAGGAGTGAGAAGAAATACTTAAGAAACCCCAAAATAATAAAGTTTTGGGCTAGGAGGTTCTACCTGAGCCATCCTTATCCTTGCCTCAAGGAAGAGGCTCTCGGGGCCTGGCTCGGGAAGAGAGCCGAAGGATTGAGGCGGGACGTTCTCAAATAAGAATTTACAGATGGGGTGGAGGTGGCGAGGAACAGAATATGTCCCACTGCCGGAAGGTTGGGCAACGATCAGCCCAGACGGCTCGCGAGGAGGGGCCATCAGTCTCGCGAGCAGGTCCCTGCTCGGTAGCAGGAACCAGCTCGCGGGCAGGAGCCATCTCTCGAGGCTCCGTGTGCTCACGAGCCTCTTCAGCTGGGGGGCAGCTGGACCCTACCCCATCTGGGGAATTGTCAGCGATATTAATCACTGGCGGCCCGGGTGCGACCACCAGTGAAGGAATAACGGGCCCTGCTGGAGCCCCCGCCTTGCTCGCAAGAGGAGCAGGCTGATCGTTACCCTTTTCGGTGGATGGGTGAGATGGACCAGCAGATGTTTTCTTCTGTCTCTTGGAGCTCGTGCCCTTCAGCCGGGGCAGCAGACCTCTTTTCTCTCCGATCTGCGTCATCTCGACTTCTCTTATGGGTATTAAGCCCGCTGCTACAAGACGTGATGGAGACAAGCAAGTCTCGACGTGCCTATCACCAATAGGCACCTTGTACACTTTTACGATTTTTTCGTTGATCCCCCCTTTCAAGTTCGGTTTTCTCAAGGCCGGGATACCTGCGAGCACAAACAAGGGTCAAATGGAGTAAAACCCTAAAACCCTAATTGAAGAAAAAGTGCACAATGCGGGACTGTGCCTACCTTCACAGAAAAAGCGGTTTACTCTTGGGCCCCTGGAAGAAGCAAATTCCCAATTTCCGGATGCATAAAACCAGCGCTTCCTCCAGCCGGGATAATTCGATGAGGGCTTCCCCAGCACGAAGTTATCCCGGTGCCAATAACATAGATAATACCAGCCTTCGCTGGAGGGTGCCTTCTTCAAGCGGAACATGCGGAGGAACTCATTAGCTGTAAGCTCCCCGTTCCCGGCTTAAGCCCAAAGGACGAATGAGCTTAGGACCACCCTCCATCCATTCACGATAAGTTGCCCGGGGGCAATTTTATAATATCGAAGTACATCCCGGATGAAGGGATGGAGGGGAAGGCGAACCCCCAGAATGAGTTGATACTCATAGAATGCCACACACCCTGGGGGAGGGGAGTCTGGCGTCTCTCCATCTCTGGGTAACTGGAGAGGGACTGAGTCAGGGATTGAAAATCTCTCCCGTAACTCCAGCAGCCGGTTCTCCGATAGAATAGAAGGATATCCGGCCGCTGTATACTGACCTGCCGGAACCCTTGCGTTACTAGAAGCAGAGGATTCCGGGGTGGCATCTCCTAAAGGAACGGTACTCTCCTCAGAAGCCATGGGATATTTAAGAAGAAAAAGAAAGAAGAAATATTACAGTACAAAAGGAAAGAAAGAGCACCAAAGGAGATCGAGGAAGACACCAAGGAGCTCCGGAGGAAGATGATTGAAAGGCAAAGGAGGATTCTGAAACTTCTGTGAAAATCAGAAGATATGGTGGACTCCGTATATTTATAGGCAATCATTCCGCCGTATATGGTAGCACGTGGCGATCTCTCATTCGGCACAGTACTCGAGCAGGCACGCCCATTAAATACTTGGACACGTGGTGAGAGCCTCTTCATTTCCTGACTGCAGAAAGGCTGACGCTCATTAATTCCAACCTAATCATGTACGGCTTCTCAGTAAAAGCAAGAGGCAGCCGTGCATGACAGCAAGCTAAGTCCTTTCCTTAAGGATTCTTGGCGGCAAGGACTTGGGGGGCATCTGTTATAGGAAAAATGGTGGAGATAAGATTTCACGCGGAAATGCCCATTTCACCCTCGAGATGATCTGATCAAGAGTCGCAGAACGGTTAAAAGTGGAGTGCGGGTTCGACTCTCGAGATCGTAAGCTCGGGAGTCGAAGAATTGATAAGTGCGGGACGTCCATTCGACTCTCGAGATCATCTGATCGAGAGTCGAATATTGGATAAGTGTGGGACGTCCATTCGACTCTCGAGCTCACCTGATCAGGAGTCATAGATTGAAAAATACGGAGCAGCTATTCGCAAGTCTCGAGTCTTCGTAACCGATAGTCAAATACGGCAAAGCTCGATCCGCGAGCAGACCTTCTCACAAGTCGTTGAAAGATGTTACACCTAAGTGTGTACTTGGACTCGCGACCACATTCTAACATGCGAGCAGCTTGTCCAATCCCTCTGCGACACCAAGCAGGACTACATCCAGTTCGGTGGTTTCCGTCTTGTCGGCGTCTCCTTCCTTTTCGGAAGCTATGACTCCAACTACGGGCGTCTCCTTCCTTTTCGGAAGCTATGACTCCAACTACGGCTTCCAGTTTATCATGACACATCAGCGCTATTACCACGCTTACTGGCAGCCCGTATAGGTTGGCTTTTGGGCTTATCTTCTCTAAATGGATCCGGATCTCAAGGGATTGCCATCAAGGGGTGTGATTGTTGAAATAAATCATTGGGTTGGATCTGACTCAAAAGATAGGATCTTATCCCACGAAATCAGCAAGATCTCAGTATCGTACGCGACATCAACGGGATTTCGACATCTTACGTAACAAATTGGATTACCTCCAGATCTATATAAAGGGGTGGCTCCATTAAGAGCAGGTACGCATACAACATTCAATCTTGGTCCCGTTTTGCTTGGCTTCTCTTCTTACTGTGGCCTAACTTAAGCATCGGAGGGCTAACGGCTAGTCCCCAGCCACCCTTATTTGCTGTCTTGCTTCAGGTCTGGTGGTGGAAATCCCTGCTGGAGTGAAGGAGAAAAGCCGGAGGATCTCGTTACAAAATCTGACATTAACACATACTCATCAGCAGCAAGAGCCCATTGTCTTGGAAGGAGTTCCTCCTAGATGAGCCAGTCATATTGCAAGGGGCAAATCCTGGAGGCGTGTCAATCACACTACTGACAGCCGGGACGAACAGAGAAACCTCCTGCCATATCAAGAGAACCAGTATTCATTCCATGGGAGCCTCCTGCTCCAGGAACGGTCAAGCCAGGACCGCAACCTTATGTGATCTATGAAGACAAGCCTCGATATTTTCCCTTCAGCACAGGCAACAATGTAGTCCTCAAGGCAAAAGCTCTATACAAGGAAGATCTGGTACCCACACCAGCACCGTTGCAAGAACCGGTAGTCCTAGAAGGCAAAGGTGAGGGAAATTATAAAGTGGTCCCATAACATTATCCAGAATGTGGGGAAGTAGGGAATATGAATTCCAATGGGCGTTATATCTAAAGAGATAATCAGAATAGAGGAGATCCCAAAGGCGCTCTCCCAGGCCTCGGCAACAAAAATGAAGCCGCTATGATGTGGCAACTCAGCTCAAGTCAATCCCTGCTCAAATCTCAGTATCGGAGCTACTCTGCACATCTCGCATACACCGAGAAATGTTTGCTAAAACCTTGAGCGATGCTCACGTCTCCTTCGATACGGCACCAGAGATGATAGCATTGATGATTGGACAACTCCTGGCTCCGCACGCCATCACCTTCACAGATAATGAGTTGCCACCAGAAGGACGAGATCATGGGGGATCCCTCAACATAGCCTTACGATACAAAGACCTATGCGTCCCGTTGGTCCTTATCGATAATGGCTCAAGCTTAAACATCTGCCCACTTAAGACTGTGGAACGTCTGGGAATCAGTCCTTCTTCATTTTGACCCAGCACCATATGCGTCAGAGCATTCGACAACACCCGCCGATCAGTGGATTTGGAGGTCAACATAGAAGTACAGATAGGTTCGAAAATCTCCACTATCACATTCCAAATTCTGGATATATCAGCCTCTTTCAACATGTTGCTCGGACGACCTTGGCTGCACAAGGTTGGAGCTGTGCCATCAAACCTGCATCAACGAGTGAAATGCATTAGTGGAAATCAAGTGATCTCTATCCATGCAGAGAAGGAGCTCATCATTCCTTCCAATGCTGCTGCCACTGAACCAGACATCCCGGTCATCGATATCCAGCACTTTAAAGAGGACATCCCATTTCACAGTTTCGAATTTGAGACTGTGAACGCTATCGCCAATCCGGAACCGATAAGGGTGGACCGTGTCTTTTCACTGGCAGAACGTCTAAGCCTCAAATACCGAATGAAGAATCACTTCAAGTCCAGAAAGATACCGCTGGTATATAACCAACGCAAATGGGGACTCGGATACAGGGCAATCTTCATGGACAAAAGAAGGAAGAAATTTCGGTGCTCACCCATCCAATTCGTCAAGCCAGGAGAACCTTGCAAAGATCCAGGAGGGAATCAACCGACTACGCTACACAAAGGCCTCCCGATGAGCCTAGCTTGGGCCACATGGCCCCCCATTCGATGGGATTAGATTCTCGAACCGTCTAAGCCTCCGGAAGAAGAAGGAAAGGATGAAGATGAAGAAGAACGTCAAATACAATAGCTTCAGGACCAGGTTACTCTGATACCTGCTCCCAACTAGGAGCACAACCTGCCCGCTTCAATTCCAGCCAGCCAGGGGCACAACTTGCCCATCTCAGCATCAATTAGTAAGGGGCACGACTCGCCCATCTCTGCAGAATCAACATCAACAATCATTAGCCAAGGGCAGAAGCAGCCCATCCATTGGACCAAGAAAGGGAAATGGCCAGCCCTGGATTGGTCTGATGTCCAGGTTCCAAACTCATGCCTAGCCGTAAAACCAGACGAACTGCAATGCGAGGTAAGTGACTCGGGAGGGACTGAGTACGACTCAGATCTCGAACCCAACCAGCGGGAAATCATGGTCATTGGGCCAGACTATGATTCTTCGCCCAAATCATCAACCCCCACCTCTTCAGGGGAGGAAGTGTGGGGTCCTGAATGGTCATCCGTTCCCCTAACTTTTGAATCAGACAAAGAGCCATCTGAGGGATCTGGCTTCCAAAAAAAAGTCTGTTTAAGCAGCGATCGGAACTTTGGAACAAGTTGGGCTCAATCATGGTCTGCAATGCCCGCTTGTTCAAAGTCCCGTGAATTCCAAAAACCCAAAAAAATCAAAAACTTTCAAAAGCCAAAAACATCTAGCATTTCCATTTCAGAAAATTCTCAAAAACCAAAAAACATTTCTTTTCCTGCATTCAATAGTGTGCCAAGTCCGTCTAAAGAGTTGCATGAGTTTGAAGTCGAATCATACGACTTTGACATCGAATTAGACTTCGAGCTCATGGGTCTGGATGAAGCTCAGGGATGAGGAAGATGATGATCCAGCTCCCGAACTAGAGGATCTCCTCAAAAAGTTTGAATCCAAAGTCAATGTTGTAGCCGATGAATTCGAGATAGTAAACTTGGGGACACCTGAGATCCCTAGGGAAGTACACATTGGAAAATCGTTGCCACCTGAGTTGAAACAGAGAATGATAGAGTTCCTAGCTCCAAGATTGTCTAAGTTCACGTTCTCATATGAAGACATGCCGGGGCTCAATGAAGAGCTCGTTGTACATCATCTGCCAACCAAGGCAGATATGAAGCCAGTGAAGCAGAAACTTCGAAGAATGAAGCCAGAATGGGCTCTGAAAGTCTGAGATGAAGTCATCAAGCAGTACAATGTGGGATTCTTGGTAGTCTCTAACTACCCTGAATGGCTCGCCAACATCGTACCAGTACCAAAGGAGGACGGTAAGGTTCGAATGTGCATCGACTTCCGAGATCTCAACAAGGCCAGTCCTAAAGACGACTTCCCTTTACCGCACATCGACACTCTGGTCGACAACACTGTTGGGTACAAGGTCTTCTCATTCATGGACAGGGTTCTCAGGATACAATTAGATCAAGATGGCCGTCGAAGATCGCGAGAAGACATCGTTTATCACTCCCTGGGGAACTTTCTGCTACAGGGTAATGCCGTTCGGTCTGAAGAACACAGGAACAACATATCAGCGAGCAAGGACAGCACTATTCCATGACATGATGAACAAAGAGCTTGAAGTATATGTGGACGATATGATCATCAAATCTCTCACAATTGAAGGACACTTTCTAGATCTGAAGAAGTTATTCAACAGATTAGAAAAGTACAAGCTCCGTCTCAACCCTCAGAAATGTGTCTTTGGTGCAATGGGAGGCAAGCTCCTCGGCTTTATGGTGAGCGAGGATGGCATCAGGGTCGACGAGACTAAAACTAGAGCAATCATCGAGATGCCCCCTCCAAGAACAGAGAAAGAAATTCGTGGCTTCCTCGACAGAATTCAATACATCAGTCGCTTCATCGCACAGCTCACTCCTATTTGTGAGCCCATTTTCAAGCTCCTCCGGAAGAACGTTCCAAAAGAATGGAATGATGATTGCCAAGTCGCCTTCGATCGCATCAAGAAATATCTCATGAATCCTCCTAGTCCTAGTGCCACCCACTCTTGGACGTCCACTATTGTTATACATCTCGGTAGCAGCAGAAGCCATCGGCTGTGTCCTCGGCCAGCACGACGAGACCGGGAAAAAAGAACAAGCAATATATTATTTGAGCCGAAAGTTTACCGACTACGAGACCAGGTATTTCCCGATAGAGAAGACTTGCCTCGCCCTAGTCTGGGCAACTCAGCGACTCCGTCAATACATGATTGCATTCCCTATTCTCCTCCTCGCTCACATGGATCTGCTCAAATACCTGTTCGAGAAACCGGGACTCACTGGAAGGATAGCTAAATGGCAGCTACTCCTATCTGAATTCAACATCACCTATGTCACTCAGAAGGCAATCAAGGGACAGGCCCTCGCCGATCATCTTGCCGCTCACTCTCTCCTGGATTATCAACCGCTCAAGACATTCTTCCCTGATGAAGATCTCTTACTTATCGAAGGGGATGAAAAGAAGAAGAAAGATGAGTGGACGTTATTCTTCGACGGCGCAACAAATTCTAAAGGGAGTGGTATTGGAGCAATCCTCTACTCTCCAGATGATGTCCCCATTCCTATCTCAAGGCGCATAGCATTCGAATGCACCAACAACATGGTAGAGTACGAAGCATGCATCGTTGGCTTAAGGGAAGCCATAATCTTGGGCGTCAAGAAGCTACGAGTATTTGAAGACTCACAGCTTATCATCAATCAGACCAATGGCGAATGGAAAACCAAGGACGAGAAGTTGATACCATATCATGTGTATCTTGACAATCTGATCGAAGAATTCAAAGAAATTACCTTCTCATACATGCCCAGAGCCAAGAACCAGTTTGCAGATGCTCTCGCTACACTTGCATCAATGCTCGAGATACCAAAAGGAGCTTCAGAATGGGAGCTTACAGTCAAAATTCAAGATGAACCTGCTTTCTTCCTGCAAATAGAAGAAGCCGAAGCTGTCCCTGACAAACCCTGGTATGCCGACATCAAGCAATATCTCGAAACCCAGGAGTATCCTGAGTCAGCAACAGCAACAGATCGCCGAACCATCCAACGTTTGGCCTGCCAGTTCACCATCAGTGGCGAAGTTCTTTACAAGCGATCCTATAATCACATCCTCCTTCGATACGTCGATAAAACAGAAGCTGCAAAGATCATGGAAGAAATACACGAAGGAATCTGTGGCCCACACATGAACGGGCACATGATGGCAAAGAAGATTCTACGACTCGGCTACTATTGGCTCACCATGGAGACAGACTGTTGCTAGCACGTCAGAAAATGCTTCAAGTGTTAGGAGCATGCGAATCAAATCCATGCCCCCTCAACAGAATTATACAACCTGACCACCCCCTGGCCCTTCTCCATACGGGGACTCGACATCATCGGCAAGATTAGTCCCAAAGCATCAAATGGTCATGTGTACATACTTGTGGCAATCGACTACTTCACCAAGTGGGTAGAGGCAGCCTCCTACACCACGATTGCAGCATCTCAGGTGATCAAATTCATGAAGAACAACATCATATGCCGATATGGAATCCCCAATGTTATCATCACAGATAATGGGACCCCGTTCGTCAACAAGAAGATGGATGACTTCCTCAGCAAATTCAAGATCCAACGTCATCGATCAAGCCCCTACCGTCCTCAGATGAATGGTGGGGTAGAAGCCGCAAACAAGACAATCGTCAGGATACTCGAGAAGATGATCGTGACCTATCGAGATTGGTCAGATATGCTCCCATATGCACTTTGGGCATAACGAACGTCTGTACGATCTGCTACGGGTGTTACCCCTTTCGAGCTTACTTATGGAACGGAAGCAGTTCTACCAGTCGAGGTGGAAATACCATCACTGCGGGTGTTACTAGAAAGCGGAGTTGAAGAAGGAGAATGGCAACGGGCCAGATTCGACCAGTTGCAGCTAGCAGATGAAAAGCGCATGCGTGAGCTAAGCCATTCTCAGTGTTATCAGAAAAGGATCGCTCGGGCTTACAACAAGAGAGTCCGAAAAAGAAGTTTCAAGGTAGGCGACATGGTCATGAAGAAGATTCTACCGTCGCACCTTTCGGATCCAAGAGGAAAGTTCAAACCCTCATGGGATGGGCCGCTGATCATCAGAGAAGTACTTTCCGGAGGCGCCCTCAAACTCACTAGCATGAGAGGGGTGGATCTTCCTGAGCTAATCAACGCCGACAAAGTGAAGATCTTTCACAGGTAAGTCATTCTGACCTTATCAAGAGTTACCTTAATAGAGCTGAAGTCAGGAGGTCGAAGCTAAAACCTCTGAGAAATCATTTCCGTCCACCAACAAGTGTTTTAAATAAGGGGATTCAAAAGAAAAAGAAAAAAATACAAAAAAAAGAGAAAAAGAATATAAAAGAAAAGAAAAAAAAAGAGAGATAAAAAGAAAAAGGGAAGCCAAAGCAAGGCACCCGAGAAAAATCAACCCAAGAAGAAACACAGCCGTTCATCCATTCATCTCAGAAGGGTCTTTGGCTAAGACCAACAGCTCTATCATCGTAACTTAGGATAAGGACTGAAAGGCTTCCATCGGCTGGCAACGACGGATTCCCAACCTCTAGCTGCCGCAATTATCCAAAGATCCAGAAAAAGAGAAAAAAAAATTGTGTGCCTAAACAAAGAGGGCGGAGTGAAAACCTGAAAGGGCTCTCCGAGTAAAAACAGTGGGCATACAGCGGACTTGGTGAAAACCCGAAAAGGCACTGAGGGTAAAAACAGCATAGCTGCCAAGGGGCAGGCAAGATCAAACCCCGGGACGTGGTGAAAACCCGAAAGGGCGCCACGGGCAAAAATGACAGGAAAAGGCCGACTGTAGTGAAAACTCGAAAGAGCGCTGCAGGCAAAAATGGCTCGAACAGAAAAAGAAAAATGAAAAGTGCAGGTACTAAGAAATCAGACAGTCCAGATCGGTTCAAGCAGTTATAGTTCAAGAATAAGAAGAAGTGCAGTCAGGAACAAAGAACTCTACAAACTCTGACAATCTCAGGAAGCAACAGTTTCCATTACCTACAACTTTAGGGAACCAATGAAGCACACAAGTTAAATCTCGAGACATCGGTCAAAGCATTGGCCGATGTTTACGTCGAATTTTGTAACAGGATCCTCCAGACGTTCACCTTCTCTCCAAGCGATTTCCTCCTTGGGCCTGAAAGGAGACAAAAAATAACTAAGGGTGGCCGGCGTCCAGCCGTTGGCCCTCCGATGGCTAAGTTAGATAGGGTCAGGAAAGATAACCAATAAACGACGGGGATTAGGGATTGAGTATTGTGTACCTTCTTATTGATGAAAACCATCTATTTATATAGATCCAAATGTCCCACTCTGATACGTAAGGTACCGAGATCATCTACTGATTTCATGGGATAAGGTGTTTATCCTACTTATCCTCAGATAAAGGAATAATCTAATCCAATTACTCACCAAATCAATTACGTTCCTTGATAACAATCCCTTGAGACGTGGAGCCATAGATGAAGATAAGCCCAAAATCGGACTATACGGGCTGCTGGTGCTAGAGGCTAAGGGATGTCATCGCTGATCATTGTTCGCTCGCCTCAAGTGTAAGGCTGCGATGTAGTAATAAATCTCGGTAAGACCGAGGTCGATCCATAGGGAAAGAGGTAAACAATTCCAAGTACTCTAATAACTAGAATCTAAGAAGTTTGAGAAGATGGTTTTTCACATAAAATAGAAAAATCTGAAATTAAGAAGAATAGAGCATCAAGGATCCACTTGTAGTAGTCCAATGCCAATCCATTCATCCAAGTACAACACAATTAGAATCAAAGTCCTATCTCTTATCTAATTGGAAGATATAACATTCAAGCACAAACAGTCCCACTTAAATCTGAAAATCAGATTTCTAGTTCTAATGAAGCACATAGAACTTGAACTTATAGCCTTCGGAGTAACAGCCATGCCTATGGACTATGGCATGCTCAAGGGTTACTACAATTCGAATTCAAAAAACCCAATCATGGTAATCTTAGAGAATTGCAAGGAACTCATGTCCGGAGCACACAAACTCTCACAAAACTTCTAAAAAACCAAACTTTATTCAAACTAGAACTTCAAAATCCAAAATTAAGAAAAGGGTACTTGAAATAAAAGAATTAAAGCATTGGAACCAACTACAAATTTCACCTCTAGCTCTAGCTAAGAGGTTAGCTAAGGAAAAGCATATTAAAACTAGAACTAGAACTAAGAAAAGGAAGAAAAACTAGCTGGAGGAGGCTAGGTAGCCTCCTGGGACTTGAACTCCTTGCTTCCCACGTCCTTGGTTGATTTGGAATAGAAGAGAGCACCTCCTTTTATAGTGCAGCAATAGTACAGCAACATAGCAGAATTTGTTTCGCTTGGTACGGCTTAACCAATGGTCGGATTGCCCTCAAATTTGATTTGTAGCTTCCTTGTAATGTGATCTTCCTCATAGATGATTTAGATTTCCAAGATTATCCTCTGAATGGGCCCACCAATCATATCAACGACCGCCTCTCAAAATCGCGCACTTCGGGTACCTTCAGAACCAGTCATCTTACTTTCAACGCTCCGGAGTGTACAGATGTCGGATTGATCCCAAATTTTGAACATTGGTAGAACACTTCCTCCTCTACATGATAGATGGATTAGATTGTCCAAAACAATCCCAGAATGTGGTCAAAAAATTAGAACACTTAGGGCTTTTACAAACTCTGAGCAGTTGGATCTTTCTGGATGGTCCATCTTTCTTCAACTGGTACGATCAAACCACACATCCTTTTGATCTGAAACTTTTGTGGTTATTCATATATGGATGTGTTCTAAAAGATGGTCATAGTAGATTCTTCATATCATCAATGATGGGTCACCTGGACCGGCCCAGAGTGGAACAGCGAAATCTGGAACTTTCTGGACAGTTCGTATTGTTTTGGCCACCACGATCAATCCGTAGCTCCGATCGACACGAAACCACTTGGGTTAGTTCGGCGTTGAGCTCCTATTCGACATGGATGTGTTGGATTTCCAAATATCATCAAGATAGCTTCAAAAAACTGTTCCGAATATCCCGAAACGGGAATAGCTTGTTGCCTGAAATCTGGAAGTGCAAAATTGCATGGCCGACCGGTCTTGACCGGTCGGTCAGGGCTGGCCGACCGGTCTTGACCGGTATAGACCTGTCTGGCAGGTGTCCAGCAAGTGTAGCCGACCGGTCTTGACCGGTCGGACCCAATTTTGCTTTTTTTTTTCTTCTTTCTTTTCTTCTCTCCTTCCTCTCTCTTTGCTTTCTTCTTTCTTTGGTCCACCTTGGGCCTTCATCAAAGGCTCCTAAACATGGTCTTTTGGTCTCCAATTGGGTTAAGTCCGCTCTCATCCCTACAATCACAAAACATGCATTAGATGGGCCTTTTAATCATGAAAATCATGCATACCATGTCATGTAGTGGGCATTGCAATGTATAAATTGGAGGTTCAACACACCCCCCAACTAGCTTTTTGCTAGTCCCGAGCAAAACATGCGTGAAACAATTTCAAACCTCCAAACCCAACTCTCCTTCAGAAACCATGATTCTATCCATTCCAAGATGTACACGTATAAAATTTGGAAAAATTAGGTGATAGAAGCTGAAATCTTGGACTCTCAAAACATAATAAGTGTCTACATGAAATTCCTGCTGATTGATTGATAAATAGAAGAATTCGAACAAATTCAACCTAGTGTGCATAGTGAAAGTTCATCTCATGAGTTTCTGGGATTATCTTCTTCATAGATTAAGTAAACCATGGATTTTAAGGTGCACAGAGCAACAACAAGCCTATGACAGGAATTTGCCTTACCGTCCTTCCGACGGCTTTCACACTACGTCCCATTTCCGGCTTTGGTTACGGTTCGACCATCCCCCGGTTGGTAATACGTAGCCCTTTTCGAAATTTTCCACCATTTTTCCTTCATTCCCGATTTCATCCTTTCTTTCCTTTTTCTTTTAAAATTAGATAGGATTTTTAAAAATCCATATCTTTCATTATTTTCCCATGGACAAGGATGGACAAAATACCCCGGATTGGTTTCTCAACACCTTTATATCAAAGTCTAGCTAATCCACAAATCACATAAACCTTTCAACTCATGAAAATCGTGTAATGTGAACTTGGTGTGAAGGTGTTCAAATTTTCTATCAATCACAACAATAGGGGAACTAACATATAAAACCATTATGTTGGGAGAAATTCAAGACTTACAACATCACACACTTTGTATCTCCTCTTCTTATACTCATATCATCTCGAATGCATGGAAATAAGGTTTTCTAAAAGATTTTTGAAATTTTAGAAAATTCAAAAAAATTTGCGCATGTGAGGCTCGAAATGTTGCAACATGCTAGATGAGGAATCTCATCTCACCCCCCAACCAAATCTTGCATTGTCCTCAATGTGAAAAGATATGCAATTAGCATGAACATGAGAGCAATGGTAAAATATGAGAGAGTGAGAACAATAGTACCTGAGATAGCCAGTTGATCAATTCTAGCATCTTCCATTGTCTCGACGAGACTTATTTAATCCTAATTGCAGAAAAATAAATCCTAACCTACCTACCTACCTTTGATTAGTCCGATCAACTACATGATCAAAGTTGAGCAGGATCTTCATGAATTTCAATAAATTTCTCATGAGGACCATCCAAAGTCCTGCTCGACAGTAAACATGTGTGCTTCTTATCATTGAAGTCCAATCGTATTGTGCACCACATGCATAAAAGGAGGAGATAAGAGCAGCAAAAAGATATCTCCTCAAATTCTGATTTGGGTTATGATTGATTAAAAATGGGTCATCCCAATCAGAATTTTCAATGGGCTGAAGGACCCATGACGGTGGAGAGACATTCATCGAGTTTTCATTAGTTAAAGTTGTCTCTTCCACAATTTCAGAATTGTACGGTGCTTCCACAAATAATGGTAAAGAGTGTAAATCAGTGGAAAGGTGTTCTTCAGGCACTGACACCGTGTCTAACAAAATATCCAACTCCTTAATCATCTCATCATCAAGATCATAAGAGTGGGCCAAGCATTCCTCTAGGAAATCAAGATAGTCGGATGAAGGGTCCTCATCCTCCCTTAATGATTG
Organism: Liriodendron chinense; assembly: GCA_003013855.2. NCBI lineage: Eukaryota > Viridiplantae > Streptophyta > Magnoliopsida > Magnoliales > Magnoliaceae > Liriodendron > Liriodendron chinense. Next base: position 1,635,686 of record ML058434.1, on the reverse strand, counting down.
AAGAAATTTTGTTTCAATGGCAAGGAATTCCTCCTCTATAGAGAGGAGGTCTTCCAAAGAGAATTCTTCAGATTCAGTGGTAAGCACATCATTTAACATTGGTTGATCTTTGAAAATTTCAGATTGTGCCACCTCATCATCCAAAGGAATAGAATTTTCAATCAAAGGGAGGTCTACCACACTAGAATTTGGCATGTGTTGTTGGTGGAAGGACTCAAAAAGATCGACTTCGGCCATCTCTCTAGCATGCATATCCTCTAGAGACTCATAATCATTATGCCCTTGGGAAAAAGAAACCATAGGTTCATAACCATTCACCAAACCCTCATTGTAGGCAACCCCACTACCACTTTCAAATTTTATGGATTCCTCGGGTTCGTCAACCGTCATTGAAATGTCTTCATCATTAAGTTCAAAGCATCCAAAAGAGATAGTGGACTCACCATAATTGATGATGACATTGGGATCATCGAAATCAATCTCCTTTAAAAGTCTATCCATTAAATCGGAAGAGGGTTGGGCTTGGATAGCCTCATCCTCCTCATTGTTGGGGATTGATTCGGTGTTCCCAATGTTGGGTTTAATATTTTGAGATGGCGAGAGGTTTTGTTTGCATTGCTCAGTTATTTCCATAAACTCTCGCAGCACATCCTCAAGAGTTCGTGTCGGTTGCGGCTCATGAGAAAGAAACTCTTGAGGATAGTTGTTGGCATCCATGGTTGGCTCATCTTCCAAGTTGAAATTTTGATGCTCCCACCAATTTGGATTATGCATGTCATATGTTGGGCTTTTAGATGGTTGTTGATATGTGTAGCCATACAAGTGATCATACATTGTCCTAACCGGTGGAACATTATTCATCTATTTCCGATACTCTCCCATTGTCTTACGTTGTGCCTCAATATGTGTATTGTTTTCATTAATGTAATCACGCATCGTCTTACGCGGGGAGGTAGTGGAGGTTGATTGAATCTCAGAAAAATACTTATGCTTATAATGGTTCCAATCATAATGATTTTCGGTCTCCCAATCCGACGTCTCATCCTCCAAAAGGTACTTGTACGCACCATTCGTCCAATCATACATGATGAAATTTTAAAGAATTGGAAACTACCCTAATCTAGAAAAAAGAACAAAAAGAAGGGAGATGGGGAGATGTTACCGAATAGAGTGAGATCTATGTCAGCAACAATGTCCTACAAAATCAAATAAAAAATTGTTAGTAAAAAAAAAAAACAGAAAATCTACTTCTATAAAAACTGAAAATCCTACCTAACTACAACTACTCTATAGCTACTAGAACAATTAGAACCGTTCAACCTTTTCCTCGGCAATGGCGCCAAAAACTTCTTCGCTCGCCTCAAGTGTAAGGCTGCGATGTAGTAATAAATCTCGGTAAGACCGAGGTCGATCCACAGGGAAAGAGGTAAACAATTCCAAGTACTCTAATAACTAGAATCTAAGAAGTTTGAGAAGATGGTTTTTCACATAAAATATAAAAATCTGAAATTAAGAAGAACTAGAGCATCAAGGATCCACTTGTAGTAGTCCAATGCCAATCCATTCATCCAAGTACAACACAATTAGAATCAAAGTCCTATCTCACATCTAATTGGAAGATATAACATTCAAGCACAAACAGTCCCACTTAAATCTGAAAATCAGATTTCTAGTTCTAATGAAGCACATAGAACTTGAACTTGTAGCCTTCAGAGTAACAGCCATGCCTATGGACTATGGCATGCTCAAGGGTTACTACAATTCGAATTCAAACAACCCAATCATGGTAATCTTAGAGAATTGCAAGGAACTCATGTCCGGAGCACACAAACTCTCACAAAACTTCTAAAAAACCAAACTTTATTCAAACTAGAACTTCAAAATCCAAAATTAAGAAAAGGGTACTTGAAATAAAAGAATTAAAGCATTGGAACCAACTACAAATTTCACCGCTAGCTCTAGCTAAGAGGTTAGCTAAGGAAAAGCATATTAAAACTAGAACTAGAACTAAGAAAAGGAAGAAAAACTAGCTGGAGGAGGCTAGGTAGCCTCCTGGGACTTGAACTCCTTGCTTCCCACGTCCTTGGTTGATTTGGAATAGAAGAGAGCACCTCCTTTTATAGTGCAGCAATAGTACAGCAACATAGCAAAATTTGTTTCGCTTAGTACGGCTTAACCAATGGTCGGATTGCCCTCAAATTTGATTTGTAGCTTCCTTGTAATGTGATCTTCCTCATAGATGATTTAGATTTCCAAGATTATCCTCTGAATGGGCCGACCAATCATATCACCGACCGCCTCTCAAAATCGCGCACTTCGGGTACCTTCAGAACCAGTCATCTTACTTTCAACGCTTCGGAGTGTACAGATGTCGGATTGATCCCAAATTTTGAACATTGGTAGAACACTTCCTCCTCTACATGATAGATGGATTAGATTGTCCAAAACAATCCCAGAATGTGGTCCGAAAATTAGAACACTTAGGGCTTTTATAAACTCTGCGCAGTTGGATCTTTCTGGATGGTCCATCTTTCTTCAACCGGTACGATCAAACCACACATCCTTTTGATCTGAAACTTTTGTGGTTATTCATATATGGATGTGTTCTAAAAGATGGTCAAAGTAGATTCTTCATATCATCAATGATGGGTCACCTAGACCGGCCCAGAGTGGAACAGCGAAATCTGGAACTTTCTGGACAGTTCGTATTGTTTTGGCCACCACGATCAATCCGTAGCTCCGATCGACACGAAACCACTTGGGTTAGTTCGGCGTCGAGCTCCTATTCGACATGGATGTATTCGATTTCCAAATATTATCAAGATGGCTTCAGAAAACTGTTGCAAAAATCCCAAAACGGGAATAGCTTGCTGCCTGAAATCTGGAAGTGCAAAATTGCATGGCCGACCGGTCTTGACCGGTCGGACAGGGCTGGCCGACCGGTCTTGACCGGTCTAGACCTGTCTGGCAGGTGTCCAGCAAGTGTAGCCGACCGGTCTTGACCGGTCGGACCCAGTTTTGCTTTTCTTCTTCTTTCTTTTCTTCTCTCCTTCCTCTCTCTTTGCTTTCTTCTTTCTTTGGTCCACCTTGGGCCTTCATCAAAGGCTCCTAAACATGGTCTTTTGGTCTCCAATTGGGTTAAGTCCACTCTCATCCCTACAATCACAAAACATGCATTAGATGGGCCTTTTAATCATGAAAATCATGCATACCATGTCATGTAGTGGGCAATGCAATGTATAAATTGGAGGTTCAACACACCCCCCAACTAGCTTTTTGCTAGTCCCGAGCAAAACATGCGTGAAACAATTTCAAACCTCCAAACCCAACTCTCCTTCAGAAACCATGATTCTATCCATTCCAAGATGTACACGTATAAAATTTGGAAAAATTAGGTGATAGAAGCTGAAATCTTGGACTCTCAAAACATAATAAGTGTCTACATGAAATTCCCTGCTGATTGATTGATAAATAGAAGAACTCAAACAAATTCAACCTAGTGTGCATAGAGAAAGTTCATCTCATGAGTTTCTGGGATTATCTTCTTCATAGATTAAGTAAACCATGGATTTTAAGGTGCACAGAGCAACAACAAGCCTATGACAGGAATTTGCCTTACCGTCCTTCCGACGGCTTTCACACTACGTCCCATTTCCGGCTTTGGTTACGGTTCGACCATCCCCCGGTTGGTAATACGTAACCCTTTTCGAAATTTTCCACCATTTTCCCTTCATTCCCGATTTCATCCTTTCTTTCCTTTTTCTTTTAAAATTAGATAGGATTTTTAAAAATCCATATCTTTCATTATTTTCCCATGGACAAGGATGGACAAAATACCCCGGCTTGGTTTCTCAACACCTTTATATCAAAGTCTAGCTAATCCACAAATCACATAAACCTTTCAACTCATGAAAATCGTGTAATGTGAACTTGGTGTGAAGGTGTTCAAATTTTCTATCAATCACAACAATAGGGGAACTAACATATAAAACCATTATGTTGGGAGAAATTCAAGACTTACAACATCACACACTTTGTATCTCCTCTTCTTATACTCATATCATCTCGAATGCATGGAAATAAGGTTTTCTAAAAGATTTTTGAAATTTTAGAAAATTCAAAAAAATTTGTGCATGTGAGGCTCGAAATGTTGCAACATGCTAGATGAGGAATCTCATCTCACCCCCCAACCAAATCTTGCATTGTCCTCAATGTAAAAAGATATGCAATTAGCATGAACATGAGAGCAATGGTAAAATATGAGAGAGTGAGAACAATAGTACCTGAGATAGCCAGTTGATCAATTCTAGCATCTTCCATTGTCTCGACGAGACTTATTTAATCCTAATTGCAGAAAAATAAATCCTAACCTACCTACCTACCTTTGATTAGTCCGATCAACTACATGATCAAAGTTGAGCAGGATCTTCATAAATTTCAATAAATTTCTCATGAGGACCATCCAAAGTCCTGCTCGACAGTAAACATGTGTGCTTCTTATCATTGAAGTCCAATCGTATTGTGCACCACATGCATAAAAGGAGGAGATAAGAGCAGCAAAAAGATATCTCCTCAAATTCTGATTTGGGTTATGATTGATTAAAAATGGGTCATCCCAATCAGAATTTTCAATGGGCTGAAGGACCCATGATGGTGGAGAGACATTCATCAAGTTTTCATTAGTTAAAGTTGTCTCTTCCATAATTTCAGAATTGTACGGTGCTTCCACAAACAATGGTAAAGAGTGTAAATCAGTGGAAAGGTGTTCTTCAGGCACTGACACCGTGTCTAACAAAATATCCAACTCCTTAATCATCTCATCATCAAGATCATAAGAGTGGGCCAAGCATTCCTCTAAGAAATCAAGATAGTCGGATGAAGGGTCCTCATCCTCCCTTAATGATTGAAGAAATTTTGTTTCAATGGCAAGGAATTCCTCCTCTATAGAGAGGAGGTCTTCCAAAGAGAATTCTTCAGATTCAGTGGTAAGCACATCATTTAACATTGGTTGATCTTTGAAAATTTCAGATTGTGCCACCTCATCATCCAAAGGAATAGAATTTTCAATCAAAGGGAGGTCTACCACACTAGAATTTGGCATGTGTTGTTGGTGGAAGGACTCAAAAAGATCGACTTCGGCCATCTCTCTAGCATGCATATCCTCTAAAGACTCATAATCATTATGCCCTTGGGAAAAAGAAACCATAGGTTCATAACCATTCACCAAACCCTCATTGTAGGCAACCCCACTACCACTTTCAAATTTTATGGATTCCTCGGGTTCGTCAACCGTCATTGAAATGTCTTCATCATTAAGTTCAAAGCATCCAAAAGAGATAGTGGACTCACCATAATTGATGATGACATTGGGATCATCGAAATCAATCTCCTTTAAAAGTCTATCCATTAAATCGGAAGAGAGTTCGGCTTGGATAGCCTCATCCTCCTCATTGTTGGGGATTGATTCGGTGTTCCCTGTTCGCTTCCCCAAGTGTAGGGTTGCGATGTAGTAATAAACTCGGTAAGACCGAGGTCGATCCACAGGGACTATGTAGGATCTCACAAATTCATCCACAAGTGTCTATTGAAGTCTACTAATCAGATTGTTGTATAAAGTTGATGTGAGTAACAAAAGCTGAATTAAATCGAGAGTAATTAATTATAAGAGGGTACTAGGGTTTCAAGGATCCACTTGTAGCAATCCTTGATGTTCAATCCGCTGTGGTTTCTTATTCTCTCAACTAGAATCGACATTCCTGTCTGTCCAGTCGGATAATAGAACTGTTAAACCAAACAGTCTGTAATATGTAAGTTCTATGCATAAGATTCACTCAATCTAGGCTCAGCTGAGCATGCTCAATTGCATAGGTCATTCCCCTTTCCTATAGGTCCAGTTCTCAATCATAACCATCCCCAAGTCCTCTCACAAGACAAAGATAGATTAGGATTTAAACTAGATTCAAATCACCAGCACAGTCCTTACATATTCCAGAAAATCAACTAAAATAGAACTTTGGCCTGAAGTCCCTTTATGAAGAGCTTAGTACTAGAGCGCACTCCGATTCCTCGGATCATACAGGTCTATACCGTTGCAAACAAATTAAGAAGATAAGTAATTCATCCAAACATCCATGAGTCATCACAAGACTAAGAAAAATTACTTAAAAACTTGTATAAACTTCAAACCTTAGTTCATAATCATGAATTCCAAACTAAAACCACTTAACTACGAATTGAAACATCTTGGATTCACTACAAGCTTCACCTCTTAGCCCTAGCTAAGAGGTTTAGCTGCTCATGATCCAAGGAAACATGAAACAACTACAAAAAGCATGAAAACAGCAAAGCAAACCAAAAGGAGTTGTGAAACTCCAATCTTCACTTCCACAGCCTCCAACCTCGCTTACACCCTTCTAGGATGCCCTAGGAACGATCCCTAGGTGTCCTCTTATAGTCTGGAGGCTCCACAACGTCGGAAGAATCGGAAATTTGCGTAACACTTACGCAGCGCAGAGAATTTCGGGAAGAAATTAGAAAGTTCTAACTCAGTACACATGGCCGACCGGTCAAGACCGGTCGGCCTCAAGTGAAAACACTTCAGCAAGCATCTTCGACCGGTCATGACCGGTCGGACCTATTCATCCTTGGTCCAGCAACAATGACCGACCGGTCATGACCGGTCGGTCCTCTTCAGTAATGCCCAACATGCATGGCTGACCGGTCACTGACCGGTCTGGCTTCCTTGGCCGACCGGTCACGACCGGTCAGCTTCATTTTCTTCTTATTTTCTTCCTTTCTTTCATCTGCTTTCTTCTCTTCTTTAGTTCTTTCTCTCTTTTCTTCTTTGGTCCTCAAACATTCTTCATCAGAATGATCCCAAATGAGCTCTTTATGTCTTCAATTGAGTAGAGTCCACCCTCAATCCTGTAATTACGAAACATGCATTGGATTAGCTTACAAACCATACAAACCTTGCACAATGAGTGATGAATTGGGGTTAGAATATGCACAATTAAGAGCTCAACACACCCCCCAACCAGCATTTTGCTAGTCCCGAGCAAAACATGCATGAAGCTAATCTCATTCTTCAAAACTCAACTCTCTTTCAGAAACCATCCTTCTATACATTCCAAGGTTCATAAGTGTAAGATTCAGAAAGATTAGGCGTCAAAGGTTGGAACCGTAAATCCTCAAGGCATAATAGGCATTCATATGAGATTCCCACTGATTGGTTGATAAATAGAGGGACTTGAACAATTTCATCCTAGTATGGGTAGTGAAAATTCATTCCACGAGTTTCTAGGATTATCTTCTTCATAGATCAACTAGACTATTGAATTCAAGGTACATAGAGCCACATCAAGCCAATGACAGGAATTTGCCTTACCGTCCTTCCGACGACTTTCACACTACGTCCCATTTCCGGCTTTGGTTACGGGTAGACCATCCCCCGGTTGGTAGTAGGTAGCCCTAATCGGAATTTTCCACCGTTTTTCCACATTCCCAATTTCATCCTTCCTTTTCCTTTTTCTTTTTAAATTAGATAGGATTTTTAAAAATCCATATCTTTCATTATTTTCCCATGGACAAGGATGGACAAAGTACCCCGGCCTGATTTCTCAATACCTTAATTCAAAGTCTAGCTAATCCATAAATCACATAATCCCTTCAACTCATGAAAATCGTGTAATGTGAACTAGGTGTAAAAGTGTTCAGTTTTTCTATCAATCACAAAAATAGGGGAGTTCACATATAAAACCATTATGCAATGAGAGATTCCAGACATCCAGCCCTATTCACTTCATATCTCTTCCTCTTATGCTCATATCATCTGGAATGCATAGAACCAATGTTTTCCAAAAGAGTTTCGAATTTTTGAAAAAAATAAAAAAATTTCCACATAATTGCTTGAGATGTTGCAAAGTGCTGGATTCATCCAAGCGGTCCCACACCCCCCAACCAAATCTTGCATTGTCCTCAATGTAAAAGATGCGCAATGAGCAAAACATGAGAGCAATTTGAAAATAACAGGGAGTGAGGAATGATATTACCTGAGAGAGTGAACATTGAAAATCTTCCGCCTTCTAACAAACCTATGAAAACGAAAACAAAAGCAGCAAAATCCTAATCCTAACTACTCTATACCTCCATCAGACTAGGAGATCAATCATCCTGATACACAGGATCATTCAGGGGTATGGACATACCTTCTGAAGGAAAATTTTAAAGAACGGCTTTAATCGCTGCCCATTTGCCTTAAAAATATTGCCATTCCTTGGATTTAATAGCTCGACAGTCCCATACGGATAGACAGTTTGCACAATGTAGGGACCGGTCCATCGAGATCTCAATTTTCTCAAAAATAGATGAAGCGAGAATTATACATGAGGACTTTTTGATTGATCGTGAATGTCTTGCGAAGAATATTCTTATCATAGAATATCTTCGTCTTATCCTTGTAAATTCTCGCATTCTCATAAGCTTCATTCCGGATTTCTGCAAGTTCATTTAATTGAAGTTTGCGTAGCGAGCTTGCCTTGTCAGAATTGAAATTTATTGTCATAATAGCCCAATACGCCTTATGTTCCAACTCCACAGGCAAGTGACAAGCCTTCCTATAGACAAGTCTATAGGGAGACATTCCAATAGGGGTTTTAAAGGCAGTACGGTAAGCCCAAAGCGCATCGGTAAGTCGAAGTGACCAATCCTTGCGATCGGGATTCACCGTTTTCTCTAAAATGTGTTTAATCTCCCTGTTGGATATCTCAGCTTGTCCACTCGTTTGTGGGTGATAGGGGGTGCTCACTTTGTGTGTAACGCCATATTTCTTCATTAGGGCTGCAAAAGGGCGATTGCAAAAGGGAGATCCTCCATCACTTATGATGACTCGAGGCGTTCCAAACCGGGAAAGAATATTTTCTTTTAAAAATCGAATGACCGTTTTATGGTCATTATTCTGGCAAGGGATGGCCTCGACCCATTTGGAAACATAATCAACGACAAGCAAGATGTATACATTTCCAAAAGAAGATGGGAATGGGCCCATGAAATCGATGCCCCAACAATAAAAAATTTTGATAATTAAGATGGGATTGAGTGGCATCATATTTCTACGGGCTATTCCTCCTAGTTTCTGACAAGGTTCACATGCTTTGCAAAACTCATGTGTGTCTTTGAACATGGTGGGCCAATAAAACCCACATTGCAGAATTTTCGCTGTGGTCTTTTTAGCCGAAAAGTGGCCACCACATGCTTGAGAATGACAGAAGGAGATGATACTTTGTTGCTCATCATCTGGGACACATCTCCTTATGATTTGATCGGGACAGTACTTGAATAAGTATGGGTCGTCCCATAGAAATTTCCGCACCTCCGTGAAGAATCTATCCTTATCTTGTTTTTTCCAATATGTAGGAATAACACCTGTAGCAAGATAGTTAGCAATGTCTGCATACCATGGCAATTGGAAAACAACAAAAAGTTGTTCATCAGGGAACATGTCATTGATTGCAGTCGTTTCAGGGGAATCAGTGAGGACAAGTCGAGAGAGGTGGTCGGCGACTACATTTTCTACTCCTTTCTTATCACGTATTTCTATGTCGAATTCTTGGAGTAGGAGGATCCATCTTAATAACCGTGGTTTAGCATCCTTCTTAGAAAGCAGATACTTAAGCGCGGCATGGTCAGTGAATATAATGATCTTGGATCCAATCAAGTAGGATCTAAACTTCTCCAAAGCAAAAACTACGGCTAAAAGTTCCTTTTCAGTGGTAGTGTAGTTTGCCTGGGCTGAGTTTAGGGTTCTACTTGCATAGTAGATGACACATGGCTTTTTATCTTTTCTTTGGCCTAACACGGCCCCAATAGCATAGTCGCTAGCATCGCACATAATCTCAAAAGGAAGGCTCCAATCAGGTGGTTGCATTATTGGGGCACATGTTAACATACCTTTAAGGGTGTTAAAGGATTTTTGACATTCTTCATTCCACTCGAATGAATTTTCCTTTTGAAGTAGGCTACATAAAGGGCGAGAGAGTGAACTGAAGTCCTTTATGAACCTTCTGTAGAATCCTGCGTGTCCTAAAAAGGACCGCACATCTCGTATGCTTTTGGGTGGTGGAAGGGTAGAGATAAGATCAATTTTCGCTTTGTCCACCTCAATTCCATTTTATGAAACGATGTGACCAAGTACAATTCCCTTTTGAACCATGAAGTGACACTTTTCCCAATTGAGCACTAGGTTCTTCTCTTCACATCTTTTTAGCACAGATTTCAAGTGCTCAAGGCACTCATCAAAGCTACAACCGAATACGGAAAAATCATCCATAAAGACTTCGAGAATGGTCCCCACCATGTCAGAAAAGATGCTCATCATACAACGCTGAAAGGTGGTAGGGGCATTACATAGTCCAAACGGCATCCGGCGATAGGCGAAAGTGCCGAATGGACATGTAAATGTAGTCTTTTCTTGGTCTTCACGGGCAATTTCTATTTGGTTGTACCCTGAATAGCCATCAAGGAAGCAAAAGTGGGAATGACCCGCCAACCGTTCTAAAATCTGATCAACAAATGGTAGGGGGAAGTGGTCTTTCCTCGTGACAGTGTTTAGCTTCCTGTAGTCAATGCACATTCTCCAACCAGTAGTGACTCTAGTTGGCACGAGTTCGTTATTGGCATTGGCTACGATGGTTATTCCGGATTTCTTAGGCACCACTTGAGTTGGGCTCACCCATTGGCTATCAGATATTGGGTAAATGATACCTACATCCAATAGTTTCACCACTTCGGCCTTAACCACATCCTTCATGTTTGGATTTAGTCGTCTTTGTGGTTGCCGGGATGATTTTGCATTTTCCTCAAGGTGTATGCGGTGAGTACAAATCAGTGGGTCTATGCCTTTAAGATCCGCAATTGACCATCCAATGGCACTCTTGTGCTCTAATAGAGTGGCTATTAGCCTACTCTCTTGTTCCTCATCCAAGCGGGAAGAAATCACCACTGGATATGTCTCATCTCGACCTAAATAAACATACTTTAGCTCACTTGGCAATGGTTTTAGGTCGAGTTTTGGTGCCTTGATGTTGGATGGGAGGGCCTTGTTCTCATTTACAGGCAAATGTTCAATTGGGGCCCTCCATCTTTTATTCTCAAGTACCAGCATCACATCTAGAATGGCATCCCTCTCTTGTATTGTGTAATCATTTGTCTCATGAGAGTGGGCCATACATGCCTCCAAAGGGTTGGAAAATAGTGATAAGGGGACTGTATCCTCCACGAATGATTCGATCATGTTTAATTCGTGAACATCATCATCAACTTCCCGCGGTTGTTTGCATAACTCAAATATGTTAAGCTCAAGGGTCATATTTCCAAAGGACATTTGTACAAGTCCGTTTCTACAATTGATAATGGCGTTTGAAGTAGCTAGAAACGGTCGTCCAAGTATGACGGGAATTTGAGTACCGGTGCCTATCACGGGATGTGTGTCCAAGACAATAAAATCTACTGGGTAGTAGAATTTATCAACTTGGACTAGAACATCCTCTACCATTCCTCTCGGTATCCGGATGGATCTATCAGCAAGTTGGAGTGTGGTTTTGGTGGGTTTCAATTCACCTAACCCAAGTTGTTCGTAGACCGAGTATGGAATGAGGTTCACACTTGCCCCCAAGTCGAGTAGGGCTTGTTTAATCTGGTAGTCTCCTATGATGCATGAGATGGTTGGACTACCTGGATCCTTGTATTTTTGGGGCACCTCTTGTTTGATGATGGCGCTCAAATTCAGCCAAAAGCACTTTGTTGTGAACGTTATGTTTCCTTTTGATTGTACACAATTCCTTTAAAAATTTAGCATAAGATCGTATTTGTTTTATTGCATCCAACAGCGGGATGTTGATCTTCACCTGCTTGAAAACTTCCAGAATCTCCAGATTTTTATCTAAAGGTTTAGGTGAAATCAACCTTTGTGGAAATGGGGCAACCGGCTTGTATTGCCTTTCCGGTTCTTTCTCTTGTGGAATATTGTTTGGGCTATCATCCTCTTTGGGAATTTCTGGATCCTTAGGCTTTGGGGCCTTCACCGGATTAGATTTGTCAATTTCTTTCCCACTTCTCAAGGTGGTGATAGCTTGGACATGTTCCGTATGGTGGGAGGATGAGCTTGCATCTTGTATCTCATACTGGGTCCTTGGGTTAGGAAGAGTTTGAGCAGGAAGTGTGCCCTTCTCTCTACCACTCAGGTGAGCTTCAACTCTAGCCAGAGATGTTTTCAATTCATTAATGGCTTGGTTTGAATTTTGATTGAATTTCAATTGCTCTTGCATGAACCCATCTATTTTTAGAGAATTTGTCTTGTTATACTCATTCTGGACCGATACGAGTGCACCCAACATCTCTTCTAGTGATACTTTTGGAGTGTTGTTTGCATTTGCAGTGGGTCCATTCCTCCAACTGAAGTTGGGATGGTTCTTCCAATTAGGATTATACGTGTTTGAGTTTGGAGCACCATATTGCTGCTGATAACTGTTTATGGCATTTGTTTGTTCTTGTAAGATGCCTTGGACTGCTGAAATTGTGGGACAATCTGGTGTAGCATGTTGATTTCCAGCACAAATTCCACAAACAGTTTCAACCTTAGTGGAGTTGATTGTTTCTCCTTTCCTTAATTCCATGGCTTCGACCTTTCTTGTAAGGCTAGCCAACCGTGCACTTATGCTATCTTCTTCTGATAAGACATACATTCCTCCCTTTTCCTTTTGTTGGCCAGTCTTGGAATTTGTTGGTTTAGATGTGTCCCAAGATTGTGCACTTTCAGCCAATTCTTCCAGATAATCCCATGCTTCATCAGCTTCCTTATTCATGAACTCCCCATTACACATCATCTCTATAAATTGGCGCATGGATGGAATCAGTCCTTCATAGAAAAAACTTATAATCCGCGAAATTTCATAGCCATGATGTGGGCATGCGTTTAATAGGTCCTTGAACCTCTCCCAACATTGGGAAAAGGTTTCATCTTCCTTTTGGGCAAAGTTCATGATAAGGCGCTTAAGCATGTTCGTTTTGTGAGTAGGGAAGAATTTTTTTATAAATTCTCTGTGCATATCATTCCATGACCCAATTGATCTTGGCCTCAATGCATAAAGCCAACCCTTGGCTTTATCCTTAAGAGTGAAAGGGAAGAATTTAAGTCTTACTACATCTTCAGTCACATTTGCAAAGTGCATGGTGGTGATTACTTCATCAAACTCCCTAAGGTGTTGATAGGCACTTTCACTGTCTAGACCATGGAATTTAGGGAGAAGATTGATCACTCCCGGTTTCAAATCCACGTTCCCTGCATTTAGTGGAAATACTATGCATGAGGGAGTGCTCGTTCTTGCAGGTTGCAAGAAATCACGTAAAGTCCTAGGTCGGGGAACATTCTCAACCACATTCTCCCCTGTTTCAGTTTGATTTTGAATCGGGTTAGGTTGATTTGCAGCCATACTTTCAGATAAAATTGGAGAATCTAGATGTCTCCTAACACGTGGCTCTCTATCAATTCCTTCTACTATCCCCCCCTTCACTTATGAGTCGGTTATTGGAATCCCGAGCCCAATGTGGCATGCAAAACCAAAAATAAGAAACGAAAAGAAAGGAGAATTCTTCCTCCCTTTTCTTTACTCTTCTCTAAGACCGAAGCACAAGGTGTCTTGCAATGGCTAGGCCAGAAGCAAGGATAGAGACCGATTTCTCCTGGTCAATAGGGGTTCAGAGAACTCCCCACCCAATCTTTGAATCTTTTGAGAAAAAGTGCAGAAAAAGGAAAAAGAGGAGTAGAGATGAGAAAGAAATCTCTGAGCACAAGGTGATCCAAGGCGGCTGAGCCGACCAATAGGAATCCAGGTGGCAAAAAGGCCGACCTTTTAGAGATCCAAAAGGAATCTCCACCCACTCTTCAAGAGATGAATAGGAATGAATAGGAGAAGGAGAAGAGTAAGGTTTAGAAAGATAGAACCTGATTCGCACTTGAAACTCTTGTATCTTCTTCAGCTTCCTAGAAATCCCTGAAAAGAAAAAAATCAAATCAATAAACTAAGTTAGTTCTAAAAATCTAAAAAAAATCCTAAATAGATACTAATTTCAGAAATTTGTGAAAACCGTCAAGGTCCTCGGCAACGGCGCCAAAAACTTGTTCGCTTCCCCAAGTGTAGGGTTGCGATGTAGTAATAAACTCGGTAAGACCGAGGTCGATCCACAGGGACTATGTAGGATCTCACAAATTCATCCACAAGTGTCTATTGAAGTCTACTAATCAGATTGTTGTATAAAGTTGATGTGAGTAACAAAAGCTGAATTAAATCGAGAGTAATTAATTATAAGAGGGTACTAGGGTTTCAAGGATCCACTTGTAGCAATCCTTGATGTTCAATCCGCTGTGGTTTCTTATTCTCTCAACTAGAATCGACATTCCTGTCCGTCCAGTCGGATGATAGAACTGTTAAACCAAACAGTCTGTAATATGTAAGTTCTATGCATAAGATTCACTCAATCTAGGCTGAGCTGAGCATGCTCAATTGCATAGGTCATTCCCCTTTCCTATAGGTCCAGTTCTCAATCATAACCATCCCCAAGTCCTCTCACAAGACAAAGATAGATTAGGATTTAAACTAGATTCAAATCACCAGCACACTCCTTACATATTCCAGAAAATCAACTAAAATAGAACTTTGGCCTGAAGTCCCTTTATGAAGAGCTTAGTACTAGAGCGCACTCCGATTCCTTGGATCATACAGGTCTATACCGTTGCAAAGAAATTAAGAAGATAAGTAATTCATCCAAACATCCATGAGTCATCACAAGACTAAGAAAAATTACTTAAAAACTTGTATAAACTTCAAACCTTAGTTCATAATCATGAATTCCAAACTAAAACCACTTAACTACGAATTGAAACATCTTGAATTCACTACAAGCTTCACCTCTTAGCCCTAGCTAAGAGGTTTAGCTGCTCATGATCCAAGGAAACATGAAACAACTACAAAAAGCATGAAAACAGCAAAGCAAACCAAAAGGAGTTGTGAAACTCCAATCTTCACTTCCACAGCCTGCAACCTCGCTTACACCCTTCTAGGATGCCCTAGGAACGATCCCTAGGTGTCCTCTTATAGTCCGGAGGCTCCACAATGTCAGAAGAATCGGAAATTTGCGTAACACTTACGCAGCGCAGAGAATTTCGGGAAGAAATTAGAAAGTTCTAACTCAGTACGCATGACCGGTCGGCCTCAAGTGAAAACACTTCAGCAAGCATCTCCGACCGGTCATGACCGGTCGGACCTATTCATCCTTGGTCCAGCAACAATGACCGACCGGTCATGACCGGTCGGTCCTCTTCAGTAATGCCCAACATGCATGGCTGACCGGTCACTGACCGGTCTGGCTTCCTTGGCCGACCGGTCACGACCGGTCAGCTTCATTTTCTTCTTATTTTCTTCCTTTCTTTCATCTGCTTTCTTCTCTTCTTTAGTTCTTTCTCTCTTTTCTTCTTTGGTCCTCAAACATTCTTCATCAGAATGATCCCAAATGAGCTCTTTATGTCTTCAATTGAGTAGAGTCCACCCTCAATCCTGTAATTACAAAACATGCATTGGATTAGCTTACAAACCATACAAACCTTGCACAATGAGTGATGAATTGGGGTTAGAATATGCACAATTAAGAGCTCAACATTCCCAATGTTGGGTTTAATATTTTGAGATGGCGAGAGGTTTTGTATGCATTGCTCAGTTATTTCCATAAACTCTCGCAGCACATCCTCAAGAGTTCGTGTTGGTTGCGGCTCATGAGAAAGAAACTCTTGAGGATAGTTGTTGGCATCCATGGTTGGCTCATCTTCCAAGTTGAAATTTTGATGCTCCCACCAATTTGGATTATGCATGTCATATGTTGGGCTTTTAGATGGTTGTTGATATGTATAGCCATACAAGTGATCATACATTGTCCTAACCGGTGGAACATTATTCATCTCTTTCCGATACTCTTCCATTGTCTTACGTTGTGCCTCAATATGTGTATTGTTTTCATTAATGTAATCACGCATCGTCTTACGTGGGGAGGTAGTGGAGGTTGATTGAATCTCAGAGAAATACTTATGCTTATAATGGTTCCAATCATAATGATTTTGGGTCTCCCTAGTCCGACGTCTCATCCTCCAAAAGGTACTTGTACGCACCATTCGTCCAATCATACATGATGAAATTTTAAAGAATTGGAAACTACCCTAATCTAGAAAAAAGAACAAAAGGAAGGGAGATGGGGAGATGTTACCCAATAGAGTGATATCTATGTCAGCAACAATGTCTTACAAAATCAAACAAAAAATTGTTAGTAAAAAAAAAACAGAAAATCTACTTCTATAAAAACTGAAAATCCTTCCTAACTACAACTACTCTATAGCTACTAGAACAATTAGAACCGTTCAACCTTTTCCCCGGCAACGGCGCTAAAAACTTGTTCGCTCGCCTCAAGTGTAAGGCTGCGATGTAGTAATAAATCTCGGTAAGACCGAGGTCAATCCACAGGGAAAGAGGTAAACAATTCCAAGTACTCTAATAACTAGAATCTAAGAAGTTTGAGAAGATGGTTTTTCACATAAAATAGAAAAATCTGAAATTAAGAAGAACTAGAGCATCAAGGATCCACTTGTAGTAGTCCAATGCCAATCCATTCATCCAAGTACAACACAATTAGAATCAAAGTCCTGTCTCACATCTAATTGGAAGATATAACATTCAAGCACAAACAGTCCCACTTAAATCTGAAAATCAGATTTCTAGTTCTAATGAAGCACATAGAACTTGAACTTGTAGCCTTCGGAAGTAACAGCCATGCCTATGGACTATGGCATGCTCAAGGGTTACTACAATTCGAATTCAAACAACCCAATCATGGTAATCTTAGAGAATTGCAAGGAACTCATGTCCGGAGCACACAAACTCTCACAAAACTTCTAAAAAACCAAACTTTATTCAAACTAGAACTTCAAAATCCAAAATTAAGAAAATGGTACTTGAAATAAAAGAATTAAAGCATTGGAACCAACTACAAATTTCACCTCTAGCTCTAGCTAAGAGGTTAGCTAAGGAAAAGCATATTAAAACTAGAACTAGAACTAAGAAAAGGAAGAAAAACTAGCTGGAGGAGGCTAGGTAGCCTCCTGGGACTTAAACTCCTTGCTTCCCACGTCCTTGGTTGATTTGGAATAGAAGAGAGCACCTCCTTTTATAGTGCAGCAATAGTACACAACATAATAGAATTTGTTTCGCTTGGTACGGCTTAACCAATGGTCGGATTGCCCTCAAATTTGATTTGTAGCTTCCTTGTAATGTGATCTTCCTCATAGATGATTTAGATTTCCAAGATTATCCTCTGAATGGGCCCACCAATCATATCACCAACCGCCTCTCAAAATCGCGCACTTCGGGTACCTTCAGAACTAGTCATCTTACTTTCAACGCTCCGGAGTGTACAGATGTCGGATTGATCCCAAATTTTGAACACTGGTAGAACACATCCTTCTCTACATAATAGACGGATTAGATTGTCCAAAACAATCCCAAAATGTGGTCCAAAAATTAGAACACTTAGGGCTTTTATAAACTTTGCGCAATTGGATCTTTCTGGATGGTCCATCTTTCTTCAACCGGTACGATCAAACCACACATCCTTTTGATCTGAAACTTTTGTGGTTATTCATATATGGATGTGTTCTAAAAGAGGGTCAAAGTAGATTCTTCATATCATCAATGATGGGTCACCTGGACCGGCCCAGAGTGGAACAACGAAATCTGGAACTTTCTGGACAGTTCGTATTGTTTTGGCCACCACGATCAATCCGTAGCTCCGATTGACACGAAACCACTTGGGTTAGTTCAGCGTCGAGCTCCTATTCGACATGGATGTGTTGGATTTCCAAATATCATCAAGATGGATTCAAAAAACTGTTGTAAAAATCCCAAAACGGGAATAGCTTGCTGCCTGAAATCTGGAAGTGCAAAATTGCATGGCCGACCGGTCTTGACCGGTCGGACAGGGCTGGCAGGTGTCCAGCAAGTGTAGCCGACCGATCTTGACCGGTCGAACCCAGTTTTGCTTTTTTTTCTTCTTTCTTTTCTTCTCTCCTTCCTCTCTCTTTGCTTTCTTCTTTCTTTGGTCCACCTTGGGCCTTCATCAAAGGCTCCTAAACATGGTCTTTTGGTCTCCAATTGGGTTAAGTCCGCTCTCATCCCTACAATCACAAAACATGCATTAGATGGGCCTTTTAATCATGAAAATCATGCATACCATGTCATGTAGTGGGCAATGCAATGTATAAATTGGAGGTTCAACAATCATCAGTAAAAGCTGCTCGCACGTCGGAAGATGCTCGCGAGACCAGGTGTTCGCATATTGAGATGTGACGCCTTTTAACGACTTGCGAGAATGACTGCTCGTAGGTCGAGAAGGATACTTTTCGCCTTGTAATATTCGACTATTGACCATAAGGGCTCGAAGACTCGGTAACTGTGTTCCGTATTTATCTAGTATGCGAGACGCGAGCAGATGATCTCGAGAGTCGAATAAAGCTGCTCGCAGGATCAAGACATCGTGAGAATATACAATCACCGCTATTTTGACTATAACAGATGCCCCCCAAGTCCTTACCGCCAAGAATTCTAAGGGAAGGACTTACTCGCTGTCATGCGTAACCGCCTACTACCTTTATCGAGAATGAAACCATACATGATTGGGCTGGAATTAATGTGCGCCAGCCTTTTGCAGCCTTTCCGCAGATAGGAAATGAAAAGACGCTCGCCATGTGTCTAAGGAATTAATGAGCGTGCCTGCTCGACTCCCGTGCCGAATGAAAGGTAGCCACGTGTCGCCATATACGGCGGAATGATTGCATATAAATATACGGAGTCTGCCATATCTCCGGATTTTCACAGAAGCTTTCGAAAAAAGAAAATCTTCTTCCTTCAGTCATCTTCCCTCACTGGTATCTGTCTGTTCTTCCTTCGGTGTCCTTCCCCCTCCATTTCTCATACTTGGTACATTCTTTTTCCTTCTTCTTTTTTCTTCTTTAAAAACTCTCATGGCTGGAGACTCCGATGAGACCACTGTCCCCCTGGGAGATGCTACCCTGGAATCCTCTGCCTTCAGTAATGCGAGGGTTCCGGCAGGCAGATACTCAGCGTCTGGGTATCCCTCCATTTTTTCGGAGGACCGGCTGCTTGAGTTACGGGAGAGATACTTAATCCCTGACTCAGTCGTTCTCCGGCTACCTGGAGATGGAGAAACGTCGGATTCCCCTCCCCCAGGGTGCGTGGCCATTTATGAGTGCTACCTCATTCTTGGGGTACGCCTTCCTCTCCATCCCTTCGTTCGTGATGTTCTTCGGTGTTATAAGATTGCCCCCGGGCAACTCATCGTGAACAGATGGAGGATGGTTCTGAGCTCATTCGCCCTTTGGGCTCAGGCTGGCAACGGGGAGCTTTCCGCTGAAGAGTTTCTCCGTATGTTCCGTCTTAAGAAGGCGCCCTCCAGCGAAGGCTGGTATTACCTATACTATTGGCACCGGGATAAT
The DNA here is from genome assembly GCA_003013855.2 of Liriodendron chinense. NCBI lineage: Eukaryota > Viridiplantae > Streptophyta > Magnoliopsida > Magnoliales > Magnoliaceae > Liriodendron > Liriodendron chinense. Next base: position 1,616,080 of record ML058434.1, on the reverse strand, counting down.
TTCGTGCTAGAGAAGCCCTCTTCGAATTATCCCGGCTGGAGGAAACGCTGGTTCTACGCTTCCAAGAACTGGGAATCTGCTTCCTCCAGGGGCCCAGGAGTGAACCGGTTTTTCTGTGAAGGTAGGCACAGTTCCACATTGTACGATTTTTCTCCAGTCAGACTTAGGGTTTTTTCATTTTTTAACTTCTGTTCGTGTTCGCAGGTATCCCGGCTTTGACGAAGCCAAATTTGAAGGGAGGAATTCACGAGAAGATCGTGAAAATATACAAGTTGCCTGCTCGCGACAGGCATATCGAAGCTTGTTTGTCATCCTCGGGACTCGCGGCGGCCGGTTTAATATCCGACAAAGAGACCGCAATGACGAAGGCTGGAGAGAAGAGGGGTCTGCTACCTTGACTCAAAGGCACGAACCCGAAAAGGCAGAAGAAATCATCTGCCGGTCCTTCCCAACCATCCACCCGTAAGGGTGCCGACCAATCTACCCATCTCGCGAGCACGGCAGGGGCGCCAGCAGCTCCTGCGCCCGTCATTCCCTCGCTGGTGGTCGCACCTGGACCACCAGTGATTAATATTACTGATAACTCCCCAAGGGATGATGGAGCGGGGTCCAGCTGCCCCCCAGCCGAAGAAACTCGTGAGCCGACAGGGCCTCGGGGGTCGGCTCCTGCTCGCGAATTGGCTCCTGCTAGCGAGGCAGCTCCTGCTCGCGAATCGATTGCCGCTCCCGTCGTGAGCATGGCTGGGCTGGTTGTTGCCCAGCCCTCTGGCAGTGGATCATTCACTGTCCCTCGCCATCTCCATTCGATATGTAAATTTCTCTTCGACAACATCTCCCCCCAAACCTTCGGCACCCTCCCCGAGCCAAGCCCTGAAAACCTCTTTCTCGAGGCGGGACTGAGGATGGTTCAGGTAACGTTTTTTTTTTTATTATGTTTTTTAACTTATCTTTATCTGCTTCCAAGTATCTTTCTCACAATCTTTTCTTCCATTTCGTAGGGCTTGGACCTCATCTTGCAGAGGAGGCGTGATATTCTTACCGCCCGTCACGTGATTGATGAGGTGGACGGGAAGAGGATCGCCTTGGAGAAGGTGGTCCAAGGAAGGGATCAACTCCTCAAGTCCCGCAAGGCGCTGATCTTGAAGAGAGATGAGGAGAAAAAGACCCTCATAGAGAAAGTCCAAGTCTTGACCGATAGGTACCAGGCTCTAGACTCGAACTTCGCCAAGCTCGCGGAGTTGAAGGAGAAAGCTGAGAGAGAGAGGGAGACTTCCGCCAAGATAAGATCTCGCTGGAGGAGCGGCTCGCGGAGACCAAGTCGCAGCTCAAGGAAGTCAGCGAAAGTCTGGATAAAGAGCGCTCCACTCTCACGCAGCTCAAGGACGACTCGATCCACTGGGACGAGGAGAGGGTCGCCCTTGTCAAAATGCTCTCTGAAGAAGGAACTCGGGCCATCACCGAGTTTCGAACTTCGCCGCTGTATGACGAAGAAAGATATGAGTCATACGATGCTGGTCGCGACTTTGCACTAAGAGTAGTGCAGCGGATGACCCCATCTTTTGACATGGGAGAATTCGAGCGGGTCGCGACCATTATAGCTGCGGAAGAGCAAGCAGCTGCCGAGAACGAGGTGACCGAAGTCACTCAAGCTGGAGGGGTTCCCGATGCGGGCCCTGAAGTCAAGAGTGCGGCTCCTCCTCCAAGAGATTAGTTTACCTCTCTCTCCTGTATCTATTGTACTTATGATCAAATTTTTGTAAACAATTACTTATCAATGAAAAGAAACACCTTTTGATGATGATGTTGGTCCTTTCCTTGTCTTTGCTTTGTTTTTTCTTCAGTATGCAATGAATGTCTTCATATTTAAATCAACAATAATGAGTTATGTTCAATCCGGGGGGTCGTGATGACCATACCCTCGTGGAGATAGACTGATCTATCGATTGAGACTTTGATTCTACCAAGGGTAGACAGTTTGGCCAAGAGAATGAATATTCTCTTCGGGGCTATTCTGGTCCAAGTAAATGGAGTAACGACCAAAAGATAGTTCTAACTCTACCAAGGGTAGATGATTGGCCAAGAGAATGTATATTCTCTTTGGGGCTATCCTGGTCCAAGTAAATGGAGTAGCGACCAAAAGATATCTCTAACTCTACCAAGGGTAGATGATTGGCCAAGAGAATGTATATTCTCTTCGGGGCTATCCTGGTCCAAGTAAATGGAGTAGCGACCAAAATATTTCTTCAATCCTTGTCATTTGAACGTCGTTAAGAGTTACATCGAATCAAGGAAAATATTGTAGCAAGTGTTCCACGTGCCAAGGGCGACGTGCGGGTCTTCCCTACATATCTTCAAGATGTAAGTGTCGGGTCGCACAATTTTGATGACTCAATACGGGCCTTCCCAATTTGGATCAAGCGATCGAGCAGGAACCCCAAGGCTCTGTCCGAGGACTAAATCGCCGAGCTAGAAAGCTCTAGGCCGAACTTTAGCATTTCGATAGCGAGCAATACGTTGTTGATATGCGGCTGCTCGCATGTGGGAGGCATTTCTCCGTTCTTTCAAGAGATCGAGATGAAGTCGAAGACTTTCCTGATTACGTGCGAGGTCATACTACTCGATTCGATACGAGGGCACTTGAATTTCAACTGGTACTACTGCGTCGACACCAAATGCTAGGGAGAAAGGAGTTTCGCCTGTTGATGTACGAGTTGAAGTTCTATATGCCCATAAGACTTCTGGCAGAAGTTCTGGCCATATACCTTTACATTCATCAAGCTTGGTCTTTAAGTGGTGTTTAATGATTTTGTTCACTGCCTCAACTTGCCCATTTGCCTGAGGATGATACGGAGAGGTGCGGATGTTGCGTATCTTCCACTTTTCACAAAATTCATCGAAAGCTGCATTGTCGAATTGTGTTCCATTGTCGTAATTATAGTGTGGGGGAGTCCATAACGGCATATGATATTTCTCCATATGAACTTAGTAGTTTGTTTCTCATTGATTTTGGCTAATGGTTCTGCCTCGGCCCATTTGGTGAAATAATCGACCCCCACTATCGTGAACCTATTTTGTCCTTTTCCAGTAGGCAAGGGCCCGATGATATTGACCCCCATTGAGCGAAAGGCCACGGGCTATTGTTGAGGCTCAAAATTTCACCCATGATAGAAGGGTGAATGATGGCTCAAAATGAATGGTTTGGATCGGTTCAAGACCTGAAAATAGCCATAAAAGCAATAGAACACCTTCCATACATGTAATACACATAGAACTCATGCAAGAGAATAGTGCGTATGGCTATGCATGCCTAAAGCCCGCATGAGCACATGCAATCGTAAGCTAAGCCATCACGTGCATGCAACCAACTCATGCATATTATGCATAACCACACATGCCACACACATGTACCTTGTTTTGCATGCCATGAATGCAACCCATACAGCCCAGGCGTGCTACCCATGTATGAAGCCCATGAAGGCACTGAGTATAAATGTAACTCTCATCTATGCCCATGCATATATCTCAAACATACATACATTCACACCATGCAAGAACACTATTCTCATGTAACCCATTCATACATGCATGCATAACACATATAAACCATGGACCATGCCTAAGACTCATGTATGAAACACACGAGTCATCCATGCAACAAATGCATACACGCCACAAACTACATGTTCACATACATATGCAATGCATGCACGACCTGAACACCACCAACATATCATGTGCACACATAAAACCACAATATGTACGTACGTTCACATTGCCCATGGTAACATTCCCACCAGACGTTGTTCTCTGTACCCCACCATGGAGTATATGCTTGATCTAAGCCGATCACCTGTTTCACCAACCCATTTTACCCCTTGGGGCAAAAAATGAAGAAGATCTGAGTCCTAGAGAGACTACACCAGGAGAAACAGTGGAGGAAGAATTGTCCATGGTTGGAAGTTGGTAACACACATAAAGCACGTAAAACTCACACTTTAAACTTCTAAATTTGTGAAAAACACAACTTTATGAGCTTATTGCTGTGGGGCCCCCATCGTGATGCATAAGGGAAATCCAAACCTCCCAAACATCTTGATAGCTTATTTTAACCATTGGGACTAAGTATGAGGCATATCTGAAGGTCAGGTGGGACACACCACAGGAAGATCAACGCTCACCATTACAACTCCCAAAATGAGTGATCACCGGTTAAACCTCTCTAGTGGCCCACCACGATATTGTTTTTCAAGATCTGGACCGACCAGAGTATCCTAAGGGGTTCACACAAATGGAACATTTAAATGGTTGCTCGACCCAATATCTGTGCGGCCCTCAAATATCATTCAACGGTAAAACAACGGTGACACTATTTCCTATGGTATGGCCCACATGAACATCTGATTTGCCTCAAACTTGGGCCCACCCCCTAGAATAACACTCCTGAGCCAATGGGCGGCTTTGATACTAGACCCATAGACTATAAATGGGACCCACCTAAAACTTTGCCAAATCACGTGGAAGCATGCCAACATGAAAAAGTCACTGTCTTAAAACATGCGCCTAAGCGCGGTTGAGAATCGTTAGTGATTGAAAACATGTGTGGGGCCACCATGGTGCCCTTTGTACCATCCGAATCGTTCATAGAGTCACAAGGGCCCACACGTGTCATATGCATGAAAACTAGCTTGATCTGATACTTCTATGGCTTCACATGAGTCCTCAACGGTGATTGAACGGTGAAACTGTTTCCTCTCGTACGGCCCACCTGGAACTTGGATTTAGATGAAACTTGAGGTGACCTCCTAGAATGACGCCCCTAAACTAATGAACCGCTCATATTTGGGGCCCATGAACTACAAAGGAGACCCACTAACCGGTTTTCTAAAAGACGTACGAAACCATGCAAACTCATGGTACATACGGGTTGTCAACATCAACCAAGGTCCAGCGCCTCCAAGAGCCCACCATCTGAGTGATTTGGAGAATCTGACCTGTTCACAGGATCAGTGTGGTCCACACGTGCCAGAGTACACAAGATTAACCTGATCCAAGTTTCAAGTGGACCACACCATAAGAGGATATATATGAACCATTACAACTCCCAAACCAACAACTATATAAAGGGGTTGCGTGAGTGGCATTGAAGGAAGAGAGAAAAGGAGAGAGAAGAGGAGAGAGGAGGGGAGGATGAGATCGGGAGTTTCTCACATGCGCCCATCCTTTTGAGGGGAAATACATGCTCTTGAATGCATGCACCCATCATTCCAAGGTGGGAGACATGCGCATGGATGCATTTCCCAATGGAGGGACACATGCGCTTGGATGCATTCCACTATCCAACTACCAAAAATCATAAAAATGCACCAAGTGAAAGGGGGACATGCGCCCAAACTTTGTTGGCCAAAGTGGTGAAGCCACATGCGCCCATCTCCACCCACCAGGCGCATGTGCAGAGCCACATGCACCCGGAAGAAGTCGTCTCTCTCTCTCTTGTCTTGTATGTTGGTCATCTGCGCCTACTCCATGTCACATGCGCCCACCACCCTACTACATGCGCTCACTCTCATAGACATGCAGCAGCCCTCTTCCAACGTGCGCCTGAACTGGTCACACTGGAACTGCACTGCACATCTCTCTGTACTGCCTGCACTTGCACTATACACTGCACACCTTATGTAGACACCCCACCTTCGGCTACACTGTTGGTAGAGATAGCTGGATGAATGGAGGACCATACCCCCAAATCCCAAGTCCAAACTCAGCCAAACTCACCCTTGTAAGCCCCATTCCATAGCCCAGTTCAAGCCTGAACCCAGTCAACCCAGTCCTAAATATCAACCTAAAAAACCCCCCATAAGAAAAGCCAATCAAAAAATCCCAAAAAAGTCAAACTCACTAAGTCAACCCACTGAGTCAACCCGCTGAGTCAACCCACTGAGTCAACTGAAATTGCGGTTTTGCCGCTTGTAGAGACACTTGGAGATATGTCTATGGACCTAGAAGGGGGGGGGGGGGGGGGGTGAATAGGACCTTTGAAATTCTTTTCGCCTACTTGCACAATTCAACAAAATAAGCTATGTAAGCAAGAAGACCTCGGCTTCCAAGCCTTGGTGGGTCCAATCACAAGACTAGAAAAAGTATAAGCAATAAATAATCCTAGTCTAAGCATGCATAGGTAAAGAAAATATTCAATTAATCAAGCTCCTAGCCTATGCATCTTGTGTAGACTTATGAGAGTGGATCAATGAGCTCAAGTCTACACAAGTAGTGAAGGTACATCTTGTGTGAGGATGCCTAAAAAGTGCCTAGCATGCATTCCTATCAAGCATTCATAATTAAGCAATTAAACTAACAATGCAAAGATATAATGAGCTCAAGAACAATCACAAACACAAGGATGTATAGTGGTTCGACTACGTGTCTACTCCACTCCCGGTTCAAGCACTCAACCCCTTTGAGCACACCGGCATTCACTATCGGAGGTTGTAAATGAGGTTCACCTCTCAACCTTTACACGGAGGTTTTGTCGGTTCACCTCTCAACCGTATCCGGAGTTTTAGACATAGGCTAACTCTCAACCTAATCGCACGTTTACTCCCGTGTTGGAGGCTCCCCCTTGGAGACTTAGTTTAGGCCCGGCTGACGGGCCAAGGGACGACTAACGTCCCTAGATCGAGTTTGAAAAATAAACTCTAAAATGGACTCTCAAAATAAGACAACCTACTTGTAGGATGAGCCCCTTGTTTAGCACCGGATTAGGTTGCTTGATCTCCGCTCTCCCGTGCTTCAATCAGCTTCCCTTTGCTCCCTCGATCGTGCCGCCGTTGCGTAGCCAATGCCTCAGCCACATTCGATCAAACTCCTTGCATGCGATGCCTTGAAATTGAAATTGCGGTTTTACCGCTTGTAGAGATACTCAGAGATATGTCTATGGACCTAGAGGGGGGGTGAATAGGACCTTTTTTAAAATTCTTTTCGCCTACTTATGCAATTCAACAAGTTTAAGCTAGGTAAGCAAGAACACCTTGGCTTCCAAGCCTTGGTGGGTCCAATCACAAGACTAGCAAGAGTTAAGCAATAACCAAACCTAGTCTAAGCATGCATAGGTAAGAAAATGATTCAACTAATTAAGCTACTAGCCTATGCACCTTGTGTAGACTTATGAGATTGGATCAATGAGCTCAAGTCTACACAAGTAGTGAAGGTACATCTTGTGCAAGGATGCCTAAAAAGTGCCTAGCATGCATTCATATCAATCATTCATAATTAAGCAATTAAACTAACAATGCAAAGATATCAATGTGCTCAATAACAATCACAAACACAAGGATGTATAGTGGTTCGACTACATGTCTACTCTACTCCCGGTTCAAGTACTCAACCCCTTTGAGCACACTAGCATTCACTATCGGAGGTTTTAAATGAGGTTCACCTCTCAACCTTTACACGGAGGTTTTATCGGTTCACCTCTCAACCGTATCCGGAGTTTTAGACATAGGCTAACTCTCAACCTTATCGCACGTTTACTCCCGTGTCGGAGGCTCCCCCTTGGAGACTTAGTTTAGGCCCGGCTAACGGGCCAAGGAACGGCTAACGTCCCTAAGGCGAGTTGACAAACAAACTCTAAAATGGACTCTCAAATGAGACAACTTACTTGTCGGATGAGCCCCTTGTTTAGTGCCGTATTGGGTTGCTTGATCTCCGCTCTCCCGTGCTTCAATCAGCGTCCCTTTGCTCCCTCGATCGTGCCGCCGTTGCGTTGCCAATGCCTCAGCCACATTCGATCAAACACCTTGCATGCGATGCCTTGAAATGCCCAAGGTGCTAGGAGGATGGGTGAATCTCATACATGGGATGTGTAGGTTGTTCCAACTAGGAGATTCACCTAGAGAGTCTTCTAGAGGTCTTGGACAAAGGATATACCTATGTGGAATAGTGTCACACCTCTAGATTTGAGAGAGGAATCAAGTCATCTCTTGATAGCATTTGAATGCCCATACTTGTGTTTGAAACACAAGGGATATGACTTGAGAACCTCCTCTTTGAGGCCCCAAATGATGTACAAGATAAGTGTAGAATGGGCTCTCAAAAACTTCTCTGCGTTGCCCAAGAATGGAGCACCATATATATAGAAAAGAGGGCTCCAACGGCTCTAAAACGGGCAGAAAACGGTCATAAACGACCTGACTCGACCGGTCATGACCGGTCGGACACCCCTGCTGAAGGTAGACATCAAATGCACAGGGCCAATACACTGGCCGACCGGTCATGACCGGTCGGCCCCCCTGCTGAAAGACAAGCATAACATAGGCCAAACACATGGGCCGACCGGTCATGACCGGTCGGACCCCCTCACTGGACAGCCTCAATATATCAGGCCGACCGGTTATGACCGGTCGGCCACTCTGCTGGACGGCCTAGATAGTGAAGGCCGACCGGTCATGACCGGTCGGCTGGCCATATGTAAATGCAGCAGGGCTGCTGGCCGACCGGTCTTGACCGGTCGGACCAGCCTGGGTCCCCTCTTCAACAAGCTGAGTTCCATTTTCTTCAGCCTGTATATGAAGTCCTAGGTTGAGATGATCAAATGTGACACCTAGGGCCTATCTATGATGCCTAAAGGGTTCTAATTATGGTCAAGGACATCAAAGAAACAAAGGGGATAGGTTTTGGTCGAGGTTAAGGCACCAAGGCATCTCATATACCTGAATCTTCTTCCTTGATGTGGCTGGACGTCTTGAGTCTTCGGTCTTCGTCTTCATTGGGCTCAACCGACACAAGACTCACAGCTGTAAGTGATTGACAAACAAGGTGCACTAGTATGCCACGAAAAAGTGCACTAACAATCTCCCCCTTTGTCAATTACTTACAAAAACTTAACCTACCAAAACAAATTACATGTTCAAGATATTACAATGATAAAGCATAAATTACAGGACTCTTGACATGTCTAAATTATGCCGCTCCGCTTCAGTTTGCTCCCCCACAACCTGTCAATCCTTGCATCACAAAACATAGCAAACTAGTTTTGGTGGGATTTGATCTTTCTCCCCCTTTTTGTTAGCAATTGACAAACTATTCTCTCCCCCTTAATGATATGCCAATAAGGTTAAGGTAAGATAGTGTGTCGCAGTTATAACTATAAGCACATGCTAAAACGGAGAGTGTAGGGTGCATGAATCATTAATACATGGAGCATGCTAAGAAACATGATTAACAGAAAGATATAACTGTCTAAGCATAGGTAATCATGCAATATTGGTCAAGAACATACATTTGCAATGAAGCACAAAGGGCTTATAGCCCAATCAACCAACCTCCCCTAGTGGTATATCAAGACCAATACTAAGCAAGGATTAGCATACATGAAGGATAAAACTCAAGATGATTAGCTAATCTAAGCAAGGTGACAATCTAGCAAGCAAATGTATCAATAAAAGCAAGGCTAAATTATCAAAATCCGGGCGAATGAGGCTGGAATCCTCTGATTTGCCCATACACACAGAAATGAGGCTGAAATCCTCAGATTTTCCAATAAAAGCATAACTAGCTACCCACACTAACCATGATGAGATTAAAAAGCCAAAGGGTAGCAAAGTTCCACAACACCCTCATAGAATGTAGCATGAGGTGAGGGGTTGGGAACTCCTCCTTCACCTAGAAGGGATAGCGGTTGGGATCCCCTCTTAGATAATCTGGTAAAGGGGTCGTGATGGAGGCCGAGAGAGCAAGATCTTTATGTTGGCTCTCATCATCAGATTCAGACTCCTCCGTATCATCCCAAGTGGCAGCCATGGCCTTTTTACCTTTCGGTTTAGGCCCTTCCGGACATTCCGGGGCAATATGGCCACGACGACCGCAACCGTAACAACGGACGGATGAAGGTATGGATGATTTTCCTGTACGTTTATCACCCTTCTTGTCCTTCTTGTCACGGCTATTCCCTCTATCAAATTTGAGGAATCTCTTAAATTTTTTGTTCAATTGTTCTTCCTCATCATCCTCATCATCGCTATCATCCTCCGTCTCACTTTTGATTTTCTTGTGTCTGTGAGAGGACTTGAAGGCGATGTTTTTCCTTCTAGAGGGGGCTTTAAAGCCTAGCTCAAAGGTTTGTAGGGAACCTATGAGTTCTTCAACTTTCATTGTGTTTAGATCCCTACACTCTTCAATGGTGGTGACTTTAGAAGAGAACCGTTCCGGAAGAGATCTCAGAATTTTCCTACAAAGCCTATGTTCCGGAACCGGATCCCCTAAGCCCCACATGTCATTTGTGATTTTGTTCAGTTTGGTACCAACTTTCATTGTGTTTAGATCCCCACATCTCTGATACCAATTGAAATTGCGGTTTTACCGCTTGTAGAGATACTCGGAGATATGTCTATGGACCTAGAGGGGGGGGGGAATGGGACCTTTTTTAAAATTCTTTTCGCCTACTTATGCAATTCAACAAGTTTAAGCTAGGTAAGCAAGAACACCTTGGCTTCCAAGCCTTGGTGGGTCCAATCACAAGACTAGCAAGAGTTAAGCAATAACCAAACCTAGTCTAAGCATGCATAGGTAAGAAAATGATTCAACTAATTAAGCTACTAGCCTATGCACCTTGTGTAGACTTATGAGATTGGATCAATGAGCTCAAGTCTACACAAGTAGTGAAGGTACATCTTGTGCAAGGATGCCTAAAAAGTGCCTAGCATGCATTCATATCAATCATTCATAATTAAGCAATTAAACTAACAATGCAAAGATATCAATGTGCTCAATAACAATCACAAACACAAGGATGTATAGTGGTTCGACTACGTGTCTACTCCACTCCCGGTTCAAGTACTCAACCCCTTTGAGCACACCGGCATTCACTATCGGAGGTTTTAAATGAGGTTCACCTCTCAACCTTTACACGGAGGTTTTATCGGTTCACCTCTCAACCGTATCCGGAGTTTTAGACATAGGCTAACTCTCAACCTTATCGCACGTTTACTCCCGTGTCGGAGGCTCCCCCTTGGAGACTTAGTTTAGGCCCGGCTAACGGGCCAAGGAACGGCTAACGTCCCTAAGGCAAGTTGACAAACAAACTCTAAAATGGACTCTCAAATGAGACAACTTACTTGTCGGATGAGCCCCTTGTTTAGTGCCATATTGGGTTGCTTGATCTCCGCTCTCCCGTGCTTCAATCAGCGTCCCTTTGCTCCCTCGATCGTGCCGCCGTTGCGTTGCCAATGCCTCAGCCACATTCGATCAAACACCTTGCATGCGATGCCTTGAAATGCCCAAGGTGCTAGGAGGATGGGTGAATCTCATACATGGGATGTGTAGGTTGTTCCAACTAGGAGATTCACCTAGAGAGTCTTCTAGAGGTCTTGGACAAAGGATATACCTATGTGGAATAGTGTCACACCTCTAGATTTGAGAGAGGAATCAAGTCATCTCTTGATAGCATTTGAATGCCCATACTTGTGTTTGAAACACAAGGGATATGACTTGAGAACCTCCTCTTTGAGGCCCCAAATGATGTACAAGATAAGTGTAGAATGGGCTCTCAAAAACTTCTCTGCGTTGCCCAAGAATGGAGCACCATATATATAGAAAAGAGGGCTCCAACGGCTCTAAAACGGGCAGAAAACGGTCATAAACGACCTGACTCGACCGGTCATGACCGGTCGGACACCCCTGCTGAAGGTAGACATCAAATGCACAGGGCCAATACACTGGCCGACCGGTCATGACCGGTCGGCCCCCCTGCTGAAAGACAAGCATAACATAGGCCAAACACATGGGCCGACCGGTCATGACCGGTCGGACCCCCTCACTGGACAGCCTCAATATATCAGGCCGACCGGTTATGACCGGTCGGCCACTCTGCTGGACGGCCTAGATAGTGAAGGCCGACCGGTCATGACCGGTCGGCCAGGCTTGCTGAACCCTTCCATTATGAAGGCCGACCGGTCATGACCGGTCGGCTGGCCATATGTAAATGCAGCAGGGCTGCTGGCCGACCGGTCTTGACCGGTCGGACCAGCCTGGGTCCCCTCTTCAACAAGCTGAGTTCCATTTTCTTCAGCCTGTATATGAAGTCCTAGGTTGGGATGATCAAATGTGACACCTAGGGCCTATCTATGATGCCTAAAGGGTTCTAATTATGGTCAAGGACATCAAAGAAACAAAGGGGATAGGTTTTGGTCGAGGTTAAGGCACCAAGGCATCTCATATACCTGAATCTTCTTCCTTGATGTGGCTGGACGTCTTGAGTCTTCGGTCTTCGTCTTCATTGGGCTCAACCGACACAAGACTCACAGCTGTAAGTGATTGACAAACAAGGTGCACTAGTATGCCATGAAAAAGTGCACTAACAGAAATGCCCAAGGTGCTAGGAAGATGGGTTTGAGAACTCTACAACTTAGTGGGAATGGGTTTCCTAGAGTCTCTTACCTACAACGATCTCATCTTCGAGTTTAGGACAAAGGATTTGCCAATCAAGAAGCTTCCTAACTCTAGAGATCAAGAGGGGATGAAGGTCATCTTCTTCATGAGCTTGGAATGCTCTAATCTTGTGTTAAAGCACAAGGAAGATGCCTTGCATAGGTCAAGGATTAAGCCTCAAAAGATCTCCTTCAATGGTGGCTTTTCTCCCTCAAAAAATCCCCCTTCAAATGCCCAAAACCGGAGCTCTATATGCAGGGAAATAGAGCCCCAACGGTCAAAAAACGGCTATATGCCGACCTATCCCGACCGGTCATGACCGGTCGGACCCCCCTGCTGAAAGGTTTCAAGTGCACAGAGCCAATATACTGGCCGACCGGTCATGACCGGTCGGCGTCCCTTGCTGGACATGAGGACATGCCAGGCAGACCGGTCATGACCGGTCGGCCACACCTGCTGGCCTTCATGTTCTGTAAAGGCCGACCGGTCATGACCGGTCGGCTGGCCATAGTGTTAAGTAGCAAGGCTGCTGGCCGACCGGTCATGACCGGTCGGACCAGCCTGGTTCCCCAATGCATATGCTGAAACACTTCTTACTTCAGCTAATCCTTTTAGGCCAAGGTTAGGGTGATCAAAAGGGACACCTAGGGCCTATCTATGATGCCTAAATGGTTCTAAATATGGTCAAGGTCATCAAGGATACAAAGGGGATAGGTTTTGGTCGAGGTTAAGGCACCAAGGCATCACTTTTACCTGAAACTTCTTCCTTGATGCAGCCGGTCCGTCTTGAGTCTTCGGTCTTCGTCTTCATTGGGCTCAACCAACACTAGACTCACCGATGTAAGTGATTGACAAACAATGTGCACTAGTATGCCACGGAAAAGTGCACTAACATCAACTCGTCGAGTCAAAACACCGAGTCAAACCGCCGAGTCAACCCGTTGAGTCAAACCACCGAGTCAACCCGCTGAGTCAACTCACTGAGTCGACCCAGCGAGTCAAACAGCAGCCCCGAGGGTGCGACCGTACCTCGCTGGAAATCGAGGAACGGCCGTACGGGCGGCCCATAGCAGGCCGCCCAAAATTATTTACGTAAACTGCCACTCCTCGCTGCTATAAATACCCCCCTCCCTTCTCATTTCAGCATTCCTTCAAGTCCAGCCAGTCCGGGTGCGGTCCGAGTCCTCCTTCACCCCTTAGCGCATTTTCCCACCAAGGAGAGCCCGAGTGAGGAGAGCCTAGCCCTGGTCTAGCCCAGCCTGACCACTGGTCCAAGCCTCCCAAGACATCCAAGTCTTGATCCAGTCACTCGAAGCCAACCCTTGCGACACCTCCGTCCACCAAGCTACTCTTTTCCAGCATCATATCATTTGCATCTAGCATAAGTGCAACATTTACTTTTCTTCCAACCCCCTTGCTTCACTGCAAGCACCTTGATTCTTCAAGCACACTGCATATGTCTTAAATTAAGCACCTGTCAGTTCTAGCGTATGCTCTGGGCTTGCCCGTTGTTGGAACCTGCCCATCAGAAACTCTTACTGTTCAGACCTGCATTCATGCTTCACCATAAAGCACCTTAATTATTCAAGCACACTGCATACGTCTTACATTAAGCACCTGTCAGTTCGAGCGTACGCTCTGGGCTTGCCCGTTGTTGGAACCTGCCCATCAGAAACTCTTACTGTTCAGACCTGCATTCATGCTTCACCATAAAGCACCTTGATTATTCAAGCACACTGCATACGTCTTACATTAAGCACCTGTCAGTTCGAGCGTACGCTCTGGGCTTGCCCGTTGTTGGAACCTGCCCATCAGAAACTCTTACTGTTCAGACCCGCATTCATGCATCATGTCATCCATGAGAATATACGAGGATTAAACTAGACTTTCAAGTATTAGTTCGATTCTGTGAAGTAGAGACCGTACTTCGGTACGGGCAGTGTGTGGGGTGCTTAACCTCTTCCCACCCTGTAACCGTGATCCCTTACCTTGAATCTATGGCCGCAGATCAAAAGGAGTCATTTTAGAGGAAGGAATCTTCGGATCCCCTTCTCTAACGTTTCTACAGGGTCTAGCCGACTGTAGATTCGAAGTAACTGGCTAGTGGCGACTCTGGTCTTATATAAACTCATTTGACACATCTAGCTTAAACACGACAACCAAACAAAGCCCTCGAGAACGAGGCAAGCCAGTGGCACAAACAACGATTTCGCACTCACGCATCATCCTCTCCTTCTTTTCCCGAAAGGGGAAGGGACGAGAACGTCGTCGTGTGGGAGGGCGGAAAACGGCGAGGGTCCACAGAATGGCGACTCTGCTGGGGATGAGCTAGTCCCACTAGTCATGATCCGACTTGAAAAACAGAATCTTTCCCGTACTTGAAAGTCACTAATCCTCATACAATCTCATCAGCATAGCATTCTACCTAAACCCCAAAAAAAAAAAAATCCCAAAACCCAAAAAGAGTAGAGTACAGTCCTCACCATTGCGCCTCCTCGGGCTCAACGTACGCGGAGACAACTTCCCTTCCACAGCATAATCCGCACTCGGGCTCAACAAGCCATGTCCGACCACGAAGAAGAAACTCATCTCCTCCCCGCTCTTGAGATGACCGAAACGCAACCTCCAGCGCAACAGCCCATTGATAATACGCCAATCATACAAGAATTGGCACAAGGAATGAGAGCAATGCAAGAAATGCTCTTGCAATTTATGCAAGCACAAGCCACCGCAGCAGCCAACAATCAGGTTGGCCCAGTTCAGCAATCTCAGAAGCCATGCCGGATCCTTTCGGCCTCCAGTTCAAATCAACCACAACCATCGGAGTCTGCCCAAGACTACCGACAGCAGCCATCTCAGCCCTTTGTTACGGGGCATCTTCCTCAGTACCTTCCTGCAACGACAGGGCCATCTCAGAGCACTCCCGTCGCAGGGACTTCCAGTCAGCTTCCAGTCAATCTTGCAAACAACAGTCTCAGTAGATCTCAGCATGTCCCCGCCGATGGGACACCTTTTCAATTTCAGCACATCCCCACCGATGGGATTTCAATTCAATTTCCAGCAACAGGGATAGCACTGGCGAATGCCCACAACGAGGGTCAGTGTCAAGACCACATCAATCAGCGGACAGTGGCGAATACCCAACAAGGGGGTCACTTTCCAGCATCTCAGCCTCCTGCAAACAGGAGCACTTTTCAATTCCAGCACATCCCCGCCGATGGGATCCCAGTTAATTTCCAGCAATCTTCAATTCAGCAAAATCCAGTTAATTTCCAGCAATCTCCAGTTCAGTCACAATCCTTTCAAGCACCAGTTCATCATAATCCAGTTCAGTCATCAAATCAATTTCAGCAGCCCGCGGTTGCTTTTCAGCAAGCCCATAGGGTCGAAGACATCGACCACTATGCCGAAGAAGAACATGCCTTACTCCAAGAAGCACCAGTCGCTCGAACGGATCACTCAGGACTGGACGAGTTGCGGGAGCAGTTCCAGATCTTGCAAAATCATCTTCAGCGACAGCAAGGAATCGATCTACCTTCGACCAAGTTCAGAGACTTGTGTCCTTTCCCAGATGCTCAAGTACCTCAAAACTTTGAGGTTCCAAAATTCAAAAGATACGACGGTAGCGGTTGTCCCACAGCACATCTCAAGGCCTTCTGTGGAGAACTGAGTGCAATCTCAGGAAATGAAGGGGCCCTTATTCGCTTGTTCCAAAAATCTCTGAAGGGCGATGCTCTAGATTGGTACACTTCATTGGACTGCCACTGCATCAGGACATGGGAACAACTTTCTCAGGCTTTCGTCGACAGATTCGCGTACAATTTCAACATGGCACCCAGAAGAGCCGACCTCGCGGCTCTCAGACAAAGGAGTGATGAAACACTATCAGCTTATGTGGGGCGTTGGCGAGCTATGGCAGCCAGAATGCGGACACCTATCGACGACGAAGAACAAATCTCCATGATTTTTCATTCAACATATCCAAGCATATCCGGGTATCTCATCTCGCATCCATATGTGAATTTCTCACAATTGATCCGTGCTGGAGAGCAAGTCGAAGCAGGAATCCGTGCCGAGACAATCTCCCCATGGCCTCATTAAGCCACTCCAATCAAAAGGAACAGAGTGGAAGGAAGACCTATCGGGCACGGGAATGGAAACCGCAGTGGTTCTCCTCCCCGCCCAACAGAGGTAAACAACATCAACACCACTGCTCAAGGAAATCAACATGCTCCCCCACAGGGACGTCAACAGTATCAGTAGAATCAAGTTCAGCATCAGCCTCAGTGGTATCAGCCACAACCGAATCCTCAGCCTCAACCACCTCGACAACAGCAGCAGTTCAGAGGAAACGGTCAAAATAGGCAAAACTACAAGGAGTTCAGGAAATTTACTCCCCTCTCTCAACCACTCAGTCAAGTCATGGCTACTCTGGTGCAAAAGCAGTTACTTACTCTAATGGCACCTCGGCCTCCGCCTCCTCCTCTGCCACCGAACTACCGAGAAAATGAGTATTGTGCCTATCATCAAGGGCGTGGCCACACCACTGATCGATGCTATACCTTGAAGAATGCCATACAAGACCTAATTGATGACCGCAAGATAGTCATCTCGGTCCCTGAAACTTCTCCAGTAGCTTCCACCAACATCCTTCAGAATCCTCTGCCTCAACATCCGACGGACCCCAGTTCGTCTCGTGGTCCTGCAGTCAATAGTATAGAAGAAGGGGACCATCTCGATCGCTTCTTCTCCCCCATCCAATCCATTCATGCCTACACTTATGAGCCAACAAATCCTCCTCCGATCATGCAAGGGGCAAGTCCCTTTCCTCCTTCAATCCTCGAGCCAGTAGTACTCGAAGGAGCACTTCCATACAATGTGCCAGTTGTGCAAGGGGCATCTTACGGCCCCTCATGTTGGGAACCAGTCGTCCTAGAAGGAGCACAGTCATACATCGAGCCCACATACGAACCTGTCGTCTTGCAAGGGGCAATCTCAGCACAGGGACAATACAATCCACAATGGAGGAACCATACTCATCAGCAGCAAGAACTCATTGTATTGGAAGGAGCTCCTCCAGTTGAGCCAGTCGTATTGCAAGGGGCAAATCCCGGAGGCGTGTCAATCACACTACGACAGCTGGGACGAACAGAGAAACCTCCTGCCATATCAAGAGGACCAGTATTCATTCCATGGGAGCCTCCTACTCCAGGAACAGTCAAGCCAGGACCACGACCTTATGTGATCTATAAAGATAAGCCTCGATATTACTCCTTCAGCACAGGCAACAATGTAGTTCTCAAGGCAAAAGCTCCATACGAGGAAGATCTGGTACCCACACCAGCACCGTTGCAAGAACCGGTGGTCCTAGAAGGCAAAAGGGAGGAAAACTACAAAAAGGTTCCATGGCACTATCCAGAATGTGCAGAAGTGGGGAACATGAATCCCAATGGGCGTTGCATCCGAAGATATAATCAGAACAGAGGAGATCCCAAAGGCACTCTCTCAGGCCTCGGCAACAAAAATGAAGCCGCATACGATGTGGCAACTCAGCTCAAGTCAATCCCTGCTCAAATCTCAATATGGGAGCTACTCTGCACATCTCGCATACACTGAGAAATGTTTGCCAAAACCTTGAACGATGCTCACGTCTCCTCCGATACGGCACCAGAGATGATAGCATTGATGATTGGACAACTCCTGGCTCCACGTGCCATCACCTTCACCGATAATGAGTTGCCACCAGAAGGACGCGATCATGGGCGATCCCTCAACATAGCCTTACGATACAAAGACCTCTGTGTCCCACTGGTCCTTATCGATAATGGCTCAAGCTTAAACGTCTGCCCACTTAAGACTGCGGAACGTCTGGGAATCAGTCCTTCTTCATTCCGACCCAGCACCATATGTGTCAGAGCATTCGACAACACCCGCCGATCAGTTGAAGGGGAGGTCTACATAGAGGTACAGATAGGTCCAGAAATCTCTACCATCACATTCCAAATCCTGGATATATCAGCCTCTTTCAACATGTTGCTCGGGCGACCATGGCTGCACAAGGTTGGAGCTGTGCCATCAACCCTGCATCAACGAGTGAAGTACATCTGTGGAAACAAGTGATCTCTATCCATGCAGAGAAGGAACTCATCATTCCTTCCAATACTGCTGCCACTGAACCAGACATACCGGTCATCGATATCCAGCACTCTGAAGAAGACATCCCGTTTCACAGTTTCGAATTCGAGACTGTGAACTCTATCGCCAATCCAGAACCGATAAGGGTGGACCGTGTCTTTTCACCGGCAGAGCGTCTGAGCCTCAAATACCGAATGAAGAATCACTTCAAGTCCAGAAAGGTACCGCTGATATATAACCAACGCAAATGGGGACTCGGATACAAGGCAACCTTCATGGACAAAAGAAGGAAGAAATTTCGGTGCTCACCCATCTAGTTCGTCAAGCCAGGAGAACCTTGCAAAGATCCAGGAGGGAATCAACCGACTGCACTACACAAAGGCCTCCCGATGAGCCTAGTTTGGGCCACGTGGCCCCCCATTCGATGGGATCAGATTCTCGAACCATTTAAGCCTCCAGAAGAAGAAGAAAAGGATGAAGATGAAGAAGGAAGTCAAATACAGCAGCTTCAGGATCAGGTTACTCTGACACCTGCTCCCAACCAGGGGCACAACCTACCCACTTCAGCATCAATCAACTAGGGGCACAACCTGCCCTCTTCAATTTCAGCCAGCCAGGGGCACAACTTGCCCATCTCAACATCAATCAACAAGGGGCATGACTCGCCCATCTCTGCAGAATCAACATCAACAATCATCAGCCAGGGGCAGAAGCAGCCCATCCATTGGACCAAGAAAGGGAAGTGGCCAGCCCTAGATTGGTCTGATGTCCAGATGCCAAACTTGTGTCTAGCCGTAGAACCAGACGAGCTGCAATGCGAGGTAAGTGACCCGGGAGGGACTGAGTGAGACTCAGATCTCGAACCCGACCAGCGAGAAGTCATGGTCATTGGGCCAGACCATGATTCTTCGCCCAAAGCATCAACCCCCACCTCTTCAGGGGAGGAAGTGTGGGGTCCTGAATGGTCATCCGTTCCCCTAACTTTTGAATCATCCAGAGAGCCATCTGAGGGCTCTGGCTTTAAAAAAAAAGCCTGTTTAAGCAGTGACCGGAACTTTGGAACAAGTTGGGCTCAATCATGGTCTGCAATGCCTGCTTGTTCAAAGTCCCATGAATTTCAAAAACCCAAAAAAATAAAAAACTTTCAAAAGCCAAAAACATCTAGCATTTTCATTTCAGAAAAATCTTAAAAACCAAAAAAATTTCTTTTCCTGCATTTAGTAGTGTGCCAAGTTTGTCTAAAGAGTCACATGAGTTTGAAGTCGAATCATATGATTTTGACATCGAATTAGACTTCGAGCTCATGGGTCTAGATGAAGCTCGGGATGAGGAAGATGATTTCGAGATAGTGAACTTGGGGACGCCTGAGATCCCTAGGGAAGTACGCATTGGAAAATCGTTGCCACCTGAGATGAAACAGAAAATGATAGAGTCCCTAGCTCCAAGATTGTCCAACTTCGCGTTCTCATATGAAGACATGCCGGGGCTCGATGAAGAGCTCGTTGTACACCATCTGCCAACCAAGGCAGATATGAAGCCAGTGAAGCAGAAACTTCGAAGAATGAAGCCAGAATGGGCTCTGAAAGTTCGAGATGAAGTCATCAAGCAATACAACGCAGGATTCTTGGTAGTCTCCAACTACCCTGAATGGCTCGCCAACATCGTACCAGTACCAAAGAAGGATGGCAAGGTTCGAATGTGCATCGACTTCCGAGATCTCAACAAGGCCAATCCAAAAGATGACTTACCTTTGCCACATATCGACACTCTGGTCGACAACACTGCTGGATACAAGATCTTCTCATTCATGGACGGGTTCTCAGGTTACAATCAGATCAAGATGGCCGTCGAAGATCGCGAGAAGACATCGTTCATCACTCCCTGGGGAACCTTCTGTTACAGGGTAATGCCGTTCGGTCTGAAGAACGCAGGAGCAACATATCAGCAAGCAATGACAGCACTATTCCACGACATGATGAACAAAGAGCTTGAAGTATATGTGGACGATATGATCATCAAATCTCGTACAATTGAAGGACACTTTGAAGATCTGAAGAAGTTATTCAACAGATTAGAAAAGTACAAGCTCCGCCTCAACCCTCAGAAATGCGTCTTTGGTGCAATAGGAGGAAAGCTCCTCGGCTTTATGGTGAGCGAGAACGGCATCAAGGTCGACGAGACCAAAACCAGAGCAATCATCGAGATGCCCCCTCCTAGAACAGAAAAAGAAATTTGTGGCTTCCTCGGTAGAATTCAATACATCAGTCGCTTCATCGCATAGCTCACACCTATTTGTGAGCCCATTTTCAAGCTCCTCCGAAAGAACGTTCCAAAAGAATGGAATGATGATTGCCAAGTCGCCTTCAACCGTATCAAGAAATATCTCATGAATCCTCCAGTCCTAGTGCCGCCCACTCCCGGACGACCATTATTGTTATACATCTCTGTAGCAGCAGAAGCCATTGGCTGTGTCCTCGGCCAGCACGACGAAACCGGGAAGAAGGAACAAGCAATATATTATTTGAGCTGAAAGTTCACTGACTACGAGACCAGGTATTCCCCGATCGAGAAGACCTGCCTCGCCCTAGTCTAGGCAACTCAGCGACTCCGTCAATACATGATTGCATTCCCTATTCTCCTCCTCGCTCACATGGATCCGCTCAAGTACCTGTTCGAGAAGCTGGCACTCACTGGAAGGATAGCCAAATGGCAGCTACTCTTGTCTGAGTTCGACATCACCTATGTCACTCAGAAGGCAATCAAGGGACAGGCCCTCGCCGATCATCTTGCCACCCACTCTCTCCTGGACTATCAGCCACTCAAGACGTTCTTTCCTGATGAAGATCTCTTGCTTGTCGAAAGTGAAGAAAAGAAGAAAGGTGAGTGGACGTTATTCTTCGACGGCGCAGAAAATTCTAAAGGGAGTGGTATTGGAGCAATCCTCTACTCTCCAGATGATGTCCCTATTCCTATCTCGAGGCGCATAGCATTCGAGTGCACCAACAACATGGCAGAGTATGAAGCATGCATCGCTGGCTTAAGGGAAGCCATAATCTTGGGCGTCAAGAAGCTATGAGTGTTTGGAGACTCACAGCTTATCATCAATCAGACCAATGGCGAATGGAAAACCAAGGACGAGAAGCTGATACCATATCATATGTATCTTGACAATCTGATCGAAGAATTCAAGAAAATCACCTTCTCATACATGCCCAGAGCCAAAAGCCAGTTTGCTGATGCTCTCGCCACACTTGCATCAATGCTCGAGATACCAAAAGGAGCTTCAGAATGGGAGCTCACAGTCGAAATTCAAGAAGAACCTGCTTTTTGCCTGCAAATAGAAGAAGCTGAAGCTGTCCCTGACAAACCCTGGTATGCCGACATCAAGCAATATCTCAAAACCCAGGAATATCCAGAGTCAGCAACAGCAATAGATCGCCGAACCATTCAGCGTTTGGCCGGCCAGTTCACCATCAGTGGCGAAGTTCTTTACAAGCGATCCTATAATCACATCCTTCTTCGATGCGTCGATGAAACAGAAGCTGCAAAGATCATGAAAGAAATACACGAAGGAATCTGTGGCCCACACATGAATGGGCACATGATGGCAAAGAAGATTCTACGACTCGGCTACTATTGGCTCACCATGGAGACTGACTGTTGCCAGCACGTCAGAAAATGCTTCAAGTGTCAGGAGCATGCAAATCAAATCCATGCCCCATCATCAGAGTTATACAACCTGACCACCCCCTGGCCCTTCTCCATGTGGGGGCTCGACATCATTGGCAAGATCAGTCCCAAAGCAGCAAACGGTCATGAGTACATACTTGTGGCAGTCGACTACTTCACCAAGTGGGTAGAGGCAGCCTCCTACACCACGATTGCAGCATCTCAGGTGATCAAATTCATGAAGAACAACATCATATGCCGGTATGGAATCCCCAATGCTATCATCACAGATAATCGGACCCCGTTCGTCAACAAGAAGATGGATGACTTCCTCAGCAAATTCAAGATCCAACGTCATCGATCAAGCCCCTACCATCCTCAAATGAATGGTGGGGTAGAAGCCGCAAATAAGACAATCGTCAGGATACTCGAGAAGATGGTCGTGACCTATCGAGATTGGTCAGATATGCTCCCATATGCACTTTGGGCCTATCGAACGTCTGTACGGTCTGCTACGGGTGTTACTCCTTTCGAGCTTACCTATGAAATGGAGGCAGTTTTGCTAGTCGAGGTGGAAATACCATCACTACGAGTGTTACTCGAAAGCGGAATTGAAGAAGGAGAATGGCAACAGGCCAGATTCGATCATTGCAGCTAGCAGATGAAAAGCGCATGTGGGCACTAAGTCATTCCCAGTGTTATCAGAAAAGGATCGCTCGGGCTTACAACAAGAGAGTCCGAAAAAGAAGTTTCAAGGTAGGCGACATGGTCATGAAGAAGATTCTACCATCGCACCTCCCGGATCCCAGAGGAAAGTTCAAACCCTCGTGGGACGGGCCACTGATCATCAGAGAAGTACTTCCCGGAGGCGCCCTCAGACTCACCAGCATGAGAGGGGTGGATCTTCCTGAGCCAACCAACGCCAACAACGTGAAGATCTTTCACGGGTAAGTCATTCTGACCTTATCAAGAGTTACTTTAATAGAGCTGAAGTCAAGAGGTCAAAGCTGAGACCTCTGAGAAATCATTTCCGTCCACCAATAAGTGTTTCAAATAAGGGGATTCAAAAGGAAAAGACAAAAAAAAGAGAGAGAAAAAGAATACAAAAGAAAAAAAAAGAAGAAAAGAGAAAGAAAAAGGGAAGCTAAAGCAAGGCACCCAAGAAAAAAAATCAGTCCAAGAAGAAACACAGTCATCCATCCATTCATCTCAGAGGGGTCTTTAGCAAAGACCGACAGCTCTATCATCGTAACTTAGGATAAGGGCTGAAAGACTGCCATAGGCCGGCAACGACGGATTCCCGACCTCTAGCCGCCGCACTTATCCAGAGATCCAAAAATAAATAAATAAATAAATAAAGAGAAAAAAATGTGTGCCTAAACAAAGAGGGCGGAGTGAAAACCCGAAAGGGCGCTCCGAGTAAAAATAGTGGGCATACAGCGGACTTGGTGAAAACCCGAAAGGGCGCCGAGGGTAAAAACAGCATAGCTGCCAAGGGGCAGGCAAGATCAAACACCCGGGACGTGGTGAAAACCCGAAAGGGCGCCACGGGCAAAAATGACGGGAAAAGGCCGTCTGTGGTGAAAACTAGAAAGAGCACTGCAGGCAAAAATGGCTCAAATAGAAAAAAAATAAATATAAAATGCAGGTAACAGGAAATCAGACAATTCAGGTCGGTTCGAGCAGTTACAGTTCAAGAACAAGAAGAAGTGCAGTCAGGAGCGAAGAATTCTGTAAAATCTGACAATCTCAAGAGGCAATAGTTTCCATTGCCTACACCTCTAGGGAACCAAAGGAGCACTCAAGTTAAATCTCGAAACATCGGTCAAAGCATGGGCCGAGCCCTAGTTCTGATTCCTATATCCCGACACAAAGTCCTGACACACTCACAAGACAACTCATGGCACAGTAGATTTTTAAAAAGTTTTCTTCTTTTTTCACTAAATGCATCATATTTCTTTTACACATATCATGTCAGCTTTTTCAATATATATATATATATATATATATATATATATATATATATATATATATATATATATATATATATATGCATCATCATCAATCATATATGCAAAAAAGAATGTGCAGGTGGCCAACACAATCAATCTCTACCCTCCTCCTCGGCCACATCAGGTAAGTCCTCTGACTCATAAAAAGATAGTATCGCTCTCAACCTGCTCACCTCCATACGCAGGTAATGCGCCTCATCGCGCTCAAGGGTACGGATCGCTGTCTCCTCATTAGACAACCTCTGATCCGCAGCCAATCTCCTCGACATCATCTCACAATGATACCGAAGTGCAGAGATCTCAGACACCAGATGGCCATGGGTGGCCAAAAGGAAGCAAGGATTGATAAACGGGCGTTCCTCAAAGGGTTCATATGAACCAGAGGAAGAGCCAGCATCTCCAAGGATATCCTGCTCATCCTCATCAGCATTCTGGTGCCAGCAAGGGATACATCGATACAAAGACTGCTCATCAACCCAGTACTGATATGGGGCGGTCGCCATCGGAAAAGTCCGCAGCTCAAAACTCAGCAAATCAGCAGTCAAGTAGCTCGCCCAAGAACAATCAATCCGGGTCCTAAAGTCAGAGGATCTGGATGGAAGTGCTCGACGCCTGATACCCGTGAAAGCGAAAAGAGGAACATCCTACTCGTACCCAAACTGCCGCAGGAGCCGAATGGGATGATAAGAAAAGTAGGATCGAAAGCTTACCAACATCAGAGGAAGGCGGTGTGCATCGCAAAGCACTAGAGGAAGTGAAAGCCAAGATGACTCCCAACGAACGTTCCAGTCACGAAGTTCAGTGAACATCCTGCGATACAAGGGCTCGCTCATCCTAGCTGTATGAGGAAGAAACTCCATGATGTGTCTCATAAGGTCTGGGCAACGAGTGTCAGGAAAAGATACAGGAACGGTCAACGAAAGACGCTCCCATAGCCAGACCTGATCACAAAAAAGGAAAAGAAATTCAGCTAGAGCAAAGCAATTCCTAGCAAAGCAAGAAGAAAAAGGATGTAGAAAAGATACCTGAAGAAAGGCACAACAGCCTCGAAGGATACGAGTGCGGCCCAGGGCGCAGTCAGTCAGCCCATTGAACAGCTCGGCCAAGGTAAGGGAAATGATCCCCTGCCGACTGATAGCTCGGCTCATCACCTCAAAAAGCAGAGGAGTCTGGGACCTGCGCCATCCCGAGAACAACACCTCAGCAATCAAGCAGAACATCAGTGCGTTCCGAGCAAAGGTAGAACCGGCCACACTCCAAGGACCCGAAAAAAGATCATACAGTAAGTCCAAGGAGAACACTACAACATCCTGGCCGGCAGCTGCAGGATAAACAAGATAAGGGATCCCGAACCAGTTCTGCGGTGTGGCAGTCTTCGGTGAGAAATACTGAGTATAATCTCAAGGAAGGCCTGTCAAGCGTGCAAGCTCCTCCAAAGAGGGTCCCATCTCCATATCGTTGAATGCAAACAAGTTCAACGAAGGGACCCAATCAATCAATGCAGCTCTGAGCATCCTCCAATCAATGTCAACTCTAGCCATATGGATCAGACTACCGAAGCCATAGGACTCCAAATCCCGAATCTCATAAGCTGACAAGCTGTCAAGCCAAGCAAGCAGCCATGGCGAGCAAGAAGGACGAGGAAGCAGCTGACAAGTCCTCACTGGTACCCCCTCCAGAACAAAAGGCCCAGAAATCAATGACAGCTCATCAAGGATCGGAAGGTCAACGGGCGAAGGAGAAGGAGAAGGAAAAGCTGGAACCTCTGTAGACTCAACAGCCCCTGACCTGCCCGCAGTAACGGCTATGTCTGATATAGTCGCATCACTATCTGAAACTGTCATAACCTCAGCCGCATGGGAAGACTCGCCCACCTCATGAACAGAGTGCGCAAAAGACCGACGATCAAAAGAAGGGCGATGCTCTCCATCGAAAGGGCTACCAGCGAAGATCACACCACACATCGTGGCATCCTGGCTAATCTGACTGCCGAAAAATGCATCTGAACCATCAAAAGGGGCCCTGGCAAGCCCGATCGAAGAATCAACGGTCAGATCTAGACCTGCGGCCCCCTCCAGCAGGAAATCATGAATCCAGCCATCATCCTGGCCGATCAAAGGGATCATCGAGGCATCCACACCGTCCATCATCAGGGGGACATCATCAATGACCACATCAAGTCCACCCAAGCAAGTATACCGCACATCTCGGCCCTCATCAAGAGCATCCAAACCGTCAAAGGTATCATCTGAACCATCCATACCATCCAAGCATGAGATCAGCCCATCTATGTCCGTCATAGCCCCATCACCACCATCAACCACATCATTCATATGGCCCACACTCAAGGGATGCATAGCCTCACCTATGTTCCATCCTCCCATCTCATCCATGCCATTCAGTTCTCCCACAATCAAAGACCCATTCCAATATGAAATTTCAGCATGGCTGCCATTAATGAGGCCATTCAAAGCTCCACCAACCACCATCCCTAGCCCCTCATCAATGCCCCCTCTTAATGCCCCATCTACCCCATCCATTAAAGGCATCTCCCCATTATCAAAGCTCAGTTGAAAATCTGAAGTGTGGGACCCACCTTGGGCAGCCCCCACAGCCCCTAAATCTCCACCATCCATTGCCCAAGAAAGGACAAACCAAGAAAAAGACAAAAGGAGAATGAAAGAAAAGACAAGGAAGAGATTCATGGCAGAATCGAAGAATCGGATGCAGGTGATGAGGGAGACAGCAGCTAGGGGAATATGCTCACTGTCCGAACCAGAGCCAGCCCAGGCCGCTCAAGAGGCGAGCCTTGGGCGGCCTGCTCTGGGCCGCCCGCTCTGGGCCGCCCGTACGGACGCGGTTCCTCTCTCTCCGCGGGATTGGCTCCAGGGTTCTTGGTAGGTGAGGCTGACAGTCCACGTCAACAGATGGCATCCCGTGGGCCTGCCCAAGGCTCCGGTCTGCCCCAGATTTCGACTGAAGTTGATCAAGATCATATAAAAGGTGCCCCACCGGTCCAATCACGAAGTACTGCGGCCAAAATAGGTCTGATCAAGTCAAAGAAAAGAAAAATTGATCAAGAAGGGCCCACAAGCAATCTGAGCCACTCAAAGACTAGATCATCATGATCCAAACCATGAAAAAGCTCGCATGGGTCATCAAATAGCAAGATCAAGGGTTTGATCATCAAAAGAAGGGCCAGAATCCAAGATCTGATCATCAAGTGGGCCCGCAAAGCCAAGTCAAGCAATCTGAGACGTTCAAGCCATCATCCACACCATGAGAAGCCTTCTTAGCCTCACAAATTATCAAAAAAGGTGCCCCAAAGTAAAGCCAAGGTCTCAAGTGGGCCCACAGGGCCGAATCTATCAATCTGAACCATTCAAGGGCTAGGTCATCAGGATCCAAGCCATTGGAAAGCTTACACAAGTCATGGAGCAGCAAGATCAAGGTTCGATCATCAAAAGAAGGGACAGAATCCAAGATCTAATCATCAAGTGGGCCCACAAGGCCTAATCAAGCAATCTGAACCGTCTAAGTCATCATCTGCACCTATGGAAAGCCTTCTTAGCCTCAAAAAACATCAAGGATATGTACTCCAAAGCAAAGCTGAAGTCTGAAAAGAGACAACAGGGCCAATTCAAGCAATCGGAACCACTCAAATCACAATCAACCCCGTCAGAAGCCAAACGAAGCAAGGTAAGTATGCCCAACCCCATCAACTGGTCCGAAGACCTTAAACTACGTGGGGATCAAGATCCCGAGGGACTTTTAATAAAAATCGGCATCGGTCTTCATCAAGATCTGATGACTCTGGACATTTTCCAAAAAAAAAAAATGTTTTTTCTGTTTTGAACAGTTTTGGGTCCGAAGACCTTAAATTACGTCGGGATCAGGATCCCGAGAGACTTTTAATAAAAAACGGCATCGGTCTGGATCGAATCAAGATCCGCTAATACCGGATATTTTCCAAAAAAAAGAACAAAAAAAGGTTTTCCCTAGCGTGTACAGTTTTGGGTCCGAAGACCTTAAACTACGTCGGGATCAATATCCCGAGGGATTTTCAATAAAGCCGTCTGCTGTACAGTTTTGGGTCCGAAGACCTTAAACTACGTCGGGATCAAGATCCCGAGGGATTTTTAATAAAAACCAGCATCAATCCCAGCAGTTCAGGCTAAGATCTGATGACTTGGATCATTTCTAAAAATCACAAAAAGAATGTATTTTCAGCATGTACAGGTTTGGGTCCGAAGACCTTAAACTACACTGGGATTAATTTCTCGGGGGACCTTTCTCGCTTTCAACCAAAACCGGCATCAGCCTTGATCAAGGTTCGATAACCCGGATCATTTCAAAAAAAAATACCAAAAATATTTTAAAGCTTTCCACAAAAACCAGCATCAATCTCGATCATTCGACCTGAAATCTGGAACTTTTTCTAAAAAATAAAAAATAAAAAAAATGATTCACCAAAAATTTCAACTGCACAAATTCATCCCCAGTGGTCCGAAGACCTAAAACTACACTGGGATTAACTTCTCGGGGGCTTTCTTTCCTAACCTGTTCCAGACATGTCTGACACTTGATCGTACGGGTGTCTAGAATCTTTTAAACAGGTAAGGGCTGAGGCGGGCAGAACTCCGCAATCCTGTTCGTGTTGAACGCACCGTGATAGACAACCTTGAGTTGGAAGTCGCTGTTGAATCTGACGGATGTTCCCTGTTCCTAAAATTCAGAAGGGGATTAAGGCTGTTGGGAGGTGGAGCGCACCCTCACGGAATTGTGAGCAACGTAAGGTCCCAAACTGGATTGACTAAGGAAAATGTGAGGATGTGGCTCATTTTGTGGCCGAAGGAGTCCGTCGGACGATACGTGGTCTATGTGCATTGCACATGAGGAACAGGTAACTTTGTGGGTGTGTTGAATGAAAACCCTCAAAATCCCCTCATCCGAAGATGTAAAACTACGGCACTTAACTGTGTGAGACTCGTCTTGCTCGCTGACGTAAAATGGATCGGGTGCCTTACCAGCAGTAGAAGCTGGAAGTGGATGAAAATTCCATACTTTTCCTTGCATTTCAGAAAAATCACAAAATAAAAAAACATTGCAAAATCACCTTTCAAAAAATCAAAAAATATTTCCCTTGCTTTCAAATCAAATATTTGCAAAAATCACAAAAAATATTTCCCTTGCTTTCAAAGAAAATATTTCGAAAATCATAAAAAATATTCCCTGTGTTTTCAATAAACCGATCTCTATCCTGACCTCTCAGATAAAGATTCGGATCACATACTTACAAAAATCACAAAAATTGTCACTGTCCCCTAGCACTACACTTCAGGAGTCTTGAACTCCACTCTCTTCACAATTTGGGATGACGGATCCAATCGCCCGCAAATTGGAATCTTGACCAAAACGGGCAACTAAACACCATCTCAATCACACGCATGCCCAGAAGAACATCTTGAAGTCGGATAGCATCCTCGTACATTCTCATTCGCAAAGAAACAGCATCTTGGGACGATGGACCTGATCGATCACGGGTCGGGATCTTGACCAACCCGCTGACCAAACACCCGTATAAAAAAGAAAAAACCCCAAGGAAGCACAACCCTGGAAGCAATAAGCTCAAAATTCTCTGCATCTCTAACAAAAGCAAAATCATCAAACTGAAAGAGAATGAGCCAAAGACATGCATTCATCATGCATTCATCATGCATCAGCATCCATAGCATCAATCATCATATTTACCTGCTTTCAAAATAAAAGTCGGTTAGCCAAAGACCCCACAGGCATCCCTAGTGGAGGCACGTGCAGACCTGATTTCTATTTCAAAAGACAAAAAAATATTCCTATTTGTAAATAAAAACCCCACGGAGTATCACTCCCTAGAGTGGGTATCTTTTCCAAAAACCAAAAAATATTTTCTCAGTAGAGCGTTCTGCCTCCAACACACCAGGAGATCTTCCATATCTCTGGGTAGGAGCCAACGCAAAAATCAAATAAGATCCGATGTCTCGCGGTTTCCTCGGAGACCATCGGATCCGATGCACTCAAAGTACGGTCGAACTGAACTCCAGTGTCAGTGCGGTCGTACCATATGCCAAGATACAAAAAGATGAAAGCCAAAAGGCTCGGCCAAAGAAACCATTTGAATAGGTGGAAACGATGAATTACAACCCAAGTATCAAAATCAGCAGATTGGGTGGAAAGAGCTCACCCGCACATACCTAGGCGTGGATACCTGAAGTACCTTGACTGAGTCCAAGTCGGCGTAGTAGAATCCCATAAGACTATCGGACGCAGGGCGTCTAACCACTTTGACAGTCAAGCGAAACAAGTACTCCTGGAGTGATCTGGGAAAACATCAAACATCACACAATCAGTCTCAGGGTCAGTAACCTCGTAAGACTACGGACGCAGAGGCTCTGCTGTACCTTTCCGATGTTAGTACCAATCGGGAATGGAAGGGTTGCGATTGGGTACCCAGGTTGCAGCAAACTGCAGGGACAATCGCAACGTTTTCTCCAAACTCTCGCGGTATGTGCGAGTTATCAATTTCCAAATAATCAACTGACTCAGATACAAAGGATAACAAAGATTCTAGACCACAATCAAGGAAAGAATGAATTGCAAGCTAAGCATCGAAACCAGCAGATCGGGTGGAAAGAGTCCACCCGCACATACCTAGGCGTGGATGCCTGAAGTACCTTGACTGAGTCCAAGTTGGCGTAGTAGAATCCCATAAGACTATCGGACGCAGGGCGTCTAACCACTTTGACAGTCAAGCGAAACAAGTACTCCTGGAGTGATCTGGGAGAACATCGAACATACAATCAATCACAGGGTCAGTAACCTCGTAAGACTGGCGACGCAGAGGCTCTGCTATACCTTTTCGATGTTAGTACTGATCGGGAATGGAAGGGTTGCGATTGGGTACCCAGGTTGCAGCAAACTGCAGGGACAATCGCAACGTTTTCTCCAAACTCCCGCGGTATGTGCGAGTGATCGAGTTCCAGACGATCAACTGGCACAGATGCAAAAGCAAGCAAAGATTTCAGACCATGATCTATGAATGACCGGGTCAGAAGTGGGGTGTCCACTCGCTTTGGCATTCCGTTGCAAGCAACCTCTGCCAAAGAGGGGCATCTGTAGACACCCCACCTTCGGCTACACTGTTGGTAGAGATAGCTGGATGAATGGAGGACCATACCCCCAAATCCCAAGTCCAAACTCAGCCAAGCTCACCCTTGTAAGCCCCATTCCATAGCCCAGTTCAAGCCTGAACCCAGTCAACCCAGTCCTAAATATCAGCCTGAAAAACCCCCATAAGAAAAGCCAGTCAAAAATCCCAAAAAAGTCAAACTCACTGAGTCAACCTACTGAGTCAACCAGCTGAGTCAACCCGCTGAGTCAACCCACTGAGTCAACTCGTCGAGTCAAAATACCGAGTCAAACCGCCGAGTCAACCCGCTGAGTTAAACCACCGAGTCGACCCGCTGAGTCAACTCACTGAGTCGACCCAGCGAGTCAAACAGCAGCCCCGAGGGTGCGACCGTGCCTCGCTGGAAATTGAGGAACGGCCGTACGGGCGGCCCATAGCAGGCCGCCCAAAATTATTTACGTAAACTGCCACTCCTCGCTGCTATAAATACCCCCCTCCCCTTCTCATTTCAGCATCCCTTCAAGTCCAGCCAGTCCGGGTGCGGTCCGAGTCCTCCTTTACCCCTTAGCCCATTTTCCCACCAAAGAGAGCCCGAGTGAGGAGAGCCTAGCCCTGGTCCAGCCCAGCCTGACCACTGGTCCAAGCCTCCCAAGCCATCCAAGTCTTGATCCAGTCACTCGAAGCCAACCCTTGTGACACCTCCGTCCACCCAGCTACTCTTTTCCAGCATCATCTCATTTGCATCTAGCATAAGTGCAACATTTACTTTTCTTCCAACCCCCCTGCTTCACTGCAAGCACCTTGATTCTTCAAGCACACTGCATATGTCTTAAATTAAGCACCTGTCAGTTCGAGCGTATGCTCTGGGCTTGCCCGTTGTTGGAACCTGCCCATCAAAAACTCTTACTGTTCAGACCTGCATTCATGCTTCACCATAAAGCACCTTGATTATTCAAGCACACTGCATACGTCTTACATTAAGCACCTGTCAGTTCGAGCGTACGCTCTGGGCTTGCCCGTTGTTGGAACCTGCCCATCAGAAACTCTTACTGTTCAGACCCGCATTCATGCATCATGTCATCCATGAGAATATACGAGGATTAAACTAGACTTTCAAGTATTAGTTCGATTCTGTGAAGTAGAGACCGTACTTCGGTACGGGCAGTGTGTGGGGTGCTTAACCTCTTCCCACCCTGTAACCGTGATCCTTTACCTTGAATCTCTGGCCGCAGATCAAAAGGAGTCATTTTAGAGGAAGGAATCTTCGGATCCCCTTCTCTAACGTTTCTACAGGGTCTAGCCGACTGTAGATTTGAAGTAACTGGCTAGTGGCGACTCTGGTCTTATATAAACTCATTTAACACATCCAGCTTAAACACGACAACCAAACAAAGCCCTCGAGAACGAGGCAAGCCAGTGGCACAAACGACGATTTCGCACTCACGCATCATCCTCTCCTTCTTTTCCCGAAAGGGGAAGGGACGAGAACGTCGTCGCGTGGGAGCGCGGAAAACGGCGAGGGTCCACACCTTATTTACATAAAAACATTTAAGTAAATGTAATTTATGTTTTCCATTTACTTTAAGTTATTTATGTAAATAAGGAAGTACCCCCCATTTGGATTCAATAAAAAATACTAGAAAAATAAATTCCCAACAACGAAGATTTTGATTTTCCATCCGAAGTACAAATCGCAACTTTTTGGCACTCTCCAAAAAGTTCGCCTTTTGATTAGAGGGGTTTTCTTCGAATCTAAACCATCCAAAAAATCTGAAATACCCTAATTATGCTAAAACACCAAAGTCCGGTGAAATATCCATGATATTTTATGGTCGATCTGTGGATATATCAAAAAGTCAGATTTTTACTTAGAATTTTCAGGCAGCGAAATGACCAGAATATCGTTTTAATGTAAATTTGTACAGAAATGGAGTTATGACTAGATAATATTGATTGCTTCATGCATTAACACCTATCTTGCTTAATCTAGCATTCATTCATGCTTAATCTAGCACTTATCTTTGCTTAATCTAGCATTCATCTAACTCGACATGTACTGAACTTCACATGGCATATATACTATTGTGTTCTCATATACATTCATTCTCATATGACATACCTTCTGTTGTATTCATCAAATACAATCAATCTCATATGATATACATTCAATTGCATTCATTGTACATTGAAAATCCCTTATCTCGTTACAATGCCCTACACATTTATGCACGTGTGAGCAGGTTCTCTTCTTGTCTCTCGTTGCGTATTAGCTATCAATGAAGGTGCGAGGTCGAGATCACTTCTGAAGACAAGTCGACAGACTCCAACCTTACTCGACAACAGATTATAGGAACTTTGTATCGATTATGTTTATTGCACAATTAGGATTTAGCCCGGATTGAGGCTCAAGACTAACCAAAAGGGACTATGGTTATCACAAGAAACCACAAACGAAAGAGTTCCAACTAAGCTTGAAACATCCTGCTATGGATTGCCATTATGAAAAAGACAGTCAATGCCCTACCCATCGACAACGGGTTCGTCGGTTCAGCTGATGAGGCAGTTGTGAATTGCTTTCCTAAGGTCACCTGTGCGCAGTAACAGGCGCAGGCCTTGGGTCATTCCGACCAACATTCGAGGATCGTGTATTCCAGCGGTCACCTGTGCGCAGTAACAGGCGCGGGCCCAGAGTTGCACCACTCGATTAAAAAAACCTCGTTCGGGAACGTTGCAGAGTGCTTTCCTAAGGTCACCTGTGCGCAGTAACAGGCGCGGGCCTTGGGTCATGCCGACCAACATTCGAGGATCGTGTATTCCAGCGGTCACCTATGCGCAGTAACAGGCGCGGGCCCCAAGTTGCACCACTCAAATCCTGACAGTCTCTCAACCCAGACAATCCGAAAGAAAATGGGACATAGACATCCGACTTGTCTAAGAAATGTAGTTCAGTCTATAACAAGAAAATAAATAGGTCTCTACGACCATGAACTCAAAGACGATAGTCCCCGATGACTTAGTCACCTGCTCGATCTATCTGGGCCTTATTTCGAATACTCCATCTATTGTACAAACATTATTCATAGTGGAGCTTTGTCGCTTTGTGCCGTGGTTTTCTCCCGCAATGGTTTCCACGTAAAAATCCCTGTGTTCTCTGTAGTGTGCATGATTTACATTGATATTTCTTCATTTGCTTTATTTAATCTATCTATAATGTATGCATTCATTTACTTTTACCTTTTAATCAAGGGTGGTCAACCATTGATGTAATTAAGGGCTCGTGATAAATATCACAGCCTAGAATGTAAAAGATCTCAGAATCTCTGGAATAAAATTCTTCTTGCGATATCTCTCTTGCGTACACTTGGTGATTGCTTATGATTGTCTATGAATGTCTATATACTCAGAATTCCCCCAGAACAATGAAACACGGAAAAAACTGCCTTGAGCACGATTTTTCTAGTTCTAACAGCTATCAATTGGAGTCATTTGCTCGGACTGGTACATGAGGTATAGGAGAGTATCGCTGGCACTTGTCACATTTTTTAGAGAATTCAATTGCGTCTGCCTTCATAGTGGGCCAATAGTACCCTTGCCTCATTGCCTTGTATGCTAAGGATCGTCCTTTTAGGTGGTTACCACATGCCCCCTGCTGTATTTCATCTAAAACACGATGTGCAGCTTCTGGGTGAAGACACCTTAAATAAGGCAAAAAAAAAAAAACTCTTACGTAATAGGATCCCATTCTGTAAGTTGTACCTGGCAGATCGATATCGGATTTGTCGTGCGATTTTCTTGTCGTCTGGAAAAACTCCGTCTCTGAGATAAAGAGTGAGGGGATCTATCCAACTTGGAGAGGGATGGACCTCATCTATTTGCTCAAGCGTTATTTGATTGATACTTAATGCCTCGAGGTGCTCGATAGGAATGGAACGAGATAATTCAGATTCTGATGCAGAGGCCAGCTTTGTTAAAGAATCTGCGAGTTTATTCTTCTCGCGAGGGATGTGAATTATTTCATAATCCTTCAGTTTTGCGAGCAAGATAAGTACTCGAGATTTGTATAATGCCATTCTTTCTTCTTGTGCTTCGAATTCGCCGAGTACCTGGTTGACTATGAGTTGAGAGTCACTGTGGATAAGTAGATTCTGAATAGAGAGGATGTTGGCTAGTTCGAGACCGACAATCAGAGCCTTATATTCTGCCTCATTATTCGAGATGCGAGAGTCGAATCGTAAGGCGTATTGGAAATGCGACCTGTCTGGAGCAACTAGAATTAGGCCCGCTCCTGCTGCCAGTGACCTGAGAGGACCCGTCCACAAAGACGGACCAGGACGGTTGGTCGCGGAATTATCGGGAGTGGAGTATGTGAATTCGGCGATGAAGTCGGCCACGGCTTGTCCCTTGATCGCGGTCCTGGGGCAGAAGGAAATATCGTGCTCACTGATTTCGATCGCCCATTTAGTTAATCGCCCTGAAACGTTGGGTTTTTGAAGGACTTGCCGTAACGGGTGGTTTGTTGATCTAATATAGCATGGGCCTGGAAGTATGGTCGCAATTTTCGGGCTGCCGTGACTAAAGCAAGGGCCAACTTCTCTATATCAGAGTATCGGGTTTCAGCATCCACCATTGCTCGACTGATATAATAAACGAGTCTTTGTACCCCGAAATCCTCTCTTATTAATGCGGCACTAACGGCCGTAGAAGACACAGATAAATAAAGGAGAAGTTGCTCGTGCGCCACAGGCTTTGATAATATGGGGGGTACGCTCATCTATTGCTTCAGTTGTTGGAACGCTTCCTCGCATTGTGCCGTCCACTCCCAACCAGATTTAGGCAGTGGTTCGGAGGAGTTTCAAGAAGGGTAAACATTTGTCAGAGGCTCGCGAGATGAATCTATTTAAAGATGCAATACGACCAGCCAGGCGTTGGACGTCCTTGAGAGTGGTCGGAGAGTTTATTTCCAATCAATGCTTTTATCTTTTCGGGATTCGCCTCGATTCCTCACTGACCGACCATAAACTCCAAAAATTTTCTGGCCGATACTCCGAACGCACATTTCTCTGGATTTAATTTCATCTGATACTTCCTCATTAAATCAAAGGCTTCTTGAAGATCAGCAAGGTGATCTTTTTCTATGACGCTTTTCACAAGCATGTCGTCGATATAAACCTCCATATTCCTGTCGATTTGTGCCGCGAATATTTTATTGACGAGACGCTGATAGGTGGCCCCTACATTTTTAAGACCAAACGGCATTACCTGGTAGCAATATAGACCTCAATCAGTGATGAAGGCAGTATGTTAGCTATCGGGCGGATGCATCATAATCTGGTTATAACCAGAATAAGCGTTCATAAAACTGAGCAGAGCATGCCCAGCTGTAGAATCAACCAACTGGTCGATTCGCAGGGTAGGGAAGCTATCTTTAGGGCACGCTTTGTTCAAATCCAAATAATCGACACACATTCTCCATTTGCCATTAGATTTGCGAACGAGAAGTACATTCGTGACCCATTCTGGGTAGTCAACTTCTTTTATGAAATTGACCGCAAGTAGCTTCTCGACTTCGGCCTTAATCGCCATTTGCCTTTCTGCAGTGAAGGCACGTCGGCGCTGGTGGACCGGTTTATATTTCGGGTCGATGTTCAGACGGTGTGCGATGACACTAGGATCAATGCCAGGAATGTCTTGGTGAGACCAGGCAAACACATCTTGATATTCAGTGAGGAGGCAAATCAATATGCTCGAAAGACGTTCCTCAAAGAGGATCCCACATAAACAACTTTGGATGGGTCATCTTCATTTAAAGGAATCGCTACTGTCTCTTCCCCGGGAGTTCCTGATTGGAGAGAATCCTCTCTCAGGTCCAACGAGGTATCCGCTGGGAAGTTGGATGAACCTTGTGCTACCATCATAACCAGGTGTCGCTTGTGCTTTCTTTCGATCTTGTAGGGCTATCTCATAACAAGACCAGGGCCTCTTTTTGGTTTCGTCGTACAACCCCAACACCATTTGGGGTAGGAAATTTGATGCACAAATACAAAGGATGTAAAGCTGCCCCAACCTTATTAAGAGATGGCCTCCCCAAAATGGCGTTGTATGCTGATCTTCGGTCCACCACGAGGAAATTTATGAAGATAGTCGTCTTCGCTAGACTCTCCCCAAGGGTGACTGGAAGGTCAATGCTTCCTTCAGGTGTCACCACTTCGCCCCCGAAGCCGATGAGGGGAGTTGAGACTGGCTTGAGTAGGCTTCTGGCGTGTGCCATTTTGTTGAAAGCCTCCAGGTATAGAATATCAACAGAGCTACCTGTATCCACCATAATACGATGAGTCAAATAGTTTGATACCTTTAGTGTGACTACGATGGAGTCTTCGTGAGGGAAGTGAATTCCCTCTGCATCTTCGAGGGAGAAGAAAATTGGAGGATGACTGGTTTTTGACGCGTTGGGCGTCTGTTCCAGCCAGTAGATATGCTGGGGCTTCTTGGACGCCTTACGAGTGTATGCTTTTCTTGAAGCTTGAGAATCTCCCCCGCAAGCTGGTCCTCCGGCGATGGTCCGTATCTCCCCGGTAGGCTCAGTGTCTTCTTGTGAAGTATGTCGATGAGGTGATTTCTTCTGTTGTAGCGGGGCTTCCCCCCTTTTTGGCGAGCGACCTTGCCAGACAACATAATCTTGAAGATGACATTTTCGAATAAGAGCTTCGATGTGGTCACGCAAAGATATACAGTCTTGGGTAGTGTGCCCATGATCTTTATGAAAATAACAAAACTTGCTCTTGTCTCTTTTCTCAAAGTCAGATTTGATCTCGGCCGGCCATTTTACATATGGTTTATGTTTAATCTCCATTAACACCTTTTCATGGGATCGGTTGAGAGGAGTGTAGTTATGATATTTACCAGAATAAGGCTTCTTGGGAGAGCGGTCTCGTCGATCACGTCGATATTTTTTATCTAAGGGCGAGATTTCCTCCGGCTTGCGCTTCTTGCCCTGTATACCATGACGTGCTAATGCCACTTCTTCTGCATTGATATATTTCTGAGCTTTAGCTTGGAATTCTATCATAGTTTTGGGAGGATTCTTATCCAAAGCGAATCTGAATTTTTCGCTGGTGATCCCAGCTATTAGGGCAGTGAGGCCTTTCTCCTCGGTATAACCTTCAGTTTGGACTGCTTCGGTTGTGAACCTCACTGTAAACTCCTTTATTGTTTCCCCATGCTGCTGTTTCAAATCCATTAGGTGGGACGCCAGTTTTTTGGTACGGATGCTTCCCATGAATTGGGAGAGGAACAGCTCCGATAGCTGTGAAAAGGAACCGATAGATCGAGGTTTTAACCCCCGGAACCAAGTCCGGGCTGCTTCCTTTAAGGTTAGGGAAAAGGCCCTACACATGATTTCCGACCCATGTCCCTCCAGCTCCATAAGAGACCTATAAGTTTCCAGATGTTCAAGAGGATCGCCGGTACCTGTATATGGGGTGATGAAGGGTGTACGATACTTTCTTGGTAGAGGTGCTTCCATGACTTCGCTGGTGAAAGGGGACTCAGATCGATGTATCGACGCCACAGCGGCTGATGGTCAATTCGCCTGATATCATTGCTCCATATCATCAAAACGATCATGGATTTTCTTGAGATCTCCTTCCCATGGTAAAGTATAACCAGATGCTTCAACGGTGGACCCATGAGACTGTTGTTGGCGGGAAGCACTGAAATGTACGGAATGTGGGGATAATATAGGGAGTTGGTTGCTGATCGGCATCCGGTTCGACGGAGGATGATTTGGTTGGACCTGTGGTTCGTCCTCAGAGTGTCTGGAAGCCATCGGTATAGGCTGCGCCGGCAACCCTCCGGAAGGTAGCTTCTGAGGCTCCAGGAAATGTTGATCAAGTCGGTTAGACAAGGCTTGAACTCTGGTGTTGAGGGTTAGAAGGGTATTTCCGAGGAAACGCATGACGTCCTCTTGACTTCCGGAAACCTCAAATAACGGGTTTGCTGATGGCATGTTTGGAGCTCCTTGAGGGATGTTTATTGAAGTGGTTTAAGGAACAGGCACTGATTCCGTAACGTCAGGCGGAGGTAATGTCTGCCTTGATGTGGAAGGATGAACAGTCTTTTTAGGAGGCATGGTGGAAGGATTTTGATCAGTGGTAAGAACAATTGACTGTGATGATCAAATCGTTCCCACAGACAGCGTCAAACTGTTTACGTCGAATTTTGTAACAGGATCCTCCGGACGTTCACCTTCTCTCCAAGCGATTTCCTCCTTGGGCCTGAAAGGAGATAAAAAATAACAAGGGTGGCCGGCGTCCAGCCATTGGCCCTCTGATGGCTAAGTTAGATAGGGTAAGGAAAGATAACTAATAAACGACGGGGATTAGGGATTGAGTATTGTGTACCTTCTTATTGATGAAAACCATCTATTTATATAGATCTGAATGTCCCACTCTGATACGTAAGGTACCGAGATCATCTACTGATTTCATGGGATAAGGTGTTTATCCTACTTATCCTCAAATAAAGGAATAATCTAATCCAATTACTCACCAAATCAATTACGTTCCTTGATAACGATCCCTTGAGACGCGGAGCCATAGACGAAGATAAGCCCAAAATCGGCCTATATGGGCTGCTGGTGCTAGAGGCTAAGGGATGTCATCGCTGATCATCAGTAAAAGCTGCTCGCACGTCGGAAGATGCTCGCGAGACCAGGTGCTCACATATTGAGATGTGACACCTTTTAACGACTTGCGAGAAGGACTGCTCGCAGGTCGAGAAGGATATTTCCCGCCTTGTAATATTCGACTATTGACCATAAGGGCTCGAAGACTCGGTAACTGTGTTCCGTATTTATCTAATATGCGAGATGCGAGCAGATGATCTCGAGAGTCGAATAAAGCTAGCTCGCAGGATCAGGACATCGTGAGAATATACGATCACCTCTATTTTGACTATAACAGCCGAGCCCCAATTCTGATTCCTATATCACGACACAAAATCCAGACACACACTCACAAGACAACTCAAGGTGCAATAGATTTTCAAACAGTTTTCTTCTTTTTCATTAAAAGCATCATATTTCTTTTACACATATCATGTCCTCTTTTTTTCAAAAATATACAAAAAAAAGCATCATCATCAATCATATATGCAAAAAGGAAATGTGCAGGTGGCCAACACAATCAATCTCTGCCCTCCTCCTCGGCCACATCAGGTAAGTCCTCTGACTCATAATGAAGTAGCCTTGCTCTCAGCCTGCTCACCTCCATACGCAGGTAATGCGCCTCATCGCGCTCAAGGGTACTGATCGCGGTCTCCTCATCAGACAACCTCTGATCGGCAGCCAACCTCCTCGACATCATCTCACAATGATACCAAAGTGCAGAGATCTCAGGACAGCAAATGGCCATGAGTGGCCAAAAGAAAACCAGGATCAATGAACGGGCGCTCCTCAAAGGGTTCATATGAACCAGATGAAGAGCCGGCATCTCCAAGGAGATCCTGTTCATCCTCATCAGCAGTCTGGTGCCAGCAAGGGATACATCGATACAGAGACTGCTCAGCAACCCAGTACTGATATGGGGCGGTCGCCATCGGAAAAGCCCGCAGCTCGAAACCAAGTAAATCGGCAGTCAAGTAACTCGCCCAAGATCCATCGACCTGAGTCCTAAAGTCAAAGGTCCTGGATGGAAGTGCTCGACGCCCGATACCCGTGAAAGCAAAAAGAGGAACATCCTGCTCATACCCAAACTGCTGCAGGAACTGGATATGGTGGTAAGAAAAGTAAGATCGAAAGCCTACCAGCATCAGAGGAAGGCGGTGCGCATCACAAAGCACTGGAGGAAGTGAAAGCCAAGATGACTCCCAACGAACATTCTAGTCACGAAGATCAGCGAACATCCTGCGATATAAGGGCTCACTCATCCTAGCCGTATGAGGAAGAAATTTCATGATGTGTTGCATAAGGTCTGGGCAACAGGTATCAGGAAATGGTACAGGAACAGTCAGTGAAAGACGCTCCCATAGCCAGACCTGATCACAATAAGGACAAGAAGATCAACTACAGCAAAGCAATTCCTAACAAAACAAGAAGGGAAAGGTGCAGAAAAGATACTTGAAGAAATGCACAGCAGCCACGAAGGACACGAGTGCGGCCCAGGGCACAGTCAGTCAGCCCATTAAACAGTTCGGCCAGGACGAGAGAAATGATCCCCTGCCATCGGATAGCTCGACTCATCACCTCAAAAAGCAAAGGAGTCTGCGACCTGTGCCATCCCGAGAATAGCACCTCAGCTATCAGGCAGAACATCAGTGCGTTCTGAGCAAGAATAGATCCGGCCACACTCTGAGGACCCGAAAAGAGATCATATAGTAAATCTAAGGAAAACACTACAGCATCTTGGCCGGCAGCTGCAGGCCGAACAAGATAGGGGATCCCAAACCAGTTCTGCGGTGTGGCAGTCTTCGGCAATGTCTTCGGCGAGAAATACTGAGTATAATCCCAAGGTAGGCCTGTCAAGCGTGCAAGCTCCTCCAAAGAGGGTCCCATCTCCATATTGTTGAAACCGAACAAGTCAACGAAGGGACCCAGTCAATCAATGCAACTTCGAGCATCCTCCAATCAATGTCAACTCTAGCCATATGGATCAGACTGCCGAAGCCATAGGACTCCAAATCCCGAATCTCATAAGCTGACAAATTGTCAAGCCAAGCAAGCAGCCGTGGCGAGCAAGAAGGACGAGGAAGTAGCTGACAAGTCGTCACAGGTACCCCCTCCAGAACGAAAGGCCCAGAGATCAATGACAGCTCATCAAGGATCGAAAGATCAACGGGCAAAAGGGAAGGAAAAGCTGGAACCTCTGAAGACTCGACAGCCCCTGACCTGCCCTCAGTAACGGCTATGTCTGATATAGTCGCATCACTGTCTGAAACTGTCACGACCTCAGCCGCATGAGAAGACTCGCCCACCTCATGAACAGAGTGCGCAAAAGACCGACGATTAGGAGAAGGACGACACTCTCCATCAAAAGGGCTATCAGCGAAGATCACACCACACATCGTGGCATCCTGGCCAATCTGACCATCAAAAAATGCATCTGAACCATCAAGAAAGGTCCCGGCTACCCTGATCAAAGAATCAACGGTCAGATCTGGACCTACGGCCCTCTTCAACAGGAAATCATGAATCCAATCATCATCCTGACCGATCAAAGGGATCATCGAGGCATCCACACCATCCATCATCAGGGGGACATCATCAATGATCACATCAAGTCCACCCAAACAAGTATGCCACACATCTTGGCCCTCATCAAGAGCATCCAAACCGTCAAAGGTATCATCTGAACCATCCATCCCATCTAGACATGAGATCAGCCCATCTATGTCCATCATGGTCCCATCACCTCCATCAATCACATCATCCATGTGGCCCATACTCAAGGGACACATAGCCTCACCTATGTCCCATCTCATCATCTCATCCATACCACCCATTTCTCCCACAATCAAAGGCCTATCCAAATCTGAAATTACAGCCATCCCACCATTAATAGAGCCATTCAAAGCTCCCCCAACAACCACCCCTAATCCATCATCAATACCCCCATTCAATGCTCCATCTATACCATCCATTAAAGAGATTCCACCATCATTAAAGTCTTCACCACCTCTTGAAGTATGGGACCCATCATTGATAGCCCCCACAACCCCTAGATCTCCACCATCCATTGCTTGAGAAAGGACAAACCAAGAAGAGGACAAAAAGAGAAGGAAAGAAGAGACAAGGAAGAGATTCATGGCTGGATCAAAAAATCGGGTAAAGGATGAGGGAGACAGCAGCCAAGAGAATATGCTCACTGTCCGAACCAGAGCCAACCCAAGCCGCACAAGAGGCGACCCTTGGGCGGCCCGCTCTGGGCCGCCTGTACGGAAGCGCTCCCTCTCTCTCCGCGGGATTGGCTCCATAGTTGTTGGTAGGTGAGGCTAACAGTCCACATCAGCAGATGGCACCCTGAGGGCCGCCCAAGGCTCCAATCCATTCTAGATTTCGATTGAGGTTGATCAGAATCATTTGGAAGGTACCCCACCTATCCAATCACGAAGCACTGCGGCCAGAATGGGTCTGACCAAGTCAAAGAGAAGGAAAGATGATCAAGAGAGGGCCACAAGCAATCTGAGCCATTCGAAGACTAGATTATTATGATCCAGACCATAGAAGAGCTCGCATGGGTCATCAAATAGCAAGACCAAAGGTTTGATAATCAAAAGAAGGGTCAGAATCTAAGATCTGATCATCAAGTGGGCCCACAAGGCCAAATCAAGCAATCTGAGCCGATCAAGTCATCATCCACACCATGAGAAGCCTTCTTAGCCTCACAAAACA
Source organism: Liriodendron chinense (assembly GCA_003013855.2). Classification (NCBI taxonomy): domain Eukaryota; kingdom Viridiplantae; phylum Streptophyta; class Magnoliopsida; order Magnoliales; family Magnoliaceae; genus Liriodendron; species Liriodendron chinense. The sequence continues at coordinate 1,572,294 of ML058434.1, read as the reverse complement.
TCATGAAAAGGTGCCCCAAAGTAAAGCTGAGGTCTCAAGTGGGCCCACAGGGCCGAATCAAGCCATCTGAACCATTCAAGTCATCATCCATGCAATTAAGAAGTCTTCGGTCAAAGCATCCAGACATCATTAAGGAATTTAAGACAAATCAGAAGTTGTATATTCATTCAGAAGATTTTTGATACAAAAGAGGGTAAAAGTAAAAAGAAGAAGGTCATACATCAAGTAAGCTGAACACAATAGCAGGCTACAGGTCACCAACATAATCGTCGTCATCCCTCCTCTCGTCTCGCTCTCGACGATGAAGATCCATTAAATGAGCTGTCACCGAGCCTCCAGCATATCTGCGACGGCCCCCAGGAACATAGAGCGGAGGAAGCAGAGGCCCCTGGCCATACAACAAGTACCACTCATCATAATCGTGATCCGGGATCGTGAAACGAAACCCGGGCTGGCCCACAAGAGCATCAGCTATCTCATCAGCTGGGATCTGAGCAACTGGAGGAGGTGCAGAATAAGGGACTCTGGCCACTACGGTAATCTGTCGAAGCAGCCTCTCACCCAAATACCACTGAAATGACTCAGCGTCAGAAAGCATAATCCAGAGGCATGAAGCATCATAGGTTTCCACACGCTGAGGGGTGTAGTAGAGAGGAAAGTTGGCGTATGGCATCCGAGCAAGCTACAATAAGGGAGATCATCACAATCAATTACAGTACAGCACGAGGGATAAGGAAAGCAAGATACTTACATCTTCAACGGTCAATCCGTCTATGTCAGCACGCCAGTTGTCCCTAGAAACTCGAGTTCGCTTGATGATTTTGTTGATGCCAGTACATGTGGCGATACAAAGATGGCTCAATGTCGTCCCGCATCCTCGGTGCGAGGTGGGGAAAATGGTCATAAAAGAAAGTCTGGGCAAGGGCACACCTAACGATTAGAGAGAGGAAGAGGGTAAATGTCTCCAAGAAAGGAGAAAGAAGAAGTACCGCAACGACAGGCCAGAAACCTGTGTAGGACAGACTATTCCGACTAGTCTTATCCAGACCTTGGAAAATATGAGTCAGGATAGCCCCGTTCCAATTATAGGGATGATGAAGATCCTCAACCAAGCGAAGAAATTTAAGATCAACTCTCTCATTTGCGTGGCAGAGAAGGAAAGACCCGAAGGCATAAGTGATCATGGCCCGTGCTTTGTGGAGGGCCTCTAGCTCGGTAGTGGGGGTGACGGAGGCAAAAGTGTTGTAGAACCATCGGATTTTTACTTGATGGCCTTGGAATTCATCTTCGGGTGGGACATCACCAACAAGCCATAGTCAGTCAGTGGAAGTGATGGCAGCAAGAGAGCTGACTTGAGGAAGAACTGCCCCATGAAATGGAAAGCCAATTTGCATATAAATATCCAGGGGAGTTATTCCCCATTCGCCACAAGGGAGTTGAAAGGTGTGGGTCTCATCCCGCCACCTCTCGCAAAGAACCGCGAGCATCATGCAGTTGGCACTGTTGTTATGGAAGTGTAAGGTAAGGAGGCCAACAAAAGGAGTGTCAGCCAATACTCGTTCAAGCAAAGGCTGTGGATGTTGCACCCAGTTGTCCCAGTGGTCTCTGGTACCTCGACCCTTGATGGCGGGAAGAGGTTGGTGCTCTTGAGCCAAAGAACACATATGGGCCCCTCGACGGATGATGAAGGCAGGATCATCCTCATCAATCACTCGACGTCCTCTTGTACCGTCCGCCATTGAATCCTACAAGCTTGGCAAGGTAAGTCCTTATCCTTTACCCATCAAAATCCAAATTATCATCCAGGAAATCCATGGGATTGGACTCACATTCAAATGTAAAATCCAAAGTCCGACTCCATGTGTTACCTAGGATATGTGTTGGGCCCATTGAAGAAAGCAAGGCCCACCTTAAAGAAGTTTGCATGTCATGTCTTAGGCAAAGAAAGTCCATCATCCAAGGGCACACTTTGGACAACAAATGCACTCAAGTGCCATGAGATCAATAAGGGATAAGGATCTTACTTCACATGAGAAGTCCCTCTTCAAAGTCCATATGTAGCCAAGGATTGATCCACTTTTAATGCCAAGGCCATGATTCTCACTTAAGATGTTTCCATCTTTTTACACATGTACATGGACAAGTGGGGAATAGAAAGGAAGTGGGCCCCCAAGAGCAACCCAAATGCCTCACCTCAATGGATTGAAGGGAGCATATAGCCCACTTGAAGAACATGAGGACCCATTCAATGGGTTAACCATGGGCACCCCTATGTGCATCATCTTGATGAAAGTTTTAGCTATGAGAGTACAACATGGCGGTCTACCCACAAACATATGAATCAAAGAAGCTAATGGTAAAAAATTCGATGCATATAGCCCACATGAATAATCAAAGTTGGAGATGTCCATGTAAGGACAAGTTTGGGCAACTTATGTGCACCAATTGCTTTACAAAAGGGGACCATTTGAGCGCAAGAAGGCATGGCTTGGTGAGTCACCCAACCATCATGAAAATGGCTAAGAATGGTATACATAGCCCACTTGAAGATCAAAATCCAAAATCCCCCAAAGCATGGGACAAAATTGGGCAACTTATGGGTATCATTCTTTCTCACAAATTGAAAGAAAATCACTCATCTTTGAGAATGATGGTGGATGACCCACCAAGCACCCCAAAGAGGAGTTCAAGGAGCTATGGTTGCATGGATAGCTCACTTGAAGGAGGATCATCCATTTGAGGTTGATAACATTAAAGAGAAACTCTTGAGAACCACTTTCCTACCTCATGGAAAAACCATTTGAAACTAGTGGAATTGTTGAGATAACTCACTCATGGGACTTGTAGATGGTCAAGTAACTCAAGTCCTCCATCCATCAAAAGAAAAAGCATGAAAGAAAGAAATCCTACATGAACAAAGTGTAGTGGTGCACACATGGTCCAAAGAAATGCACAAGTTTTAAGGGAGGCCCGAAAGCCCATCCATATGGAGGAATTCCAAGGAACCCACCACACTTTGTGAACAAAGATATGCATCATAATCAAGAAATGATGGAAGATTTGGGCTACTTGTCCATAAGGGCCCAACTAGGGAATCTAGCCCACTTGAGATCCAAGTGAAGAATAGGCTATTCACCTTTGTCCATACACATGTGAAGAAAGATGGGGCCACCCAAAGTGAGCCCCATGAGCCCAAAACTTGAGGTGGGCCCCACCATTCTCATGGGCCCAAACCTTGAAAAGAAGATGGAAAAGAAAAGAAGAGCTTTAAGGAAAAATGACAAGGGCAAGAAAGCATGAGGGAGCCCAAAATGAAGCATTGGGCCCATCAAATACACTAAGGGCCATAACTTCACTTTGAGCCCATTTGATACACATGAAAAGAGGCCCAACTCTCATAAAGAAAGATAGGATATTTTGCCATGCACACTTGATGGACATGGCAAAATTACCCTTTACATACACATGAAGGGAGTGTGAAAGAAGAAAAGAAAGAATGAAATGGAAGCTTGCAATGTCCTTCTCCATGCACCACCTTTCGAAGAGATTGGAAGATCTAGAAAAAGGACAAAAACACTTGGGCCCACCTTCACTCCTTTTGGAATAGCTACATGGAAAAAAGAAAGAGTCATGAGAAGAGACAATGAAGAATGAAAAAGACAAGAGAGAAAGGGAGTGGTCCATACCTTTACTACTCACCAAAGAGGGACCACCTTGCTGTCCCAAAGCTTCTCTAGGGCCCACCACTTGAGAGAAGCAAAGAACCACCAAGAGAGAGAGGAAAACTTGAAGAAAGAGAGAGTATGAGAGAGAGAAGAGAGATTGCACATTGGAGGGGCCAAGGGAGCTCCATGTTATATAGAAAAGGGGAGTGCACCCCTTTACCTGGCCCACTGGAAAAACCAGTGGGCAGAGACGGTCCGGGCGGCGCCCATGGGGCCGTCCTACCCTCCCTCTAGTTGAAACGACCTCTCCCCCTCTCTCCTTAGGAAAAACTCCTCCTTGGGAAGGGTGGTTGCAAGTGAATCTTGTACCTCCTTGTAAGAATGAAGTGATGGAAGAGAATGGTGAGAAAAAGTAAGGAATCTTACCAAAATCTCATCTTGTGAGAAATTGGCTTGATGATGTGGAAAAAGTTCCATGGAATTTTCAAGAAAAAGAAAAAGAATTGACTTGGTCAAACAGTGATCTCAACCATCCAAAGGCATGACCTGATGATCTGAACCATTTTAAGAAGAATCCCCGGAATCTCCCACCTTGATTGCTACTCTCTTATACAGTTTTGGGTCCGAAGACCTTAAACTATGTCGGGATCAAGATCCCGAGGGACTTTTCAAATAAAAACCGGTAGCAGTCTGGATCGTTCGAATCAAGATCCGCTGATACCGGACATTTTTCAAAAAACAAAAAAAATGTGTTCGCCCTGTTTTGTACATATTTTGGTCCGAAGACCTTAAACTATGTCGGGATCAATATCCCGAGGGATTTTAATAAAAACCAGCATCGATCCCAGCCGTTCAGGCCAAGATCTGATGACTTGGATCATTTTGAAAAAATCACAAAAAAAATGTATGTTCAGCTTGTACAAAAATTAGGTCCGAAGACCTTAAACTACGTCTGGATCGACATCCCGAGAGATTTTCAATAAAAAATCGTCATCGGTCTTGATTGCTCGAATCAAGATCCGACGACACCGGACACTTTTAAAAAATCACAAAAATATATATATGCATTTCCTGCACTCTCTTGTACAGTTTTGGGTCTGAAGACCTTAAACTACGTCGGGATCGACATCCCGAGAGATTTTCAATAAAAACCAGTGTCGGTCTTGTTTGCTCATATTAAGATCAGATGACTCCGGACATTTTCTAAAAAAAAAATGTGTTTGCCCTGTTTGTACAATTTTGTGGTCTGAAGACCTTAAACTACACTGGGATTAATTTCTCGGGGGACCTTTTCCTGCTTTCAACTAAAAACCGGCATCGGCCTCAACCGTTGGGATCAAGGTTTGATAACCCAGATCATTTCCCAAAATACCAAAAAGATTTTGAGCTTTTCATAAAAACCAGTATCAATCTCAATCACCTGAGTTGAAGTCTGGAACTTTAAAAAAATAAATAAATAAATAAATAATTTTCACCATCAATTTCAACTGCACAAATTTATCTCCAGTGGTTCGAAGACCTAAAACTACACTGGGATTAACTTCTTGGGGGCTTTCTTTCCTAACTTGTTCCTGACATGGCTGACAGTTGATCGTACGGGTGTCCGGAATCTTTTAAAGAGGTAAAGGCTGAGGCGGGCAGAACCCCGCAATCCTGTTCGTGTTGAACGCACCGTGATAGACAACCTTGATTTGGGAGTCGCTGTTGAATCTAACGGATGTTCACTGTTCCTAAAACTCATGAAGGGGATTAAGGCTGTTGGGAGGTGGAGCGCACCCTCACGGAATTGTGAGCAACGTAAGGCCCCAAACTGGATTAACAAAGGGAAATGTGAGGATGTGGCCCATTTTGTGGCCGAAGGAGTCCGTCGGACAATACGTGGTCTATATGCATTGCACATGAGGAACAGGCAACTTTGTGCGTGTGTTGACTGAAAACCCTCAAAATTTCCTCATCCGAAGATGTAAAACTACGACACTTAACTGTGTGAGATTCGTCTTGCTCGCTGACGTAAAATGAATCGGGTGCCTTACCAGCAGTAGAAGCTGGAAGTGGATGAAAATTCCACACATTTCCTTGCATTTCAGAAAAATCACAAAATACCAAAACATTGCAAAATCACCTTTTCAAAATCACAAAATATTTCCCTTACTTTCGAACAAAATGTTGTCAAAAATCACAAAAAATATTTCTCTTGCTTTCAAAGAAAATATTTAGAAAATCACAAAAATATTTCATTGCTTACAATAACCGATCTCTATCCTGACTACTCAGGTAAAGATTCGAACCACATATTTGCAAAATCATGAAAATTGTCACTATCCCCCAACACTACACTTCAAGAGTCTCGAGCTCCGCTCTCTTCACAATTCGGGATGACGAATCCGATCGCCCGCAAATTGGAATCTTGACCAAAACCGGCGACCAAGCACCGTCTCAATCGCATTTATGCTCAAAAGAACATCTTGAAGTCGGATAACATCCCTGTACATTCTCATTAAGCAAAGAAGCAACATCTTGGGACGATGGACCTGATCGATCATGTGTTGGGATCTTGACCAACCCGCTGACCAAACATCCGCATTGAAAAGAAAAACTCCAGGGAAGCACAACCCTGCAAGCAATAAGCTCAAAATTCTCTGCATCTCTAGCAAAAGCAAAATCATCAAACTGAAAGAGAATGAGCCAAGCCATGCATTCATCATGCATCTCCATGCATCAGCATCCATCGCATCAATCATCATGTTTACCTGCTTTCAAAATAAAGTCGGTTAGCCAAAGGCCCCACAGGCATCCCTAGTGGAGGCACGTGCATACCAGATTTCCATTTCAAAAGACAAAAAAAAAATTCCTTTTTGCAAATAAAAACCCCACGGAGTATCACTCCCCAGAGTGGGTATCTTTTCAAAAAATCCAAAAAATATTTTCCCAGTAGAGCATTCTGCCTCCGAAACACCAGGAGATCTTCCATATCTCTAGGTAGGAGCCGACGCAAAAATCAAATAAGATCTGATGTCTCGCGGTTTCCCTAGAGATCATCGGATCCAATGCACTCAGAGTACGGTCGAACTGAACTCCAGTGTCAATGCGGTCGTACTACATGCCAAGATACGAAAAGATGAAAACCAAAAGGCTCGGTCAAAGAAACCATTTGAATAGATGGAAACGATGAATTGTAACCCAAGTATCAAAATCAACAGATTGGGTGGAAAGAGTTCACCTGCACTTACCTAGGCGTGGATGCCTGAAGTACCTTGACTGAGTCCAAGTCGGCGTAGTAGAATCCTGTAAGACTACATGACGCAGGGCATCTAACCACTTTGACAGTCAAGTGAAACAAGTACTCCTGGAGTGATTCGGGAAAACATCAAACATCACAATCAGTCTCAGGGTCAGCAACCTTGTAAGACTACGGACGCAGAGGCTTTGTTGTACCTTTCCGATGTTAGTATCGATCGGGAATGGAAGGGTTGCGATTAGGTACCCAGGTTGCAGCGCATGCAGGGACAATCGCAACGTTTTCTTCAAACTCCCGCGGTATGTGCGAGTTATCAATCTCCAAACAATCAACTGACTCAGATACAAAGGACAACAAAGATTCCAGACCATAATCTAGGAAAGAATGAATTGCAAATCAAGCATCAAAACCAGCAGATCGGGTGGAAAAAGCCAACCCGCACATACCTAGGCGTGGATGCCTTAAGTACCTTGACTGAGTCCAAGTCGGCGTAGTAGAATCCCGTAAGACTACATGACGCAGGGCATCTAACCACTTTGACAGTCAAGCGAAACAAGTACTCCTGTAGTGATCCGGGAAAACATCAAACATCACAATCAATCACAGGGTCAGTATCCTCGTAAGACTAGCCACGTAGAGGCTCTACTGTACCTTTCTGATGTTAGTACCGATCGAGAATGGAAGGGTTGCGATTGGGTACCCAGGTTGCAGTAAACTGTAGGGACAATCGCAACATTTTCTCCAAACTTCCGCGGTATGTGCGAGTGATCGATTTCCAGACGATCAACTGGCACAGATGCAAAGGCAAGCAAAGATTTCAGACCATGATCCATGAATGACCGGGTCAGAAGTGGGGTGTCCACTCGCTTTGGCATTTGGTTGCACGCAACCTCTGCCAAAGAGGGGCATCTGTAGACACCCCACCTTCGGCTACACTGTTGGTAGAGATAGCTGGATGAATAGAGGACGATACCCCCAAATCCCAAGTCCAAACTCAGCCAAACTCAGCCAAACTCACCCTTGTAAGCCCCAATCCATAGCCCAACTCAAGCCTGAACCCAGTCAACCCACCCCTAAACATTAACCTGAAAACCCCCCCATAAGAAAGACCAGTAAAAAAATCCTAAAAAAGTCAAACACCGAGTTAACCCGCTGAGTCAACCAATCGAGTCAAAACATCGAGTCAACCCGCCGAGTCAAATCACCGAGTCGACCCGCTGAGTCAATTCACCGAGTCAACCCACTGAGTCAAAACAGCAGCCCCGAGACGTGACCGTACCATGCGCTAGAAACCGAGGAGCGTCCATACAGGCGGCCCCCTGGGGGCCACCCAAACTTATTTACGGGTTCTGCCACTCTCCAACGCTATAAATACCCCTAGCCTCTTCCCATTTCAACATTCCTCCGAAGTCATCCAGCCCAAGTGCGATCTGTCCCTCTACCCCTTAGCCCATTCCTCCACCAAGGAGAGCCCGAGTGAGGAGATCCTAGCCCTGGTCCAGCCTAGCCTGACCACTGGTCCAAGTCTCCCAAGCTATCTAAGTCTTGATCCAGCCACTCGAAGCCAACCCTTGCGACGCCTCCATCCATCTAGCTACTCTTTTTCCAGCATCATCTCATTTGCACTAGCATAAGTGCAACATTTAGTTTTCTTCCAACCCCCCTGCTTCACTACAAGCACTTTGATTATTCAAACACACAGCATGCATCTCGCATAAAGCACCTGTCAGTTCGAGCGTATGCTCCGGGCTTGCCTGTTAATGGAAACTTGCCCATCAGAAACTCTTACTGTTCAAACCTGCATTCATGCATCATGTCATCTATGAGAATGCACGAGGATTAAAACAGACTTTCAAGTATTAGTTCGATTCTGTGAAGTAGAGACCGTACTTCGGTACGGGCAGTGTGTGGGGTGCTTAACCTCTTCCCACCCTGTAACCGTGATCCCTTACCTCGAATCTCTGGCCGCAGATCAAAATGAGTCATTTTAGAGAAAGGAATCTTCGGATCCCCTTCTCTAACGTTTCTACGGGGTCTAGCCGACTGTAGATTCGAAGTAACTGGCTAGTGGCAACTCTGGTCTTATATAAACTCATCTAAACACATCCAGCTTAACACGACAACCAAACAAAGCCCTTGAGAACGAGGCAAGCCAGTGGCACAAACAATGATTCGCACACACACACCTCTTCTTCTTTTTCCGAAAGGAAGGGGATGACGTCGTATGGGAGCACGGAACGGCGAGGGTCCACAATAATGAGTGATGAATTGGGGTTAGAATATGCACAATTAAGAGCTCAACGATGATAAAAGCCTCATATTCTGCTTCATTGTTAGAGACATGTGTATCAAATCGTAAAGCATACTGAAAATGCGACCCGTCAAGGGCAATTAAGATTAAGCTGGCTCCACTACTGGTGGTGCATGAAGACCCATCCACAAAGAGCGACCAAGGGGTCTAGTCGTTGGTCGCAGGGTCATCGCTGTAGGAGAAATACGTGAATTCAGCAATAAAATCAGCCACACCTTGACCCTTAATGGCGGTTCTTGGACAGAGCGAAATATCGTGCTCACTGATCTCAATTGCCCATTTAGTCAATCACCCTGAAACCTCAGGTTTTTGGAGGACTTGTCTTAATGGATGATTCGTAAGTACCACTATAGAGTGGGTTGGAAATATGGTCGTAATTTTCGAGCTGCAGTCACTAAGGGGAGAGTTAATTTCTCCATATCAGAATATCAAGGTTCGACATCCACCATCGCTCGACTAATATAATAAACGGGCCTTTGGACCCCGAAATCTTCTCTTATTAATGCGGTGCTAACAGCCGTAGAAGACACAGATAAATAAAGAAGGAGCTGCTCGTGTAAAACATGTTTTGATAAGATAAGGGGCGTGCTCATCTTCAGTTGTTGAAATGCCTTTTCCTACAGTTGAGTCCATACCCAGTTGGTTTTTGCGGTAGCGCGGAGAAGCTTAAAGAAAGGAAGACACTTATCAGAGGCACGCGAAATAAACCTGTTCAATGATGCAATGCGACCATCCAATCGTTGGATATCTTTGAGAGTGGACGGAGACTTTATTTTGATCAAAGCTTTTATTTTCTTAGGATTCGCCTCGATTCCTCGTTGGCCAACCATGAACACAAGAAATTTTTTGGCGGAGACCCCGAAAGCACATTTTTCTGGATTTAACTTCATTCGATACTTCCTCATCAAGTCGAAGGCTTCTCAGAGATCTACGAGATGGTCGTTTGCTGCGACATTTTTCACGAGCATGTCGTCGACATAAACTTCCATATTCTTATTGATTTGCGTAGCGAATATTTTATTGACCAAACGTTAATAGGTGGCTCCTGCATTCTTGAGACCAAAAGGCATTACCTTGTAGCAATGCAGGCCTCGATCATTGATAAATGCACTGTGCTGACTATCGGGCGGATGCATCATGATTTGGTTATAACCAGAGTAGGCGTCCATAAAACTGAGCAGGGCATGCCCCGCTGTTGAATCAACCAATTAGTCGATGCGGGGAGTCGGGAAACTATCCTTTGGGCATGCTTTGTTCAGATCAGAGTAGTCCACGCACATTCTCCACTTACCATTAGTTTTTCGAACAAGAACCACGTTCGCGACCCATTCTGGGTAGTCAACTTCCTCAACGAAATTGACGGTCAACAACTTTTCGACCTCAGTTTTAATCACCATTTGCCTTTCTGCGGGGAACACTCCTCGACACTGATGAATAGGTTTGTGCTTCGGATTAACATTCAGATGATGGACTATGAAGTTGGGATCGATACCTGGCATGTCTCTATGAGACCAAGCATATACATCTTGATATTCGGTGAGAAAATGAATTAGATTTGTGTTGAGCTCTTAATTGTGCATATTCTAACCCCGATTCATCACTCATTATGCTTGTTTTTATGGTTTATAGACTAAACTAATGCATGGATTTGTGATTGTAGGGATGAGAGAGGGGAAGCATCAATTAAAGACTTAAAGATGCTAGTTAGAAGCAAAGAAGATCAAAGGGACTAAGCGTCAAAGAATGAAAGAAAGAAGTCAGAGAAAAGAAGAAAGAAAGCAGAAGAAGGTGCCCACGACCGGTCGTCCGACTGGTCGTCCAAGGTCAAGGACCGATCGTACGACCGGTCCGATCACTCAACAGAGGGAACCCAGAGGCCAGAACTCTCTGGATCGTTCACGACCGGTCATACGACCGGTCCGATCACTCAACAGAGGGAACCCAGAGGCCAGAACTCTCTGGATCGTTCACGACCGGTCATACGACCGGTCGTCCACTGCTACGACCGGTCATGCGACCGGTCCTTGAATTATTTTTCTGGGTTGAAAATCCCCAGAACTCTCTGGACGATTTTGGCGTTTTTGAGAGTGGTCGTGCAACCGGTCGTCCAATAGCTCAGACTGGTCGTGTGACCGGTCGTCTGCGTAATGAGGCATGTTCTACAAGTCCCGAAATTCTCTGCCCATTGCATATTCTTACACAATTTCTGGAAGATTCTGATGTTGCGGAGCCTCCCCACTATAAAAGGACACCTAGGGATCGTTCCTAGGGTATCTAAGAAGGGTTTGAGCAAGGTGGGAGGCGACAAAAGTGGATTTCGGAGTTCCGAAACTACTCCTAGTTTGTTGTTATTTTTATGCTTTTCTTAATTGTTTCATGTTTCCTTGGATCATGAACGGCTAAACCTCTTAGCTAGGGCTAAGAGGTGAAGCTTGTAGTGAATCTAAGATGTTTTCAATTCGTTTAAGTTGGTTTTAAAGTTGGATTTCATGTTTATGAACAATGGTTTGAAGTTAATACAAGTTCCAAGTAGTTTTTCTTAGTCTTATGATGACTCATGGATGTTTGGGAGAATTGCTTGAGTTCTTAATTGCTATGTGCTAGTCTAAACCTGTATGATCTGAGGAATTGGAGTACGCTCTAGTACTATGATCTTCATGTGGGAACTTTCTACCAAAGTTCTACTTTTCTGATTTCTGTTGTATGGTGGACTGTGTATGTGATTTGAATCAAGTTCAAGTCATGATCTAGCTTTGTCTTGTGACAGGCCTTAGTGATGGTTATGATTATGAACTTAATTCTATTGGAATTGGGATTGACCTATGCAACTGAGCATGTTCATCCTAGCTTGCATTGAGTGAATCATATACATTGATCTTACATATAGCAGATTGTTGGTTTTAACAGCTCTACCATCCGACTAGATAGATCTTACTTTCGATTCTAGTTGAGAAAGTGAGAAACCACAGCGAATTGAGCATCAAGGATTGCTACAAGTGGATCCTTAAACCCCTAGTGCCTTTTTATAATTGTTTACTTCAGTTTAAGTTCAAAGTTGTTACTTACATCAATCTCCTACAAATCTGGTTGTTAGCTTCTCAATAGAAACTATTGGATGTGTTTGTGAATTCCTACATAAGTCCCTGTGGATCGACCTCGGTCTTACCGAGTTTATTACTACATCGTAACCCTACATTTGGGGAAGCGAACAATTTGCACGAAAGACATCGCTTAAAGAAGATCCAATGTAAACCTTCTTGGATGAATTATCTTTGGATAAGTGGATTTCGATTGTCTCTTCCCCCGGAGTACCTGATTGATGAGCGTTCTCTCTTGGGTCCAACGTTGTAGCTATCGGGAAATCCGATGGGTCCCCTGTAATCGTCATAATAGGGGCTACTTAGGCATTATTTCGGTCTTGTAAAGCGATTTCGTAGCATGCTTGAGCTTCCTTCTGATTTCCTCGTACAACCCCGACCCCGCTTGGAGTTGGGAATTTAATGCACAAGTATAAGGGGTGTAAAGCTGCTCCTATCTTGGTGAGCAAAGGTCGACCCAAAATAGCATTGTACGCTGATCTTCGATCCACCACGAGGAAATTAATGAAGACTGTGGTTTTGGCCAGACTTTCTCCGTATGTGATGGGAAGGTCGATGCTTCCTTCCGATGTTACAACTTCGCCCCCGAAGCCGAGGGGAGTGGAGATAGGTTTGAGTAGACTTCTAGCGAGTGTCATTTTATTGAAAGCTTCCAAGTAAAGAACATCAGCGGAGCTACCTGTATCCAACATAATACGATGAGTTAAATAATTTGATACCTTTAACGCGACCACGATGGAGTCCTCATGAGGGAAATGAATCCCTTTGGCATCTTCAAGAGAAAAAAAGATCGGATGATGGCTAGGATTTGATGTATCGGACGATTTTTCCAGCCAATAAATATGTTGAGGGTTCTGGGACGCCTTGCTAGCATCTGCTTTTCTTGATGCTTGAGAATCTCCCCCGTAAGCTGGACCTCCAGCAATGGTCCAGATCTCACCAGTGGGTTCCACATCTTCTTGCGGAGGATGATGTTGAGGTGACTCTTTTCTTTGTGATGGGGCCTCTATTGAGCTCTTAAATGTACATATTCTAACCCCATTTTATCACTAACTATGCTTGAAATACATGATTAAAGGCTCAACTAATGCATGGTTTTGTGGTTATAGGAATAAGAGAGAGCATTCATCGATTGAAGACTTAAAGATACTATTTACAAGCATTGAAGATCGCAAGATGAAGCGTTGAAGGATGGAAGAAAGAAGCAAAGGAGAGAAGAAAGAAGACAGAAGAATACACTGAAGACCAGTTGTCCGACCGGTCGTCCATAGCCCAGGACCGATCGTCTGACCGGTCTAAATACTCAATAGAAGAGGGCCTTACTGCAAACTTGGATGGACAATCCACAACCGGTCATCCACTCCACGACCGGTCGTCCGCTGCTCAGACCAGTCATGCGACCGGTCCTTGAATTAAATTTCTGGGTTTGAATTTCTAAAAAACTCATTGGACAATTTTTGCGTTTTCGAGACCGGTCGTCCAAAAGCTCAGACCGGTCGTCTGTGTAACAGAACTTGTCCGTGAAGCTCCGATTTTCTCTGCGCTGTCCAGGATTTCTTGCGCAATCTGGAACCTTCTACACTATTCTATAAAAGGGGACCTAGTGCTTCTTCCTAAAGGATCCTAGAAGACATTGAGCACGGTGGGAGAAGGCGGAAGTCAGATTCGGAGTTCTACAACTCCTAGTTTGTGTTTTCTAGTTTATGTTTTTAGTTGTTTTCATGTTTCCTTGGATCATGAACAGCTAAACCTCTTAGCTAGGGCTAAGAGGTGAAGTTTATAGTGAATCTAAGATGTTTCAATTCGTTTGATTTGGTTTCAAGTTGGATTATTAGTGAAGAACAATGGTTTGAAGTTTAAATAAAGTTCTAAGTAGTTTTCTTAATCTTATGATGGCTCATGGATGTTTAGAAGAATTGCTTGAGTTCTTAATTGTTTTAAGTTATTCTAGACCTGTATGATCCGAGGAATTGGATTCAATATGCTCTAGACATATGATCCTCATGTGGGAACTTCATGCCAAAAGTTTATTTTTCTGGAAATTCTGAATTATGTGAGATTGTGTATGTGATTTGGATCAAGTTCAAATCATGATCTAATTATACGTAGTGACAGAGTTTAATGATGATTATGATTGTGATCTTTACCCATTGGAATTAGGATTGACCTATGTAGTTGAGTGTGTTCAAGTCCTACCTTGAATTGAGAGAATCATATACATGATTCACACATATACCAGATTACTTGTTTTAACTGCTCTATCATCCGACTAGATAGAACTTAATTTCGATTCTAGTTGAGAAAATGAGAAACCACAGCGAATTGAGCATCAAGGATTGCTACAAATGGATCCTTGAACCCCTAGTGCCTTTTTATTAACTAATTACCTTCGGTTTAGTTCAAAATTGTTATATTCATCAAATAACTAAAATTCTGTTAGTTAGCTCTTCAATAGAAACCATTAGAAGTATTTTGTGATTTCCTACATAAGTCCCTGTGGATTGACCTCGGTCTTACTGAGATTATTACTACATCGCAACCCTACACTTGGGGAAGCAAACAAGTTTTTGGGGTCATTGCCGGGGACTTTGACGGTTTTAACAGAATTTCTGAAGATAGTTTTTATTGAAAATTTTAGGAATAGTACTAATGTAGTTTGTTTTATTTTGATTTTTTTCTTTTGTAGGGATTTTAGGAAGTTGACGAATAAGTTAGGGATCTTAAGTTCTCAAATAAGGTTTTATCTTTCTAACCTTACTCTTCTTCTTCCCCTATTCATTCCTATCAGATTCATCTCTTGTAGAGTGGGTGGAGACTCCTTTTTGGATCTTTGATAGATTGGCCTTGTGCCACCTTGATTCCTATTGGTCGACATTGCTATCTTGGATCACCTTGTGCTCAAAGATTTCTCTTCTCACTTCTATTCCTCTTTCTTCTTCTTCTGCACTTTTCTCAAAAGATTCAAAGAGTGGGTGGGGAGTTCTCTGAACCCCTATTGACTAGGAGAAATCGGTCTCTATCCTTGCTTCTGGCTCAGCCATTGCAAGACACCTTGTGCTTCGGTCTTAGAGAGGAGTAAAGGAAGGAAGAATTCTTCTTTCTTGTTTCATTCTTTTAGAATTTGCATGCCACATTGGGCTCGGCATTCTAATAACCGACTCATTAGTGAAGGGGGAATAGTTGAAGGAATTGATAGAGAGCCACGTGCTAAGAGACATTTAAATTCTCCAACTTTGTCTGAAAGTATGGCTGCAAATCAACCCAACCCTATGGCCAATCAAAATCTGGGACAAAACCAAACCGAAACGGGAGAGAATGTGGTTGAGAATGTTCCCCGACCCAGAACATTACATGATTACTTGCAACCAGCAATAGCGAGCACTCCCTCATGCATAGTTTTTCAACAAAATGCAGGGAATGAAATTGCAGTTTTACCGCCTATAGAGATACTTGGAGATATGCCTAATGTCCTAGAGGGGGGGTGAATAAGACTTTTTAAATTCTAATTGCAATTAAAAACAAACCAAGTCAATCTTATCAAATAAGAT
Organism: Liriodendron chinense; assembly: GCA_003013855.2. Classification (NCBI taxonomy): domain Eukaryota; kingdom Viridiplantae; phylum Streptophyta; class Magnoliopsida; order Magnoliales; family Magnoliaceae; genus Liriodendron; species Liriodendron chinense. The sequence continues at coordinate 1,556,434 of ML058434.1, read as the reverse complement.
AATCACAATAGCATTCAAGACAATTATATGAGCAGTTTGTAAGCAAGGACTATCATAGTCATTTCATCAAACAGTTAGCATTCATGATTGACTAAACCATTCAACACATAGCAATCAATCAATCTCACAATGCACAGCAATTTATAGTGGTTCGGTTTCCCTACTCCACTCCCGGTTCACGATCTCAACCTATGAGACCACCGGATTTCACTATAGTCTTGGTTTTAAATCAGGTTAACCATCAACCTTGACATCCTTTGATCTAGGATCGCGTATACCATCCGCCGATGGCCCAATCTAGGGACTTGATGAGTTTGGATCTCAAACTCTCACCAATCCTAATCCAAGGACGGTCACGTACCCTCCCGCCGGAGTTTCCCAATCCAGGGAATAGAGATTTAAAAGATGGACTCTCAAATACTAGACATACCTAGACGATTGAGCCCCGATTCGATGCCTTTGATGAGTAGCTTCAGTTCCACGTGCTTCAGCTTCTCTTTGAGCTCCGAAGATCAGCTACCAATGCAAATGATGACGATATGTTGATGCCGGGTAGTTGGGAGAGAGTTGGTCTAGTTCCTCATGCCTATTCAATGCAATGGTAATGAGGGAACTACCAATCTTCAAGCATTCAATGGCTTTAAGTGACCTAATAAAGATATTCAGAAGGTAGGTCAGCCATGAATGAAGGTCTTGAGTTCATACTTCAAACCGAGCTTAGAATACTCAATGACAAGCCATTAATGGCCAAGTTTGAATGATGAACTCAAGGGAGTTAAGAGGGAGGAAGGATGGGAGTAAATGCTCTCTCTCTCAGCTCTGAATGGGTGTTGAATGCATGACATAAAAGACCTCAAGTCTTGGCTTTATAGAGCCCCAAATGATAGCCCCAACGGATCTAAAACGGTCACGTCCGACCTGTCAGAGCAAGGACTCGATCGGCGGGATGGACCGGTCAGCATTCAAAAGAATATGCCATATGAGGGACTGGCCGACCGGTCATGACCGGTCGGACCCCCTTCCTGGAGATGCATGTATTATGGAGGCCGAACGGTCATGACCGGTCGGACCCCCTTGCTGGAGTTACATGTAATATGGAGGCCGACCGGTCATGACCGGTCGGACCCCTTGCTGGACTTCAAGTCTTGTGAAGGCCGACCGGTCATGACCGGTCGGCTATACTTGTTGGACCTTCAGGCATTGTGAAGGCCGACCGGTCATGACCGGTTGGCTTCCTATATGATTGCACTTGCAGAGCTTGGCCGACCGGTCAAGTCTGGTCGGTTGTCCATTCGTCCAATTCACAGCAAGGATGCCGAAGAGTTTGAGAAGCCTGGCCGCTGTCTAGATGGATTTGTCATAGCAAGCTAGCAGGACTAAGATTCTCAACACAGCAACGGATCTCTTCAAGCGATGAGGTGCATAGGGTCCAATGTATGGACATATCTTCAATATGCTTCGCGCCAGCCATGGTTCACAAGTCTGATCAACTTGTGCAAGGGTCGAGAGGTAATGGGAATAAGATATGTGAGTCTTTACGCCATTTCTTTGATGTTTTGGGTTTCCTATGGTCAATCTATATGCAACTTACCTGGGATCTTGTTTCAGCATGAGCTTGAGCGATGGACAAAGCGTAATCTTTAAGACTTGATTCTTCAATTCTTCGAACGGGGCTCATATGACAAGACGCGACCAACCAACACGCCAATTGACAACAAAAGGTGTACTAACAATCTCTCCCTTTGTCAATTGCGTGACAAAACATTTAACCTAGACAAATCATGACTCCTTATCATGATTGACCCTTAAACAGAAAGCAAAATACACCCATATACATGTCTATACAAATATACAACATAATCTTTACAAAAGGACGTGTACAGACTCGATTTTCTTCAAAATCTCCCCCTCAATGCTTGCACCTACAAAGTCCTGCAAAAAGATATAATCGGACCTTCTAGGTGGGATGATTCTCCCCCTTTTTGTTAGTAATTGACAAGGGTTAGCCAGCAAAAAGATATGCCTGATAAAGCTGCAAGGCTAGCGCCGAAAATATGTCAATCACATAAGATAAGGAAGAGATATACAAGTTTAAGTCCTGAGGAGATTTAAAGAAACAACACATGCCAGATATACAAGTAAAAATGAACGCACAGAGGGCTTATAGCCCAATCAACCAACCACCCCTCCAGATGTATATCTAGACTCAAAAGAAAGCATAATGCATGAGCTAATATGGGCAAATACGCCCAAACCATCCAACCTCCCAAGGATATTCAAATAAAAGAACAAACAGCTCATATATAAAACAGAAAAACATCCACATATGTACCAAAATGGGCAAGTAGCCCAATGTAGAGATGTATCAATCTAAAATATACAGACAACCATAGAATGATATAGCATGAAATCCAAACAATGTCATTGGTCATTCAAAAAGTAACTGTGACCAAGACATAAGCCTAATAATCCGTGCCATCACCCAGATCAGGGGGTGGAACGTCCCCACGAGACGCATGCTTCCATCGCTCTATCCGTCTCTCTATCTGTGCCTGACGAGTGACTAGAGCCTCCTGCTGCACCAGTATGGTGGCCTGACCCTGCAGGATCTGGCCTTCAAGCCTATCAAGCCGCTGAAATATATCTGCTCGAAGCTGGTGAAGCTCTGCAATGTAGGAAGAGGGATCCACGGAAGGAGAGCGCCGACGAGAAAAAGCTCGAGGCGGCGTGTTGAATCATCCTGAAGCGTCGCGAGGATCGAGGGATGGATCTGATGACGGAGCTGAAGAGTGTGAAGGGCCAGTAGAGATAGGAGGTGCCTCAAGCTGGGATGGCTCTGCCTGCTCCTGCTGCTGCTCCTGCAGACGACGCTGGATAGCTTCTCTGGTAAGCTCCATCCTAGCAATGATGGTACGGTTGATGATGACCGGTTTGTGAAATTTATCGGTACCAACAATGCCAATACGCTCAGCCATTTTGCATATGAGATGCCCAAATGGCAGACTAGTGGAGTTCCCGTCATCGCGCATGATGACTTGGTGGATGGTACTCATGATACGAGTGGGAAGACAGAGCGAATGACCTTTACCAACCCGATACAGCAACCGAAACATAGTTTCGGAGACATCTACTTTGTTGCTCATCCGCGGGTAGACATTGCGGAAAAAGAGATTATGCAAAAGGCGGAAGTCCCATGTCATTGAGGATGCTCGAAGTGCACCACCCACCCATTTGGGTGTCCCCTCACCACACAAGAATTGAGCGATAACTATGTTGGGTTGGGGACCCAAGGAGGAAAAATCAAAAGTAGGCTCCTCAACAAGTGGAACGCCAACAAAATCTGATATGGACTTTAAGGAAAAAAGGCACTCCCGATTACCGACATCCACATTGAAGGAGGGGGGAGAAGACGTGACATGAACACAGGATGCATAGAATTTCCTAACAACATCAAATTGGACCGGGCCCCCCATGTGAAGTACGGGGCCCCAATTAATGGCCTCCAACATGGAGCGCAAGTTGTAGTCAGACACGTCACCCAAATTGACGGATTTTTCACAGACGACCTCCTTATCTTTAAAATCATCCCAATGGGTGGAATGGGATGAGACTTTTGTCCCCACAGATTTTGATTTAACAGGAGGAACCGAAGAGGAGGCAGCCCCTTTCCCTTTGGAATCCGCTTTCTTGGACTTTAAGGGGCGAGGAGGAGGAGGCTTAGATGTTGCCTTGGGACGATCGCTCCTCCTCAAAGGGAGCTCATCCTCGCTCTCTTGGGATGACATGGAAGAGACAAGAGAATCTCTAAAATACTCCAAGAGATGAAGGAAAGGGATGAACCAAGGAAGATAAAGAGTGAAGAGAAGGAATCCCTTACCAATGAATGAGAGTGAAGAGGAGTGAAGTTGAGAAGGTTAGAACCTTGAATCTTGCAATGAATCAGCTCAAAATCACCTTGGAGAGCAAGAGGGGGAGCTGGAGCATAGAGTGGAGGTGAAGAAAAGGGGAAAGACTGACCTAAAATGAGCTCCAAATGGGTTACATACCCCCCCTTACCCGGTCGGCACACGCGTGGGCCGCTAGTATGGGACGCACGACCGGTCTTAACCGGTCGTGGGATGTAAAACGGATTCCAGCAGGATTTCTCTTCACAGCCCGACTGGTCATGACCGGTCGGCTGGCTTCACTAGATGAGTCCAGAAGGGTTTTAATAGATGCCCGACCGGTCTTGACCGGTCGGCTGGCCGTTTTTACACAGGTTTTGACCAAAATCCTCTACCATTAGCTGGATAGGGTCTGTCCTTTGGACAGACCACTAAGATCAAGTACCCTTAGCAAGGGTACATCATCAATGGTCATGGTGTACCAAGGTACACCTATCCCAAAATGAGGGACCCCTAAGGTCCAGATATGACAATAAATGGCTAGAAATTGGGACTATGATCCCGGATATTCGAAGAAAGCAATGAAACGAGGCCATGATCCTCAGATATACCTATAATGAATAGAAAGAGAGGCTAAATCCTCGGATTTTTCCTGCAAAACCAATACTTTGTTAGATACACTAGATACATCCAACGCCAATGGACTTCTGGAGGTTCGCAAAGCGAACCGAGTCCAAAGGTTTCGTTAGGATGTCGGCTAGCTGATTCTCTGTAGGCACATGTTCGAGAGATATTATTTGATCTTCAACCAATTCTCGAATAAAATGGTGCCTAATGTCTATGTGCTTAGTGCGAGAGTGCTGAACAGGATTCTTTGATATATTTATGGCACTCGTATTGTCGCAAAATAATGTCATTGTGCCTTGTTTGATCCCATAATCGGTCAGGGTTTGTTTCATCCATAATAACTGGGCACAACAACTACCAGCAGCAATGTATTCTGCTTCGGCTGTGGATAAAGAGATAGAGTTTTGTTTCTTACTGTGCCATGCCACAAGGCAGTTTCCAACATAAAAGCACCCACCGCTGGTAGATTTACGATCATCCATGTTACCAGCCCAGTCGGCATCTGAGTACCCTGCAATATCTGTAGAGGAATCGAAGGGGTACCAAAGACCGTATTCGGTGGTGCTTCCAACAAACCGAATGATCCGCTTAACAGCGATAAGGTGAGATTCTTTGGGATTAGCTTGAAATCGAGCACAAGCACCTACACTGAAAGCAATATCTGGTCTACTAGCAGTGAGATAAAGGAGACTACCAATCATGCTTCTATAAAGATGTTGATCTACACTTTTCCCTGCAAGGTCTTTTGATAATTTAACCGTGGTGCTCATAGGTGTAGTGTAGGAACGACCAGAATCTAAGCCAAATCTCTTAACAAGGTCTTTAGCATACTTGGCTTGAGTAATGAATATACCTGATGCAAGTTATTTTACTTGAAGCCCTAGAAACATGTTGAGTTCTCCTACCATACTCATCTCAAATTCAGATGTCATTAATTCAGCAAAGGAGATGGACATTTTCTCACATGTGGATCCAAACACAATGTCATCCACATAAATCTGGGCAATCAATACAGAATTCTCGGCTTCTCTAATAAATAGAGTTTTGTCTACGCTCCCCCTAGCAAAATCATGGTCTATAAGAAACTGAGTTAAGTGTTCATACCATGCACGGGGTGCTTGCTTGAGTCCGTAAAGCGCCTTTTTCAACCGGTAAACCTTGTGAGGATACTTAGGATCAATGAATCCTTTTGGTTGTTCAACATACACTTCCTCATCAAGAATACCATTCAAGAAGGCACTCTTTACATCCATTTGAAATAGTTTGAACTTTAAAGCACAAGCAACAGCCATAAGAATTCTAATAGACTCGAGTCTAGCTACAGGGGCAAATGTTTCATCAAAGTCAATCCCTTCAATTTGTGAATATCCCTGAGCAATTAACCGAGCCTTATTTCGTATTACATTCCCAGATTCATCGGATTTGTTTTTGAAAATCCATTTGGTTCCAATCACATTTTTCCTTTCCGGCCTGTCGACCAGATACCATACATCATTTCTAATGAATTGTTGAAGCTCTTCCTGCATTGCAAGGATCCAGAATTCATCATTTAGAGCTTCATCAGCATTTTTTGGTTCAATTTTAGATGTGAAACACAGGTGACTATTGACTACCTCCAATTGCCTCCTGGTTTTGACACCAATGCTAGGATCCCCGATGATTTGATTGAGGGGGTGATCCTTGACGATTTGTACATCACCAAGAGCAGTGGGGGCATTTGGAGATGAGGGTGGTTTATCAGATTTACCTATCTCGCATATGCCCTCATCTTCTTCTTCATCACCTGGAGACACAGTTTTATCCAAGCTATCGTCCACAGTCACATTGATTGACTCTTGGACTGATGAGGTTCGAAGGTTGTAAACACGAAACGCTCTGCTATTTAATGAGTATCCCAAGAAGATACCCTCATCACTTTTGGATTCAAATTTTCCCAAATTTTCTCGGTCTCTCAGAATATAGCATGTACTACCAAAGACCTTAAAGTATTTAACATTTGGTGTTTTTCCATACCATAGTTCATAAGCTGTTTTGTTTAGACCTACCCTTAAATAAACTCGATTAACAATATAGCAGGCAGTGTTAACAGCTTCGGCCCACAGATTTTGAGCAAGTTTCTTATTATTAAGCATAGCTGTGGCCATATCCAACAACACTCTATTTTTCCTTTCAGCAACCCCATTTTGTTGAGGTGTTTTGGGTGCTGAGAACTCATGACGAATGCCCAATTCATCGCATAATGCCTTGAAGCGATGATCTTCAAATTCACCGCCGTGATCACTCCTGATTCTTGCTACCATGTATCCTTTCTCATTTTGTAGTCACTTCACTAGTTTTTTGAATTCCTCAAAAGTGTCAAATTTTTCTCTTAGGAAGGCGACCCATGTGAATCTGGAGTAATCATCATCGACTACAAAGAAGTATCGTTTTCCACCTTGGCTAAGTACCCTGGTAGGACCAACTAGGTCCATGTGTAGCATTTCAAATGGTTTTGATGTTACCAGGATAGAGGTTCTCTTGTGTGCAACCTTAATTTGTTTACCTTTTTGGCATGCGGCGCACACATATTTGGTCTTTTACCCATCTTGGGTAGACCTCTCACCAAATTTTTCTGACTTAGTTTAAACAGATTTCTATAATGTACATGACCGAGTCGATGGTGCCATAATTCCGTTTCATCCTGAACGGCCACATGACACATGGTGGAGGAGCTTGAGTTGTTGTGATTTTCAATGACATAGCAATTGTCTCCTGTGCGTAGACCTTTCATGACTAATTTTCCTGTGGAGTTCAAGATCTTGCACATATCTTTGGAGAAGCTTACTGAGTGCTCTTCATCACAAATCTATGAGATACTTAGTAAGTTGTGTTTAAGGCCATCAACATAAAACACATTTTCAATTTCGGGCAAACCTGGCCCTGTGATGGTTCCTTTACCAATGATCTTAGCTATGCTCCCATCACCAAATGTGACAGACCCACCATCAAATTCGTCATATGCACAAAATTGAGATCTATCACCTGTCATGTGTCTAGAACAACCACTATCCAAGTACCATCTAGGGGTATTCCCAGCTTTTAAGGCAGTATGAATGACCAAGCACTTGTTCTTAACAACCCATTTGGTTGTTGTCCTTTTATGAGAGGTGTTCTTCTGGTGAGATTCTCTAGTTTTCTTGGGAGAATCAGATTTTTCTTTTTCACGCAAAAGAAGAGCAGTTTTCAAATTCAGCATTTTAACTTGCTCCAATAGTTCATCCATCCTCTTGTCCTTCCTAGGAAGAGCAGGATAATTCTTTCGAATGTTTCCCCTCTTAGGTGAAGAATGCATGGGAGGATTCCAATTAGCTTGGACATTTTTCCCGGTCGGTACAAATTTACCTTTCAAGTTTCTGACTGGATTTTTGAATACCAAGCACTCAAATTTTAAGTGGCCAATGTCCCCACAAGCATGGCAGATAGGAGAGGCTCTAGTTTTACTTCCGGATGCACCATGAACATTCTTACAATTGGATGGACTGAGGTAGTTTTTGAAGTGTGACTAGCATAGCCCAAACCTCTTTTATCCATTGGTGATCTTGCAACACCGAGGAGTTTTTCTAGGACTTCTTCTCCTTGCGCAAACCGTCTTCTAGAGTCAACGACTTGACACTTAAGACGATTGATTTCAATGTTCGCCTCTTTGAGTTCTCTCTCAAGTCTAGCATGCTTGTCTAGAGATTCACCACTCACGAGCTTTTTCTTTTCTTGTTCAATCTCATCATTCTTCTTTTTCAGCTCTTCTAAATCTTGACTCATCTTTTGATTCTCTATTTTCAATCCGTCAAGATTTTTCATCAGTTTGTCATTTTCAGCCTTCATTTGGCCCAACTTGTTGATGGTATTTATATTTTCAATGTATAGTTGGTTGTAAACCTCCTGAAGGCCTTCCTCCTCATTCTCATCATCACTCAGGGAATCATTTTCTGTGTTGGAGGATTCAAGATCATCAATGTCTCCGGTGATCTTTGCAATGGGCTCAATTTGAGGCACAATGTCAGTAATAGAGGCCATTAAAATTTTGATTGAACCTTGCTCCTCCTCACTTTGGTATAGGACTGATTCTGATTCAGATTCTTCAGTCTCATCCCATGTAGCAGCCATTGCCTTTTTCTTAGCTTTGTTATTGGTGCACTCGGATGCAATGTGACCAAATCCTCTACACTTGTAGCATTGAGGGTCTTTTGACTTAACAAATTTTCCTTTGTTGTTCTTAGAATCAAAAGGTTTACCCTTCTGGTAGGGTTTCCTTCTAGAAGTACTTTCCTTAGTTTTGAAGAATTTTTGAAATTTCTTGGCCATAAGTGCCATTTCTTCTAAGTCTGGATCTTCCTCACTACCACATTCAGATTCTTGTTTTTTGTGAGAAGATTTCAGGGCTGTACTTTTGGATTTTGAGGGAGTTTTGAAACCTAGCTCATAGGTTTGAAGGGACCCAAGAAGTTCTTCAACTTTCATGGTATTTAGGTCCCTACATTCTTCGATGGTAGTAACTTTGGAAGAGAACCGTTCCGGTAGGGATCTCAGAATTTTCCTACATAGTCTATGCTCCGGAACGGGATCCCCCAAGCCCCACATTTCATTTGTAATCTTGTTCAGCTTGGTATAGAAATCAGTAAATGTTTCATGCTCCTCCATAGTAATATTTTCAAATTGTGTGGAGAGGCGCTAAAGTTTTGAGTTTTTAACAATGCTTGTTCCTTCATGAGTAACCTCAAGGATGTCCCATGCCTGCTTACTGGTTGTGCAATTTTGAATCCGGCCAAATTCATCTTTAGATACTGAACAAAAGATGGCATTCAGCCCTTTGGCATTACAGACCCGTTGAGCTTTATCATAATCGGTCCACATTGCCTTTTCTTTTGGCTTGAGGACATCCGGTTCACCTTCCTTACATATAGTGACCATTGGAGGTTTATATCCAATATCAATCATATCCCTAACGTCCGAATCAATAGATTCCAAAAAGATGCGCATTCGGGCTTTCCAATATGGATAGTTAGACCCATCAAAGAAGGGAGGCTTAGTAACGGATGAAGAGTCCTCTCTAGACATATTTTCAAGCTCTCATAGGATCTCACTCCGGGTTTTTAAACCTGAACGGAGGAACCCTCTCTGATACCAAGTGAAATTGCGGTTTTACCGCCTATAGAGATACTTGGAGATATGCCTAATGTCCTAGAGGGGGGGGTGAATAGGACTTTTTAAATTCTAATTGCAATTAAAAACAAACCAAGTCAATCTTATCAAATAAGATAATCACAATAGCATTCAAGACAATTATATGAGCAGTTTGTAAGCAAGGACTATCATAGTCATTTCATCAAACAGTTAGCATTCAGGATTGACTAAACCATTCAACACATAGCAATCATTCAATCTCACAATGCACAGCAATTTATAGTGGTTCGGTTTCCCTACTCCACTCCCGGTTCACGATCTCAACCTATGAGACCACCAGATTTCACTATAGTCTTGGTTTTAAATCAGGTTAACCATCAACCTTGACATCCTTTGATCTAGGACCGCGTATACCATCCGCCGATGGCCCAATCTAGGGACTTGACGAGTTTGGATCTCAAACTCTCACCAATCCTAATCCAAGACGGTCACGTACCCTCCCGCCGGAGTTTCCCAATCCTGGGAATAGAGATTTAAAAGATGGACTCTTAAATACTAGACATACCTAGACGATTGAGCCCCGATTCGATGCCTTTGATGAGTAGCTTCAGTTCCACGTGCTTCAGCTTCTCTTTGAGCTCCCAAGATCAGCTACCAATGCAAATGATGAGGATATGTTGATGCCGAGTAGTTGGGAGAGAGTTGGTCTAGTTCCTCATGCCTATTCAATGCAATGGTAATGAGGGAACTACCAATCTTCAAGCATTCAATGGCTTTAAGTGACCTAATAAAGATATTCAGAAGGTAGGTCAGCCATGAATGAAGGTCTTGAGTTCATACTTCAAACCGAGCTTAGAATACTCAATGACAAGCCATTAATGGCCAAGTTTGAATGATGAACTCAAGGGAGTTAAGAGGGAGGAAGGATGGGAGTAAATGCTCTCTCTCTCAGCTCTGAATGGGTGTTGAATGCATGACATAAAAGACCTCAAGTCTTGGCTTTATAGAGCCCCAAATGATAGCCCCAACGGATCTAAAACGGTCACGTCCGACCTGTCAGAGCAAGGACTCGACCGGCCGGATGGACCGGTCAGCATTCAAAAGCATAGGCCACATGAGGGACTGGCCGACCGGTCATGACTGGTCGGACCCCCTTGTTGGAGATGCATGTATTATGGAGGCCGACCGGTCATGACCGGTCGGACCCCCTTGCTGGAGTTACATGTAATATGGAGGCCGACCGGTCATGACCGGTCGGACCCCTTGCTGGACTTCAAGTCTTGTGAAGGCTGACCGGTCATGACCGGTCGGCTATACTTGCTGGACCTTCAGGCATTGTGAAGGCTGACCGGTCATGACCGGTCGACTTCCTATATGATTGCACTTGCAAAGCCTGGCCGACCGGTCAAGTCTGGTCGGCTGTCCATTCGCCCAATTCACAGCAAGGATGCCGAAGAGTTTGAGAAGCCTGGCCGCTGTCTAGATGGATTTGTCATAGCGAGCTAGCAGGACCAAGATTCTCAACATAGCAACGGATCTCTTCAAGCGATGAGGTGCATAGGGTCAAATGTATGGACATATCTTCAATATGCTTCGCGCCAGCCATGGTTCACAAGTCTGATCAACTTGTGCAAGGGTCGAGAGGTAATGGGAATAAGATATGTGAGTCTTTACGCCATTTCTTTGATGTTTTGGGTTTCCTATGGTCAATCTATATGCAACTTACCTGGGATCTTGTTTCAGCATGAGCTTGAGCGATGGACGAAGCGTAATCTTCAAGACTTGATTCTTCAATTCTTCGACTGGGGCTCATATGACAAGATGCGACCAACCAACATGCCAATTGACAACAAAAGGTGTACTAACAGGGAATGTAGATTTGAAACAGGGAGTAATCTAACTCCTCCCTAGATTCCATGGACTAGACAGTGAAAGTGCCTACCAACATCTTAAGGAGTTTGATGAGGTGATAGCCACAATGCACTTTGCAAATGTAACCGATGATGTGGTGATACTCAAATTATTTCCTTTTACCCTTAAAGAGAAAGCTAAAGGTTGGCTTTATGCATTAAGGCCAAGATCAATTGGCACATGGACTGAGATGTCTAGGGAGTTCATTAAAAAGTTCTTCCCTACTCACAAAACGAACATGTTGAGGCGCCTCGTCATGAATTTTGCCCAAAAGAAGGATGAGACTTTCTTCCAATGTTGGAGAGGTTTAAGGACTTATTAAATGCATGCCCACATCATGGCTATGAAATTTGGCAGGTTATAAGCTTTTTCTATGAAGGACTGACTTCACCCAAGCGCCAATTCGTAGAGATGATGTGTAATGGGGAATTCATGAATAAAGAAGCCGAGGAAGCATGGGACTATTTTGATGAATTGGCCGAGAATGCACAGTCTTGGGATACATCTAGACCAACAAATTCCAAGACAAGCCAACAAAAGGAAAAAGGAGGAATTTATGTCCTCTTAGAAAAAGATAATATAAGTGCACGTGTAGCTAGCCTTATAAGAAGAGGCCATGGAATTAAAGAAAGGAGAGACGATCAACTCAAAAGACGTTGAAACTATTTGTGGAATTTATGCCTGAAATCAACATGCTACACAAGATTGTCCCATAATTTCAGCATTCCAAGATATCTTATAAGAACAATCAAATGCCATAAACAGTTATCAATGGCCATTTAGTGCTCCAAACTCAAACACGTATAATTCTAGTTGGAAAAACCATCCCAACTTCAGTTGGAGGAATGGACCCACTGCGAATGCAAACAATACCCCTCAAGCTCAACCTCTACTAGGTCCATCCCTAGTCATTACACCAAAAGCTATGCTAGAGGAGATGTTGGGTGCATTCGTATCGGTTCAAGCTGAATATAATAAGACTAATTCTCTGAAAATAGATGGGTTCATGCAAGAGCAATTGAAATTTAATCAAAATTCAACTCAAGCCATCAATGACTTGAAAACCTCAACGGCTAGGGTTCAACTCACCTCGGTGTTAGGGAGAAAGGCACACTTCCTGCCCAACCTCTTCCTAACCCAAGGACCCAATTTGAGATACAAGATGCAAGCTCATCCTCCCAACATATGGAGTATGTTCAAGCTATCACCACTTTGAGAAGTGGGAAAATAATCAATAAATCTAATCCGATGAAGGCCCCAAAGCCTAATGATCTGAAAAATTTCAAAGAGGATGATAGCTCGAACAACACTCCACAAGAGAAGGAACCGGAAAGGCAATACAAGCCGGTTGCCTCGTTTCCCCAAAGGTTGATTTCACCCAAACCTTTAGACAAAAACCTGGAAATTTTAGAGGTTTTAAAGCAATTGAAGATCAATATCCCGTTGTTGGATGCTTTATATACCATCCTATGCCAAATTTCTAAAGGAATTGTGTGCAATCAAAAGGAAACACAATGTTCACAACAAAGTACTTTTGACTAAGAATTTGAGTGCTATTATCAAACAAGAGGTGCCCCAAAAATACAAGGATTGGGGTAGTCCAACCATCTCATGCATCATACGAGACTACCGGATTAAACAAGCCTTCCTTGATTTAGGGGTGAGTGTTAACCTCATTCCATACTCGGTTTATGAACAACTTGGGTTAGGTGAATTGAAACCTACCAAAACTACACTCCAACTTTCTGATAGATCTATTCGTATACCGAGAGGAGTGATTGAGGATGTTTTAGTCCAAGTTGATAAATTCTACTACCCAGTAGACTTTAGTGTCTTGGATACACATCCTGTGATAAGTACCGGTGCTCAAATTCTCGTCATACTTGGTCGCCCTTTTCTAGCTACTTCCAATGTGATTATCAATTATAGAAACGGGCTTGTACAAATGTCCTTTGAAAATATGACACTCGAGCTAAATATATTTGATTTATGCAAATAACCATGTGAAGTTGATGATGAGATCCACGAGATAAATTTGATTGAATCATTCATGGAGGATACATTCCCCTTGACATTATATTTTGACCCTTTGGAGGCATGTGTGGCCCACTCTCATGAGATAAATGATGACACAATATGAGAGATGGATGCCATTTTAGATGTGATGCCGGTACTTGATAACAAAAGATGGAGGGCACTATTTGAACCGTTACCCTTAAACGAGAACAAGCCCCTCCCATCCAATATCAAGGCACAAACGCTCGACCTAAAACCATTACCAAGCGAGTTGAAATATGTATATTTAGGTCGAGATGAGACATATCCGGTGGTGATTTCCTCCCACTTGGATGAGGAACAAGAGAGTAGGCTAATAGCTACTTTAATAGAGCAAAAGAGTGTCATTGGATGGTCGATTGCGGATCTCAAAGGCATAGACCCACTAATTTGTACTCATCGCATACACCTTAAGGAGAATGCGAAGACATCTAGGCAACCACAAAGACGACTCAATCTAAACATGAAGGATGTGGTTAAGGCTGAAGTGGTGAAACTATTGGATGTGGGTATCATTTACCCAATATCTGATAGTTAATGGGTGAGCCCAACTCAAGTGGTGCCTAAGAAATCCAGAATATTCATTGTAGCCAATGCCAATAATGAACTCGTGCCAACCAGAGTCACTACCGGTTGGAGAATGTGCATTGACTATAGGAAGCTAAACAGTTACAAGGAAAGACCACTTCACCCTACCATTTGTTGATCAAATTTTAGAAAGGTTGGCGGGTCATTCCCATTTTTGCTTCCTTGATGGCTATTCAGGGTACAACCAAATAGAGATCACCCTAGAGGACCAAGAGAAAACAACATTCACATGTCCATTCGGTACTTTCGCCTATCGAAGGATGCCATTTGGACTATGTAATGCCCCTGCCACTTTTCAGTGTTGTATGCTGAGTATTTTTTCTGATATGGTGGGGACAATTCTTGAAGTCTTCATGGATGATTTCTCTGTATTTGGTTATAGCTTTGATGAGTGCCTTATGCACTTGAAATCTATGTTGAAAAGATGTGAAGAGAAGAACCTTGTGTTGAATTGGGAGAAATGTCACTTCATGGTTCAAAAGGGAATTGTACTTGGTCACATCATCTCACAAAATGGAATCGAGGTGGGCAAAGCTAAAATCGATCTTATCTCTAACCTTTCACCACCCAAGAGCATACGAGATGTGCAGTCCTTTTTGGGACACGACGGATTTTATAGACGGTTCATAAAGGACTTCAGTTCACTCTCTCGTCCTTTATGTTACCTACTTCAAAAGGAGAACTCATTCGAGTGTAATAAAGATTGTCAAAATGCCTTTACCAAACTTAAAGGTATGTTGACATGTGCTCCCATAATGCAACCACCTGATTGGAGCCTTCCTTTTGAAATTATGTGCGATGCGAGCGACTACGCTATTGGGGCTGTGCTAGGCCAAAGAAAAGAGAAGAAGCCATGTGTTATCTACTATTCAAGTAGAACCTTAAACTCAGCCCAAGCAAACTACACTACTACAGAAAAAGAACTTTTAACCGTAGTTTTTGCCTTAGACAAGTTTAGGTCCTACTTGATTAAATCCAAGATCATCATATTCACCGACCATGCCGCGCTTAAGTACCTTCTCTCTAAGAAGGATGCTAAGCCACGTTTGTTAAGATGGATCCTCCTACTCCAAGAATTTGACATAGAAATACGTGATAAGAAAGGAGTAGAAAACGTAGTGGCTGACCATCTCTCTCGACTTGTTCTCACCAATTCCCCTGAGACGACGGCGATCAATGACATGTTCCTTGATGAACAACTTTTTAAAGTCTCCCAATTTCCATGGTATGCGGACATTGCTAACTATCTTGCTACAGGTACAACTCTAACACATTGGAAAAGCAAGATAAAGATAAGTTCTTCAATGAGGTGAGGAAATTTTTATAGGACGATCCTTACTTATTCAAGTATTGTCCCGATCAAATTATAAGGAGATGTGTGCCGGGTGATTAGCAACACAGTATCATCTCCTTTTGTCATTCTCAAGCATGTGGTGGCCACTTTTCGGCTAAGAAGACCACAGCCAAAATTCTGCAATGTGGGTTTTATTGGCCCACCATGTTCAAGGACACCCATGAGTTTTATAAAACATGTGAGCCTTGTCAGAAATTGGGAGGAATCTCCCGTAGAAATATGATGCCACTCAATCCCATCTTTCCAATCGAAATTTTTTATTGTTGGGGCATCGATTTCATGGGTCCATTCCCATCTTCTTTTGAAAACTTATATATCTTACTTACCATCGACTATGTGTCTAAATGGATCGAGGCGATTCCATGCCGGAATAATGACCATAAAACAGTCATTCGTTTCTTAAAAGAGAATATTCTTTCCCAGTTTGGAACACCTCGAGTCATCATAAGTGATGGAGGGTCTCACTTTTGCGATCGCCCATTTGAAGCCCTAATGAAGAAATATGGCGTAAATCACAAAGTGAGCACTCCCTATCACCCACAAACAAGTGGACAAGCCGAGATATCCAATAGGGAGATTAAACGTATTTTTGAGAAAACGGTGAACCCAGATCGCAAGGATTGGTCGCTTTAACTTACCGATGCACTCTGGGCTTACCGTACCACTTTCAAGACCCCTATTGGAATGTCTCCCTATAGACTTGTCTATGGGAAAGCTTGTCACTTGCTCGTGGAGTTGGAACATAGGGCTTATTGGTCGATAAAGAAGATGAATTTTGATTTTGACAAAACAAGCTCGTTGCGCAAACTTCAATTGAATGAACTTGCGGAACTCCGAAACGAAGCATATGAAAATGCGAAAATTTACAAGGACAAGATGAAGGTATTTCATGATAAGAACATTCTTCGTAAGACATTCACGATTAATAAAAAAGTCCTTATGTATAATTCTCGCTTACACTTATTTCTAGGGAAATTAAGATCTCGATGGACCGGTCCCTACATTGTACAAACTGCCTACCCATATGGGACCATCGAGTTGTTGAATCTAAGGAAAGACAACATCTTTAAGGCGAATGAAAATGTGGTATAAGTTTGATTACCGCTTTTGTAGAAGCAAGAAACAGGTTTCCTTGTCCTAGAGGGGGGTGAATAGGACACTTTTTTAAAATTACCAAATTACACACTTGTAAACATGTAAAGTATTCTTAGAGAAGTTGCGTCAAGCACAAGATATGCAGAATATTAATCAATAAAAGCACAAGTGAAAAAAGTAAAGCAGTTCATCCATTCATCACACAGCAAGAGATTTTTATAATGGTTCGGTTATGTACCTACTCCACTCCCGGCTGATCCACTCACTCCTTGAGTGGCCGGATTTCACTATCTCTATGGTTTTAAATAAGGTTAACCATAAACCTTAACAGCCTACAAAAGGACTTAGACCTTAACACATGGATTCATCCTTCCACAGGATTAATCCATGAACCACTTTGTCTTACACAAGGGCTTGTCCTACTCAAGGACTTGTCCTACGTAAGGACTCTACCGAGTTTGGGTCTTCAAACTCTGAAACCCAAATCTCAACTTTGAGGAGGTTTCTGGGACTCGAAAGACTAAATATACTTAGCTGATTGAGCCCCTTGATGATGTCTTTGTTGAAGAAGCTTCGGCTTGCACGGAAGATACCTTCTTCAGCTCCCTCGATCAGCAACCTTGCTACGGATGACTTCTTGTAGATTCCAAGGTGAGGGATTAGGGTTTGGTTGAGGCTATATTGGGATATGGCTTTTATATGAGGAGTAGCTTCTACCTAAACCACCATTAATGGCATTGATGATAAGAATATAACTTTGAGAGGTAGGTCAAGATGCTATTAAAGAGGGGTTGAGTTCATGATTCAATCCAAGCTTTGAATGCTCTTCAATGTTGGTCAAATCAACATGGATTGAAATATGAACTCAACAAATCAAAGGGAATGAGAGAAGGAGATCTCAAGGAGAAAGCACAAACAAACCCTAGATGATGCTCAAGATAATCCACAGAAGATCCAACCGAGTTCCATATATAGAGATGACTTTTAACGGTCACCTCGATAGGATCCGATCGATCAGACATAAGTATCAGCTTGTTTTGAATTTTTGCTGAAAAACAGGTTCTCGATTGATCGGACTTAGTTCCGATTGATCGGAGGACCCTGTCCGATTGATCGGACAGATGGTCCGATTGATCGTAATTTCTTCCAGAGAGTTTATGTGATTTTCTAGATTTTCGTCCGATGGATCGGATGTCCTTCCGATTGATCGGAGCACCCTGTCCGATTGATCGTAATTTCTTCCAGAGAGTTTATGTGATTTTCTGGATTTTCGTCCTATGGTTCGGATCATTCTCCAATTGATTGGAGCATCCTATCCAATTGATCGGACAGCCCTCCGAGTGATCGGAAAAACGTCCAGAGAGATTTTCAAAGTTGCTGGACAAATCTCCGATTGATCGGACATAACTTCCGATTGATCGGACACAGCTCCGATGGATCGGACACCTATCGGAGACAGCAGATATACTATTTTTCATGTTTTAAGCAACAACTGTCATAATGGACACTTCCATAGCTGATCTTTATGGAAGGTGGACTATAGATGGGGCTAAGGATGCAACAAGGAAGGATTGAGCCATCTATAGAGGGGTTTTGGGATCGAAGGTTTGGATGAAGAGGCTTGAAGCTTGACTGGATGAGTGATCTTCTTGAGTAGCTTCTGTCTTCAGCTGCAAGCAGACTTGACGACACACTAACCATGGTAATTGACAAATCTTTGCATTAACAATCTCCCCCTTTGTCAATTACCGGACAAAACCAAACCGATAAAAGTCTTGGTCCATACCACAAACTTTTCCTAGACACCAAAACCAACTTACATACATACATTGAACATGTCGTAGAAAATAAATGCTTTACACATAGACATGACTCATTACATACAAAATTTACAGACTCAATGTACAGACTGGGCTTCACTTAAGCTCCCCCTAAGTCCCTGCACACAAAAGATCAACAAAAAATAACCTGGACCTTTTGGTGGGATAACTTCTCCCCCTTTTTGTCAGTGATTGACAAAGGTTAGTGAAATGATAATGCAGCACATATGTCATAGACTGAAGGGAGAAATAGACATTAACGAGCCAAGGGAGGAAGCCAAATACACATGGTCATGCAAGGATATACAAGTATATGACAATAAGCATAGTGGGCATATAGCTTAAGCAGCCAACCTCCCCTTCTGAAATGTATATCATGACCAAACATCCCATATATACAACCCAAAATGGGGCAAGAAGCCCAATAAAGATAAAGCAATTACGCACAAGCATGTATATACGCATAGGAGTCAGATAAATGAGAAATGATGCACAAAATAAGTAATATCAAAATATTCAAATCCAACACAAAGATCATCAAAATATCCAAAAAAAAAGTATCATAGAGTCAGATCCAGCAATGAGAGCATCAAAATGTTTCAAAGAAAAATCTATTAAAAGATATAACTATGAAGGTGCTGAACTTGGGTGCTAAAGTCGCCCCAAAGAGATATCCGCGACTGTGCACACACTGAGGATCCTAGCCAGAGATATGGATAGCTACGGAGTAGGGCCAGAGACGTCATCACGTCGACATGAGAGAGCTGATGTGAGGCGCTGAACGGCATCATCTACGGTCTGCATCAGGCTCTCAAGTCGGGTCAACCGCTCACCGTGCTGTGCTAGAGCGCCCTCCACACGATCCAGTTGAGCAATGATCTGCTCCGAGTTGGGAGGAGGAGGTGGGGAAGAGGCGTCAGACTGAAGTCGCCGCTTGACCAATCGTCGAGCTGGAGCCGGCGTTGGGGCTGGGGCTGGGGCTGAAGACCCGCTATGGGTGCCAGAAGACACCTGTGTGGGAGTATGGGAGAAGTCCCGGTCTTCCACGTCATCCTCTCTTGGCAGAACCATCTTTTTGATATTGAGGTCCTTGAAGGTACGTCGAGGAATGGGATGAACCACAATATTGGTGAACCCGTAGTCTTGGCCCAGACGAGTAATGATCCAGCCAAAGGGGATGGTCACTACGTCAAAATTGTAAATTTAAGACGGATTTCGCGACGAACATCATCCGTCGTAAAAATGGCTTGGTTTAATGACGGACTAAGTTCGTCTCTAATAACAATTGACCGTCCCGAATCCATTTCCAAGGGGAAATTTGGGTTGGTTACGGTGGTGGAATTTTACGACAGTCAATGTCCGTTGCTAAATGTAGAAATGCGACGAATTTGGGCCGTTTTAACTTTTCGACGGACTGAATCCGTTGTATAATGATATTACACGACGGATAAAGTCGGTCGAAGCAAATGAAAGTTTCGCAACGGACTTTTCTATTACCGACGAACGGAAGCCGTCGTTAACTCAATGTTTAATAACAGCTAATAAAAAATTTGAAATATTATAAAATATTAAGATTAAAAGAAACATCTGCATTTTGGCAGAAAATTTAGTTTTAAAAAAATTTAATTTAAAAGAAATAAAAAATTCGAAATAAAAATTGACAAAGTTTGAGTAAATTAGAGATTTTGAAAATTTTGTGATTTAAAAAATACCAAGATTCTAAAAAGAATTACATTTTGAAAAAGAAAACAGTCTGAAAAATGAAATGGAGAAGTTCGAAAAAAAATTGAAATTTTGGGAAAAAAATTGAGATAAAAAACAAACCATGATTTTGAAAAGAATGTGTGATTTTGGAAAAGAAAATTGAGAAGTTCTAAAAAAAATTGATTTTGAAGGAAAAAAAAGTTGACAATGCTTGAGAAAATTTGAGCTTTTGAAAGAAAAATTGAGATATATAAAAAAATTGAGATTTTGATGAAAAAATTATCATTTTGAAAAAGAAAATTAGGAAGTTTAAAAAAATTGTGATTTTGAAAAGAAAAAGTTTAAAAGTTCGAAATAAATTTTGACAATGTTTTAGAAAAATTGAGATTTAAAAAAAAAAAAACTGGGATTTTGAAAAAAAAAAATTGGAATCTTGAAAAAATTAACAATGTTGGAGAAAAAAAAAAGATTTTGAAAACAATATTGAGATTTTGACAGAAAAAAAAATTAACATTTTGAATAAGAAAATTGACAATTAAAAAAAAATATGATTTCGAAAAAAGTTGAAAAGTTTGGAAAAAAAATTTAACAGTGTTTGGGAAAAATTGAGATTTAAAAAAAAAATTGAGATTTTGAAATAAGTTGACATTTTGAAAAAAAAAAATTAGCATTTTGAAAAAATTGAGAAGTTTGAATAAAATTGATAATTTTGAAGAAAAAAAAAAGATTTTTGATAAGTTTGAAAAAGTGTTTGGATTTAAAAAATAAAAGTTTGAGATTGAAAACAATTTTTGAGAAATTTGAAATGAGTGGACCAAATTTATTGGTGGACATTTATTTGACAGTTGAAATGAAAAATTATACACATTCAGTTAGCTACCTATCAAATTGGTTTATGCATACCCACAACTTCATTTGTACAAAAAATGATGGCCCAAGTATAATGAAGTGTAATTGCAAGAATAACTTAAAATGATGAGATTGATCAAATTCTACGATCAGGCCGTCCTAAAATTGATCTGAATGTTCAGATATGTTCAAAACATGCTAATTAGGACAGAAAATAAAATTCGGCCCAATTTGACCTGAAAGGAATTAGATCCGTCCAAAACACTCTTTAAATGGGCATAATCAGTTTGTCTAGATCTAAATAGATTTTGGACAATCTAATCAATCAATATTGAAGAGTAAATGACTTCAGATGTTTTAATTAAATTTTACTCAAATCTAACTATTGGATTGCAAGATATGGCCCATTATATTGTTGATCAATCTTGTCCACCCAATATCTTTCTCATTCGAAACCCGATCGGGACAAGTGACCAGTCAAATCAAAGATCTTAATGAGTAGAACAGAGTGAATGGATCGTATTTCCAAATTGAGATAAAATTTTAGGTTAAAATTGCTTTGCAGTTGATAACCTCATGAAAATCCAAGAAATGTACTATCATCGAACCCAATCTCTAATCGAGGCGTTGAGATTTGGATCTTCTTAAGGTTTGGTATTGCATCCTAAAATGATATTAAAGAACAGATGGATGGGATAGATATACATAAAATATATCAACTTAGGATCACACGATTAGGGTAATGGATGCGGATTGGCTAGTCCCTACCACTAGCCAATGGCTAGTGATCGGTGCTCTGTGAGCCCTACCATGATGATGTGTTTCATCCATGCCGTTCATATATTTTTCCAGATCATTTTATGATATGAGCCCAAAATTTAATTAGATCCAAAATCTTAAGTCGACCACATCACAAGAAATAATGTTAATTGAATAGCACCATTAAAACTGCTTAGGGGCCACGAAAGTTTTGAAGCAAGTTGATATTTTTTTCCCTACATCCAGGTCTGTGTGACCTAATTAAGAAGTTGGATGTCAAACAAACATTACAATGGGCCTAGAAGGTTTTTAATGGTGGACATTCAATCACTATTGTTTTCCTGTGGTGTGGTCCACCTGAGATTTAGATCTGTCTCATTTTTTGGATCAAGCCCTAAAATGATCTTGAGAAATGGATGTACAACATGGATAAAACAAATACATCATGGTGGGGCCCACAGAGCACCGACCACTAGCCACCTGGCTAGTGGCACGTCAATAGCCAAGTCGCAGTCCCTGTTACCCTGGTAACACCTTAGTGGGTGTTACCCCAATCGTGTGGGGGCCATCCTGATATATTTTTTGTATATCCACACTGGCCATCTATTTTTCCATCTCATTTTAGGAAGGGATCCCAAACCTTAAGAAGATCCAAATCTTAGATAGACCATAACACTAAGAACAATGATAAATGTCCATTAAAAACGTTTTGCGGGCCACAAAAGTTTTGGATCAATCTGATCTTTGTATTTTCCATTCATCTAGTTCTTCTTGACATTATCAACAGGTTGGATGGGAAATAAACATTAGGAAAACCATACGATTGGCTCTTTAGAATTTTTAATGTTAAGACACTCAATCCCCACTGTTTCCTATGGTGTGGTCCACCTAAGATTTGGATTGTCTTAAATTTTGGGAAAACATACTAAAATGGCATGGAGAAATGGATGGACGACATACATATACAACACATCATCAAGGTGGACCCCACGGTAAGGGTAACACCCACTAACGTGTTACTTGTGTAACACCTAATCCGCTCCCGCGTCCTCAAAATGAGAGAGGGAAACTGAAATCCCTCCTCCCTGCTAAAACCCTCTTTCGGTCTCCCTCCCTCCCTCTCTCTCATTCTCTCCACCGCCTTCGACCTCTCTCTCCCTCTCTCTCTCTCTCTCTCTCGTTCTCTCCACCGCCTTCGACCTCTCTCTCTCTCTCTCTCTCTCTCTCTCTCTCTCTCTCCAAAAATCCATGCCTCCCATCTCTAACGCCATCTCCTGTCCAACCGGACCAAGGGTGGCCATTGCAGCAGGTCTCTCTCTCTCTCTCTCTCTCTCTCTCTCTCTCTCTCTCTCTCCAACGTTGAATGTTGAAACCCTAATTAGGGTTTTCCAATGGTGAATATATTTAGGATTTTTCGATTTTCAATCCCTATTTAGGGTTTTGCAATTGTGAATCTAATTGGGGAGGAATCTAATGTGTATTTGAGTGTGGATCTCTAGTGGTTGTTCAACTAAAGCCATTGTGTTTGGTGATTAAATGGTCTCTAATTAAGTTGTAGCCCTGTAGTGCTTGTTAACAGAGAAATAAAATTTATGCATTAGAAATTTGCAAGATCCTTTAGACAGTTTGATCTTTAAATTCTGAGTACACCATGATTCCATTTATTTCATTCATTTATAGTCTTAAGAAGTTAACATATTACTTGTGAGATGTATATCCAAAAGCATGTGGTGATATAGGTAGAATACATATATAGAGTTAATAGATTTCACCAAATTGTCAAATATTAAGATATGAATGTAGATTGACTGCTTAAGTGTGAGCATACAGGCCTTGATTCCTATATGATCCATTTTCAACTTATAACAGAATGCTCAAGTGAAACCTCTCAGTTTAAGAATCAGTGAATAACTGGACCCATTTTTCCAAACTAAAAACCTGAGTGTAAAGTGCAAATCCTCATTTTTCATATTTCCTCTGGAATACCCAGCTTTAGCTGTGTACGTTTCTGGTTAATTAGAAGGATTAGTGTCCAGCATTTTCAGTTTATGGATGCTCACGCGGATCAAAGGTAGTTCTCAACCACGAAGTCTGTAATGCCCCTTTAAAATGGATTGGGATCAAACTGTTTACAACAGTGTAATGAATGTTTATATTAAAGCTGCTAGTCATTTAATTAAGAGTTTGGATCCTCTGTTGGCTTCCAAGCAGGAAACCCCTGCTTGGAGACTTTTCATTGGTCCACATCACATTGCATGACATCATGTGAGTAGGCTACAATGAGGTGTGACCAGGTTGCATTGAGGATGTGACAGGGTTGCAGACTTATGTGAGGACGTGGACCAATGAAAAGGTTCCAAGCAGGGATTTCCTGCTTGGAAGTGAACAGAGGATCCAGACTCTTTAATTAATTAGATATGTAGATGTGTTATGTTGATATAATACTGCTGGAGTAAAGTGCTAACAAGGGAAATGAAGCAGCATATTGTTGCAATATTTTCTGATTGAGTTGGAAAAATGATAGCCTCATTATTCTTTTTCCATCAATACTTATCTGAACCGTACCAGAGGTAGGTTGAAGTGCTGATTACCCTCTTTATGAGTTGGCAATTAAATTTTTAACCAGCTCGAGTGTAATTCAAATAAGTTTTTGGATGCAATCCTATACAATCTAATTCAAATTTTAAAGAGATTTGATACAATTCTACAGCAAGATGATTGGATGATTTAAATTGTATGGATGGTTTGAAGTGTGATCCATCCCTTATACTTTCTTATTTTCTTGCATTTAGTTAAATTTCATTCACTCATTTTTTTCTTGGATAACTTGAAGTTTATTAAAGGAAACAACTATTTCAGCAAGGGGGATGAAGTTCCCATACAATCAAAGAGGCTATAGAGGCTATTAATGTCTGTTGGTTGATATTTAAGTTTGTTCAGGTAAGCATGGTCTTGGAGCATGGATTTTTTTTTTTCTTGTTTTCTTTTTTGAAATCAAACCTTTATTTCATTGTAGAGAAAAGGATTAGAATAGGATCAGAAGGACGCAACTGAATATTAGCAGCACCTTTAGCCGCAGCAAGGAAGGATTGCGGCCCAGGAGAGCCGTGATGAGGAGGCGGCAATGAAGGGGTAATCACAGAGTGATTGGTGAAATGATCCTCTGGTAATGAAGGGGTAATCACAGAGTGATTGGTGAAATGATCCTCTGGTAATGAAGGGGTAATCACAGAGCATGGATATTATTGTACATGAGTCTTTCTATGAGAAGTGTGCTTGTCTATACATAAATGTGGCTGTGCTTATTAGTTGAAAGGGGTTTTATATGTGGCCATGGCCATTGCTCAATATTGTTGCTATTTGGGCATGGCTATAGGTATTGCTAAACATGGGCTTTTCATCAGCATGGTTAGAAAGTGTGCTTTACACGTGGACAATGTTGGATATGTGTATTTGGACATGGTCACTTTTAAATATTATGTGATTTTTTTTTTCTTTCACATGTATATACTATAGGGATTATATATGAAAATTTGTTTGGTAATATGAGTGCTTGTGGGTATATCAAATTTGCTCTTCAATGTGCAATTGTTATGCCCACTGGTACATGAATAAAAATTTTCATGATATTTATGGATAGGTCCTAGGTGCATGTAATATCCAGGCAAATGGGTACAATGGGAGCACACCCTTGCAGCCACAAGCTATGTGTTACAGGGTTACAGGACCCTTTGGGTGGCATGCAATCTCAATTTTTATTTTTATTTTTGCTATAACAAATATATAGAAACTTATTTTTACACAATGGGCTAGTTGGACTGGGCATTACTGTTCAACAGGTTTGCCAACCATAGAGAAAGAGGTGGGGAAAGCCCATGGATGCTCTTTTCTTAGATTTTGACTGAAGAACCTCTTTGCCACTGCATATGTAAGATCTCATATTGAAGTTGATAATGAGATCTGTTTGGAGTATTGTTATCATCATGTAATTGAGATACATTTTCTCTTGCAGTTATTACAAGTGGTTGCTGGAATAATCATTTTCTTGTGCATTAATATTTCACAATGCAGATAGTGCAAAGTTCACTATACAACCCTCAACAATGAGCGGAAGGTGGTTGTTGAAGTCCAACATGAGGGCATCAAGGAAGTCATATTAGAGGTAGCCCATGTTTTTAATATTAATATGATTTGGAAGTAAGCTAGCAGTCATATTTTTGGCATAAAACTTATCTCAGGCCTTAAAGAATGCAAAGTTGATATCTTTGTTGAGACTGCATGCTTATCCCTTTTCCTTTCTTTTATTTTATTTGCTACTACAAGTGAAGAGATTATCAATTTTGTAGCCATTGGAGGAGATTGTCACCATCACAGCGGTACGTATGCTCTAATTTTAATTAAGTTCAATTTCATTCAACTTGCTAAATCACTTGCCTATATTTTTAATGCAACTGGCTCATTTAATCTTCTCTAGCATTGGAGCATGATTTAGTGTACATGAGTGGCTGAAGCACCTCTTTAGTCAATTGGCTACAGCTCTGAAATGATGCACTCTTTTAAGAAGGTCCTTTTAGGGTTCCCATGAAAGACATTAATTTTGTTGCAATAAAGATGTCTTTTCTGAGGATATCTTTATAAATACTTTGTTCAATCACCATTGATGGCTGATATGCTTTTCCTACTATTTGCCTGCAAGAAATAGAACTTACTAATGGAATTACTCATTTCTTATGTTTTCGTCTTTTGCACTGAGATTGCTTTTCTATCCAATAAAATTGTTATGGGATGGGTGTAAATGCTTAAGTTTCTCTCAGTGGATAAGTTCATTATTTTTTATCCATCAGATTATCAAATATTGCAAATATTTCTCTCAGTGGCATGAAGATGGTTCTTAAGAGGTTATGGAAAATTGGCAAGATGTGCCTTCTGATCCTCCCAGAAGTCGACGGGTTTTTCCTGTTGGAAGGTTAAATAGATTCCACCCACCTGATGATGATAATGTGTACAGTATGGAACTCAGTGAACTTCTTAGCAGGTATTGGATCACTTCTTTTTTTTGTATGTCTTTAGTTATTTTTTTTTTGTCTTGAGCTATTTAGTTCCTTCCTGATGGATAATGTCTGTGGTTTTTAGGTTATATTTTTTTAACTGACTCTGTTGTTGTTTCAGGAGAAGTGTCTCTAATCTTCTTCATAGTGGATTCCGTGAAAGTTTAGACCAATTAATACAGTCTTATTTTCAAAGGCAAGGCTGTTCTCCCATTAACTAGGATCTGCTAAGAACATTGCCTACTGCTTCACCAGAGGAAAATCAGGAGCAGCAAAGAGATGATCAGAATGATAATCAACCAGAAAATTTGGCCAGACCACCACTTGTGCTTCCATCTCCTCCAGCACCACAACCGCTTTGGCACCAGGAACTGCATCATGCTAATTGGCCTCGACACAGCATGCATCATTTAGAAATTGTAAGCAATCTTTCATTTAATGCTTGGATATGAAACCTTGTAAAAGCTGGAAAATTCGTATTCCTCATTGGTTTCATGTAAAGTCAAGCATGAAATATCTTCTACTAGTTCTATTGCACAAGTCCTTGTAACCTTTTGGTCATAATATTCTACTAGTATGCCCTTGAAAGCTTGTTTTGAGCTACTGAAAAGATTTATGGAATCTTCTTTTTTTAAAGATCAGATTTATGAAATCATAGTGGGGTTTTTTTTTTTTTTTTTTTTGAAATAATGAAATGGATTTTCTTTCTTTTCCTTTTGAGGATAGTACCCGAGAATTGAAGCACAAGGATGAGAGAATTGCAGAGATGGAAAAGATCATTCAAGAGAAATCAGATAACATTGCATTGTTGCAGGTTGAGATAGAATCACTTAAGGTGAGATTGAGCTAAAACATGTGATGTTGGATTATCATTTTGAACATTTTTTTTATCATGCAAAAATTATATTAGTTTTAAAGATAAACTTTGTTTTTTCATTGATGGTGTTATCTTCATGTTGGTCTTCCTGCTTTGTAGAAAAAGGGAAGTGTGGATGCTCAAGAGAAGGTGGGAAGGGCTCATACTGCTCAACTCCAAACCTTCTAGAAATCTCATGTAACTTCATTTGAATTTTTCTAAATTTAAGATTTTAATTTCTTTTTCTTTTTCTCTCAAGTCTCCTGTGGGCACAGTATTGGCAGTTTAGGAGATAACAAGTTAGAAGCGTGGGTGGAGCCAACTTGTTCGAAACAACCAATGGAGTTAGGATCAAGACCTGGCAGGTATGAGTGAGTTCTTTCACAAGGATGATTATGTACATATATAAACATATATGCATTGATGTTTATTTCTTTATGTATGTATGCATGTGTATGTATCTGTGCGTGTGTTCATTATCTATGCATGAGTTAAGTGGGCATGTGAGTATTTGTATATAAGAGCTGATCACATATAGGGAACTATACCACAACTAGAGGTGTCGTACCATCTTTCTGGACTCGGATTGCTTACGGTAGAACACGCCATTGATGTTTGTACTATATGTGGAAAAGCTATATGGGCCCCACCTGATGTATCTGTTTTATTAACGCTGTCCATTCATGAATTTCATATCTTTTTAGTGCATGAGCCAAAAAATAAACAAATCCAAAGCTCAAGGGGACACTATGAGGAAACAGTGGGGATTGGATGCCTATACCATTGAAAACTTCTTGGGTACCGAGCTTTAGATCAAGCTAATATTGTGTTTTCCGTCATACAGGTCCGTGTGACCCTATGAATGGGTTGGATAGCAAATAAACATCATTGTGGCCCTAGGATGGTTTAAACAGTGGGTGTCAATATCCTCCCTGCTTCTTACATTGTGGTCCACTTAAGCCTTGGATCCATCTCATTTTTGGGCTCATGCCTTAAAATGATTTGAAAAACATGTGAATGGACAGCATGAATAAAATGCATAAATCATGGTGGGGCACAGAGATCTTTTCCACTTATATATGGTGCTGTGTTGTACACTAGGCAATCGAAGTCCCATCCTTTCCACTAGCACCTAACTAGAGTAGGACGTCAATAACATGAAAACCATAGGCCCCACTATTAAGATCACCCCTATCGCATAGGCGGGGCGAGGTTATTGACATGGGTCCAGTTCTAGGGAATGTTGGTTGGACTAGTGTCTTTAATTGGTCCATTTAAGTTGGTCTTAATTTTGATTTTATTTCTCGTTCTGTTGAATGTAAATGAAGTTTATTTTATTTTTTAACCTTAGAAATTCTCCTTATTAGAATTTCTATATATGTTTCATGTTGATTGAATGTTTTTTTTTCCTATTAGGTGAAAGAAAAATAAAAAGGAAATTACCGCAGTTTTTTTTTTATACAAAAAAGTTTTCGACGGCTATAAGACGTCGATTTTTTCTTTAAAATAATAGATTACCAACGATCTACACTTCTACAACGATCAAGGACGGTTGATTGCCGTCTGGAAATTGTGTAAAATGCACTTAAGATGGCTATGGACCGTGTGTTTTTGAGACGGTCCATCACCGTCCTTTATTAACAACGGTTATGGACTGAGGTTGAACAATTCGACAAGGATCAAGGACGGTCGATTGTCGTCAGAAAAAGGCGTCAAATGCGCTTTAAAGACGGCTAGGGACCATCTGTTTTTGAGACGGTCCATCACTGTGTTTTATTAACGACAGTCATGGACCGTCATGTAAGTTTTAGGACAGTAAAATAAGACGGCTGCTACGACGGTCCGAAACCGTCTGGAACTTATTTTACGACGGCTTTCAACCGTCATTTTTCACTGTTTTGGCGTAGTGGGTGTTGCAGTTGTTAGGCAGTGAATCCAGTATGTGATGCAGAATGATGGATGGAAGACATAGACGCGTCCCGTGACCAACGTGATAAAGTAAATTTACCATATTAGCTGTGAGATCTGATTTGTTGGTGCTACGTGGGTACACATTGGTGCTGAAACTTTGGTGGAGCACTCGGAATCTGTTGGACATTTCGGACACCCGGAGTGCACTTCCATCTATCCACTCGGGATTGGGACCTCGTCACAAATAACGTGTCCAATCAGCCCGTAGAGAAGAATCAAGAAGATTGTCATTAGCTTGGGGGGCTGTGGACATGGGAATCCCAATGAGGTCTGCTATTGTTTGGGCTATGATCTTCACAACACGACCTCTGACAATGACCTCGCACGATGGAGGATTTCCAACAGGGTTGATAATTTTGAACAAGAAGACATACACAACCTCTGGATGTGCCACGCCTCCAAACCGTAGCACACCCTCCCAACCGATCTATGCGAGGAGGGTTGGAATGCCAAACTGCTCCACTGCACGACAGGACTACCTCCTGCTCATAGATGATGGTGCGGGACTGAAAGCAGAATAGTGTAGATGGACTCTCAGGTTGGGCTGGAGGAGCAATAGGAGGTGGAGAACCCTGAGATGGTCGAGTAGTTTGGAGCTTCTTAGTCCTGGAGGTGGTGGATGACCCCGCAACCATCTTGGATTTTCCTTTAGGGTCTTTAGGCATCTTTTGGAAAGATTGTAGGAATGGTGGAACAATGATCAGACCAAGATGGATAGGAAGGAAATGATCTATCAGGAAGAGCTCCAAATCCCTAATAATGAGAAGCCAGTAGAGAAAGGGGGAAGAAGCAATCGAACTGACAAATCTGGAATCCTTACCTAGGAGACATGGGAAACCACTATTTCTGCAAATGAGGACAGTTGGAGTGCAGGCCGAGCTACAGTCCGTTCATAAGAAAATGCCCTACCCGACGATTTTGGAAAGAAACAGGAAAATAGGGCAGAATGAACAGAGCTCGCGTATATAGCCATCGGATCCCCGATATTTCCGATTGATCGGAAATGTCTCCAGTGACATTTGGACAGAAAACTCCTTTCAGCATGTTACAAATGATGAGTCAGCCTAGTTAGGAAGGATGTATGCTTGAAAATATTGATCATCATTCACTTATATGAGGCTTATTCCTCAGATATACCTATATGCACATGATTTTTCCAACCGACTAGAGTGAGCATACCCCGATAGACTTCCGAAGGTATTCAAACCTTGTGGAATCTAACGGCTTTGTAAGAATGTCGGCCAATTGCCGCTCGGTTTGGATGTATTCAAGATTGACCACTTTTTCTTCAATTAATTCTCTTATAAAATGGTGCCGGATGTCGATATGCTTCGTTCGAGAATGTTGAACAGGATTTTTTGAAATATTAATGGTGCTTGTGTTGTCACAAAAGAGTGTCACTTCGTCCTGATTAATACCATAATCCTTCAACATCTGCTTCATCCAAAGTAGTTGAGCGCAGCAACTACCGGCAGCAATATATTCAGCTTCAGCAGTGGACAATGAGATGGAGTTTTTCTTTTTGCTATGCCAAGCAACTAAGCAGTTTTCGATGTAAAAACATCCACCGCTTGTGGATTTTCGATCATCCATATTTCCTGCCCAATCGGCATCGGAGTACCCCGTAATGATGGATGAGGTGTCAAAGGGGTACCACAAGCCATATTCAGTTGTGCAGGCCACATATTTGATCATTCTTTTTACAGCAATGAGATGTGATTCCCTAGGATCGGCTTGAAATCTAACACACGCCCCTACGCTAAAAGCAATATCGGGTCTACTTGCTGTGAGGTAGAGGAGACTCCCAATCATACTTCTATATAAATGTTGGTCAACACTTTTGCCTGACAAGTCTTTGGAAAGTTTAATGGTAGTGGCCATAAGCGTGGTGTGTGATCGACCCAAGTCTAGCCCAAACCTCTTGACCAAATCTTTTGCATACTTAGTTTGGTTGATGAAGATTCCATTTTTCAGTTGTTTAACTTGCAATCCTAGGAAAAAATTCTGTTCGCCTACCAAACTCATCACAAATTTAGATTTCATTAATTCAGCAAATAAGCCAGAAAATTCTTCACAGTTTGAGCCAAATACAATATCATCCACATAAATCTAAGCAATGAGAAATGAATCAGTCGTCCTTTTAACAAATAGGGTTTTGTCAACACTCCCCCTAACAAACTTGTGAGCAATTAGAAATTGAGTAAGACGTTCATACTATGCTCAGGGGGCTTGTTTTAACCCATAGAGAGCCTTTTTCAATCGGTAGACTCTTTGAGGATAACTAGGGTCCACAAACCCTTTGGGTTGTTCAACATAAACTTCCTCATCAAGTATACCATTTAGAAAGGCACTCTTCACGTCCATTTGAAATAATTTGAATTTGAGTGCACATGCTATGGACATGAGAATTCGGATGGATTCTAGTCTAGCAACCGAGGCAAAAGTTTCATCAAAATCAATTCCCTCGATTTGAGAGTACCCTTGAGCTACAAGACGTGCTTTGTTTCGAGTCACATTGCCAGATTCATTTGTTTTGTTCTTGAAGATCCATTTAGTTCCAATGACATTCTTCTCATATGGTCTTTCAACCAGAAACCAAACTTCATTTCTGGTGAACTGTTGAAGTTCCTCTTGCATTGCAAGTATCCAAAACTCATCATTGAGAGCCTCATTTATATTTTTTGGTTCAATCTTTGAGGTGAAGCACACATGACTATTGATGGCCTCAAGTTGTCTCCTAATCTTGACTCCAACATCCGGATCTCCAATGATTTGATTGAGGGGATGATCCTTAAGATGTGGAACATTTCCAGAAGCTATTAAGGCATTGGGAGTGGGAGATTTTTCAACAAGTTTACCTATGTGGCATGGTTCTCCCACTTCGTCATCATCAAGTCTTGTATCTTCTTGGGATTGGTCATCAATGATAACATTTATGGATTCTTGAGTTGTTTTAGTCCTTGTGTTATAGACTCTATAGCCACGACTATCAGAAGCATATCCTAGAAATATTCCCTCATCGCTCTTAGAGTCAAATTTTCCTAGATTTTCTCGATCACGAAGGATGTGGCATTTGCTACCAAAGACCCTAAAGTACTTGATGTTTGGAACTTTTCCATTCCACAGCTCATATGGGGTTTTATCTAGGCCAGCTCTCAAGTAAACTTGATTAATGATGTGACAAGCTATATTCACTGCTTCGGCCCACAGATTTTTTGCTATATTTCTGCTGTTCATCATAATTGTGGCCATGTCAAGTAGAACTCTATTTTTCCTCTTTGCTACTCCATTCTGTTGAGGAGTTTTTGGGGCTGAGAACTCATGTTTGATGCCTAGATTTTCGCAGAATTGTTCAAATTGTCCATCCTCGAATTCTCGCCCATGATCACTCCTAATACGTTTTACTGTACACTCCTTCTCATTGTGGAGTCGTTTCATGAGTTTCTCAAATTCCTCAAATGTATCAGACTTTTCTTTAAAAAATACACCCCAAGTGTAGCGGGAGTAGTCATCAACGATAACAAAGAAGTACCTCTTACCACCTTGACTCATCACTCTTGTGGGACCTATGAGATCCATGTGGAGTAGATCAAGGGGTTTTGATGTAGCAATGATGGATGTCTTCTTATGTGCAACTTTAATTTGTTTACCTTTCAAGCACTCTGCACATACTTCTTTTGGTTTCTTCCCTATCTTAGGTAATCCTCTCACTAATTTCTTTTTACTCAACCTAGCAAGGTTCCTATAATGGACATGACCAAGCCGTTGATGCCATAACTCAGTTTCATCATTAATGGCCATGTGGCATACGACAGATGGTCCCTCATCACCCTTGTTTTCAATAACATAGCAGTTATCTCCAGTTCGAAGCCCTTTTAATATCAATTTTCCAGTTTGGTCCATAATTTCGCACATTTCTTTGGAGAATTTTACGGAATGCTGTTCATCACATATTTGAGAGATGCTTAATAGATTATGTTTCAAACCGTCAACACACAGTACATCCTCAATTTTGGGTAATCCTGGCCCGGTGATGGTTCCCTTTCCAACAATTTTGGCAACGCTCCTATCTCCAAAGGTAACGTACCATCAAACTCAGCATAATCACAAAACTGAGTCCTATCACCTGTCATGCGTTGGGAGCATCCACTATCAAGATACCACCTAGTGTTTCTTCCAGCTCTAAGGGCTGTATGGATAACAAGCATTTGTTCTTTACTACCCATTTAGATACTACCCTTTTTGGAGAACCAGGCTTCTTGGTTGATTCTAGAGATGTCATCGTTTGAGCATAAGGTGTTGAGTTTTTTTCTTTGCTTGATTTCTCTTTCATCAGCTCCATGGTTCTTTTGTTTAACTGTTTTACCATTTCAAGGAGCTCTTCCATTCTTTTGTCTTTCTTAGGTGGAGTGGGATAATTTCTCCTCATGTTTCCATTTTTGCATGGTGTTTGTTTTGGAGGACTCCACATATGATTCATCCTTTTTCCGGTAGGTACAAATTTACCTTTCAAGTTCCGAACCGGATTTTTAAAGATCAAGCATTAAAACTTCAAATGTCCAACATCTCCGCATGCATGGCATATAGGTAAATTTTTCTTAGCGCTTCCTGATGCATTCCTAATCTTTTCAAGTTCTGGGTTACTAACCTTAGTTTGCTCACCATAGCCTAGCCCTCTTGTATTCCTACAAGGCTTATCTGATTTAAGGATATCGTCTAGTTTTTCTCTACTCTGAGCAAATCTTTAATTGAGTTGATGTTCTTAATTAAGCTACAAGGTTAGACATTGATTTATAGATTTTGCCTTTTTCAGCTCATCTTCTAGGGTATTAATTTTGTCTTGAGCTGCTTTGTTTTTCCTTTCCAAGTCACAGATCTGAAAGTGAAATCTGTTGTTTTCTCCTTTCACTTCTTGCATTTCATCAGCTAATTTGTTGTTGTCAATATTAGCTTGGCTCAACTTCTTGGTAAGAAGGATACTTTGACGAAATAACTCATCATAGGCAACTTGCAAACCTTCATTATCATCCTCGTCATCATCGGAGGATGTCACATTGTTTTCTAATGACTCATGATCATCCTTGTCTCTTACGCCTTGTATGTCTGGGACAATCTTCGAGATAGAGGCCATCAAAATTTTAACTGATCCTCTCCCATCACTTTGATATTCATCTGATTCTGAATCTGAACTCTCGAGGTTATCCCATGTGGCTGCCATTGCTTTCTTTTTTAATTTTTCTTTGCCAGGAGCTTGATAGTTAGAGGCAATATAACCATAGCGTCCACAGTTGTAGCACTTAGGATCTTTTGGCTTGTTGTAAGATTTTCCTGTATAGCGCTTTTTATCAAAAGATTTGCTATTTTTGTCAACCCTCTTTCCTTTGTTTTTGAAGAATTTTCTAAACTTCTTGGCCATAAGAGCCATTTCATTCATATCCATTTCTTCATCACTATCAACTACAAATTCTTATGTAGTGTGTGAAGTTTTCAGCATTGTGTTTCTACTTTTTGGGGATTTCTTGAAATGAAGTTCATGGGTTTGTAGAGATCTTAGTAATTCTTCTATTCTCATAGTATCAATATCTCTACATTCCTCAATAGTTATGAACTTGGAGGAGAATCGTTCCGGTAAGGATCTTAGAATTTTCCTACAAATGCGCGGATCCGATATCCTCTCCCCCAATCCCCACATAGCATTGGTGACATCGCTCAGCCAGGTGTAAAAGTCCATGAAGTTCTCATGTTCTTCCATTTTCATATTCTCAAATTGAGTAGTCAAGAGCTGAAGTTTTGACCTCTTGACTGTACTAGTCCCTTCATGAGTAGTTTCAAAGATGTCCCATGCTTCCTTAGCAGTTGTACAATTACAAATTCTTTTGAACTCATCTGCTGAAACGGCACAAAAGATAGCATTGAGTGCCTTTGCATTGCTAATGTATCTCAGTTGTTCAAGATCAGTCCATAAATCATCAGGTTTGACTGTGGTGGTGGTGACCCCATCTGTGACTGTGCTCAAGAGGGGTATTTCATATTTGATTTCCACAGACCTCCATGTTGCATGATCTAATGATTGCAAGAAGACTCTCATTCTTGCTTTCCAATATGCATAGTTTGATCCATCAAAATATGGAGGTTTGGAAATGTTCACTCGCCTCAAGTGTAAGGCTGCGATGTAGTAATAAAACTCGGTAAGACCGAGGTCGATCCACAGGGAATTAGAAACAACTTTCAAACTATTTCAGCAACTCAGTTTGCAATAGATATGAGGATTCAATTGAGTAATTAAACTAAAACAGTAACTTAATGAAAACCAGTAATTTAAGGTACTAAGGCATTCAAGGATCCACTTGTAGCAATCCCATGTCAATCCAATCAAGCCAAGTATAGAACACAACTATATTTGAAGTCCTATCTCTCATCTAGTTGGAAAATAAAGCATTCAAACACATTCAATTCCATTCAAGTTGAACTTCCAAGTTCTAGTCCCATTCAACACATGTAGATTTCAAAATCATAGCCTTCGGAGTAACAGCCATGCCTATGGACTATGGCCTGCTCAAGGATTACTATAATTCGAATCTAAACACCACAACATATGATAATCTCAGAGAATTGCAAGGAATTCATGTCCGGAGCACATGAACTCTCATAAAACATCTCAAACTACCAACTTAAGGGACTAAAATATTAAAAACCCAAACTTGAATTGAAATTACTTGAATTAAACTGAATCAAACATGAAATTAGCTACAAGCTTCACCTCTCAGCTTTAGCTGAGAGATTCTAGCTGAGCATTGTCATACTACAACTAGAACTCAAATAAGAAAGCATAAAAACTAGAAAAATCGAAAATTGGAGGGTTGCTGAAGCTCCACGACAACTTCCGTCCTCTCCCACGACCTTCCTTGGCTTCTATGATCCTCTAGGAAGAGCCCCTAGGTGTCCTTTTATAGTGTGGAAGCCCTTTGCGTCGGAAACATCCAGAAATTGTGTAAGGTTACGCACTGCGCAGAAAATCTCGGAGTTTCACGGAGAAGCTTTATTACGCAGACGACCGGTCGCACGACCGGTCGCAAAACGTCCAAAAATAGTCCAGCGAGTTTTTCCAAAATTCTGTCTTTAAAATTTAACCGGTCGCACGACCGGTCGTGAATGGTCTAGTGACCTTCTGTGACAATTCTTCTTCTGTGCATAATCGGACCGGTCGGACGACCGATCCTGGCCATGGACGACTGGTTGTACGACCGGTCTTGGCCTCTGTTTCTGCTTTCTCCTTTTGCTTCTTTCTTCCTTTCTTCTCCTCTCTTTCTACTTTCTTTTGTCCTTCTTTCTTCTTCATCCAATGGCTTCAAATGGCTCTTTTTAGTCTCTAATTGGGTGAATTTCGCTCTCATTCCTGAAATCACAAAACATGCATTAGATAGGCCTTTTAAGCATGAAAATCGTGCATATAATGTGATGTACTGGGCAATGCAATGTATAAATTGGAGGTTTAACACACCCCCCAACCAGCTTTTTGCTAGTCCCGAGCAAAACATGCGTGAATAAATTCAAACCTCTAAACCCAACTCTCTTTCAAAAACCATGTTTCTATCCATTCCAAGACACACAAGTATAAAATTTGGAGAAACTAGGTGATAGAAATTGCAAACTTAAACTCTCAAAGCATAAGAAGTGTCTACATGAAATTCCCGCTGATTGATTGATAAATAGAAGAACTCGAACAATTTCAACCCAGTGTGCATAGTGAAAGTTCATCTCATGAGTTTCTGGGATTGTATTCTTCATAGATCAACTAAACTGTAGATCTCAAGGTGTGCCGAGTACCAACAAGCCTATGACAGGAATTTGTCTTACCTTCCTTCCAACGGCTTTCACACTGCGTCCCATTTCCGGCTTTGGTTACGGGTAAACCATCCCCAGGTTGGTAATAGGTAGCCCTTTTCAGAATTTTCCACCATTTTTCCTTCATTCCCGATTTCATCCTTTCTTTTCCTTTTTCTTTTAATTTAGATAGGATTTTTAAAAATCCATATCTTTCATTATTTTCCCATGGATAAGGATGGACAAAATACCCAGCTTGGTTTCTCAACACCTTTTAAATCAACGTCTAGCTCATCCATAAATCACATAATCCTTTCAACCCATGAAAATCGTGTAATGTGAACTAGGTGTAAAAAGTGTTCAAATTTTCTATCAATCACAACAATAGGGGAAATAGCATATAAAACCATTATGTTGGGAGAAATTCAAGACTTACAACATCACACACTTCGTATCTCCTCTTCTCATACTCATATCATCTCGAGTGCATAGAAATAAAGTTTTCTAAAAGAGTTTTGAAATTTTAGAAAATTCAAAAAATTTGCGCATATGAGGCTCGAAATGTTGCAACATGCTAGATGAAGAATCTCATCTCACCCCCCAACAAAATCTTGCATTGTCCTCAATGTAAAAAGATATGTAATGAGCATGAACATGAGAGTAATGGTAAAATATGAGAGAGTGAGAACAATATTACCTGAGAGAGCGATCATGGAAGTCTTCAACCCAACAACTAAAGCTACTTAAAATAGTAAAACTATATAAACTAAACCTAATCTACGGAAAGCAATAAAGATAACTAACCTGTCCTTTTAAAAAAGGGGATCTCCATCAGACTGGGAGATCGATTATCATGATAACATCCTAAAGGATAAAAGTTGAGCAGGATAATCAAGTGGTGTAACAAATTTTTCAGTAGAACTAACCACCATCCTGCTTTGAAAAGTACATTGGTGACATCAACCAGTCTAACCCATCGAAAATCCTGCTGAAAAATTTCAGCGGGTTCTTCAACCCAATTGTCACATGTACTAGGAAAGGAGAATTGCATTGGTTTGAAATCATTGAATATGGATCTCCTTTCCTTCTTGTCTGGGCAAAAATTATTCAAATATGGATCATCCTAGAAGTGTTCTTCTGTTTGAACAAACCAAAGAGATGTGGAGACTTGTATTTCTTTTTCACAAGTCGATATGATCTCCACAAAATCAGATATCACTGGTGCTTCCACAATTGAATTTTCAGTTTGGTGTTCTGTGGAAGGAAACTTTTTAGGCATCAGGGAGGTCTCTTTCAATGCACAATATCCTGAATCATGGGATCATCCCAATCCTCAAAATACGTTAAACACTCCTTTTGCTTCTTTCTTCCTTTCTTCTCCTCTCTTTATACTTTCTTTGGTCCTTCTTTCTTCTTCATCCAATGGCTTCAAATGGCTCTTTTTAGTCTCCAATTGGGTGAATTCCGCTCTCATTCCTGAAATCACAAAACATGCATTAGATAGGCCTTTTAAGCATGAAAACCGTGCATATAATGTGATGTACTGGGCAATGCAATGTATAAATTGGAGGTTCAACAGGAAACCATACTAGAATCCCCTTTTGACATGATTTCAAGCTTTTAAAAATGGATCACACTCCGGGCTGTTACGCCTTTGAGGAGGAACCCGCTCTGATACCAATTGAAAATGCGGTATAAGTTTGATTACCGCTTTTGTAGAAGCAAGAAACAGGTTTCCTTATCCTAGAGGGGGGTGAATAGGACACTTTTTTAAAATTACCAAATTACACACTTGTAAACATGCAAAGTATTCTTAGAGAACTTGCTTCAAGCACAAGATATGCAGAATATTAATTAATAAAAACACTAGTGAAAAAAGTAAAGCAGTTCATCCATTCATCACACAACAAGAGATTTTTATAGTAGTTCGATTATGTACCTACTCCACTCCCGGCTGATCCACTCACTCCTTGAGTGGCTGGATTTCACTATCTCTATGGTTTTAAATGAGGTTAACCATAAACCTTAACAGCCTACAAAAGGACTTAGACCTTAACACATGGATTCATCCTTCCACAGGATTAATCCATGAACCACTTTGTCCTACACAAGGGCTTGTCCTACTCAAGGACTTGTCCTACGTAAGGACTCTACCGAGTTTGGGTCTTCAAACTCTGAAACCCAAATCTCAAGTTTGAGGAGGTTTCTTGGACTCGAAAGACTAAATATACTCAGCTGATTGAGCCCCTTGATGATGCCTTTATTGAAGAAGCTTCAGCTTGCACGGAAGATACCTTCTTCAGCTCCCTCGATCAGCAACCTTGCTACGGATGACTTCTTGTAGATTCCAAGGTGAGGGATTAGGGTTTGGTTAAGGCTATATTGGGATATGGCTTTTATATGAGGAGTAGCTTCTACCTAAACCACCATTAATGACATTGATGATAAGAATATAACTTTGAGAGGTAGGTCAAGATGCCATTAAAGAGGGGTTGAGTTCATGATTCAATCCAAGCTTTGAATGCTCTTCAATGTTGGTCAAATCAACATGGATTGAAGTATGAACTCAACAAATCAAAGGGAATGAGAGAAGGAGATCTCAAGGAGAAAGCACAAACAAACCCTAAATGATGCTTAAGATAATCCACAGAAGATCCAACCGAGTTCCATATATAGAGATGACTTTTAACGGTCAGAAAACGGTCACCTCGATAGGATCCGATCGATCGGACATAAGTATCAGCTTGTTTTAAATTTTTGTTGAAAAACAGGTTCTCCGATTGATCGGAGGACCCTGTCCGATTGATCGGACAGATGGTCCAATTGATCATAATTTCTTCTAGAGAGTTTATGTGATTTTCTGGATTTTCGTCCGATGGATCGGATGTCCTTCCGATTGATCGGAGCACCCTGTCCGATTGATCGGACAGATGGTCCGATTGATCGTAATTTCTTCCAGAGAGTTTATGTGATTTTCTGGATTTCGTCCGATGGATCGGATCATTCTCCGATTGATCGGAGCATTCTGTCCGATTGATCGGAAGCCCTCCGAGTGATCGAAAAAATGTCCAGAGAGATTTTCAAAGTTGCTGGACAAATCTCCGATTGATCGGACATAACTTCCGATTGATCGGACACCTATCGGACACAGCTCCGATGGATCGGACACCTATCGGAGACAGCAGATATACTATTTTTCATGTTTTAAGCAACAACTGTCATAATGGACACTTCCATAGCTGATCTTTATGGAAGGTGGACTATAGATGGGGCTAAGGATGCAACAAGGAAGGATTGGGCCATCTATAGAGGGGTTTTGGGATTAAAGGTTTGGATGAAGAGGCTTGAAGCTTGACTGGATGAGTGATCTTCTTGAGTAGCTTCTGTCTTCAGCCGCAAGCAGACTTGACGACACACTAACCATGGTAATTGACAAATCTTTGCATTGACAGCGAATGGTCAGCGATTAAAGCAATTCTTTGAGAAGTTTCCTTCAGAAGGTATGTCCATACCTCTGACTGATCTTGTGTATCAGGATGTTTGATCTCCTAGTCTGATGGAGGTATAGAGTAGTTAGGATTAGGATTTTGTTACTTTTGTTTACTTTTTCATAGGTTTGTTAGAAGGAGATAGAATTCCACTTTTCATTCTCTCAGGTACTATCATTGCTCACTCCCCTTTATTTTTGAATTGCTCTCATGTTTTGCTCATTGCATGTCTTTTACATTGAGGACAATGCAAGATTTGGTTGGGAGGTGTAAGATCAGTAGGATAAATCCAGTGTTTTGTAACATCTCGAGCAATTATGTAGGAACTTTTTTAATTTTTCAAAATTCAAAATTCCGTTGGAAAACTTTGTTTCTATGCATTTGGGATGGTGTGAGTATAAGAAAAAAGAAAAGTAAAGTGAGTGAAGTTGAATATCTTGAGCAATCTCTAAGATACTAGTTTTATATGTGAATTCTCCTATTTTTATGATTGATAGAATTTTTAAATACTTTTATACCTAGTTCACATTACATGATTCTCATGCTTTGAAAGGATTATGTAGAATTGTGAATTGGTGAAGTTTGGATTTGAGGCGTTGAGAAACCAAGCCGGGGTACTTTGTCCATCCTTGTCCATGGGAAAATAACGAAAGATATGGATTTCTAAAAATCCTATCTAAGGAAAAAGAAAACGGAAAGGAAGGATGAAAATATGGGAATGATGGAGAATATGGTGGAAAATTCTGAAAAGGGCTACCTATTACCAACCGAGGGATGGTCTACCTGTAACCAAAGTCGGAAATGGGACGTAGTGTGAAAGCCGTCGGAAGAACGGTAAGGCAAATTCCTATCATAGGCTTGTTGTTGATTTATACACCGTTGAATCCATACCTTAAGTAATTCACAAGGAAGGTAACCCCGGAAATCCATGAGATGAACATTGACCGAGCACACTAGGTTAAATTGTTTGTATTCTTCTATTTATCAATCAATCAGCGGGAATTTCATATAAGTACTTGTTATGTTATGCGAAGGTTAAGATCTCAACTTCTATCACTAAGTTTTCCTGATTCTTGCACTTGTATATCATTAAGTATATAGAACATGGTTTCTGAAGGAGAGTTGGGTTTTAAAGAATGAAATTTGTTTCACGCATGTTTTACTCGGGACTAGCAAAATGCTGGTTAAGGGGTGTGTTGAGCTCTTAAATGTACATATTCTAACCCCATTTTATCACTAATTATGCTTGAAATACATGATTAAAGGCTTAACTAATGCATGGTTTTGTGGTTATAGGAATAAGAGAGAGCATTCATCGATTGAAGACTCAAAGACGCTATTTACAAGCATTGATGATCACAAGATCAAGTGTCGAAAGATGGAAGAAAGAAGCAAAGGAGAGAAGAAAAAAGACAAAAGAATACACTGAAGACCGGTCGTCCATAGCCCAGGACCGGTC
Organism: Liriodendron chinense; assembly: GCA_003013855.2. Taxonomy (NCBI): domain Eukaryota; kingdom Viridiplantae; phylum Streptophyta; class Magnoliopsida; order Magnoliales; family Magnoliaceae; genus Liriodendron; species Liriodendron chinense. The sequence continues at coordinate 1,513,982 of ML058434.1, read as the reverse complement.
GTCCGACCGATCCGAATACTCAACAGAAGAGGGCCTTACTGCAAACTTGGATGGACAATCCACGACCGGTCGTCCGCTGCTCAGACCGGTCATGCGACCGGTCCTTGAATTAAATTTTTAGGTTTGAATTTCTGAAAAACTTACTGGACAGTTTTTGCATTTTTGAGACCGGTCGTCCAGGAGCTTAGACCGGTCGTGCGACCGGTCGTCTGCGTAATAGAACTTGTCCGTGAAGCTCTGATTTTCTCTGTGCAGTCCGGGATTTCTTGCGCAATCCGGAACCTTCTGCACTATTATATAAAAGGGGACCTAGGGCTTCTTCCTAAAGGATCCTAGAAGAGATTAAGCACGGTGGGAGACGGCGGAAGTCAGATTCGGAGTTCTACAACTCCTCGTAGTTTGTGTTTTCTAGTTTATGTTTTTAGTTGTTTTCATGTTTCCTTGGATCATGAACGGCTAAACCTCTTAGCTAGGGCTAAGAGGTGAAGCTTGTAGTGAATCTAAGATGTTTCAATTCGTTTGATTTGGTTTCAAGTTGGATTATTAGTGAAGAACAATGGTTTGAAGTTTAAATAAAATTCTAAGTAGTTTTTCTTAATCTTATGATGGCTCATGGATGTTTAGAAGAATTGTTTGAGTTCTTAATTGTTTTGAGTTGTTCTAGACCTGTATGATCCGAGGAATTGGATTCAATACGCTCTAGACATATGATCCTCATGTGGGAACTTCATGCCAAAGTCTATTTTTCTGAAAATTCTGGATTATGTGAGATTGTGTATGTGATTTGGATCAAGTTCAAATCATGATCTAATTATACTTAGTGACAGAGTTTAATGATGATTATGATTGCGATCTTAACCCATTGAAATTAGGATTGACCTATGCAATTGAGTGTGCTCAAGTCCTAGCTTGAATTGAGAGAATCATATACATGATTCACTCATATACCAGATTACTTGTTTTAACTGCTCTATCATCCGACTAGATAGAACTTAATTTCGATTCTAGTTGAGAAAGTGAGAAACCACAGTGAATTGAGTATCAAGGATGGCTACAAGTGGATCCTTGAACCCCTAGTGCCTTTTTATTAACTGATTATCTTCAGTTTAGTTCAAAATTGTAATATTCATCAAATAACTAAAATTCTGTTAGTTAGCTCTTCAATAGAAACCATTAGAAGTGTTTTGTGATTTCCTACATAAGTCCCTATGGATCGACCTCGGTCTTACCGGGATTATTACTACATCGCAACCCTACACTTGGGGAAGTGAATAGCCTTGGTTCTTTTAGGTGACCGAGACTGTCGCGCAACGTAATCCCGGAGATGTCCCTTTCGAATTAGAGCTTCAATGTGATCTTTCAATGATATACAATCTTGGGTGTTATGCCCATGATCTTTGTGGAAATAGCAAAACTTTCTCTTGTCTCTTTTTTCAAGATTGGACTTGATCCTTGGAGGCCACTTCACATAAGATTTGTGCTTGATCTCCATTAATACTTTCTCAGGAGATTGGTTGAGAGGTGTATAATTATGATATCTACCAGAATAGAGCTTCTTAGGAGAACGATCCAGTCGATCGCGCCGATATTTCTTATCAGGAGGAGAGATCTCCTCAGACTTATGCTTCTTGCCCTGTATACCATGACGTGCCAAAGCGACTTCTTCCTCATTGATGTATTTTTTAGCCTTGGCTTGGAATTCTGTCATGGTTTTAGAAGGGTTTTTGTTCAGGGCAAACCAGAATTTTTCGTTTGTAATTCCGGCTATAAGGGTGGTGAGGCCTTTGTCTTCGGTATAACCTTCAGTTTGGACTGCTTTTGCAGTGAACCAGACTGTGAACTCCATAATTTTTTCCCCATGTTGTTGCTTTATATCTGTTAAATGCGATGCCAGCTTTTTGGTGCGGATGCTTCCCATGAACTGAGAGAGGAAGACATCCGATAATTTGGAGAAGGATCCGATAGATTGAGGTTTTAGGCCTCGAAACCATGTACGTGCTGCATCCTTTAGAGTTAAGGAAAAAGCCCTACACATAATTTCTGAACAATATCCCTATAGCTCCATAAGAGACTTGTACGTCTCCAGATGTTCGAGAGGATCGTCGGTGCCCGTATATGTTCACTCCCCAAGTGTAGGGTTGCGAAGTAGTAATAATTCGGAAAGACCGAGTATTGTTCCCACAGAGATTTATGAATGGGTATTCTCAGAATTTAACTAAAACAACTAATAATTAAGATCCTATTAAGAACTAAAACTAGAAAATAGTGATTTGGGTTTAAACAGTGAATGGTTAAGGTACTTTCAATCTAAAAAGGCACTAGAGCGCCAAGGATCCACTTTTGATAAGTTTCAATGCATCAACACAACTAGGTCTCTCATAACTCAATCGGAATCGAATTCATATCTCTATCCGACCGGAATATAGAGCGGTTAAATCAACAATCATCTAAAACAAGTGCTTATTTATTGATTTGATTCCCACAACCATGCTCAGGCCTTGGGCACACTCAATTGTGTAGGCCAAGCCTCTTTCCAATCTAGTTGAGATTCATAATCATAGCTTTCACCAAATCCTGTCACTAGACCTGATTACAACTCATGATTAGAACTCTAATTAAATCAAAATCAATCAATAAACAACTATTCCAGATTATACAACAAAAGATAAGAACTTTAGTTGAATGAGTTCCCACATGAAAATCAGGCCATTGCATACAAGGCAATCAAAGCGTCTACCATGCTCGGAGTCGATGGTAGATCAATGAACTACACAAACATAAACAATGCTCAAAAGCTAAGATACTAAGTCAGGATCACTAAGAATCACATGAGCCCGGAGTCATCAAGAGATCAAAGTAAAAAACCAAAATAGTACTTGATTCAAACTCATATTAAACTAAAATTCATCAATTAAAACATGAAAGGAAACCTAGGTTGCATCAATCCATCAAAAACGAATCAAAAGCTTCACCTCTTAGCCCTAGCTAAGAGGTTTTAGTTCATCTTTAACATCCTTGAACTAGAAGCCTCTAAAAACATAAAAACTAACTAATACAGGAAGAAAACTAGAAATCCGAAGTAGAATCTAGTCTCCTTAGCAATCCCCACGTTCTAGCCTCCTTTGGTATGAAGGGAAGACATCCTTTTATAGCTTGGAGGAGTCCAATACGCAAGAGAATTCCAGATTTTGCGTAAAGCTACGCAATTGCGCAGAGAATTTCGGAATCCCGAAATAGAAATAGCCTATTTACACTTGGCCGACCGGTCTGGACCGGTCGGACTGGCCTGGCCGGCCGGTCACGACTGGTCTGGCTTGAGAATCTCTTTAGTCCAGTAGCTATGCCCGACCGGTCTTGACCGGTCGGGCTGGCAGTCCATTCGTCCAGTGCCTTCCTTGATGTGGCCGACCGGTCTTGACTGGTCGGGCTTCCTTGGCCGACCGGTCAAGACCGGTCTAGCCTCCTTCCTTCTTTATTTCTTTCTTTCTTTCTTCTTTTTCTCTTCTCTCCTTGCTTTCTTCTCTTTGATCTTCCTTCATGCTTGATCCAATGGTCTTTAACGCTCATAAAAGACTCCATTTAGTCTTCAATTTGTGAAATCTCCCTCTTATTCCTACAATCACAAATCATGCCTTAGAATAGTCCTTTAACATGTAAACCTGTGCATAATGAGTGATGAATTGGGGTTAGAATATGCACAATTAAGAGCTCAACACACCCCGCAACCAGCATTTTGCTAGTCCCGAGCAAAACATGGGTGAAACAAGTTTCATTCTCCAAAACCCAACTCTCCTCTAGAAACTATTCTTCTATACATTCCAAGACACATAAGTGTAAAAATTAGAGAAATTTGGTGATAAAGGTTGAAACCTTAAACTCTCGGAACATAATAAGTGTTTATATGAAATTCCCGCTGATTGATTGACAAATAGAAGAACTTGAACAAATTCAACCCAGTGTGCATAGTGAAGGTTCATCTTATGAGTTTCCGGGATTATCTTCTTCATAGATCAACTAAACTATAGATGTCAAGGTGTATAGAGCAACACAAACTTATGACAGGAATTTGCCTTACCGTCCTTCTGACGACTTTCACACTACGTCCCATTTTCGGCTTTGGTTACGGGTAGACCATCCCCCGGTTGATAGTAGGTAGCCCTAATCGAAATTTCCACCATTTTCCCATCATTCCCAATTTCATCCTTCCTTTTCCTTTTTCTTTTATATTAGATAGGATTTTTAGAAATCCATATCTTTCGTTATTTTCCCATGGACAAGGATGGACAAAGTACCCCGGCTTGGTTTCTCAATACCTCAAATCAGAGTCTAGCTAATCCATAAATCACATAATCCTTTCAAATCATGAAAATCGTGTAATGTGAACTAGGTGCAAAAGGTGTTCAAATTTTCTATCAATCATAAAAATAGGTGAATTCACATATAAAAATATTATATTAGGAGAAGTTCAAAGCTTGCAACATCCCTCACTTCATATCTCATCTTCTTATACCCATGCTTTCTCGAATGCATAGAATCAAAGTTTTCCAAAAGAGTTTTGAATTTTAGAAAAATCGAAAAATTTCTACATCTTTGCTCGAAATGTCACAAAAGCTAGCAGATTCATCATCTAAGGAGTCTCACCCCCCAACCAAAACTTCACATTGTCCTCAATGTAATAAGATATGCAATATGCATGACATGAGAGCAATGACATAAAACAAAGGAGAGTGAGAAAGAGAGATATCACCTGGAGCATATATTTCATGGCAAGATTAGCTTTTTGAAGATGGATTACTTCACAACTAAATCAACTATCAAAGCAAATCCTAATGGGAGAGCATTCTAGCAAATTATCCTCTGTCAGACTAGGAGGTTAATCCTAACAACTCATCCAAAAGCATAAAGTCAAGCAGAATCATTAGATGGATCAAAAGGTTTCGCAGTAATGTCATCCAATATCCTGCTTTACAATAAACATGTGTGTGATTAATGGAGATAAGCCACTCTAAATCCCAAAAAGGAATTTCAGCGGGTTCCTTAATGTTTTCACCACATGTATAAGAGGAGACATCATCATATTCAACAGAAAAAATATGTCTCCATTCAGATTTTCCTAGGCATTTATATTGCAAGTAAGGATCATCCCAGGGTTGGTGGAGTTCGGTATGCATGATCCACAATGGTGTGGAAATTTGAATTGATTTCTCAGCGCAAAAGGTATTGTTTCCACATCCTTCTCTCGGCTAACGTCATTTGCCGATACCAATTCGAAAAGTGTGACCATATCCCTTATCATATCATCATTCTCATCAAGGGAGTGAGTCACTTCTTCGTTTAAGGGACCGGAGTAAAAAGTTGAGAGGGACTCATTTTCCACAATAGAATTGATCATATTTATTTCGTGGACCTCCTCATCCTCATCCTCATGTTGGTTGTCAATATTGAAAGCATTCAACTCAATTGTCATATTGCCAAAAGACATTTGGATGACCCCACTCCTACAATTTATGATAGCATTTGATGTAGCTAGGAATGGGCGGCCAAGTATGACAGGAATTTAGGGGCCAATATTAACCATGGGTCTTGTGTCCAAGACAATAAAGTCCACCGGGTAGTAAACTTTGTCAACTTGGACAAGAACGTCCTCAATCACCCCTCTCGGAATATGAATCGATCGGTCAGCAAGTTGTAATGTGGTTTTGGTGGGTTTTAATTCACCTAAACCCAATTGTTCATAGACCAAAAAGGGAATTAAGTTTACACTTGCCCCTAGATCAAGTAGAGCATGTTTCACCCGGTGGTCTCCAATCACACATGATATTGTTAGACAACCGGGATCTTTGTATTTCTTGGGCATCCCGTGGTTGATAATGGCACTCACATTTTCTGTCAAAAATGCCTTCTTTTGCACATGTATTTTTCTTTTAACCGTGCAAAGGTCTTTTAAAAATTTTGCATATGACGATATTTGTTTAATGGCATCCAACAATGGGATGTTGATTTTGACTTGCTTGAAAACCTCCAAAAATTCCTGATATTTATCTTGAGGTTTGGCTGGAATCAAGCGTTGGGGGAATGGAGTAACGGGCCTATATTCTTTCAATGGCTCTTTTTCATTCATGGTGATGCTAGGTTCATCATCCTCTTTGGAAGATACCGGATCATTAGGTGTTGAAACCTTCACCGGATCAGATTTTTCAATGATTTTACCACTTCTAAGAGTGGTGATGGCCTTAGCATGTTCAATATGTTGGTTAGAAGAACTAGGCATGCTTATTTCGCATTGTGCTTTTGGATTTGGTATGGGTTGGGCTGGAAGCATCCCTTCCCTTGCGTTTAAGCGAGCCTTGATTTCCTCCACCGAATTTTTAAGCTCAAGCATTATCGTATGGTTAGATTTATTTATTTGAGCTTGTCCTTCCATGAACACTTTCAAAGTATCCTCTATAGGCATTTGAGGTGGGGCCATTTGCATTGGGGGCCCCCTTTGAGGATTATTTTGATTAGCCGTGTTTCCATTCACCCAATTGAAGTTAGGGTTGTTTCTCCAACTAGAATTATTCGTGTTTGAATTTGGAGTACTAAAAGGTCGTTGATAACTATTCAAGGCATTCGATTGTTCAAATAAAAGTTCTCGAAACGCATAGATTGTTGGACAATCCGGCGTTTGATGCACATTGGAAGCACAAATACTACAAATAGTTTCAACAGCCCCCTTTTGTTGGGTTGTGTCTACTTTCTTTAGTTCCATCTCCTCGACCTTTCGTGTGAGTTTAGCCACTTTAGAACCTAGATCATCTTGCCCATCTAAAACATAAATTTCTCCCTTTTCCTTGGTTTGGGGTTGTTTTGAACTTGTTGGCTTAGATGTATCCCATGCTTGTGTATTTTCAGCCACCATGTCAAAATAATCCCAAGCTTCCTCCGTTTCCTTGTTCATGAACTCCCCATTGCACATCATCTCCACAAATTGGCACATGGTTGAGTTCAATCCATCATAGAAGAAACTAATCAACCTCCACCTTTCATAGCCATGATGTGGGCATGCGTTTGATAGCTCATTATACCTTTCCCAACATTGGAAAAAGGTTTCTTCTTCTTTTTGGCCGAAGTTCATTATGGCCCTTCTTAATGCATTGGTTTGATGAGTAGGGAAGAATTTTTTAAGAAACTCCCTAGTCATCTCAGCCCATGTCCCAATAGACCTCGGCCTTAAGGAATGTAGCCATGATTTGGCCTTCTCTTTCAAGGAAAAAGGGAACAATTTAAGTTTTATTGTATCCTTGGTCACATTGTCATAGTTTATTGTGGCTATAACCTCTTCAAATTCCTTAATATGTAGATATGCGCTCTCAGAGTCGAGTCCATGGAATCTAGGAAGAAGTTGGATCAACCCCGGTTTAAAATCAATATTTCCCACATTGTGAGGGAAAATTATGCAAGAGGGTGTACTCGTCCTAGCTGGTTGTAGATAGTCACGTAAAGTTCTAGGTTGAGGTACATCCCCCACTTCATTCTCATCCAATTCAGTAAAGTTTGGGGCTGGATTTTGATGTTGATTAACCCCTTGATTTGGTTGATTTTCAGCCATCTCTCTAGTAATTTCAGGAAAATTTTGATGTTTCCTAGCACGAGGCTCTCTATCAATCCCTTCAACAATTACTCTGTCCCTTACAAGTCGGTTATTATTAGTCTGAGCCCAATGTGGCATGCAAAACCAAAAAGAATGAACAAAAAGGAAAAAGAATTCTTCCTTCCTTCCTTTACTCCTCTCTAGGACTTAAGCACAAGGTGTCTTGCAATGGCTAAGCCAGAAGCAAGGATAGAGACCGATTTCTCCTGGTCAATAGGGGTTCAAAGAACTCCCCACCCACTCTTTGAGTCTTTTGAGAAAAAGTACAGAAAAAGGAGAAAGAGGAATAGGTTGAGAAGAGAAATCTCTGAGCACAAGGTGATCTAAGGCGGCAGAGCCGACCAATAGGAATCCAGGTGGCACAAGGCCTACCTTTCAGAGATCCAAAAGGAGTCTCCACCCACTCTACAAGAGATGAATATGATAGAAATGAGTAGGAGAAGACGTAGAGTAGGGTTAGAACAATAAAACCTGATTTGTGACTTAAGATGCCTTCTTCTTCTTCAACTTCCTAAAAATCTCTGAATTAGTCCTATGTTAGAATCCTGCAAAAATCAAAACAAAGGAAGTTAGTATTTAGAAGAAAACCTACTCTAGAAAGCAAAACAAATCCTAAACCTATTTTAACACAATCTCAACTAAAAATTATTTTAGAAAATTCTAAAAATACCGCATAGAAATCCCCGGCAGCGGCTCCAAAAACTTATTCACTCCTCAAGTGTAGGGTTGCGAAGTAGTAATAATTCGGAAAGACCGAGATCGTTCCCACAGAGATTTATGAATGGGTATTCTCAGAATTTAACTAAAACAACTAATAATTAAGATCCTATTAAGAACTAAAACTAGAAAATAGCGATTTGGGTTTAAACAGTGAATGGTTAAGGTACTTTCAATCTAAAAAGGCACTAGAGCGCCAAGGATCCACGTTTGATAAGTTTCAATGCATCAACACAACTAGGTCTCTCATAACTCAATCGGAATCGAATTCATATCTCTATCCGACCGGAATATAGAGCGGTTAAATCAACAATCATCTAAAACAAGTGCTTATTTATTGATTTGATTCCCACAACCATGCTCAGGCCTTGGGCACACTCAATTGTGTAGGCCAAGCCTCTTTCCAATCTAGTTGAGATTCATAATCATAGCTTTCACCAAATCCTGTCACTAGACCTGATTACAACTCATGATTAGAACTCTAATTAAATCAAAATCAATCAATAAATAACTATTCCAGATTATACAACAAAAGATAAGAACTTTAGTTGAATGAGTTCCCACATGAAAATCAGGCCATTGCATACAAGGCAATCAAAGCGTCTACCATGCCCGGAGTCGATGGTAGATCAATGAACTACATAAACATAAACAATGCTCAAAAGCTAAGATACTAAGTCAGGATCACTAAGAATCACATGAGCCCGGAGTCATCAAGAGATCAAAGTAAAAAACCAAAATAGTACTTGATTCAAACTCATATTGAACTAAAATTCATCAATTAAAACATGAAAGGAAACCTAGGTTGCATCAATCCATTAAAAACGAATCAAAAGCTTCACCTCTTAGCCCTAGCTAAGAGGTTTTAGTTCATCTCTAACATCCTTGAACTAGAAGCCTCTAAAAACATAAAAACTAACTAAAATAGGAAGAAAACTAGAAATCCGAAGTAGAATCCGTCTCCTAAGCAATCCCCACGTTCTAGCCTCCTTTGGTATGAAGGGAAGACATCCTTTTATAGCTTGGAGGAGTCCAATACGCAAGAGAATTCCAGATTTTGCGTAAAGCTACGCAATTGCGCAGAGAATTTTGAAATCCCGAAATAGAAATAGCCTATTTACACTTAGCCGACCGGTCTGGACCGGTCGGACTGGCCTGGCCGGCCGGTCACGACCGGTCTGGCTTGAGAATCTCTTTAGTCCAGCAGCTATGGCAATCCATTCGTCCAGTGCATTCCTTGACGTGGCCGACCTAGTCTTGACCGGTCGGGCTTCCTTGGCCGACCGGTCAAGACCGGTCTAGCCTCCTTCCTTCTTTATTTCTTTCTTTCTTTCTTCTTTTTCTCTTCTCTCCTTGCTTTCTTCTCTTTGATCTTCCTTCATGCTTGATCCAATGGTCTTCAACGCTCATAAAAGACTCCATTTAGTCTTCAATTTGTGAAATCTCCCTCTTGTTCCTACAATCACAAATCATGCCTTAGAATAGTCCTTTAAACATGTAAACCGTGCATAATGAGTGATGAATTGGGGTTAGAATATGCACAATTAAGAGCTCAACAGTATACAGGACGATGATAGGCGTTCGATACTTCTTGGGCAAAGGGGCCTCTATAACCTCGCGGGTGAAGGGAGATTCAAATCGATGGATTGATGCAAGAGTAATAGGTGGGAGGTTAGACCAATATCGTTGCTCTATATCGGCGAAGTAATCCTTGATTCTCTTGAGATCTCCTTCCCATGGTAAGGTGTAACTTGAAGTTTCGACGGCAGACCCCTGAGATTGTTGTTGTCGGGAGGTGCTGAAGTGTATAGATTGTGGAGGGGGTACTAGAACTTGATTGTCGAACGGCGTTCGATTCAAAGGAGGATTTCGTTGGATTCGTGGTTCACCTATAGATTTTCTGGGGGCTACTGGTGCAGATTGTAACGGCAACCCTTCTAAAGGTTGCTGTGGTTCGAGAAAGTGTTGATCAAACCGATTAGATAAGGTTTAAAGCCCAGCCTGAAGAGTAAGAAGTGTGTCTCCGACGAAGCGCATAATGTCATCGTGACCGCCAGATACATCGTGAAACAGGTTCTGTGATGGCAAGTTGGAGTCTATCGGAGGAATGCCCATGCATGCGGTCTGAGGGAGGTTGGATGCTGGTTTAAGGATGTCAGGCGGAGGTAACACCTACCTTGAAGTGGAAGGATGAACCGTCTTTTTGGGAGGCATAGTGGGAGATACGATCAGCGATGAGAATGGTTAATTCTGAAAGGATTCCCACAGACGGCGCGAATATGTTTACATCTAATTTAGTAACAGGATCCTCCAGACGTTCACCTTCCTTCGGTCAAGCTTCCTCCAAACCTGAAAGAGTAAAGAAGAAAATAAGGGTAGCCGGCGTTCAGCCGTTGGCCCTCCGAAGCTTAAATCAAACGAAGCATGGTGGTAAAGTAAAAAGTGAGAGCTGAGTTTAGAGATTGTGTACCTTATCATCTATGAGGCCATCTATTTATATAGATCCGGGTGATCTAGTCTATTACGCAAGCCGTTAAGATCATTGCTGATTTCAGGGGATAAGGTGCTTATCTTGTTAATCCTTAGGTAAGGGGATGACCTAACCACTCTAGACGTCTAGCCGATTACGTCTCTTAATGGAGATATTCGGAGCTATAGTCTCTTGATGGAGATGTTCGAAGCTATAAATAGAAACAAGCCCAAAACCGGCCTATATGGGCTGCTGGTACTAAAAAGGTGGAGGATGCTCGGACTCGAGGATAACCTCGTTTGACAACCACGAGCCGAGATGCTCGCATGTGTAAATTTGATCCCTTTCGACGACCACAAGCCGAGCTGCTCACATGCAGAACCTTTGTTTTATAACTAAGGAGTAAAGGCAGGCGAATTATGAAGATACCCTCATCCGATGACCAGCGACCAAGCCTGCTCACAGTTTCGGGAGTGTAAACCGTACTTTTATGATATTCGAGCTTCGACCATAAGGGCTCGCGGTTGAACACTGAAGCAAAAAAGGCGCTCGCGGGTCTTGAGTCTTCGATATCTTTGACCACCAGTTTTATGCTTTAACAGACCTCGGTATTACCAAGAATTATTACTACATCGCAACCTTGCACTTGAGGCGAGCGAACAAGTTTTTAGCGCCGTTGCCTAAGAAGCTAGGTTAAACAATTCTAAATTGTTTTAGTGGCTATAAAGTAGTAGTTAGGTTTTACTGTGTTCCTAGAACTAGTTTTTGTGAATTTTAGAACTAACAAAGTTTGTTTTGTTTTATAGGAAGTTCTTCTAGTTCAAGCAAATCGGGTACTATCCTTCCAACTCGAACTCTTTTAGTTTTCATTTTTTATTTTCAGATTTTAAGATTTAGGATTAGTTTAGATTTTGGATTGTGTGGTTTATGTCCCGTTGGGAACGAGACCACAACAATCGTCTCCAAACCCAAGGTGGTATAGTTGGATCACTCTCCTTTCATAGACGAGTCTGAAAATCTGTAGAACATCGTGAAAATTTGGGAAGTATGGATCAAATTCCATTAGAGAATCCTCCCCTCCCTACTCCAACCACAAATGCAAATCATAAATGAGTAGGAATGAGGTGCACAATGCTCCTCTAATGAGATCTTTACCGGACTACCTACAACCGGCCCGTACAACTACACCCTCATGCATGGTCTTACCACCAACCGGGGGAAACATCGATATAAAACCGAGTGTAATTCAACTCATACCAAAGTTCCATGGGCTAGACTCTGAGAGCCCATACTTACACTTAAGAGAATTTGAAGAAGTGGTGGCTACTTTACAATATGCGAATGTCTTAGAAGATGCCATCAAACTTAAACTGTTTCCCTTTTCATTGAAAGAAAGAGCCAAGAGTTGGCTCCACTCTCTTAGACCACACTCGATAGGGTCATGGAATGAGATGACTCGGGAATTCTTGAAAGAGTTCTTCTCGGCTCATAAAACAAACACCCTTCGAAGAGTCATAATGAATTTTTTGGTTAAAGAGAATGAATCATTCTTCCAATGTTGGGAAAGGTTTAAGGACCTCCTACTTGCTTGCCCACATCACGGCTACGAAAGTTGGTGAATCATAAACTTCTTTAATGATGGATTAAGTTTCAATATCCGTCAATTCGTAGAGATGATGTGCAATGGCGAGTTTATGAGGAAAAATTCAGATGAAGCTTCGAGTTATTTGGATATGTTGGCCGAGAATGCCTAATCATGGGTTACCTCGGACAAATCTAATAACTTCAAGCCTCCTCAACAAAAAGAAAAAGGAGGGATTTACATCCTTAAGGAGGAAGATGATGTGAATGCAAGGCTAACCAACTTCACAAGGAAAATTGAGGCCATGGAACTTAGTAAGAGTGGAGTTTCAAAGTCCAATGAAGCTATTGAGAACATGTGTGGAATTTGTTCCACTAATATACATGCTACGCAAGATTGTCCTACAATTCCTGCGTTTCAAGAGGTGTTACAAGAACATGCAAATGCCACATATGGTTATCAACAACCTTTTAATGGACCGCTGGGTAACACGTATAACTCTACTTGGAAGAACCACCCAAATTTCAGTTGGAAGAATAATCCCATGGAAAATCCCAACTCTCAAGGAGGGCCACCCATGCAAAATATGGCCCCACCTCAATTCTCAATGGAGAATACTTTAAAGGCGTTTATGCAAGGGCAAACGCAAATCAATCAATCAAATCAGCAAATGTTCAAAGAGCTTAAAGTCTCGGTTGATGAGATTAAGGGACGCTTGAATGCTAGGGAAGGGACCTTTCCGACATAACCTCAGCCCAATCCAAAGCAAGTACATGAAGTAAGCATCCCTAATCTCTCTAACCAACATATGGAGCAAGCTAAATCCGTCACCACTCTTAGAAGTGGTAAGCAAATTAACAAATCTATTCTAATGAAGGCCGACAAGCCTAATGATCTGATAAATTCTGAGGATGAGGACGGATCCAACTCAGCCCCACAAGAAATGGAAAGTGTTTACAAGCCCGTAGCACCATTCCCTTCGAGATTAGTAGCTCCAAAATCTCTCCCAAACTCTCATGATATTTTAGAGATTTTCAGACAAGTCAAGATCAACATTCCATTGCTTGATGCCATCAAACAAATCCCCTCTTATGCCAAGTTTTTAAAGGACTTATGCACAACCAAACAAAAATATAATGTGCAACAAAAGTCCTTTTTGAATGAGCGAGTGCCATTCTCACTCAAAAGACCCCCCCCCCCCCCCCCCCCTCCAAAAAAAAAAAAAAAAAATTCAAGGATCCTGGTAGTCCCATAATTTCCTACATCATTGGTTACTACCGGATTGAGCGTGAATTACTAGACTCGGGGGGCAAGCGTAAACTTGATCCCGTACTCAGTATATGAGCAATTGGGTCTTGGTAGATCCAATTGCAACTTAAAACCCACCGAAACCACATTGCAACTCGTTGATAGATCCATCCATGTACCGAGAGGGATAGTTGAGGATGTTCTAGTCCAAGTTGACAAATTCTACTACCCAGTGGATTTTATCGTCTTGGACACACAACCGATTATAGATGCTAGCACTCAAATACTGGTGATTTTAGGCCGCCCATTCCTTGCTACATCAAACACAATCATAAATTGCCGGAACGGGGTGATGCAATTATCTTTTGGGAACATGACATTAGAGGTGAATGTGTTCCACTTGGGAAAAAGGCATAGGGATGTTGATGACGACGAGCTCTTCGAGGTAAACATGTTCGAATCTTTCGAAGAAGAAGAGCTCCTCCAACTTGAACCACTAGAAAGCTTGGAGACATGCTTAGTACATTTCGAGGATTCCAAAGACCCCATTATTAGTGAAATTGTGCAAGCATTGAATATTGAGAAACCAGCAGTTGGTACTAGCCGGTGGAGGCCCCATTTTGAAAGATTGCCACCTACCACATCAAGACCTCTATCGTCTAACATCAAACCACCGAAGCTTGACCTTAAACATTGCCATCCGAGCTGAAATATGTATATTTGGGTCAAGAAGAAACGTTCCCAGTAGTCATCGCCTCTCACCTAGAAAAAGACCAAGAGCTCAAGTTGATTGAGCTACTTAAAGAACATAGGGGCGCCATAGGTTGGACGATAGCGGACCTCAAGAGGATAAACTCTTCGGTATGTACTCACCGTATTCACCTCGAAGGAACACGAAAACGACTAGACAACTTCAAAAAAGGTTAAATCCAAATATGATGGAGGTTGTCAAAACCGAGGTGTTAAAGCTACTAGATGTGGGTATCACCTACCCCATCTCGGATAGCCAATGAGTGAGTCCTACCCAAGTTGTCCTTAAGAAGTCCAGTATCACCATCGTAGAAAATGCCAACAATGAGCTTATACTGACTAGAGTGGCCACCGGTTGGCGTATGTGCATTGATTATCGGAAGCTAAACACGGTCACTAGGAAGGACCACTTTCCTCTCCCATTCATGGATTAAATTTTGGAGAGGTTAGCGGGTCACTCCTATTATTGCTTCCTAGATGGCTATTCCAGTTACAATCAAATTGAGATAGCCCCAGAAGACCAAGAGAAGACCACTTTTACATGCCTGTTTGGCACCTTCGCATACCAAAGAATGCTATTCGGACTATGTAATGCACCCGCCACATTCCAATGATGCATGTTAAGTATTTTCTCAGACATGGTGGGTGACTTTCTTGAGGTATTCATGGACGATTTCTCTGTTTTCAGTTGTACTTTCGAGGAGTGCCTAAATCACTTGAAGTTGGTCTTAACAAGGTGCGAGGAGAAGAACCTCGTTTTAAACTGAGAAAAGTGTCATTTTATGGTACAGAGAAAGATAATTCTTGGACATATCATCTTGTCTAATGGAATAGAGGTAGACCGGGCAAAAATTGATATAATTTTCAATCTACCACCACCCAAAAGCATACACGATGTGCGGTCCTTCCTTGGACACGTCAGTTTTTATAGAAGGTTCATAAAAGATTTCAGTCATATCTCAAGGCCCTTATGTAACCTTCTCTAAAAGGAGAACCAATTTGAGTGGAGTGCCAAATGTCAATTAGCTTTTTCAAAGCTAAAAGACATCTTGACAACCGCTCCTATCATGCAACCACCGAATTGGTCCATACCTTTTGAGTTGATGTGCGATGCGAGCGATTATGCTATTGGGGCAGTGCTAGGCAAAAAGAAGGATAAGAAGCCCCACGTTATCTATTATGTGAGTAGGACATTGAATCCCGCCCAAGTCAATTACTCGACTACGGAGAAGGAGCTCCTAGCCGTCATTTTTACCTTGGACAAATTCAGGCCTTACTTAATAGGATCCAAGGTTATTGTTTGTAAAGATCATGCGGCTGAAACACCTTCTTTCTAAGAAGGATGCTAAGCCTCGTTTGCTTAGATGGATCCTACTCCTTCAAGAATTTGATTTAGAGATCAAGGACAAGAAGGGAGTAGAGAATGTGGTGGCGGATCATCTATCCCGCCTAGTGCTACCTAATTTCATTGACAAGTCACCTATTGAGGACTCATTCCCTAATGAGCAACTCTTTGTTGCTATGCATCTACATGGTACGCTAACATAGCCAATTATCTTTCAACAGGTGCGATGCCGATTCATCATTGGACTACGCAGGACAAACGAAAATTTCTAAGGGAAGTGCACAAATTTTTTTGGGATGAACCTTTACTTTTTAAATATTGCCCAGATCAAATAATTAGGAGATGTGTCCCTGATGATGAATGTTTACGTCGGATTTGGTAATAGGATTCTTCAGAGTTATGGATGAGGATGAACCAAAATTAATCTGTACAAACTGATGCTGAGAGGTAGGAATTATTCGCCTCAAACGTAACCTCATTTAACATCCTTAAATTGGGCCTCTCGCATGTAGATATACGATCCCTTTCTACAACCACGAGCCAAGCTGCTCGCATGCAGGACCTATATTTTACGACCAAGGAGTAAAGACAGACCAATTATGAGAATACCTTCATCCGATGACTAGCGACCAGGCTAGCTCACATGTTCGAGAATGTATACCGTACTTTTACAATATGCGAGCCTCGACCATAAGGGCTCGTAGATTAAACACTATAAAAAAGGCACTCGCGGGTCTTGAATCTTTAATATCTTCGACCACCGCTTTTTTGCTATAACAGATGCCCCCGAAGTCCTTGCCGTCGTTGAGTCTAAGGGAAGGACTTACTTATCAGCATGCATAACTGCCTAATGCATTTTTCGGAGGGGAAGCCATACATGATTGGATTGTCATTAATGAGCGCCATCTTTCCGCAGCTTTTTCGACAGAGAGGAAATGAAGAGACGCCCACCACGTATCTACGGAATTAATGATCATGCCCATTCGACTATTGTGCCAAACGAATGGTCGCCGCGTGTCACCAAATGTTGAGGAATGATTTCTTATAAATATACGGAGCCTGCGAAATTTTTGAAATTTCATCCAAAGTTTTCAAAAATTCTTCTTCTCTCCTTGCTTCCTTCTTTTCCTCTGGTGTCTTATCCCTTCTCTGGTGTAACTCCGTTCCTTCAAGTTTCTCTGGTGTAACTTCATTCTTCTTCTTTTCCTTCAAGGTATTATCCCTTCCTTTCATCCTATCTTAAAAAAAATGGTGAGAGATTCTGATGAGGAAACCCTCCCTCTGAGGGATGCTACGCCGGACTCTTCTTACTCCAACAACGCGAGGGTTCCGGCCGGCAGATACTCTGCATCCTGGTATCCCTCCATAATGACGAAGGAACAGCTGGACGAGTTACGGGATAAATATCGAGTTCCCGACTCCATCATTTTCCTATGCCCGAAGAGGGAGAGACTCCGGATTCACCTCCCCTTGGTTGCGTAGCCCTCTACGATTATCTCTTCATCCTTGGAGTACGCCTTCCCCTTCACCCTTTTATTCATGACATACTCCGTACTTATAAGATTGCCCTTGGGCAACTCATTGTAAATGGTTGGAGGGTGATCTTGAGTTCTTTCGTTCTTTGGGCACAAGTCGGTAATGGAGACTTGACCGTCGAGGAGTTCCTTAGAATGTACCAGCTCAAGAGAGCCCCCTCCAGCGAAGGCTGGTGTTTACGTCGGATTTGGTAACAGGATCCTCCATACGTTCACCTTCCTTTAAGCCAGCTTCCCTCTAAACCTGAAAGAATACAAGAGGAAACTAAGGGTGGCCGACATCCAGCTATTGGCCCTCCGAAGCTTAAGTCAGACGGGACATAGTTGTAAAGTAAACAGCGGAATATGAGCTTAGAGATTGTGTACCTTTATCTTCTATGAAGCCATCTATTTATACAAATCCGGGTGATCCAGTCTATTACGCAAGATGTTTAAGATTACTGCTGATTTCAGGGGATAAGGTGTTTATCCTGTTAATCCTTAGATAAGGGGATGGCCTAATCCAATTAGACATCTAGTTGATTACATTCCTTGATGGAGATCCCCTGTGGTTCGGAGCTATAGACAGAAATAAGCCCAAAAACTGGCCTATACGGGCTGCTGGTACTAGAAAAGCGGAGGGATGCTCGGGCTCGGGATAACTTCTCGTATGTTGAGATGCGACCCTCTTCAAGAGCCACGAGCCGAGCCGCTCGCATGTTGAGATGCAACCCTCTTCAACGACCATGAGCCGAGTTGTTCGCATGTTGAGATGCGACCCTCTTCAATGACCACGAGCTGAGCTGCTCACATGTTAAGATGCGCTATAAATGGAGAGGGCTCGCGGTTGGAGAGACTGATCTTGACTTGTTTTAATCACTTTCTGCTCATATCCTTCAACGACCAACTTTATCCTACAACAGATGCCCCCCAAATCCTTAGCATTGGGAAGCTGCGCCAAGGATTTTGTTTATATATGTAACCGCCTATTGGAGGAGAAAATCGTACGTGACTTATCCGGAGTAACCTTGCATTTATGAGTGCTAACTTTCTGCAGCTTTTCGGCCGAGAGAGGTGAAGCGATGCTTGCCACGTGTTTCTGAATTTAATGCTCGTGCCCGTTCGACTGTCGTGCCGGATGAGAGGCTGCTGCG
Organism: Liriodendron chinense; assembly: GCA_003013855.2. Taxonomy (NCBI): domain Eukaryota; kingdom Viridiplantae; phylum Streptophyta; class Magnoliopsida; order Magnoliales; family Magnoliaceae; genus Liriodendron; species Liriodendron chinense. The sequence continues at coordinate 1,495,569 of ML058434.1, read as the reverse complement.
TGTCACCAAAATCAAATGGAATGATTGCTTATAAATATCGGATCCTGTGGAGATTACCCCATTTTTGAAATTATGCTGCAGAGTTCCGGAAACCCTTCTTCTTCTCTCCTTCTGTCTTTGGTGTAAACCTCTTCACAGAGGTATTCCTTTCTCTTGCCTTTCTTTTTTCTTTCTTCCTGTCCTTTTCCTTTACATTGGTGGGGGTTTCTGATGAAGAAATCGTTCCTCTGGGAGTTGACACTCCCGATTCTTCTGAATCGAACAACGCTCGAGTACCTATGGGGAGATATTCTATCACTGGTTATCCATCTATAATGACGGAAGAGCAACTCTTGAACTTATGAGAGAGGTATCGAATTTCGAACTCCGTCATACTTAGGCTACCAGGAAGAGGAGAGACCGCTGATGCCCCGCCGTCAGGCTGTGCAGCTTTTTACTAATATTTATTTCGGCTCGGCGTACGTCTTCCCCTTCATCCCTTCATCCGGAACTTCCTCCGTACCTATAAGATTTCCCTCGGCCAACTTATTGTAAATGGTTGGAGGGTGCTTATAGGCGCCTTTGTTCTCTGGAAACAAGCGGGTAATGAGGACCTAACCGCTGAGGAATTTTTAAGGATGTACCAACTGAAAAAGGCCCCGTCCAGCGAGGGTTGGTACTACCTCTGCTTTTGGCACCGAGATAACTTTATCCTGGGGAACCCCTCCTCCAATTATCCCGGGTGGAGGAAAAAATGGTTCTACGCCTCCAGTAACTGGGAATCCGATGTAGGCTCCGACCCAAAAGGCCACAACGTTAACCGCTTCTTCGGCAAAGGTGGGTTGATTTTTACCCCTTTCCCCGAAGAAAAGTGAATTTTGATTTTCACTGTTTTGACTAACTCGCTCTCCTCTACTTCTTGCACGTATTCCGATTAGGAATAGACCAAACTTGCGAGGAGGACTCAACGAGAAGCTCACCAAGATTTTCAAGCTTTCTGCAACTGCCCGCAACGTTAACGCTGCTTTGGACCCTCACTGTCTCTCTACCGCCGGTCTAATCTCTCAAGAAGAGATGACGAACGTAGGGGACAAAAGGGGTACGCTGGGGGTGCTTCCCCATTTGAAGGGCATGGCCTCGAAGAGGCAAAAGAAGTCAGTGGCTAGTCCTTCAGCTGCACCTGCTCAACCAAAGGGGCTTGCTCGCGGCTCCCAACTGCGTAATGCTCCTCAAGAGGGAGTTGCTGCGACCCCTCCGGCTGGCTCCCGCGGTCAGCCAATAATCGAGGTCATCGATAACTCACCAAAAACCAATCAGGCGGAGCTAAGTCTTCGTCTGAGAGAGATGGCATGCGAGCCCAATGCTGCTCGTGAGGCGGCCACACCTGCCTTGGAGCCTACGACTACTTGCGAGGCAAACTCTTCCGAGATGGTCGTAACCCAACCTTCAAGGTCGGGAGTCTACATCATCTCACCACACTTACATCCAATATGCAAGTTTATATTTGAAAACATTACCCCCAACTCCTTTGGGGGCCTCCCTGAACCAAGTCCAGAGGCTCTCTCCACGGACATCGGAGTGAGATTAGTTTAGGTGACGACCTTTTCTCCATCTTTTTTCTTCTTTGAAGAGTTCATTTGAAAAATTGCTTCTGATCTTTTTTAACAGAGTCTGGACCTCACGCTACGAACAAGGCGTGACATTGATGCTGCGACGAGAAGAAGAAAAAAGAGATGGAAGGCGAGATCCAGGGAAGGGATCGCATAATAAAGTCTCAAGAAGCCCTAGTCACCAAACTAAATGAGGAGAAGTAAATCCTCATTGCCAAGGTTCAAGTCCTGACTGATCATTATCAGTCATTGGACATTAATTTTGCCAAGCTCCAAGAGATGCATACGAGGAGCGAGAAGAAGAAGGAGATCTTTCGCCAAGATAAGATCTCCCTCGAGGAGCGACTTAAGGATTGTTGAGCTCGACTTGAAGATGCTGAGAAGACTCTTGCTCAGCTAAAAGACGATTCCATCCAATGGGAGGAGGAAAGAGTGGCATTCGTCAAGATGGTGGCTGAGGAAGGTCCACGTGCACTTCTGGAGTTCCGGACCTCTCAACTCTACGACAAGGAGCGTTATGAAGCGTATATCGCTGGTCGCAACTTCACGGTCAGGGTTATGCAACAAATCGCTCCATCTTTTAGTGTGAAGGAGTTCAAGAGGGTCGCCTTCGAGGTCGCAGCAAAAGAGTGAGCTGCGGCCGAGAATGAGGTCATAGGAGCTACAAATGATGCACTCGCTCTTGAAGTGGGTCCCGAGGCGGAGAGTCGAGAAGTTCCTCCAAACGAGGAATAACTAATTTCTGAGTTGCCCCCCTTCTCCTCTTTTTCTTTTTGAACACAAGTGTATCTTTTCCCCTTTTGTAAACGACCCAACTATTTTAGTCAATGGAATGAATAATAAAAAAAAACTTTTGATACTATGGCTTGTATGCTGTTTCTCATTCTCTTTGCTTTTATTGGTCATATGTTGAATGCCTGAGTACTTAACTCATGAAACAATGAGTTACGCTCAATCCGGGGGTCTTGATGACCATGTCCACGTAGAGAGACTGATTTATTGATTGAGACTTTGACTCTACCGAGGGCAGAAGATTTGGCCGAGAGAATGTATGTATTCCCTTTGGGGCTATTCAGGTCCAATCAAATGGAGTAGCGACCAAAAGATAATCCATCTTTATTTGAATATCATTCAGATTTACATCGAGTTAAGGAAAATATCGGAGTAGATGCTCTACGTGCCAAGGGCGATGTAAGGGCCTTGCTTGCATATCTTCAAGATAATATGTACCTGGTCGCATAATTTTGATAACTCGGTAAGGGCCTTCCCAGTTTGGATCTAACGAGCGAGCAGGAATTCTGAGGTTCTGTCTAAGGACCAAATCGCCGAGCTGGAAAGCTCTGGGTCAGACCTTGGCGTTACGATGACGAGAAAAACGCTGTTAATAAGCTACTGCTCGAAGTTAGGATGCTTCCCTTCTTTCTTCCAAGAGGTCGAGATGAAGCCTCAGACCTTCCTGATTACTCATGGAGTTGTACTGATCGATTCGATATGAAGGTACTTGGACTTTGACTGGGACAACTGCGTCGGTAAGCCAAAGAGAAAAGAGTTTCTCCGGTTGACGTGCGAGTTGTAGTTCTATAGGCCCATAAGACTTCCGGTAGGAGTTCTGGCCACATGCCTTTACATTCACCAAGCTTGGTCTTTAAATGATGTTTGATGATCTTATTCACCGCTTCAACTTGCCCATTAGCTTGAGGATGATACGGGGAGGTGCGAACACTTCGTATCTTCCATTGTTCGCAAAACTCTGAGAACGCGGCGTTGTCGAATTGCTTTCCGTTGTCGGTGATTGTAGTATGGGGGAGCCCATAACGGCATATGGTGTTTCTCAACATGAACCTAGTGGTCTGCTTTTCAGTGATTGTGGTTGATGATTCTGCCTCGACCCATTTGGTGAAATAATCAACTACTTTGATTGCAAGCCTGTTCTGGCCTTTCCCAGTGGGCAATGGTCCGATGATATCGACTCCCCATTGGGCGTATGGCCAAGGGCCGTCCATCGGAGTCATCTGTTCAGATGGTACATGGGGTATTGGAGAGTATCGCTGGCATTTGTCGCATTTTTTTGAAAATTCGATCGCATCCGCCTTCATGGTGGGCCAGTAGTACCCTTGCCTCATTGCTTTATATCCTAAAGAGTGTCCCTTAGGATGGTTACCACATGGCCCCCTGGTGTATTTCATCAAGAACGCGATGCGCCTCTTCTGGATGAAGACACCTTAAGTATGGTAAAGTAAAGCGTTTATGTAGTAAAATTCCATTATGTAGGGTATACCTGGCAGCACGATGACGAATTTGCCGTGCAGATTTTTTATTATCTGGGAGTTGTCCATGTTTGAGGTAAAGAACAATGGGGTCCATCCAACATGGAGAGGAATGTACTGTCACTACTTGCTCTGGGGTCGTTTGACTAATACTCGGTGCATGAAAATGCTCGATGGGAACAGATTGTAGTAATTCAGACTCTGGTGTAGAGGCTAGCTTTGTCAAGGAATCTGCGAGTTTGTTCTTCTCGCGAGGGATGTGAATTATTTTATATTTCTTCAGCTTTGCCAGCAAGATAAGTACTCGGGATTTGTATAAAGACATCTGCTCTTCTTTCGCCTTGAATTCGCAGAGCACTTGATTGACTATGAGTTGAGAGTCACTATGAATAAGTAAACACTGAATCGTGAGAACGTTCACTAGTTCGAGGCCGACGATCAAAGCCTCGTATTCTGCTTCATTGTTTGAGACGTGAGTGTCAAATCGTAATACATACTAAAAATGCGACCCATCAGGGCAATTAAAATTAAACTGGCTCGACTACCAATGGGCCGTGAAGACCCATCCACAAAGAGCGACCAGGGGGTCTGGTCGCTGGTCGCAGAGTCATCGCTGGAGGAAGAATATGTGAATTCCGCAATGAAATCAACCACAGCTAGACCCTTAATCGTGGTTCTAGGGTAGAACGATATATCGTGCTCACTGATCTCAATCGCCCATTTAGTCAATCGCCCTGACACTTCAGGTTTTTGAAGGACCTATCTTAATGGGTGATTCGTAGGTACCAATATAGCGTGGGCATGGAAATATGGTCACAGTTTTCGAACAGCTGTCACTAAGGCGAGAGCTAATTTCTCCATATCAGAATATTGAGTTTCGGCATCCACCATCGCTCGACTAATATAATAAACGGGCCTCTGTACCCTGGAATCTTCTCTTATTAATGCAGCGCTAACGGCCGTAGAGGACATAGATAAATAAAGGAGCTGCTCGTGTAAAACAGGTTTTGATAAAATAGGAGGCGCGCTCATATATTGCTTTAGCTGTTGAAATGCCTCCTCGCATTGCGGAGTCCACACCCAGTCAATTTTTGCGGTATCTCGAAGAAGCTTAAAGAAAGGAAGGCACTTATCCGAGGCACGCGAAATAAACCTGTTCAATGATGCAATGCGACCAGCCATTCGTTGGACATCTTTGAGAGTGGACGAAGACTTCATTTCGATCGAAGCTTTTATTTTCTCGTGATTTGCCTCAATTCCTCGCTGGCCAACCATAATTCCAGCGGAAACCCCGAATGCACATTTTTCTGGATGTAACTTCATCTGATACTTCCTCATCAAGTCAAATGCTTCTCGGAGATCTGCGAGGTGGTCGTTAGCTACGATGCTTTTCACGAGCATGTCGTCGACATAAACTTTCATATTCCTACCGATTTGCGTGGGGAATACTTTATTGACCAGGCGTTAATAGGTGGCTCCTGCATTCTTGAGACCAAAAGGCATTACCTTATAACAATACAAGTCACGGTCAGTGATGAAGGCAGTGTGTTGACTATCGGGCAGGTGCATCATAATTTGGTTATAACCAGAGTAGGTGTCCAGAAAATTGAGCAGGGCGTGCCCTGCTGTTGAATCAACCAGCTGGTCGATGCGCGGAGTCGGGAAAATATCCTTCAGGCATGCTTTGTTCAAATCCGAGTAGTCCACGCACATTCTCCACTTGCCATTAGCTTTTCGAACAAGGACCACGTTCACGACCCATTCTGGGTAGTCAACTTCCTCTATGAAATTGACGGTCAACAACTTCTTGACTTCAGTTTTAATCACCATTTGTCTTCAGGCGATGCACTATGACGCTAGGGTTGATACCTGGCATATCACTATGGGATCAAGCAAATACATCTTGATATTCGGTGAGAAAATGAATAAGATTTTCACGAAAGACATTGCTTAAAGAAGATCCAACGTAAACCTTCTTGGACGAATTTCCTTCAGATAAGTGGATTGCGACTATCTCTTCCCTTGGAGTAACTGATTGAAGAGCATTCTCTCTTGGGTCCAAGGTTGTAGCTATCGGGGCATCTGATGAGTCTCCTATAATCGACATAACAGGATTTACTTGGGCTTTCTTTTAATCTTGTATGACGATTTCGTAACATGCTCGAGCTTCCTTTCGATTTCCTTGTACAACCTCGACTCCATTTGGAGTAGGAAATTTGATACACAGGTACAAGGGGTGTAAAGCTGCTCCTATCTTGTTGAGTGAAGTCGGCCCAAAATAACGTTGTATGCTGATCTTCAATCCACCACGAAGAAATTAACGAAGACGGTGGGTTTTGCTGGGCTTTCTCTGAAGGTGACTGGAAGGTCGATACTTCCTTCCGATGTTACAACTTCACCCCCGAAGCCAACGAGGGGAGTTGAGACTGGTTTGAGTAGACTTCTGGCAAGTGTCATTTTATTGAAAGCTTCCAGGTAGAGAACGTCAGCGGAGCTACCTATATCCAACATGATACGATGGGTTAAATAATTTGATACCTTTAATTTGACCACGATAGAGTCTTCGTGAGGGAAATGAATCCCTTCTGCATCTTCAAGAGAAAAAAGAGATCAGATGATGTCCAGGATTCGATACATCGGGCGTCTTTTCCAACCAATAAATATGCTGAGGCTTCTGAGACGCCTTGCGAGCGTATGCTTTTCTTGACGCTTGAGAATCTCCCCCACAAGCCGGTCCTCCAGCAATGGTCCAGATCTCACTAGTAGGTTCAGCATCTTCTTGCGAAGGATGATGCTGAGGTGAATTTTTCCGTTGTGATGAGGCTTCCGTCCTTTTCGGTGACTGATCCTGTCGGGCTGCATAATCCTGGAGATGACCTTTCTGAATAAGAGCTTTGATATGATCTTTCAGAGATATACAATCTTAGGTGTTGTGTCCATGATCTTTGTGGAAATAGCAGAATTTTCTCGTCTCTTTTTTCAAGATCGGACTTGATCTTTGAAGGCCACTTCACATAAGGCTTGTGCTTGATTTCCATTAATACTTTCTCAAGAGATTGGTTAAGGGGTGTGTAGTTATGATATTTACCAGAGTAGGTCTTCTTTGGGGAATGGTCCCGTCGATCGCGCTGGTATTTCTTATCAGAAGGAGAGATTTCTTCGAACTTACGCTTCTTGCCCTGTATACCATGACGTGCCAAAGCGACTTCTTCTGCATTGATGTATTTTTTAGCCTTGGCTTGGAATTCCGTCATAGTTTTAGGAGTGTTTTTATCCAGGGCAAATTGGAATTTTTTCACTTGTTATTCCAACTATAAGGGTAGTGAGGCCTTTGTCTTCGGTATAACCTTCAGTTTGGACGGCTTCTGCAGTGAATTGAACTGTGAACTCCTTACTCATCTCTCCATGCTGTTGCTTCAAGTACATTAAGTGAGATGCCAACTTTTTGGTACTACTCCCCATGAACTGAGAGAGGAAGAGCTCCAATAATTGGGAGAAGGATCCGATAGACCGAGGTTTTAGGCCTCGAAACCATGTACGCGCTGCATCCTTTAGAGTTGGGGAGAAAGCCCTACACATAATTTCTGAACCATGCCCCTCCAGCTCCATAAGAGACTTATACGTCTGCAGATGTTCGAGAGGATCGCTGGTGCCTGTATACGAGACGATGATAGGCGTTCGGTATTTCTTAGGCAAGGGTACCTCTATAATCTCTCGGGTGAAGGGAGACTTAGATTGATGGACTGATGCAAGAGCAATATGTGGAAGGCTAGACCAATACCGCTGTTCCATATCGTCGAAGCGATCCTGGATTCTCTTGAGATCTTCTTCCCATGGTAAGGTGTAGCTTGAAGTTTCGACGGTAGACCCCTGAGATTGTTGTTGCCAGGAGGTACTAGATGTATAGAATGTGGAGGAGGTACCGAGACTTGATTTTCGTGTGGCATTCGATTTGAAGGAAGATTTGGTTGGGTTCGTGGCTCACCTACATAATGTCTAGAAGCTACTGGTATAGGCCGCACTGGCTGTCCTTCTGGAGGTTGGTGTTGTGGTTCCTAGAAAATGTTGATTAAACCAATCAGATAAGGTCTAAAGTCCAGCTTTGAGAGTAAGAAGTTTGTTTCCGAGGAAACGCATAATGTCGTCTTGACTGCCGGATACATTGTAAAATGGGTTTTGTGACGGCACGTTAGACTCTCCAGGGGGCATGCCCGTCAAAGCAGTCTGAAAGGCATTAGGCACCGGTTCAGCAATGTCAGGTGGAGGTAACGTCTGTCTTGAAGTGGAAGGATAAACTATCTTTTTGGGAGGCCTGATGGGAGATAATGATCAGTGATTAGAATGGTTAATCCTGACGACCTGGTTCCCACAGACGGCGCCAATCTATTTACGTCGGATTTGGTAACAGGATCCTCCAAACGTTCACCTTCCTTCTAGCCAGCTTCCCTCCAAACCTGAAAGAATACAAGAGGAAACTAAGGGTGGCCGGCGTCCAGCCATTGGCCCTCTGAAGCTTAAGTCAGATGGGAGATAATTGTAAAGTAAACAGCGGGATATGAGTTTAGAGATTGTGTACCTTTATCTTCTATGAAGCTATCTATTTATACAAATCCGGGTGATCCAGTCTATTATGCAAGATGTTTAAATTTACTGCTGATTTCAGGGGATAAGGTGTTATCCTGTTAATCCTTAGATAAGGGGATAGCCTAATCCAATTAGACATCTAGTTGATTACGTTCCTTGATGGAAATCCCTTATGGTTCGGAGCTACAAACAGAAATAAGCTCAAAAATTGGCCTATACGGGCTGCTGGTACTAAAAAAGCGGGAGATGCTCGGGCTCGGAATAACTTCTCGCATGTTGAGATGTGACCCTCTTCAACGACCACGAGCCGAGCTACTCGCATGTTGAGATGCGACCCTCTTCAACGACCACGAGCCGAGCTGCTCGCATGTTGAGATGCGCTATAAATGGATGTTAGAACTAGAAAAATCGCTACTCGTCAGCAGTCTTTTTCCTGTGTTTCTTTATTCTGGGGGAATTCTAAGTATAGAGACATTCATAGACAATCATAAGCACTCACAAAGTGTACGCAAGAGAGATATCGCAAGGTAAATTTTATTCCAGAGATTCTGAGATATTTTACATCTGGGCCGTGATATTGGTCACGAGCCTTTAATTACATCAATGGATTATTACCCTTAATTAAAAGGCAAAAGTAAATGAATGCATGCATCATAGACAAGTTAAATAAAGCATTAAGAGAGTATGAATGTAAATGAAACAAATCACAGACAACACAAAGATTTTTACGTGGAAACCCTTGTGGGAGAAAACCACGGCACAAAGCGACAAGATTCCACTATAAATGTAGTTATACAATAGATGGAATATTAGAAAGAAAGCCTGGATAAATCGTCAGGGATTATGGTCTTGAGTTCATGGTCGTATAGACCTATTTGTTTTCTTGTTATGGACTGAACCACATTTCTTAGACAAGTCGGATGTCTGTCCCATTTTCTTTCGAATTGTCCGGGTTGAGAGACTGTCAGGATTCGAGTGGTGCAACTCTGGGTCCGCGCTTGTTACTGTGAACAGGTGACCGCTGGAATATATAATCCTCGAATGTTTGTCAGCATAACCAAAGGCCCGTGCCCGTATTTTTATGACGGGTGACCTTAGGAGAGCACTCTGCAACGTTCCCGAACGAGGTTTTTAATCGAGTGGTGCAACTCTGGGCCCGCGCCTGTTACTGTGAACAGGTGACCGCTGGAATACACGAACATCGAAATATTGGTTGGCATAACCTAAAGCCCTGCGCCCATTACTGTGAACAGGTGACCTTAGGAAAGCAATCCGCAACTGCCTCATCAGCTCAATTGATGGACCCATTGTCGATGGGTAGGGCATCGACTGTCTTTTTCATACACAAGCATAAATAATGCTCAAAAGCTAAATTACTAAGTTAGGATCACTAAGAATCACATGAGCCCGGAGTCATCAAGAGATCAAAGTAAAACACCAACTAGTACTTGATTCAAACTCACATTAACTAAAATTCATCAATTAAATCATAAAAAGGAAACCTAGGTTGCATCAATCCATTAAAAACAAATCAAAAGCTTCACCTCTTAGCCCTAGCTAAGAGGTTTTAGTTCATCTCTAACATCCTTGAACTAGAAGCCTTAAAAACATAAAAAACTATTAAAACAGGAAGAAAACTAAGAAAACTTGAAGTAGAATCCGTCTCCCAAGCAATTCCCACGTCCTAGCATGCTCTGGTATGAAGGGAAGAAGTCCTTTTATAGCTTGGAGGTGTCCATTGCGTAAGAAACTTCCAGATTGCGCAAGAATTTATGCACTTGCGCAGAGAATTTCGGAGCTTGATTTAGAAACTACTGTTTACGCATGGCCGACCGGTCGCACGGTCGGTCTGAGCCTGTGGACGACCGATCGCACGACCAGTCGTAAAACGTCCAAATCTGTCCAGCGAGTTTTTATAAATTCCATCCTTCAATTTTTATTTAAGGACCGGTCGCACGACCGGTCTGAGGTGTGGACGACCGGTCGCACGACCGGTCGCAGATGGTCCAAAGACATATGTACAGAAAGCTTTCTTCTGTAGAGTAGCTAGACCGGTCGGACGACCGGTCCTAAGCTTTGGATGACCGGTCGCACGACCGGTCGTGGATGGCTTTTCTCTGTCTTCTTTTCTTCTCTCCTTTGCTTCTTTCTTTTACCCTTTCATGCTTGATCTTGTGGTCTTCAATGCTTGTAAAGTAGCTCTATTTAGCCTTGAATCAGTGAAATCTCCATCTTGTCCCTACAATCACAACTCATGCATTAAAGTAGTCCTTTAAACGTGTAAACCGTGCATAATGAGTGATGAATTTGGGTTAGAATATGCACAATTAAGAGCTCAACACTATGGCATTAAAAAACAAATGGTCTAAACTATTTTTAGTTCCATCTTCCCACCTATATTATGACATTTCACACACGGACAACAGTGCCAGTCAACACCATTTGAATTTTGTTTCGCAAACTCTAAGAACATTGCAACACCTTCCATGTATTTAGGGGTAAACTTTTTTGCCCTCATCCAATTCTTACATGGGGTTGTTGAAGCCATCTAAACGCAAGAAACATATCCATAGAGAAAATTAGAGATAACGTGCATAATTGACAAATGTGAATTTAAATCGATCGCAACTAATTAACCTACTCTTATCTACTACATACTAGTAATTTCTAACTACATGTGTATGAAGTACAGACATCTTCCGGAGTACCAATGCTGCGAGTGCTTGCCAATTGTATTTTTTTTGTAGTCCGCGTACTACACATTGTCTTACTTAACGTGGATCAACTCGGTGGGGCCCACATTGATGTATGTGTTTTATCCACGCCGTCCATTCGTTTTTCCAGGTCATTTTAGGCCATAAGCCCAAAAAATGAGGCAGATCCAAAGCTCAGGTCGAACATCACCTTAGAGTACACGTGGCATGGATATGTATCAATCGGTGCCATCCATCTATTCGGCCCCAGCTTAGATGTTAGATTTCTGAACATCAAATCTATGGGTGCAGTTATACATCCAAAGTGGGGCCCACTAGAAGGAAGGTAGCGATTGATAAATCGACTTGCTATGTGTACGGTGGAGAGCACAAACAGGTGAAGAATGATGGATGGAGCTCTTCCCACTTGTTCATAAGTTCACATATACATGGATGAAGGGAAAACACAAATATAAGCTTGATCCAAAACTTCTGTAGCATTAATTTTTTTTTCAACAGTAGGTATTTAATCCCCACCGTGTAGTCCACTTGAGCCTTGGGACTTCCTCCTTGTGCCCTAAAATGATGCTGGAAAAATGGATGGACCGTGTGGATAGTACCCAATCTGCGTCCGTACAGTCACTACTAGTATTAGCATGTTAACGGAAAAATCATGTGAATTTTGGACGGTTGTGATGAGCCATGTCGTGGCATTAACACCAGCCCATAATCCAAACTTCATACATGAGGAAACGACACCAATTGAGATATTTACCACCATTTTCAAAACATCCGTGACTTATCTGCCATACACATGTCCATCATACACAAAAATCTTTACTAGCCAAATCACAGGCCCACCAGTCGAAGTAAAACGGACAAAAATTACACTTAAAAATAACAAATTACACCTCCTAGCTCTTCAATGGACCTCAGTTGTCTTCATTTACAATTTTTTATGAGCATAGACTTTACAAATCCCTAATTAGGGATTCGACAATACAAATCCCTAATTTGGGATTCGACAATAAAAATCCAAAAAAGAAAAGAAAGCAAGGTTAGGGTTAGGGTTTTTTACCTGGTGGAGGAAGTAGAGGAGAGAGAGAGAGAGAGAGAGAGAGAGAGAGAGAGAGAGTGGGAGCAGTTGTTGTACACCCCACGCTGGAAAAAGAACGGGGGGATCAGAGAGGGAGGGAAAGAGAAGGGAGGAGGAGGGAGAGAGAGGAAGACTGAGAGAGAAGAGATGGAAAATAGAGAGAAGAGAGAGAGGGGAGAGAGAGAGAGAGAGGAGATGGGAGCGAGAGAGAGAGGGGACGTGAGAGAGAGGGGGGGTGCGCGTGAGTGAAGTACAAGAGAGTAGAGGGAGGGGAGGGCCGTTAGAGGGGGGGGGGCCGTGAGTGACAGGAGAGAGAGAGTGGGGGGGGAGGGCCGTGCGTGAGACAGAGAGAGAGAGAGACAGAGAGAGAGCGTGCGTGAGAGAGAGAGAGAGACAGACAGAGAGAGAGAGAGAGAGAGAGAGAGAAGAGAGAGAGAGAGGTCTCTCTTTTGGGAGCGAATTAGATGTTACCCTGGTAACACCTTAGTGGGTGTTACCCCTACCGTGTGGGGCCCATCGTGATGCATTTTTTTATATATCTATGCCGTCTATCTATTTTCTCATATCATTTTAGGATATGATCCAAAATCTTAAGAAGATCCAAATCTCAGGTGGACCATACCACTAGAAACAGTGATTAATAAACATTGAAAACGTTTTGTGGGCCATAAAAGTTTTGGATCAATCTCATATTTATATTTTCCCTTCATCAAGACCTTATTGACATTATCAAGAGCTTGGATTGCAAATAAACATTACCAAAACCTTATCATGGGCTCTTTGGAATTTTTAATGGTGGAGCATTCAATCACACTGTTTCCAGTGGTATGGTCCACTTGAGATTGGGATATGAATAATTTTTAGAACCTTATCCTAAAATGATCTGTATAAACGGATGGACGGAGTGGATATACAAAATATCATTCACGTGGGCCATACGGTAGGGGTAACACCCACTAAGTTGTTCCCGGGGTAACACCTAATTCACGCCCCTCTTTTGCTGAGAATAGGTAACACCTAACTCGGACACTCTTATCGTACAGAGTAAACTCTGTTGGGCCCACCTAGAATGTATGTGCTTCATCTATTCCGTCCATATGTTTTTATAGATCATTTTAGGGGTTAAGCCCAAAATTTAAGCATATCCAAATCTCAACTGTACCATGCCACAAGAAACAGTGGGAATAATGATTTCCACCGTTGAAACCTTTCCATGCCCCACAGTGATGTTTATTTGTCATCCAACCTGTTCATAAGATCACATGGACATGGATGAAGAGAAAACACAAATATCAGCTTGATCAAAAACTTTTGTTTCCTCCCAAGAATTTTTCAATGGTAGACATTCAGTTCACACTTTTCCTGTGGTGTGGTCCACTTTAGAACTTGATATGCTTCAATTTTTTGTTCCATAGTTAAAATTATCTTTTAAGATGGATGGACGGAGTGGATAAAATAAGTAAATCACGGTGGGCCCCTCAAAGTTTACTCTGCACACTTAGCGTGCGGAGTTGCTCACTACGCAGTCCCCGCTTCTGGGCGCGACTTGTGTGAGACCCCGGAACCAGTGATGTGGGTGGGACCCTGAACCTAGGGCCCACCTCGATGTATTCCTTGTAGATCCATGCCGTTAATCTGCTTTTCCAGATTATTTTGTACTATGGTACCAAAATGAAGAAGATTAAAATTTTGTGTGGACTACAACATAAGAAACACTGGTTAATGACCATTAAAAACCTTTTGTGAGCCACAAAAGTTTTCTATCAACCTGATATTTATTTTTTCCTTTCATCCCTGTCTACGTGCCCTTATCAACAGATTGGATGGTCAATAAACATTACGATGGACTCCAGGAAGTTTTTAATGGGCACAGTGGAATGATAATTGTTTCTTGGGTTGTGGTCCACCTAAAATTTGCATCTGTTTCATTTTTGGTACTTCATCCTAAAATAATACGAAGAAACAGATGGACGGTATGGATCTACAAAGAATACATCCAGGTGGGCCCTAAGTTCAAGGTCCCACCCACATCGCTGGTTCGGGGGTCTCACCCAAGCCGCGCCAGTCCGCTTCTTGGGCGGGAGCGAATTAGATGTTACCCTGGTAGTACCTTAGTGGGTGTTACCTCTACCCTGTGGGGCCTAGATTGATGTATCTTTTATATATCCATGTCATTCATCTGTTGTTATGTCTAATTTTAAGACGAAATCCAAAATTATAAGAAGTTCCAGATCTCAGGTGAACGATACCAATAGAAAGAATGATGAATAATCATTAAAAGCATTTTGCGGGCCACACAAGTTTTAGATCAAGCTGATCTTCAAAATTTCCATTCATCCAGATCTTCTTGACATTATTAAGAGCTTGGATTGCAAATAAACATTACGGAAACATTACCATGGGCTCTTTGGAATTTTTAATGGTGGGCACTCAATCAGCACTGTTTCCAGTGGTATGGTCCACTTAAGATTTGGATTTGCATAATCTTTGGAAGACCATCCTAAAATGGGCCGGAGAGCGGATGGACGGCATGGATATACAAAATACTATCCATGTGGGCCGGTAAGTGTAACACCCACGGTGTTATTCCCCGGGTAACACCTAATTCGCCCCCCCTTTGGAAGGGGCTCGGCTTCGCTGAACCCCCGTATCCACCGAGGTGGGTGGATCCCTTACCATGCCGTCCACTATGTAATGTGTGTGTGTTACATCCACGCCGTCCATTCATTTTGAAAACACATTTTAAAGCATGATTAAAAAAATGAAGTAGATCTAAATCTCAGGTGGACCATAATACAATAAACAATGGTACTCAACCATTAAAAGCTTATAGTGGGTCACAAAAGTTTTGGGTCAAGCTGATATTTGCTTCGTATCTTCATCCAGGTCTTTGTAACCTTTTTAACAAATTGAATGGAAAATAAACATTCCAGTGGTCCCCATGAATTTTTTAATGGTGGGGACTCAATTGTTACTATTTCATGTGGTATGGTCAACCTAAGATTTGGATCTTCCTCATTTTTTGGGTAATGCCCTAAAATGAGCTTTCAAAATGCATGGACGGTGTAGATGCAAGGTACATACATCACAGTAGCCCCACAATTGGGGATCCACCAACCTTAACGGATCCAGGGATCCACCCAAACCGCGCCTGGACAAAAGGTTTGCGTATTGAGTAAACTCTGTGGGGTCCACACCTTGATTGTGGGGCTTACAATGATGTATGTGTCTTAAATCCACACCATCCAACCATTTTGAAATATCATTTTAGGGTATGATACCAAAAATGAAGCTGAGTCAAATATTAGGTGGACCACACCATAGAAACAGTCGTGATTGAATCTCTACACCTGAAAAACTTCATGGATTTCACCGGAATGTTTATTTGCCATCATTTTCGATCCAACCTGTTTGTAAGGTCACAAACACCTAGATGAATAGACTACAAAAATATCATCTTGATCCAAAGCTTTTGTGGCCCCACAGGAAGTCTTTAATGGTCAATCAGCACTGTTTCCTCTACTATGTCCCATCTGGGACTTGGAATTGCTTCATTTTTTGGAACACGCCCTAAAATGAACTTTCAATACGGATGTACGGCATGGATGTAGTCACATTCATCAGAGTGGCCCCACGGTCAGGGTTCCCACCCACTAGGATCCGGGTTCTCACCTTTGTTTGTATAATGTCCTAAAAGTGGATGGACAGGTTTAGATTTCTCAAAATATCAATTTTAGTATAATGTCCTAATGTCCTAAAATTGTTAATTTTTTTTAAATAATACAATTTTATTTTTCAAAATCACATTTTTTAATAAACTTGTCAACTTTCAGAATTCAAAATGTCAAACTTTTTTTTATCAAATTTTTCAAAAAATTTCAAACTACAAAATCCTATTTTATTTTTAAAAATTGTAATTTTTTCATTTTTTTTTTCACACTTATAAATTTTATTCTATCTTCGCAGTTTTTTTCAACATCTTAATTTTTTTAAGAATGACAATTTCTTTTTGGTTCTTTGTAAATCCCGAATTTCTTTTCAAAATCTCGTTATTTTAAATCTTAATTTTTCTTAAACATTATTAATTTTATTAAAAAAATTTTCAAACTTAATTTTTTCTCAAAATCGCAATTCAATACATAAACACCTTTTTCAAAATGTCAATTGTTTTTTCAACATTTCATTTTCTATCAAATTTCTCAATTTTTTTTACAAAATACAAAATCTAAATTTCTTTTTAAAAATCACAATTTCTTTTTTGAAAATCTATTTTTTCAAACCGATATATTTTATTCAAAATTCTTGATTTATGTCAAAATGCCAACTTTTTTTAAATCCTTTTAAATCCTAATTTATGTCAAAATTCTTTCAGATTTTTGTTCTTTTTTAATCCCAATTATTTTCAAAATTTTTATTTTTTCTACATTTTAATTTTTCTTAAACATTATTAATTTTATTACATTTTCTTTCAAACTTATAAATTTTATTCAAGATTAACACAACATTTGTTCAAAATCACAATTTTTTAAGCTTTCCGATGTTCGTTTTCAAAATGCCAATTTTTTGAAAATCTAATTTTTTTTATCAAAATATGTCAAATCTTTCAAAATGCAAAACCTCAATCTTTCTCAAAGTCTACACTATTTCAAACTTATACACTTCATTCAAACGTCTCAATTTATTTCAAAATGTCAATTTCTATCAAAATTCTAGTTCTTTTTTAAATTTAGAATATTATTTTCAAGATCTAGAATTTTTCCAAATCCCATTTTTTCTCAAATATTTTTAATTTTTATTAAACCTGTCAACTTTTTTTTTTTCTAAAAATCCAATTTTTTTTTTTAAACTTATTAAAGAAACAAATTTATTTAAAATGAATTGCGACATGTATAATTTTCAATTTACGACGAACTATATCCGTCGTTAAATCCAAGAAGGTCCGTCGATAAATCCGGACGTCCCGTCTCCGGACGCAGAATTTTACGACGCAGGAAATCTCCATTGAATTACATTACTTTACGACGGATTAGATCCGTCGTAACATTAACGACGGATTATATTCGTCGTTAATTCACAGTTATCGACGGATTCTGGTCCGTCGTACAATTTTGTCGATTAAACACGCCAAGCAGGAGGTGGTAGTAGTTAGCGACGGACTGTTTTCGCCTTAACGACGGATACAGTCCGTCGTTAAAGCAAGCATTTTTGTGTCTTTTTTTTTTTCTGTTTTGGCGTAGTGTATGGCATATGAGCATTTTGTGAATCAATAGATAGGCATTCAAATAAGCGTTAATAGACAAGACATAATAATGGATAAAGTGCATTCACCACATTACGCAAGATATAAAGTGGTTCGACGGTGAGTCTACTCCACTCCCGGTTCAAGTGCTCAACTCCTTCAAGCACACCGGCATTCACTATCGAAGGTTTTAAATGAGGTTCACCTCTCAACCTTTACAACCTACACAAAGACTAATCTACTCAAGGACCACAGACATATTCTCCTGTGTCGGAGGCCTACGCAAAGACTTCCAAGTCCTACACAAGGACACACATGTCCTACTCAAGGACAACACCGAGATTGGGTCACAATCTCTAGACCCCAAACTCAACAAGAAGGGAGAATCAAATAGTGGACTCTATAAGCTTAACCACTTACAAGAGATGAGCCCCAATACAACGTCGTTGATGAAGAAGCTTTGTCTTGGACGAATGATCTCTTCTTCAGCTCCCTCGATCATCAACCTTGCATTGATTGATGGCTTGTAGCTTCCAAGGCGAGGGATTAGGGTTTGGAGAACCTATTTTGGGATATGGCTTTTATATGAAGTATGAGTTCAACCTAAACCACCATTAATGACATTGATGACAAGAATATGACTATTTGGAGTTGGTCGAGAAACCATTAAAGAGGGGTTGACTTCATGATTTAATCCAAGCTTTGCATGCTCTTTAATGTTGGTTAAATCAACATGGATTGAAGTATGAACTCAACAAATCTAAGAGAATGAGAGATAAGAATCACTAGGAAGAAGCCCAAACAAACCCTAGATGATGCTTGAGGTGCTTTTTCCAAGATCCAAGCAAGATGGATATATAGAGTGGTTCTCAACGCATAGAAAACAGTCATCTTGATAGGATCAGAAGGACTTCCGATCGATCAGACATAAGAATCAGCACATTTTCTGTCTTGCTGAAATTGATTCTCCGATTGATCGGACATGGTTCTGATTGATTGGAAGACCATCTCCGATTGATCGGAGAGAGGGTCCGATTGATCGAAAATATGTCCAGATGTATTTTGAAATATTGCTGGACGTTTTTTCGATGGATCGGATGATCTTCCGATTGATCGGAGGTACCTAGTCCGATTGATCGGAATAATGTCCAGAGAGATTTGAAGTTTTGCTGGACTATTGGCCGATTGATCGAGCATATGCTCTGATCTATCGGACATTAATCGGAACTAATTCTGATGGATCGGGATCCCATCGAAAATAGCTGTTAGAGAATTTATCTTATTTTTCAACAACTGCTAGGACAACCGATTCCATAGCTGATCAATATGGAAGAGGGACTATAGAGAGGGCTAGAAGGATGATTCTAAGTGGGGTGAGGCCATCTATAGAAGGGGGTTTTGGGATAAATGGTTTAGGGAAAAGGATTGAGGACGGTCTGAATATGCGATCTTCTTAAGTAGCTTCTGTAGAAGATGTCCAAGGACTTCAATCTCCAGCAACAAGTGGTTTTACAGACTTGACGACACACTAAATATAGTAATTGACAAATCTTACATTAACAATCTCCCCCTTTGTCAATTACGGGACAAAACCAAAACCTTAGAAGTCTTGGTCCGTATCAAAGACTTTTCCTAAACACCAAAACCCAAATAAAATACATTGAACATGTCATAAGAGTTAAATTGCATTATACATAGACATGACCCAATACATACAAAATGTACAGACTCAATGTATAAACTAGGCTTCACACAAGCTCCCCCTAAATCTCTGCACACAAAAGATCAATAAAAAGATAACAGGGACCTTTTGGTGGGATAACTTCTCCCCTTTTTGTCAGTCATTGACAAAGGTTAGTAAAAATACAGTGCAGAAAATATGTCACAGACTGTAGTAAAAGGGAAGAATAGACATGAAGCACCTAGGGAGAATCAAATAATGCAATTTAACTCAGATGGTCATAAGAGGATATACAAGCATATATCAATAAGCACAGTGGGCATATTGCCCAAGCAACCAACCTCCCCTTATGTTATGTATATCATGACCAACTGACATCACTATATATACAAACCAAAATGGGGCAAGAAGCCCGATAAAGGAGAATCAAATAAGCACAAGTATATACAGGCATATAGATAGACAACTAGGAATCATAAAAAGAGAATAGTATAGAGAAAAGCATAGAAACATAGCCATTGATCCTCAAGATAAGTGATATCCAAAATGATGAAAGAGAATCCAACAAAGTGATCATCAAAATATCAAAAAAAAAAAAATCGATCAATAACAGAAAGTTTAACCGATGAAAGTGCCTAGATTGTGTGGCAAAGTCGCCAAAAAGATACTCTCGACTATGCACACGATATACTACCCTAGCCAGACACAAATAAGACTACTGAGTGGGGCCTGAGACATCATCGTACCAGCAAGAGAGAGAAGAGGTGAGGCGTTGAACTGTGTCGTGGACTGACTGCATCATGCTCTCAAGTCGAGTCATCCTCTCTCCATGCTGAGCTAAGGTGTGCTCCACATGATCAAGTTGTGCTATGATTTGCTTCGAGTGGGTGGGAGGAGGTGGTGGTGCAGAAGTAACCTCAGATTGAAGATGTCTCTTCACCTCGCTCCGAGTGGGCGGGAGGAGGTGGTGGTGCAGGAGTCGGCGTCGGGGCCGAGGATTCACCATGGGTGCCAGAGGACACGTGTGTGGGAGTATGCGAGAAATCACGATCTTCAACGTCGACCTCTTTTGGTAGCTGCATCTTTTTAATGTTGAGGTCTTAGAATTTACGACGTGGGACGAGATGAACCACAACATTTGTAAATCCGCAGTCTTGGGCCACCAAGGTAATAATCCATCCAAATGGAATTGTATTTCGGGAGTTATGCAAGGTGTCCAAGAAGTTATGCAGGATGATGGAGGGCAGGCATAAACGAGTCCCATGGGCAACATGATAAAGCAGGTTGACCATATGAGCTGTCAGGTTAGACTTGTTGGTGCTATAAGGGTAGACATTTGTGTTAAAGAATTGATGAAGGACTTGGAAGTGGTTGAACATTTCTGATGCTCGTAGGGAACTCCCATCGACCCATTTAGGATTGGGTCCCCGGCATAAATACCGAGTCCAATTAGCTCAAAGAGTGGGATCTATGAGATTATCATTGGGCTGAGGAGCTGAGGACATATGAATACCAATCAGATCAGTAATTTTTTGAGCCGTGACCTTCACATGACGGAGGATTTCCAACTGGATTAATAATTTTGAATAGAAATACGTATACTACCTCCGGGTGTGCCATGCCCCCAAACCTTAACACACATTCCCAGCCAATTCGTTCAAGTAATGCTAGAATGCCAAAGGGCTCAACACATGACATGACCACCTCCCGCTCATAGATGATTGTTCGAGATTGTAGGTGAGAGAGGGTAGATTCGACAGTGGATGTAGCAGGACTCCCAAGGGTGTCTGTGGGTGCTGGCAGGAGGTGGAGAGGCCTGAGAAGGTCAAGAAGTCAGAAGCTTCTTCGACCTAGTGGTGGTGGATGGCCCGGCATCCACTTTGGACTTACCTTTGGGGTCTTTCGGCATGATTTTCAAGGATGGACTGACAATGGAAGCAACAAAAAGACATAGAATGGTAGGAAATCAAGGATCCTAGAAGAAAAGACTCCTAAATCCAACAACAATGAACAATTAGAGCAGAGGGGAGGAGAAATCAAGGTGGGGAAATCAGGGATCCTTACCAAAGAGTGTTAGGAGACCACACAATATGCAAATTGGAGCTTTACTGGACTTGCATTGCACCGGACAGACTCCAGGCAAAAAATCCTAGCAGATGGTTTTGAAGCAAACAACAAAAGATAGGAAAAATGAAGGAGACGACTGAATTTAAAAAACACTTGCCCGATATTTCCGATCGATCGGAACATGTTCCAATCAATTGGAAATTCTTACAGCAGGATTTCAATAGGTTCATTTTGACAACTTATTTCAAATGATAATTTAGACCATTTTATGTTAAAACGAAGCATTTATGTTGGAAATCATTAACATTCATTCGAAATATGAGGCTGATTCCTTAGATATGCCTATATGCACACAAAGCTGGTAAGCTAGATTAAGCATTCCCTACACTAATGGACTTCTGAAGGTTTGCAAAGTGAACTGAGTCCAAGGGTTTTGTTAGGATATCGGCTAGTTGATTCTCTGTAGACACATGTTCAAGAGATATGATATGATTTTCAACTAGTTATTGAATAAAATGATGCCTAATATCAATGTGTTTAGTATGCGAGTGCTGAACAGGATTTTTCAAAATATTTATGGCACTAGTATTGTCGCAAAATAGTGTCATTGTGCCTTAGTTAATCCATAATCTGTTAAGGTTTGTTTCATCCATAATAATTGTGCACAACAACTTCCAGCAGCAATATACTCTGCTTCGGCTGTGGACAGAGAGATGGAGTTCTGTTTCTTACTATGCCAAGCAACTAGACAGTTTCTAACATAGAAACATCCACCACTAGTTGATTTACGGTCATCAATGTTACCTGCCCAATCAACATCTGAATACCCCGCAATATCTGTGGTTGAATCAAATGGGTACCAAAGTCCGTATTCCGTGGTGCATCCTACAAACTGGATGATAGGCTTAACAACGATGAGGTGAGATTCTTTAGGATTAGCCTGAAACCGAGCACATGCACCTACACTAAATGCAATGTCTGGTCTGCTAGTGGTGAGATAGAGAAGACTACCAATCATGCTTCTGTAAGGGTGTTGATCTACACTTTTCCCTACTAGATCTTTCGATAGTTTAATAGTGGTGCTCATAGGTGTAGTGTGTGATCGACCAGAGTCTAAGCCAAATCTCTTAACAAGGTATCTAGTATACTTTGTTTGGGTAATGAATATTCTTGATGCAAGTTGTTTTACTTGTAAACCTAGAAACATGTTAAGTTCTCCTACCATACTCATTTCAAATTCTGATGTCATTAATGTAGCAAAGGAGATGGACATTTTCTCACATGTGGATCCAAAAATAATGTCATCCACATAAATCTGGACAATCAAGATGGAATTCTCGGCTTCTCCTATAAAGAGAGTTTTGTCAACACTCCCACTAACAAAATCATGGTCTATAAGAAAGTGAGTTAGACGTTCATACCAAGTACGGGGAGCTTGCTTGAGGCCATAAAGGGCCTTTTTCAATCGATATACCTTGTGAGGATATTTAGGATCAATAAATCCTTTTGGTTGTTCAACATACACTTCCTCATCTAGAATACCATTCAAGAAGGCACTTTTGACATCCATTTGAAACAATTTGAATTTTAATGCACAAGCAATAGCCATAAGAATTCTAATAGACTCGAGTCTAGCTACAGGGGTAAATGTTTTGTCAAAGCCAATACCTTCAATTTGTGAATACCCCTGAGCAACTAACCGAGCCTTATTTCGTATTACATTCCCAGATTCCATCGGATTTATTTTTAAAAATCCATTTGGTTCCAATAACGTTTTTCCTTTCAGGCCTATTGACCAGATACCAAACCTCATTTTTAATGAATTGTTGAAGCTCTTCTTACATAGCAAGGATCCAGAATTCATCGTTTAGAGCCTCTTCAGCATTTTTGGGTTCAATTTTAGAAGTGAAACACAGGTGGCTGTTGATAGCCTCCAACTGCCTCTTGGTTTTGACACTAGTGTTAGGATCCCCAATGATTTGATTGAGGGAGTGATCCTTGGCACCTTGAGCATCACTAGGAGTAGTGGTAGTATTAGGAGATGAGAGTTTATCAGGTTTGCCTATCTCACATATACCCTCATCTTCTTCTTCGTCACCTGGAGACACTAAGTCATCTAATTGGTCATCTACAGTCACATTGATAGATTCTTGAACAGTTGAGGTTCGATTGTTGTAGACACGAAAGGCTTTGCTATTTAATGAGTATCCTAAAAAGATACCCTCATCACTCTTGGAGTCAAACTTTCCCAAGTTCTTACGGTTTCTTAGAATATAACATGGGCTACTAAAGACTTTAAAATATTTCACATTTGGTGTCTTTCCATACCATCATAAGCAGTTTTGTTTAGACCTGTCCTCAAATAAACATGATTTATAATATAACAGGCAGTGTTTACTGCTTCAGCCCATGAATTTTTCACAAGATTCTTATTATTAAGCATATCTGTGGCCATATCCAACAATACTCGATTTTTCCTTTCAGCAACCCCATTTTGTTGAGGTGTTTTGGGTGCTGAGAACTCATAACGAATACCTAACTCATCAAACAAATCTTTCAAACATTGATCTTCAAATTCACCACCGTGATCACTCTTGATTCTGGCCACCATGTATCCTTTCTCATTATGAACTCGCTTCACTAGTTTTTTGAATTCTTCGAAGGTGTCAGATTTATGAATCTAGAGTAATCATCAACGACTACAAAGAAGTATCATTTTTCGCCTTGGCTAAGAACCTTGGTAGGACCAACTAGGTCCCTGTGTAGCAGTTCAAACAGTTTTGGTGTGACCAGGATAGAGGTTCTCTTGTGTGCAACCTTGATTTGTTTACCTTTTTGGCAAGCGATGCACACAGCGTTAGGTCTTTTACCTATCTTAGGTAGTCCTCTCACTAAATTTTTCTGACTCAGTTTAGATAGATTTCTATAATGAACATGACCAAGTCGATGGTGCCACAATTCTATTTCATCCTTAATGGCCATGTGACACATGGTGGGAGAACTCAGGTTGTTACTGCTTTCAATAACATAACAATTGTCTCCTGTGCGTAAACCTTTCATAACAAGTTTTCCTGTGGAGTTCAGTATCTTGCGCATATCTTTCGAGAAACTTACTGAGTGCACACCATCACAAATTTATGAGATACTCAGAAGATTATGTTTAAGTCCATCAACATAAAGTAATTCTTCTATTTTGGGCAATCCCGGCCATGTTATGGATCCTTTACCAATGATTTTAGCTATGCTTCCATCACCAAATGTGACAGACCCACCATCGAATTCGTCATATGCACAAAATTGAGATCTATCACCTGTCATGTGTTTAGAGCAACCACTACCCAAGTACCATCTAGGGTTATTCCCAGCTTTTAAGGCAGTATGAATGACCAAGCATTTGTTCTTAACCACCCATTAAGTTATTGTCCTTTTATGAGTAGTATTCTTATAATATGATTCTCTAGATTTCTTAGGAGAAGTAGATTTTTCTTTCTCATGTAGGAGAATAGCAGTTTTCAAATTTAGCATTTTAACTTGTTCTAATAATTCATCCATCCTCTTATCCTTCCTTGGTAGTATAGGATAATTTCTTCTCATGTTTCCTCTTTTTGGTGAAGTATGCATAGGAGGATTCCAACTAGATTGCACATTTTTCCCAGTCAGTATAAATTTTCCTTTTAAGTTTCTGACCGAATTTTTAAAAACCATACATTCAAATTTTAGATGGCCAATGTCACCACAAGCATGGCAAACATGGGATGCTTTAGTTTTACTCCCTGATGCACTATGATCTTTTCTTATCATTGGTTGGATAGAGTTTGTTTTTGAAATATAACTGCCATAGCCCAAACCTCTTTTGTCCACAGGTGATCTTGCAATACCCCAGAGTTTTTCAAGACTTTCTTCTCCTTGGGCAAAACCGTCTTCTGGAGTCAACAACTTGACATTTAAGATGACAAATCTCTGTGTTTGCCTCTTTAAGTTCTTTCTCTAGACTAGCACTCTTATCTAGAGTTTCACTACTCATGTGTTTTTTTCTTTTCTTGCTTAAGCTCATCATTATTCTTTTTCAGTTCTTCTAGGTCTTGTCTCATCTTTTGATACTCAATTTTCAATCCATCAAGACTCTTTATCAACTTATCATTCTTAGCCTTCATTTGGCCCAACTTTTTAATGGTATTCATGTTTTCAATATATAGTTGGTTGTATACCTCCTTAAGGTCTTGATCCTCATCTTCATCGTCACTTAAAGAATCATTTTCAGTGTTAGAGGATTCATGATCATCAATGTCTCTGGTGATTTTTACAATGGGCTCAATTTGAGGCACACTTTCAGTGATGGAGGCCATTAAAATTTTTATTGAGCCATGTTCCTCATCACTTTGGGATGTGTTTGATTCTTATTCTGATTCTTCAGTATCATCCCATGTGGCCGCCATAGCCTTCTTCTTGACTTTTTTATCGGTGCACTCGGAGGCAATGTGACCATATCCTCTACAATTGTAACATTGAGAATCTTTTGACTTCTTAAAAAATTTACCTTTATTGTTCTTAGAGTCAAAAGGTTTACCCTTCTAATAGGGTTTCCTTCTAGAAGTATTTCCTTTAGTTTTGAAGAATTTTTAAAATTTCTTGGCTATAAGTGTCATTTCTTCCATATCTAGTTCTTCTTCACTTTTATGTTCAGAATCTCGTTTATTATGAGAAGATTTCAAGGCTGCACTTTTGAATTTGGAGGGAGTTCTGAAATGTAACTCATGGGTTTGAAGGGACCCTAGTAATTCTTCAACTTTCATGGTATCTAAGTCCCGACATTCTTCTAAAGTAATAACTTTGGTAGAGAACCGTTCCGGTAGGGATCTCAGAATTTTCCTACACAGTCTATTTTTCGTAATAGGTTCCCCCAAACCCCACATGTCATTTGTGATTTTGTTCAGTCTGGTAAAGAAGTCCATAAATGTTTCATGCTCCTCCATTCTTATGTTTTCGAATTGTGTAGTGAGGTGCTGAAGTTTTGAGCGTTTGACAATGCTTGTTCATTCATGTGTAGCTTCAAGAATATCCCATGCTTACTTACTGGTTGTGCAATTTTGAATGCGACCAAATTCATCTCTCGAAACTGAACAAAAGATATCATTCAAGCCTTTAGCATTTTGGACACTGTTGAGCTTTATCATAATCTGTCCACATAGCCTTCTCTCTTGGTCGGAGGACATCCGGTTCACCTTCCTTCCTTATAATATCCATTGGGGGTTTATATCCAATCTCAACCATGTCCCTTACATCAGAATCGATGGATTCCAAAAAGATGCGCATTTGGGCTTTCCAATATGGATAGTTTGACTCATCAAAGAAGGGAGGCTTAGTGATAGATGTAGAGTCCTCTCTAGACATACTTTCAAGTTCTCTTAGGATCTTACTCCGATTTTTAAACCTGAGCGGAGTAACCCTCTCTAATACCAATTGAAATTGCGGTTTTACCGCGAGTAAAGATACTTGGAGATATGCCTAAAGTCCTAAAGGTGGGTGAATGGGACTTTTTAAATATTCTTGCTAATTTTAAAACCAGAATTGCATTCACACTTTAATTAACAATTACGAACTAGCAAGTGAAGACAATTGATCAAACAGTTGATAGGCATGATAATACTAATCACTCAAATATAGCATATGAGCATTTTGTCAATCAATAGATAGCCATTCAGATAAGCATTAATAGACAAGACATAATAATGGACAAAATGCATTCACCACATTACGCAAGATGTATAGTGGTTCGACGATGAGTCTACTCCACTCCCGGTTCAAGTGCTCAACTCCTTTGAGCACACCGGCATTCACTATCGGAGGTTTTAAATGAGGTTCACCTCTCAACTTTTACAACCTACACAAGGACTAATCCTACTCAAGGACCATACACATATTCTCCCATGTCGGAGGACCTACGCAAGAACATCGAAGTCCTACGCAAGGACATCGAAGTCCTCCACAAGGACACACATGTCCTACTCAAGGACAACACCGAAATTGGGTCACAATCTCTAGACCCCAATCTCAATAAGAAGGAGGACTTAAACAGTGGACTCTATAAGCTTAACCACTTAGAAGAGATGAGCCCCGATACAGCGTCCTTGATTGAAGAAGCTTCGTCTTGGACGAATGATCTCTTCTTTAGCTCCCTCGATCATCAACCTTGCATTGATTGATGGCTTGTAGCTTCCAAGGCGAGGGATTAGGGTTTGAAGAACCTATTTTGGGATATGGCTTTTATCTGAAGGATGGGTTCTACCTAAACCACCATTAATGGCATCGATGACAAGAATATGACTATTTGGAGTTGGTCAAGAAGCCATTAAAGAGGAGTTGACTTCATGATTCAATCCAAGCTTTGAATGCTCTTTAATATTGGTCAAATCAACATGGATTGAAGTATGAACTCAACAAATATAAGGGAATGAGAGATAAGAGTCACAAGGAAGAAGCCCAAACAAACCCTAGATGATGCTTGAGGTGCTTTTTCCAAGATCCAAGCAAGATGGCTATATAGAGTGGTTCTCAACGGATAGAAAACGGTCATCTCAATAGGATCAGAAGGAGTTATGATCGACAAGCATAAGAATCAGCACATTTGCTGTTTTGCTGAAATTGATTCTCCGATTGATCGGACATGGTTCCGATTGATCGGAAGACCACCTCCGATTGATCGAAGAGAGGGTCCGATTTATCGGAAATATGTCCAAATGTATTTTGACATATTGTTAGACGTTTTTCCAATGGATCGGATGATCCTCCGATTAATTGGAGGTACCTAGTCCGATTGATCGGACTTATTTCCGATTGATCGGAATAATGTCCAGAGAGATTTGAAGTTTTGCTGGACTATTGTCCGATTGATCGAGCATATGCTCTGATTAATCGGACATCAATCGGGATCCCATAGGGAACAACAGTTAGAGAATTTATCTTATTTTTCAACAACTGCTAGGACAACCGATTCCATAGCTGATCAATATGGAAGAGTGACTATAAAGAGGGCTAGAAGGATGATTCTAAGTGAGGTGAGGCCATTTATAGAAGGGGGTTTTGGGATAAATGGTTTAGGGAAAAGGATTGATGCCGGTCTGAATATGCGATCTTCTTGAGTAGCTTCTGTCTGAGATGTCCAGGGACTTCAATCTCCAGCAGTAAGTGGTTTTACAGACTTAATGACACACTAAATATGGTAATTGACAAATCTTGCATTAACATTTTCATGAACTTAGACTGTATACTATGGTGACGTATGTGCCTTATCCAACCCACCCATCCGTTTTACCACCTCAATTTAGGGCATGAGCCCAAAATTGAGGCATATCGAAAATTTAAGTGGACTGCACTACAGGAAACAGTGGGCGTTGTAAGCCTACCGTTGAAAACTTCTTAGAGGCCACAGAAGTTTTGAATCAAGCTAATATTTGTAGTTTGTCACCTTATGAACAAGTTGGATGACAAAGCTTCAATTTTGGCTCATGCCCTAAAATGAGAGGGTAAAACGGATGAACAGCGTGGATAAGACATAAACACCACGGTGGGCCCCACAGTTGCTCTGACGCTATGGCAACTCAGTACGCAATTTGCGTCCCGTTTACTATGCCAAGGACCGAATGGTTAGTATGACGTATCAAAATCGTTCTTTTGCACCATAAGCAATCAAGATGGGCCTCAAACAATAGATGTATCAGACCTGTTTGTATAAATGATCTTGACCGTCTATTTCATAGTCAACTGGAATTATCCTGTCAAAATAAGTTTCGATTTGAAGACCGATCATGAAATGAGTGCTCGACCTAAATGGAAAGCTCGGATGAGCTGATTGGACGCTTCTTATTGCACGATGCAACTCGGAGCCAGAGCCCTGGATTGTTTCTCCTTTTCAGGATGCGTTTTATTTTCTTGGGCTTTTTTTTTTTTTTTCCCGTATTTTCGAGGGAAACGAGGAAATTGGGCGATTGCGACCCACGAAACTGATTCCCTGGCCGCCGACTGAAACATTAAGAACCGGTTCAGGAGTCCACGCGACTACTCGGAAACGTAGTCCATGGGATTTAAAATGGTGGAGCCCACCTCGAGGAAAGAGCCTCTTAGTGCAAATATCAGACGCAGGTATGGTGTTTCGTTGGAGCCAACGTGATATTTGTGTTAGGGCTGAAAGTCCGGCGGGTTGGGTCGGGTTGGTGCTCAACCCTAACCCAACCCAAGGTTCCTATACCTCAATCCTAACCCAACCCAACCCAACCTCAGGTTGGGAATTCTCAACCCAAGCCCAACCCAAGCGTGCTCGGTCGGGTTGATCGGGTTGGTCGGGTTGATAAATGCTAATATTTTCGTTATTACATTAGCCTATTATGTTTCAATACACGTTTTATTTTTCGTACCTATGACTTTATTAATTATGTATGTAGTTATTTATTACGAAGAACTTCACTTTTTTCCAAACAAATTAGTTAGGATAACTACTCCTTTAATACTAAAAGTATATCAAATTTCAAACGTTATAAGTTTACTTACTAAAGTAATATAAACCAATAAGTTTACTTAAGTATAATAAAATTATAAGTAACTTGTATATAGATCGGGTTCGGGTTGGGTCGGGCGACCCAAGACCTCAACCCAAGCCCGACCCAAGCTTTATCGGGTTGGTGTTTGCATAGCCCAAGCTCAAGATCGGGTTCGATATTTCTTGCCCAAGCCCAACCCAATGTCGGGTCGGTCACAAGTCGGTCGGGTTGAACCCGCCCAACTTTCAGCCCTAATTTGTGTTTTATATCCACGCATTCCATCCTATTTGCCCCCTCATTTTGGGGCATGAACCAAAAAATGAAGCAGATAAAAAACTGACGTGGACCACACCTTAGGAAACAACTGTGATTGAATGCCCACCATTAAAAACTTCTTGGGGGCTGCACAAGTTTTGGATCAGGCTGACATTTTTATTTTCTTCTTTCAACCATATCTGAGTGACCTTATGAACAAGTTGGATGACGAGTGCTCTAAAGGGTTTCACAGGTGGGTATCTTTATTCCCATTGATTCCTATGTTGTGGTCAACCTGAGCTTTGAAACTACTTATTTTTGGGCTTGAGCTGAGAAAATGGATGAATAGTGTAGATATAAAGCACATGCATCACGTTGGGCCCCACAACGCCCGGCACATCACCACACCACCATCGAGGAACAATGTAGAATCCCCCGCTGCTTTGTGGCTCCTCCCCCCTTCCTCCCTTTTCTTCCTCTTGCAGGTCCAGCGAGCCGGAGTAGTCTCCACACTTGATTTGAATGTCACGTGCCTAATTCCAACCATCTAGATCCATTGTCCAAATTCTTACGGCAACAGTTGGCATCGTCTGTGGAAATCGACATAGTTCATGTTCTCACCAGTTTGAGCCTCGGCGTGCAAAGCCTGGTCCTTTGTCAGCCTACATGTATGGCTAGACCTAAAAAGAAAACCAACGTCGTTGCCAAAGCTACCTAGCGAGACCTCACCACCAAGGAGTAGATGCAGTAGGCGTCCCGATCAGACTCCTAGCAACGTTCCCTGACATCAAGCCAGCAAAGGTCCCAAAACAAGAAGTCTCGCCTAGTGTCCTTAAAGAACAATACAAAAGTATGGCAGCACTACTAGCCTGCATTTTTGCCCTCTTTAAGAGCGGGGGAACATCGCAGCCTAGCAACTCCTGAGGGCAGCATTGGAGCACGACTTAAGCAATCAACAATCTCAGCTGCGCCCAGAACAAACCAACAAGAATTGGCCCCAAAGGCGACGACGATTGTACCAATAAGGCCGTTCCCGACAACACGTTCGGCTACCCAGCTTGACGCATTAGATCTATGACATACCTTAGACGAAAAGCGTTGAACTCGGATGGGCAAAGCAACCAAGCAAACCACAGAATTAAAGCTCCTCTCCTTGGGAGGCCCAGCTTGGAGAACTCTAGGACCAGCTCAACAGTATGAAACTGAAGTACCAATCTAAGGCTTCAGGTCTCCATCGAGGCCTTCCTTTAATAGGCTGAACCACCATTCACAGATGACTTCCTGGTGGAACGCCTTCCCACAAGCTTCAGGATGCCTAACTTCAAGCCATACTCCGATGAAGGTGACCCCATTGAATACCTGTATGGCACCACGGGACCTATTATGTGCAAAGTGTTCCCCTTATCGCTCATTGGTGTCGCGCGTATGTGGTTCTGAGGATTGTAACCAAAGTCATCTCCTCCTCCAAGCAATTGAGTAGAGCCTTCGCTATACAATTCATTGGTAGCAAAGGAGAATGAAACAAACCACCCATCTACTACCTTAAAGTAAAAAGACAACAAGTCCTTGCGAGACTACATTGCTCTACTCAATACTGAGGCCCTCCAAGTGGAGGACTTCTTTGATAAGATCACACTCGCAGCTCTCATGGGAGGATTGAGACCTGAAAAACTCGTCCATTCTCTTGAAAAAATTCTGCTAAAGACCATGTTAGAACTCCTGGATAGGGCACGCAAGTATTTTAATGTCGAAGATCTCATTAACGCCCACCAAGGTGAAAGTAGCTCGGCTAAGAAAATAAATCGAAAAGATTCGAAAGAAGAAGCAATCTTCGACCTAAAATGGAGAAGAGATGAAGACAGGGGTGGTTCATCCAGACCACCTAAAGCCCCTGTCCCTAGGTTCGAGCAATACACGCCTTTGAAGACTTCTAGGGAACAACATTTCATGGAGATCAAGGAGAAGAGTCATCTGAAAACCCTAAGAAAATTGAGGTCTAACCCTGAGAAAAGGAGCAAGTCCAAATATTGCCTCTTTTCATAAGGACCATGGCCACAAAATCGAAGACTACTTCGATCTAAAACAACGAATCGAAGCCCTAATCTGGAGAGGATTCCTACAGGAATACATCGACAAGCACTGAGCCGATGTTCTCCCCCCCTTAGCAAGGGGGTAAGAAGGCTATGCCTAGCCCCCAGAGCAACTGACTACCATCACAAGTCCTTAGCCTTTTGCCTAGTAGCGAGTCGACATCATCAACCCCTTGCCCTAAGGCAAAGGCTAGACCAAGTATGCAATTGTTGTTGTAGACTATTTCATGAAGTGGGCCGAGTCAAAACCCTTAGCTCAAATCACCGAGTAGAAAACAACAGACTTCATCTAGAAATTCATCATCTACTGATTTGGTATCCCTCCCACAATAGTCACTAATAATGGTCCGACAATTCTGAACTTGTGGTTTTACCGCTAATGAGATAAGCTTGAAGGTATGCTTATGTCCTAGGGGGGGGGGGGGGGGGGGGGGGTGAATATGACTTTTTAATTTTTCTTGCAAATTCAAAAGCTCAATTGCATTTATACCATAATTTGCCAATTAAGTGCATGTAAATGATAGTAATTGATCACCCAAGATCTAACTCGATTGACAACTTTACTAAGAGAAGTATTTCATCAAACAGTTTATATGCATTCTTGTATTAATCATTCAAGGATGGCATATGAGCATTTTGTCAAACATAAGATGGGCATACAGTTAAGCACTTATAAGATTGATCCACAAGGAACAAAATAGACAAAATGCATTCACCACATTGCACACGATGTATAGTGGTTCGGTTTCCCTACTCCACTCCCGGTTCACGATCTCAACCTATGAGACCACCGAATTTCACTATAGTCGTGGTTTTAAATCAGGTTAACCATCAACCTTAACATCCTTTGATCTAGGACCGCGTTTACCATCTGACGATGGCCCAATCCAGGGACTTGACGAGTTTGGATCTCAAACTCTCACCAATCCTAATCCAAGGACGGTCACGTACACTCCCGCCGGAGTTTCCCAATCCAGGGAATAGTGATTCAATAAATGGACTCTCAAATACTAGACATACCTCGATGATTGAGCCTCGATTTAGCGTCGTTGATGAGTAGCTTCAGCTTCCACAAATGCCTTAGCTCCTCTCCAAGCTCCCACGATCATTTACCAATGCATATGATATTCCTAGACTAGTGCCGGGTAGGTGGGAGAAGGTATTGATGTTCCATATGCCTATTACAATGCAATGGATAATGAAGGAACCATCAATTGGATCATTCAATGGCTATAAATGACTTCAAGATGAAGATTGAATGATAGGGACAGCCATGAATGCCATGCTTGAGTTCATTGTTCAAACCAAGCTTTGAATACTCAATGTAGTGCCATTAATGGCTAGGTTTGAAGGATGAACTCAAGACTATGATGATCAAAAGAGATTAGATGAAAGCTTTAATAGCCTCTCTTAATGCTCTAAATAGGTGTGCAAGTTCTCCTATCAAAACTCTCGAAATATGCCTTTATAGGCTCCAAGAATCGGGCTCCAACGGATAGAAAACGGTCACGTGCGACCTGTCTAAACAGTCTAACGACCGGTCTTGATTGTGCCTCCGACCGGCCTGACGACTGGTCTTCCTTTTGAAAAGAAAAACCTGAAGTCTCTGGACGGTTTTTAAGCATTTGCGATCGGTCGTACGACCGGTCGTGGGAGGTCAGCGACCGGTCGTGCGACCGGTCTCCCTTTAAATTATTTTTCCCATTGGTTGCTGGACAGATTTCGTCCATTTACAACCGGTCGCACGACCGGTCTTGAGAGACCCATGACCGGTCCTCAAACCGGTCTTCAACCAGATCTTTTATGAGTTGTCTCTTTCAAAAGCTTTCTGTCTGAGACCCTGTTTCAGCCGACCGGTCGCCCGATCGGTCGTCAGGCTTAATTTTACGGCCTGAAATGGAGTGAACTCCCTTGTCTTTAATGATGCACATAGAGATGATTTTCCTATGTTTTTCAACTGATTTGCACCTACATAATGGAGGTCCAAGACTGATCATCTTGACCTTAAGTCTGTGGATCAATTGGCAAACATAAAATGCGATTCAAATGCCATGGACTTGGATGTTTTGGGATCCTATAGGCTGTCTATATGCAACTTACCTTCCGAGCTTGATCTGGCTTGAATTTGAGTGCGAAAAGCTGCTTTGGTCTTCAAGTCTGGAGTCTTCAATCTTCATCGGGGCTCACGAGACTTGACTGACTCAATGATCACGCAATTGACAATGCAATGCACAAATTAGTGCACTAGCAATCTCCCCCTTTGTCAATTACGTGACAAAACCTATTGTTGAGCTCTTAATTGTGCATATTCTAACCCCAATTCATCACTCATTATGCACGGTTTACATATTTAAAGACTAATCTAATACATGGATTTGTGATTGTATGAATGAGAGGGAGACTTCACTAATTCATAGTCAAAAGAGTCACTTTGTATGAATTGAAGATTAACATAACAAGTGACAAAAGGTGGAGGAAAGAAGAAGAAAGAAAGAGAAGAAAATATGGAAGACCTGTCTTAAGACCTGTTCAAGACCTGTCCCAAGACCTGTCTCAAGACCTGTCCCAAGACCTGTCCCAAGACCGGTCGCCAAACAGGTCGAGAGGTGTCCAGAAACACCAAACTCACTGGGAACGATACTCGGTCTTTCCGAATTATTACTACTTCGCAACCCTACACTTGGGGAGTGAACAAGTTTTTGGCACCGTTGCCGGGGATTTCTATACAGGTATTTTTAGAATTTGCTGAGATAGCTTTTAGTTGAGATTGTGTTAAGATAAGTTTATGATTTGTTTTGCTTTCTAGGCTAAGTTTTCTTTTAATTTCAGGATACTAACTTAGTTTGTTTTGATTTTGCAGGATTCTAACATAGATCTACTTCAGGAATTTTTAGGAAGTTGAAGAAGAAGTAGGAATCTCAAGTGCCAAATCAGGTTCTATCTTTCTAACCTTACTCTTGTTCTTCTCCTACTCATTCCTACCATATTCATCTCTTGTAGAGTGGGTGGAGACTCCTCTTGGATCTCTGATAGGTTGGCCTTGTGCCACCTTGATTCCTATTGGTCGGCACTGCCGTCTTGGATCACCTTGTGCTCAGAGATTTCTCTTCTCAATCTTATTCCTTTTTCTTCTTTTTCTGCGCTTTTCTCAAAAGACTCAAAGAGTGGGTGGGGAGTTCTTTGAACCCCTATTGACCAGGAGAAATCGGTCTCTATCCTTGCTTCTGGCTCAACCATTGCAAGACACCTTGTGCTTCGGTCTTAGAGAGGATTAAAGGATGGAAGGAAGAATTCTTTTCTGTTTCAACTTCTTATAATTTCATTATGAATGATTGGACGGGTGGATTGTCTAAATACCTTTTGGAAGATGAGAGGTCAAACCAAATAAAAAATCATTATGATTGGAACCATTACAAGCATGAATATCTTTCTATGACTCAATCTACTTCTAATACTCCCCCACGTAAGACCTTGCGAGATTACCGGAATGACAACAATGGGCATAACTTTTCACCAGGTAAGATAATGGGAGAGTATCGGAAAGAGATGAATAATGTTCCAACGGTTAGGACAATGTATGATCACTTGTTTGGCTACAAATATCAACAATTATCTAATAGCACAACATATGACATGCATAAGCCTAATAGGTGGGAGCATCAAAATTTCAATTTGGGAGACGAGCCAACCATGGATGCCAACAATTATCCTCAAGAGTTTCTTTCTCACGAGCCACAACCGACACGAACTCTTGAGGATACACTGCGAGAGTTTATGAAAATAACTGAGCAATGCATACAAAACCTCTCGCCATCTCAAAATCCTGAACCCAACATTAGAAACACCGAATCAATCCCCAATAATGAGGAGAATGAGGCTATCCAAACCCAACCTTCTCTAGATTTAATGATTAAACTTCTAAAGGATATTGATCTTAGTGACCCCAATATCACCATCGATTATGGTGAATCAACTATCTCTTTTATATATCCCAATTTTAATGATGAAGATATTTCAATGACGGTTAACGAACCTGAAGAATCCATAAAATCTGAAAGTGATAGTGAGATTGCCTACAATGAGGGTTCCGTGGATGATTGTGAGCCCATAATTTCTTCTTCCAAAGGGCCGAATGTTTATGAGTCGCCAGAAGATATTCTTGCTAGAGAGATGGCTGAAGTTGATATTTTTTAGCCCTTCCACCAACCACACATGCCGGATTCTATTATGGAAGAACTCCCTTGGGTTGAGAATTCTGTTTCTTTGGATGATGTGGTGGCACAATCTGAAAGTTTAGATCAACCAATGTTAGATGATGTGCTTATCACTAAATCTGAAAATTTTTCTTTGGAAGACCTCCCCTCTATAGAGGAGGAATTCATTGCCATTGAAACATACTTTCCTCAATCACTTAGGGAGAACGAGGACCCTTTATCCGACTCTCTCTGTAAGACCCGTACACTGAAATGCCCTCCGTACGTTTAGTTTCCGGTACCAGTACGTCCTGGATGGACTAGATTAGCGAGCCTTGATCGCGACCCTATTTTAGTACCGCATCGACCCAAGACCTATACCCCGGCGACCGCGTAGGCGCTGCGATTCCAACGCCGCGCGGCACGCCCCATTGCGATACCCGGTGTGAAAGATGCGTACTTTTGTGCAATTCGAGGTGGGTCCGCGCAACGGGCGTCTGACGTGGGCCCCACTTGCACAAATCTCAAAAATTTGTCAAATCAATCAAATCATTCACCATCACCCTCACCCATACCCCTCTCATCACCCTAGTCTACACACACCATACCTACCCCATCACTCTCTCACCTCCAAAGTCAACACAACCCATTCCTCCCATGCCGTCTCCCATCATCATCATCACCACCTCATGCACCCCCCTCTCTACCCATACAAGATCCATACATAGGGGGGGTGTGAACTTCTCATTTTTCCATGTTTGCAAGAAATAGAGAAAGGAGAGAGAAAAGAGAGAGAAGAGAGAGAAGAGAGAGAAGTAGAGAGAGATTTAGAGGGAGATCAAGAGAGAGAAAGAGAGAGTTGGAGGAATTGAAGGTGAAGATCAAGCTTGGAGGGGCCCAACCATCATCCGGACCGTCCGATCATCAATCCAACCGTCCAACCATCATTATGAGTGCAAGGGGGACATAAACCCCCCATTTTCTTAATTTCCTTTCATTTTCTTTGTTTTCTTTTGGGCCCACCTTGTGATGGACAGTTAGATGAATGGATTGGATCATCCATGAATGGGCCCCACCTACTTATAATAATAATAATAATAATAATAATAATAAAAAGAGAAAAAGAAAGGAAGGAAGGTTGGCCGCTGGACAGACAGCGTCCAGAGGACGCTGCTGCCCAGCAGCACCTGGGCTAAAGCCCTTTGGGCGTTGACCGTGGGTCCCCACTTGTGGGACCCACCTTGATGCATGTATTTGATCCATGCTGTCCATTTGTTTCTCCAGCCCATTTTAGGGCTGGACACCAAAAATGAAGTAGATCCAGATCTCAGGTGGACTACACCATAGAGAACAGTGGAGGCAAGGATGTCCACTATTGAAGCTTTCGTAGCCCACCATGATGTTTTTTAACCTTTTTACCTATCCAATATTGGGCTCTATGTGTTCCTCACGGGCTGGGGAACATGATGAATGGAGTGGATCATACCCATGTGGGCCCCACTTGAAATAAACAAAGGAAGAAAAAAAAGGGTGAATGTACAGACGTTGGACGTTCACAGCGTCAGAGACGCTGGAACAGTCCAGCGTCACCGGACGTGTGAATGGGGTCCCCACTCGTAGGACCCACCTTGATGTTTGTGTTCCATCCACGCCGTCCATTTGATTTCCCAGATCATTTTAGGGCCAGGGCCCAAGGATGAACCCGATCCAAGTTTTAAACGGACCGCACCACATGAAACAGTGGAAATAATGATGTCTACTGCTGTAAATTCTTCGGCCCACTTTAATGTTTCTAGACCGATTTACATACCCAATATTGGGCTCATTGGGCCTAAAATGAGATGGCCCAGCTGATAGATGGAGTGGATCACCCTTATGTGGGCCCCATCGATGAAAACCTTGGATAAACAAAAAAAAAAAAAAGAAAAATATAAGAAGAAGGAGGGCGCCTTTGACGCTGGGCGTACCAGTGTCCTCGGACGCGGGCTCGTTCCAGCTGGTGGCCCACTCGTGGGTCCCACCATGATGCATGTGCTGTATCCACACCGTCCATCCATTTGGGGAGATCATTTTAGGGCATGACCCCAAGAATGAGTTAGATCTAAGTCTCAAGGGGGCCCCACCATAGAAAACAGTAGGGACAGTGACCCTACCGTTGAAACCCTCCTATGGCCCACCATGATGTTTATTTAAGATCCAACCTGTTAATAATTTCACACGCATGTGAATGATGGGAAAACAAAATATTAGTTTGATTCAAAACTCTTGGGCCCCATTTGGGTGCCATTGTCCAAGCAGCGTGCCTTGGCACGCTGCCCAGCAGGTGGCCTACCCTGTGGGTCCCACCACAATGCATCTGTTTTATCTATGCCGACCATCTATTTTTTCATATTATTTTAGGGCCGTTGGTCCTCATAATGAGGTAAATACAAACCTCAGGTGGACCACATTGTAGGAAACAGTGGTCATTGATGCCCACCTTTGAAACCTTCCTTGGGACCATTGTAATGTTTATTTTTCCATCCAACCAAAGGCGATGGGGCCCAACTTTGGGTCCCACCTTGATGAATGTTGGGTATACCTTGTCGTTCTTCTTGGCAGGGATGTGGGCCCAGTTTTGGGTGGGCCATACGTAGAAAATAAGGGTGGTTGAACGCCTACCATTGGAAACTTTACAGGACCCATCTGTTATGTTTATTTTCCGTTCTTCCTGT
Source organism: Liriodendron chinense (assembly GCA_003013855.2). Classification (NCBI taxonomy): domain Eukaryota; kingdom Viridiplantae; phylum Streptophyta; class Magnoliopsida; order Magnoliales; family Magnoliaceae; genus Liriodendron; species Liriodendron chinense. The sequence continues at coordinate 1,456,567 of ML058434.1, read as the reverse complement.
TCTTAAGTCACTCAACTATGGGTAGGGTTCCACACGTGTGGTGTGCGGGCCCCACCATGGTGTTTGGTTGCCATCTCACTTGATTAGTGGGAAAGCACAAATATCGGGTTGATCCCAAACTGTTGGGGACCCATTGATGTATGTGGCTCCCCCACTCTTTTGTACGGTTATACCCAACCACGGGTCCACCTTGTTATGCATGTGTTCTATCCATGTCAGCCATTGGCGACTATGGTGCGATATGTATGTTGCCCATCGATTAGGACCGCCTTAATTTTGTGCTTGATCTGAACCATCCAAATGAATGGACCCTAGCATGTTATGTACAGGATGGCCTTGGGACCACCTTAGTGTGCGTGTTCGAATGACCGCGTTGTCCATCTCGTGGAACCACCTTGATGATTAGTTGTGTAAACCCTTATTGAAGGTCATATAGATCCGGATGTATGGGAATCCCTAAAGTTCGTTCGATCCAAGTCATAGGGCTAGTTTCTTAAACTCACCCTGTTAAACCGTCTTGTCAATTCACCTTGTTAACTCACCATGTTGACCCGCCTTGTCAACCTGCTTTATTGACTCACCTTGTTGACTCACCATGTTGATTGATCTTGATAACTCAACTTGTATACTTATATGACTCACCCCTCCTACCCTTGTACCTAACTATTAAAGATCACCATATCGTGTATATCCCATCCACACCGTCCGTTTACCTTTAGGGCGAGTGTGGGGCTCATCCTCGACGTTCGTATGTCATTTAGGCCATCCATTATATGGAGCCTATCTTGTAGTATGAGGTTAGACTTGTCATCCCTTTTTGGACCTCATTGTATTGACCATCTATCTCAGATTACCCTACCATGTATGATTCTATGTCATGACTTGTCTATCTTGTAACCCGTTCTATGACATTCCTTTTACGGACCATTATTGTGTTTATCTCAACTGTACTACAGGATTATGGGTCTCGGCATGATTTTGGGTATTCTACTCTTGCCGCTCAAGTAGGTTCTACCTTTGATGTGTCGGTAGTGTATTCAATCATTTTCTTTCCATTTGGATTATCTGAATGTTGAAGGTTAATCTACACCGTTCAGTTGTTGGACCATCTGTGTTGTTGTATACTATCCATTTAGAATCTTATCTCTTTATGTTTGCTTGTATTATAAGTGAATTATCTTTTTATGCTATTTTTAGTATGTCTGTTGCCACACGTAGTGTTGTTGGAATACTCATATGTGATCTTTATACTATATGCTTCGACGACCACCATGCATGTGTAATGAGTATGCATCCCGAATCACCATTGTTAGTTGGGGACCACTAGGGTCATAAAGCATTCGAGATGTAGTCGCGCAAATGTAATTCACAGTGCTCTCTATCGCAAACCTCTCCAATAGGTATGGGACTATTCGAGGACAGGAGTCTATCATCCTGACTTACACTGTATGGTAGGAATAGCTTAGCATACCTTGTAGCCCTTGGTGCGAGATTCCCTGGCTAGTGACATCCCGCACTATGACTCGATCATTCATATGTGTCCCCTCATCTTAATCATATCTCAAATAGGTTGGACTAGATTGATTTATTGCCATCGTGGTAGATTGACTACTTGTTGGCACTCATACTGTATGCTTGGCTCATGCATCATGAATGCTTAGCTCATCTGATTGTCTTTTATCAACCGGCCATATCGGCCGCGATTGTCGTGCAGTTCATTACCAGTTGACGGTGGCATTGTATTTGAGATCCTATAGTTTTATGGTGCTCTTTGGAGACTTGCACGGGCATGTCGTCCCACGTTTGTATGCATGGTTGCATTTCGCACCGTCTGCTTGTGCTGCATATAGCATGGTTACTATGTTGCAACCACAGCTCCATCGTGGTTTGCAGAACACCGAAAATATGTGATCTTTAAACTGGATGCCAAAGATGTCCCTGGGTGAAAGTCCCTGATCCTGTTGGTACCAAGGTGGGTGCTCTATTCAAGGACTGGGTAGTTTAATCATACACCAGTATGCCGAATACCAAACGGCGGTGTTTTTCACTGCACGTGGTCAGTTTGGAAGAAGGTCTGACCTAACCTGCCGAAAGAGTGTTGGCAAAGTGGGTTGAGTTTGACCAGCTGTGAGTAGGTCCGTTATTGCACCAGATAGGCTTTGGCATTCTACTGGTGAGTAATGAGGTCTGTGAGACCCCGGTAATGTTCCGTTTCAGAGATGGTATTAGTATCAGTGATGTGACTGATGTTCTGTATGGTGTGGGACGGTCCTGACATGGGCGGGTGTGATGTGGGCGGGGCTGTAAGCCTGGGCGAGCTACCACAATGGGCGAGCTACCAGTTCCGAGTCCTGCATTGATTAGGCGATTGCATTATAACTGTTCGTATCTGGACCACTGTACTGAGAGGTGGTGATTTGCATACATGCATTGGATCATTATATGCGACATTAGGCCCTGTAGGCCATTGCATAGTATGAGTATATAGCCTTAGCAGGATGGTTACCTATATTGCATGCTTGCATAGTCAGGGCAGGCTAGTTATCTGTATTTCATGCTTGCATAGCCGTGGTAGGCTGGTTATTCATATCACATGATCGTGTAGCCTAATTAGGCTAAGTTTTGGTTTAGATTTCTCATCATGCTTTACTGCTTACTCTGATATTTATCATGCTTGTCATACGCATTGCGCACGCACACACGCACTCACAAAGCTTCGTTCGAAGCTTATGCGCGTTTGTTACACTGCAGGTTATACCAGAGTGTATTAGCAACGTTGAGTTGGAGTTGGGAGTGCAGTAACAGGAGGTTCCAGATTATACACAGTTTTTATATTTACGCATTGTGTATTTACTTTTCAATACTATATAGAAACGAAATGATTTAGTGGAAATATTGTGTTTGTCTTTGATGGTACTCATATGGTGATGCTCATGTTTCAAAAAAAAAATTCAGACCCTAAAATCCTCCTTGTGGTATCCCAGGATCGGAACCTTGTGTGTGGGGTTAGGATCCGAGATCGGGGTACTACGGAGGCTGCCACCTCTGAATTCGGGTTACAGGGAATGGACGTCGAGAACCGAATTTGGGGCGTGACACTCTCAATTTCCTAGAGGAATGCATGACCCACCCCTATGATCTGGATGATGAGATGATTAAGGAGTTGGATAGTTTGTTAGACATGGTGTCGGTGCCTGAAGAACACAATTCCAATGATTTACACTCTTTACCATTATTTGTGGAAGCACCATGCAATTCTGAAATTGTGGAGGAGACAACCCAAACTGAAAAATATTTAATGAATGTCTCTCCATCATCATGGGTTCTTCAGCCCATTGAAAATTCTGATTGGGAGGACCCCTTTTTAATCAATTACAACCCAATTCAGAACTTGAGGAGATATCTTTTTTTTGTTCTTACCTCTTCCTTACATGCGTGTGGTGCACACTATGATTGAACCTTAATGAAGAAACGCACCCATGTATACATTCGAGCAGGACTTTGGATGGTCCTCATGAGAAACTTATTGAAATTCATGAAGATCCTGCTCAAACTTGATCATGTAGTCGATCGGACTAACCAAAGGTAGGTAGGTAGGTTAGGATTTATTTTTCTACATTTCAGATTGAATAAGTCTCATCGAGACAATGGAAGATGCTAGAATTGATCTATTTGCTACCTCAGGTACTCTCTTTCTCACTCTCCTTTGTTTTATGTCATTGCTCTCATGTCATGCATATTGCATATCTTATTACATTGAGGACAATGTAAGATTTTGGTTGGGGGGTGAGATTCCTTAGATAAATCTACTAGCTTTTGTGACATTTCGAGCAACTATATAGAAATTTTTTTCGATTTTTTTAAAAATCAAAACTCTTTTAGAAAACTTTGGTTCTATGCATTCGAGATAGCATGAGTGTAAGAAAAGGAGATACGAAGTGAGGGATGTTGCAAGCTTTGAATTTCTCTTAATATAATGGTTTTATATGTGAATTCCCCTATTTATATGATTGATAGAAAATTTGAACACTTTTACACCTAGTTCACATTACACGATTTTCATGATTTGAAAGGGTTATGTGATTTGTGGATTAACTAGACCTTGAATTAAGGTGTTGAGAAACCAAGCCGGGTACTTTGTCCATCCTTGTCCATGGAAAAATAACGAAAGATATGGATTTCTAAAATCCTATCTAATTTAAAAGAAAAAAAGGAAAAGTAATGATGAAATTGGGAATGATGGAAAAATGGTGGAAATTTCGAAAAAGGCTACCTACTACCAACCGGGGGATGGTCTACCCGTAACCAAAGTCGGAAATGGGACGTAGTGTGAAAGCCGTCGGAAGGACGGTAAAGCAAATTCCTGTCATAGGCTTGTTGTTGCTCTATACACCTTGAGATCTATAGTTTAGTTGATCTATGAAGAAAATAATCCGGGAAACTCATGAGATGAACTTTCACTATGTACACTAGGTTGAATTGTTCGAGTTCTTCTATTCATCAATCAATCAGTGGGAATTTCATATAAACACTTATTATGTTTTGAGAATTTAAGGTTTCAACCTCTATCACCTAATTTTTTTTATTTTTACACTTGTATGTCTTGGAAGGTATAGAAGAATAGTTTCTGAAGGAGAGTTGGGTTTTGGAAAATGAAACTTGTTTCACGCATGTTTTGCTCGGAACTAGCAAAATGCTGGTTGGGGGGTGTGTTGAGCTCTTAATTGTGCATATTCTAACCCCAATTCATCACTCATTATACACGGTTTACATATTTAAAGACTAATCTAATACATGGATTTGTGATTGTAGGAATGAGAGGGAGACTTCACTAATTCATAGTCAAAAGAGTCACTTTGTATGCATTGAAGATTAACATAACAAGCGACAAAAGGTGGAGGAAAGAAGAAGAAAGAAAGAGAAGAAAATATGGAAGACCTGTCCCAAGACTTGTCCCAAGACCTGTCCCAAGACCGGTCGCCAGACAGGTCTAAACAGCTAGACCGGTCACCAGACAGGTCGAGAGGTGTCCAGAAACACCAAACTCACTGGACTATTTTTGAGGTTTTGAGACCGGTCGTGCAACCGATCGTTCATGAGCTTAGACCGGTCGTGCGACCGGTCGTCAGCGTAACAAATTGCACGCAAAGCTCCGATTTTCTCTGCGCAATTGGGTAATTCCTTGCTAAATCTGGAATCTTTTCCTCGCCAATCTATGAAAGGGACTTCTCCTCTTCATACCAAGGCATGCTAGGACGTGGGGATTACTTGGGAGACGGATTCTACTTCAAGTTTTCTTAGTTTTCTTCCTGTTTTAGTAGTTTTTTATGTTTTTGAGGCTTCTAGTTCAATGATGTTAGAGATGAACTAAAACATCTTAGCTAGGGCTAAGAGGTGAAGCTTTTGATTCGTTTTTTATGGATTGATGGATTGATGCAACCTAGGTTTCCTTTTTATGATTTAAGTGAGGAATTTTAGTTAATATGAGTTTGAATCTGTTAATGCAAAGATTTGTCAATTACCATGGTTAGTGTGTCGTCAAGTTTGCTTGCGGCTGAAGACAGAAGCTACTCAAAGAAGATCGCTCATCCAGTCAACTTCAAGCCTCTCCATCCAAACCTTTGATCCCAAAACCCTTCTATAGATGGCCCAATCCTTCCTAGTTACATCCTTAGCCCCATCTATAGTCCACCTTCCATAAAGATCAGCTATGGAAGGGTCCATTATGGCAGATGTTGCTTAAAAAATGAAAAACAGTATATCTGCTGTCTCCGATAGGTGTCCGATCCATCGGAGATGTGTCCAATAGGTGTCCGATCAATCGGACGTTATGTCCGATCAATCGGAGATTTGTCCAGCAACATTGAAAACCTCTCTGGACATTTTTTCGATCACTCGGAGGACTGTCCGATCAATCGAACAGGGTGCTCCGATCAATCGGAGAATGATCCGATCCATCGGACGGAATTCCAGAAAATCACGTAAACTCTCTGGAAGAAATTACGATCAATCGGAACATCTGTCCGATCAATCAGACGAGGTGCTCCGATCCATCGGAAGGACATCCGATCCATCGGAGGAAAATCCAGAAAAATACATAAACTCTCTGGAAGAAATTACGATCAATCGGACCATCTGTCCGATCAATCGAACAGGGTTTTCCAATCAATCGGAACTAAGTCCGATCAATCGAAGAACTTGTTTTTCAGCAAAAATTCAAATCAAGCTAATACTTATGTCCGATCGATCGGATCCTATCGAGGTGATCGTTTTCTGACCGTTGAATGTCATCTTTATATATGGAACTCGGTTGGATCTTGTGGAGATCACCTTGAGCATCATCTAGGGTTTGTTTGTGCTTTCTCCTTGAGATCCCCTTCTCTCATACCCTATGATTTGTTAAGTTCATACTTCAATCCATATTGATCTGACCAACATTGAAGAGCATTCAAAGCTTGGATTGAATCATGAACTCAACCCCTCTTTAATGGCATCTTGACCTACCTCTCAAAGTTATACTCTTGTCATCAACGCCATTAATGGTGGTTTAGGCAGAAGCTACTCCTCATATAAAAGCCATATCCCAATATAGCCTAAACCAAACCCTAATCCCTCACCTTGGAATCTACAAGGAGTCATCCGTAGCAAGGTTGCTGATCGAGGGAGCTGAAGAAGGTATCTTCCGTGCAAGCCGAAGATTCTTCAACAAAGGCATCATCAAGGGGCTCAATCAGCTAAGTATATTTAGTCTTTTGAGTCCAAGAAACCTCCTCAAAGCTAAGATTTGGGTTTCAGAGTTTGAAGACCCAAACTCGTAAGAGTCCTTGCGTAGGACAAGTCCTTGAGTAGGACAAGCCCTTGTGTAGGACAAAGTGGTTCATGGATTAGTCCTATGGAAGGATGAATCCATGTGTTGAGTCTTAAGTCCTTTTGTAGGCTGTTAAGGTTTATGGTTAACCTCACTTAAAACCATAGTAATAGTGAAATCTGGCCACTCAAGGAGTGAGTGGATCAGCCGAGAGTGGAGTAAGTACATAACCGAACCACTATAAAAATCTCTTGTTGTGTGATGAATGGTTGAACTGCTTTACTTCTTTCCCTTGTGTTTTTTATTGATTGATATTCTGCATACCTTGTGCTTGAAGTAAGTTCTCTAAGAATACTTTGCATATTTACAAGTGTGTAATTTGGTAATTTTAAAAGGTGTCCTATTCACCCCCCTCTAGGACAAGGTAACTTGTTTCTTGCTTCTACAAAAGCGGTAATCAAACTTATACCGCATTTTCAATTGGTATCAGAGCGGGTTCCTCCTCAAAGGCGTAACAGCCCAGAGAGTGATCCGTTTCTAGAAGCTTGAAATCATGTCAAAAGGGGATTCTAGTATGGTTTCTAAACCTCCATATTTTGATGGATCAAACTATGCATATTGGAAAGCAAGAATGAGAGTCTTCTTGCAATCATTGGATCATGCAACATGGAGGTTTGTGGAAATCAAATATGAAATACCCCTCTTGAGCACAGTCACAGATAGGGTCACCACCACCACAGTCAAACCTGATGATTTATGGACTGATCTTGAACAACTGAGATACATTAGCAATGCAAAGGAACTCAATGCTATCTTTTGTGCCATTTCAGCAGATGAGTTCAAAAGAATTTGTAATTGCACAACTGCTAAGGAAGCATGGGACATCTTTGAAACTACTCATGAAGGGACTAGTACAGTCAAGAGGTCAAAACTCCAGCTCTTGACTACTCAATTTGAGAATATGAAAATGGAAGAACATGAGAACTTCATGGACTTTTACACCCGGCTGAGCGATGTCACTGTTCGCTCGCCTCAAGTGTAAGGCTGCGATGTAGTAATAAATCTCGGTAAGACCGAGGTCGATCCACAGGGAAAAAGTAACAGCTTCCTAATTACTCCAGCAACTCAGTTAATAGAACAAATTCAATTTCAATAGGATGTTTAATCAAAACAGTAACTTAATGAAAAATCAGAGATATAATGTACTAAGGCTTCAAGGATCCACTTGTAGCAATCCTATGTTACTTCAGTCAATCCAAGTAGAGAACACAACTAGATTTGAAGTCCTATCTCTCATCTAGTTGGAAAGTAAAGCATTCACACACATTCATCCAATTCAAGTTGAACTTCCAAGTTCAAGTCCATTCAATCAATGTAGAATTCAAATTCATAGCCTGCGGAGTAACAGCCATGCCTATGGACTATGGCCTGCTCAAGGATTACTACAATTCGAATCTAAACAAGCAACCTGTGATAATCTCAGAGAATTAAAAGGAATTCATGTCCGGAGCACATGAACTCAGATAAGACATCTCAAACTACCACCTATTGGACTGAAACATAAGAAAAATCCAACTTTGAATTAAAAGTACTTGAATCAAACTGAAATTAACATAGAACTGGCTACAAGCTTCACCTCTCAGCCTTAGCTGAGAGGTTTTAGCCGAGCATAGTCATGCTATAACTAAAAACTCGAAAATAAAGCATAAAACTAGAAAAACCCGAAGATAGATGTTGCAGACGCTCCACAGTCGCCTTCAGCCTCCAAACTCACGTTCCTTCTCTTCTCTGATGCCTTAGGGAGAGCCCCTAGGTGGCCTTTTATAGCAACAATCCCCCCTTGCGTCGGATTCTGCGAAAGCCTTCGCATTGCGCAGCAATTTTCGGAGTCCTAATTTAGAAAGGAGACTTCTTACGCAGGGCCGACCGGTCGTGACCGGTCGGCCTGGCTTTTCAATTACTCCAGCGTGCATGCCCGACCGGTCATGACCGGTCGGGCTGCTTCTCCTTCATCCAGTGCCTATGGCCGACCGGTCATGACCGGTCGGCCCCAATGCAATGTGTCCAGTCTTCCTGGCCGACCGGTCAAGACCGGTCGGCCTCCTTCCATTTACATCTTATATGTGGCTGACCGGTCGGACGACCGGTCAGCCTTGGTTTTTCTTCCACTTTTTCTTCTTTTCTTCATTCTCTTTTCTCCCTTTTTCTTCTTCTTTCTTTGATCCATCCTAGGACTTCATGCAATGTCTTCAAATACATTCTTTTGGCTCCAATTTAATGAAATCCACTCTCATCCCTACAATCACAGAAACACGTGTTAGATGGGTCTTTAAATCGTGAAAATCATGCAAACCATGTCATGTAATGGGCAATGCAATGTATAAATTGGAGGTTCAACACACCCCCCAACCAGCTTTTTGCTAGTCCCGAGCAAAACATGTGTGAAACAATTTCAAACCTCCAAACCCAACTCTCCCTCAGAACCCATGATTCTATCCATTCCAAGGTGTATAAGTATAAAATTTGGAAAAATTAGGTGATAGAAGCTGAAATCTTGGACTCTCAAAACATAATAAGTGTCTACATGAAATTCCCACTGATTGATTGATAAATAGAAGAACTCGAACAAATTCAACCTAGTGTGCATAGTGAAAGTTCATCTCATGAGTTTCTGGGATCATCTTCTTCATAGATTAAGTAAACCAAGGATTTTAAGGTGCACAGAGCAACAACAAGCCTATGACAGGAATTTACCTTACCGTCCTTCCGACGGCTTTCACACTACGTCCCATTTCCGGCTTTGGTTACGGTTCGACCATCCCCCGGTTGGTAATAGGTAGCCCTTTTTCGGAATTTTCCACCATTTTTCTTTCCTTCCCGATTTCATCCTTTCTTTCCTTTTTCTTTTAACTTAGATAGGATTTTTAGAAATCCATATCTTTCATTATTTTCCCATGGACAAGGATGGACAAAATACCCCGGCTTGGCTGCTCAACACCTCTAAACCAAAGTCTAGCTAATCCACAAATCACATAAACCTGTCACTCATGAAAATCGTGTAATGTGAACTTGGTGTGAAGGTGTTCAAATTTTCTATCAATCACAACAATAGGGGAACTAACATATAAAACCATTATGTTGGGAGAATTCAAGACTTACAACATCACACACTTCGTATCTCCTCTTCTTATACTCATATCATCTCGAATGCATGGAAATATGGTTTTCCAAAAGAGTTTTGAAATTTTAGAAAATTCGAAAAAAATTTGCGCATGTGAGGCTCGAAATGTTGCAATATGCTAGATGAGGAATCTCATCTCACCCCCCAACCAAATCTTGCATTGTCCTCAATGTAAAAAGATAATTAGTTAGCATGAACACGAGAACAATGGTAAAATATGAGAGAATGAGAATCAATAGTACCTGAGAGAATGATCATGGAGGTCTGCAATTCCAATAACTAAAACCTACTAAAACAGTAAAAAGAAACTAAACCTACCTATGCTATACCTCCATCAGACTAGGAGATCAAACATCCTGATAGACAGGATCATTCAGGGAGATGGACATGTCTTCTGAATCAAATTTCTCAACAAATGGTTTAAGGCGTTGTCCATTAACTTTGAAACAGTCACCATTCGCTGCATTCTCAATCTCAACAGCCCCATGGGGAAAAACTTCTTTAACAATATATGGGCCGGTCCATCGAGATCGTAGTTTTCCCGGAAAAAGATGAAGTCGGGCATTGTACAAGAGCACTTTCTGTCCTTCATGGAAGGATTTCCTTAAGATGTGTTTGTCATGAAAGGCCTTCATCTTGCTCTTGTAAATCCTCGAATTCTCATATGCATCGTTCCGGATCTCATCAAGCTCATTTAATTGGAGTTTGCGAAGCGAGCTAGCCTTGTCTATGTCAAAATTTAGGGCCCGAATTGCCCAATAGGCTTTGTGTTCTATCTCCACAGGCAAGTGGCAAGCTTTCCCATAGACCAGTCTATAAGGGGACATTCCAATGGGTGTCTTGTATGCAGTACGGTGAGCCCAAAGTGCATCATCTAATCGTAGGGACCAATCCTTACGATCCGGTCTCACCGTCTTTTCTAAAATCTGCTTGATTTCCCTGTTGGAGATTTCAGCTTGTCCACTTGTTTGTGGGTGGTATGGGGTACTCACTTTGTGCCTAATACCATATTTCTTCATCAAGGTTTCAAAAGGTCTATTGCAAAAGTGAGAACCACCATCGCTAATAATGGCTCGAGGTGTCCCAAATCTAGAAAGTATATTTTCTTTGAGAAACTTGAGGACCGTACGATGATCGTTGGTTCTACATGGGATAGCCTCTATCCATTTAGACACATAGTCTACGGCCAATAGAATATAGACATGTCCAAAAGATGAGGGGAATGGTCCCATGAAATCGATGCCCCAACAGTCAAAGACTTCAAGATGTTGAATTGGGGTGAGGGGCATCATATTTCGACGGGATAATCCTCCTAACTTCTGGCAGCGCTCGCAAGCTTTGCAAAACTCGTGGGTATCTTTAAATAATGTGGGCCAATAAAAACCACACTGCAGAATTTTTGCAGTTGTTTTCTTGGCTGAAAAATGACCCCCACATGCTTGATCATGACAAAAGGAGATGACTGAGTTGTGTTCATCATCGGGGACGCATCTCCTTATAATTTGGTCTGGGCAATATTTAAACAATAAAGGTTCATCCCAGAAAAATCTGCGCACTTCCCTTAGAAATTTACGTTTGTCTTGCGCAGTCCAATGAGTCGGCATCGCACCTGTGGAAAGATAGTTGGCTATATCAGCGTACCATGGTGGATGCATAGCAACAAAGAGTTGCTCATCCGGGAATGAGTCCTCAATAGGTGACTCGTCAATGGAATTTGGTAGGACTAGGCGGGATAGATGATCCGCGACCACATTTTCTACCCCCTTCTTATCTTTGATCTCCAAGTCGAATTCTTGAAGGAGTAGGATCCATCTTAGCAAACGGGGCTTAGCATCCTTCTTAGAAAGAAGGTATTTCAACGCCGCATGATCCGTATAAACAATAACTTTGGATCCTATTAAGTATGGCCTGAATTTGTCCAAGGCAAAGATGACAGCTAGGAGCTCTTTCTCCGTAGTTGAATAATTAACTTGGGCAGGATTCAAGGTCCTACTCGCGTAGTAGATGACATGGGGCTTTTTATCCTTCTTTTGGCCTAACACCGCACCAATAGCAAAATCGCTCGCATCGCACATCAACTCAAAAGGAATGGACCAATCTGGTGGTTGCATGATAGGAGCGGTTGTCAACATGTCTTTTAGCTTTGAAAAAGCTAATTGACATTCGGTACTCCACTCAAATTGGTTCTCCTTTTGTAGAAGGTTGCATAAAGGCCTTGAGATGTGACTAAAGTCCTTTATAAACCTTCGATAGAAACCGGCGTGTCCCAGGAAGGACCGCACATCGCGTATGCTTTTGGGTGGTGGTAGATTGGAGATTATGTCAATTTTTGCCCGGTCTACCTCTATTCCATTGGACGAGATGATGTGTCCAAGGACTATTCCTCTTTGTACCATAAAGTGGCACTTTTCCCAGTTTAATACAAGTTGCTTTTCCTCACACCTCATTAAGACCAACTTCAAGTGCTCGAGGCACTCATCAAATGTACAACCAAAAACAGAGAAGTCATCCATGAACACCTCAAGAAACTCACCCACCATGTCTGAGAAAATACTCAACATGCATCGTTGGAATGTGGCGGGTGCATTGCATAACCCGAATGGCATCCTTCGGTAGGCGAAGGTACCAAACGGGCATGTAAATGTGGTTTTCTCTTGGTCTTCCGGAGCTATCTCAATTTGGTTGTATCCGGAATAGCCATCTAGGAAGCAATAGTAGGGATGGCCTGCCAACCTCTCCAAAATTTGGTCCATAAATGGGAGAGGGAAGTGGTCTTTCCTAGTGACCGTATTGAGCTTCCTATAATCAATGCACATACGCCAACCGGTGGTCACCCTAGTGGGTATAAGCTCGTTGTTGGCGTTTTCAATGATGGTAATACCGGATTTCTTGGGGACAACTTGGGTAGGACTCACCCATTGGCTATCTGAGATGGGGTAGATGATACCCACATCCAATAGCTTTAACACTTCGGCTTTGACAACCTCCATCATGTTTGGATTTAGCCGTCTTTGAGGTTGTCTAGTCGTTTTTTGCGTTTTCTTCAAGGTGTATACGGTGAGTGCAAACCGAAGGATCTATCCCTTTGAGATCCGCTATTGTCCAACCTATGGCTTCCCGGTGTTTTTTGAGTAACTCAATCAACTTGAGCTCTTGGTCTTTTTCTAGGTGGGAGGCAATGACAACTGGGAAAGTTTCCTCTTGACCCAGATATACATATTTAAGCTCGGATGGCAATGGTTTGAGGTCAAGCTTCGGTGGTTTGATGCTAGACGGTAGAGGCCTTGATGTGGTTGGTAGCAATTTTTCGAAATGGGGCCTCCACCGGCTAGTATCAACTACCGGTTTTTCTATATTTAATGCATGCACAATCTCACTAATGATAGGGTCTTTAGAATCCATGACGTGTGCTAAGCATGTCTCCAAACTTTCTAGTGGTTCAAGCTGGAGGAGTTCTTCTTCTTCAACGGTTTCAAGCATGTTTACATCGAAAAACTCATCATCATCGACATCCCTATGTCTTTTGCCCAGGTGGAATACATTCACCTCTAGTGTCATGTTTCCAAAAGATAATTGCATCACCCCATTCCGGCAATTGATGATTGCGTTTGATGTGGCAAGGAATGGGCGGCCTAATATCACCGGTATTTGGGTGCTAGCATCCAAAACCGGTTGTGTGTCCAAGACTATAAAATCTACCGGGGTAGTAGAATTTGTCAACTTGGACTAGAACATCCTCAACTATCCCCCTCGGTACACGGATAGATCTATCAGTGAGTTGCAATGTGGTTTTGGTGGGTTTTAATTCACCAAGACCCAATTGTTCATATACCGAGTATGGGATCAAGTTCACACTTGCCCCCAAGTCTAACAAGGCACGTTCAATCCGGTAGTCTCCAATGATACATGAAACTGTGGGACTACCAGGATCTTTAAATTTTGGGGGAGTCTTTGAGTGAGGATGGCACTCACTTGCTCAGTTAAGAAGGCCTTTTGCTGCACATTATATTTGCGTTTTGTTGCGCATAGGTCTTTTAGAAACTTGGCATAAGAGGGAATTTGTTTGATGGCATCAAGCAAAGGGATATTGATCTTGACTTGTCTGAAAATTTCTAGAATATCTTGAGAATTTGGGAGAGATTTTGGGGCAACCAATCTTGATGGGAATGGTGCTGTGGGCTGGTAAATGCGTTCCGGTTGTTGTGGGGCTAAGTTAGATCCATTTTCATCCTCAGGACTTACCGGATCATTAGGCTCATCGGCCTTCACCGGAATAGTTTTGTCAATTTGTTTACCACTTCTAAGGGTGGTAATGGATTTAGCTTGCTCCATGTTTTGGTTGGAAAGATTAGGGATGCTTACTTCATGAACTTGCTTAGGATTGGGCTGAGGTTGGGCTGGAAAGGTCCCTTCCCTAGCATTCAAGCGTCCCTTAATCTCATCAACCGAGACTTTCAGCTCTTGGAACAATTGCTGATTTGATTCATTTATTTGCGCTTGCCCTTGCATAAACGCTCTCAAAGTATCCTCCCATGAGACTTGAGGTGGGGCCATATTTTGCATGGGTGGCCCTCTTTGGGAGTTGGTAAGATTGCCTGTTGGGGCATTCTTCCAACTGAAATTCGGGTGGTTCTTCCAACTCTCATTGTATGTATTACCTACTGGTCCATTGAAGGGCCGTTGATAACCATATGTGGCATTGGCTGTCTCTTGCAACACTTCCTTAAATGCAGGAATTGTGGGACAATCTTGCGTAGCGTGTAAGTCGGTGAGACAAATCCCACATGTGGTTTCAACAGCTTCCTTGGACTTGGAAACTCCATTTTTGCTAAGTTCCATGGCCTCAACCTTCCTTGTGAGGTTGGCTATCCTTGCATTTACGTCGTCTTCCTCTTTAAGGACATATATCCCTCCTTTCTCTTGAGTAGGCTTGGGGTTCTTGGGTTTATCCGAGGTGTCCCAAGATTGGGCATTTTCAGCCAACATGTCCAAGTAACTCCAAGCATCATCTGGATTTTTACTCATAAACTCGCCATTGCACATCATTTCCACAAATTGGCGCATATTAGGACTTAATCCATCATTGAAAAAATTTATAATTCGCCAACTCTCATAGCCATGATGTGGGCAAGCAAGCAGGAGTTCCTTAAATCTTTCCCAACATTGAAAGAATGATTCACCCTCTTTTGCTGAGAAATTCATTATGGCCCTTCGAAGAGTGTTTGTCTTATGAGCTGGGAAGAACTTTTTCAAGAATTCCCGGTTCATCTCAACCCATGACCCAATCGAATATGGTCTAAGAGAGTGAAGCCAATCTTTGGCTCTTTCTTTCAAGGTGAAGGGAAAAAGTTTAAGTCTGATTGTATCCCCAGAAACATTGGGATAATGCAAGGTGGCCAACACTTCTTCGAATTCTTGCAAGTGTAAGTATGGGCGGTCAGAGTCTAGCCCATGGAATTTAGGTAAAAGTTGGATTACTCCCGGTTTTATGTCAAGGGTCCCACCGTTAGCTGGTAGAACTATGCAAGAAGGTGTAATTGTACGAGCAGGTTGTAGGTAATCCCGTAGTGATCTCATTGGAGGAACGTTATGTACCTCATTCTCTCCTACTCCTTCCTGATTTGCGTTTGTGGTTGGAGTAGGGGGTGGAGGATTCCTTAAGGGTGTTTGCTCCATACTCCCTAAACTTTCACAATGCTCTTGATAATTCCGGACTCGTCTATGGACTGACAATGGTCCAACTAAACCACCTTCAGATTGGAGACGATTTGAATGGTTACGTTCCCAACGGGACATAAACCACTCAATCAGAAATCAAAACTAATCTTAACCTAGAAAACTGCAATCTGAAAATTCTAAAAACTAAGTTAGAAAGGTATCACCTGATGCGCTTAAACTGAAAGAAGAATTCCTACAAAACAGAAAACTTTGTTAGTTCTAAGAAAAATCAGAAAAACCTATCTACTTCTACAGCCACTGAAACTATTTGAAAACTATTATCTAATTTCCCCGGCAACGGCGCCAAAAACTTGTTCGCTCGCCTCAAGTGTAAGGCTGCGATGTAGTAATAAATCTCGGTAAGACCGAGGTCGATCCACAGGGAAAAAGTAACAGCTTCCTAATTACTCCAGCAACTCAGTTAATAGAACAAATTCAATTTCAATAGGATGTTTAATCAAAACAGTAACTTAATGAAAAATCAGAGATATAATGTACTAAGGCTTCAAGGATCCACTTGTAGCAATCCTATGTTACTTCAGTCAATCCAAGTAGAGAACACAACTAGATTTGAAGTCCTATCTCTCATCTAGTTGGAAAGTAAAGCATTCACACACATTCATCCAATTCAAGTTGAACTTCCAAGTTCAAGTCCATTCAATCAATGTAGAATTCAAATTCATAGCCTGCGGAGTAACAGCCATGCCTATGGACTATGGCCTGCTCAAGGATTACTACAATTCGAATCTAAACAAGCAACCTGTGATAATCTCAGAGAATTAAAAGGAATTCATGTCCGGAGCACATGAACTCAGATAAGACATCTCAAACTACCACCTATTGGACTGAAACATAAGAAAAATCCAACTTTGAATTAAAAGTACTTGAATCAAACTGAAATTAACATAGAACTGGCTACAAGCTTCACCTCTCAGCCTTAGCTGAGAGGTTTTAGCCGAGCATAGTCATGCTACAACTAAAAACTCGAAAATAAAGCATAAAACTAGAAAAACCTGAAGATAGATGTTGCAGACGCTCCACAGTCGCCTTCAGCCTCCAAACTCACGTTCCTTCTCTTCTCTGATGCCTTAGGGAGAGCCCCTAGGTGGCCTTTTATAGCAACAATCCCCCCTTGCGTCGGATTCTGCGAAAGCCTTCGCATTGCGCAGCAATTTTCGGAGTCCCAATTTAGAAAGGAGACTTCTTACGCAGGGCCGACCGGTCGTGACCGGTCGGCCTGGCTTTTCAATTACTCCAGCGTGCATGCCCGACCGGTCATGACCGGTCGGGCTGCTTCTCCTTCATCCAGTGCCTATGGCCGACCGGTCATGACCGGTCGGCCCCAATGCAATGTGTCCAGTCTTCCTGGCCGACCGGTCAAGACCGGTCGGCCTCCTTCCATTTACATCTTATATGTGGCTGACCGGTCGGACGACCGGTCAGCCTTGGTTTTTCTTCCACTTTTTCTTCTTTTCTTCATTCTCTTTTCTCCCTTTTTCTTCTTCTTTCTTTGATCCATCCTAGGACTTCATGCAATGTCTTCAAATACATTCTTTTGGCTCCAATTTAATGAAATCCACTCTCATCCCTACAATCACAGAAACACGTGTTAGATGGGTCTTTAAATCGTGAAAATCATGCAAACCATGTCATGTAATGGGCAATGCAATGTATAAATTGGAGGTTCAACAGTCACCAATGCTATGTGGAGATTGGGGGAGAGGATATCGGATCCGTGCATTTGTAGGAAAATTCTAAGATCCTTACCCGAATGATTCTCCTCCAAGGTCATAACTATTGAGGAATGTAGAGATATTGATACTATGAAAATAGAAGACTTACTAGGATCTCTACAGACCCATGAACTTCATTTCAAGAAATCCCCAAAAAGTAGAAACACAGTGCTGAAAACCTCACACACTACACAAGAATCTGTAGTTGATAGTGATGAAGAAATGGAAATGAATGAAATGGCTCTTATGGCCAAGAAGTTTAGAAAATTCTTCAAAAACAAAGGAAATGGGTTGACAAAAATAGCAAATCTTTTGACAAAAAGCACTATATAGGAAAATCTTACAACAAGCCAAAAGATCCTAAGTGCTACAACTGTGGACGCTATGGTCATATTGCCTCTGACTGCCAAGCTCCCGCTAAAGAAAAATTAAAAAAGAAAGCAATGGCAGCCACATGGGACAACCTCGAGAGTACAGATTTAGAAACAGATGAATATCAAAGTGATGGGAGAGGATCAGTTAAAATTTTGATGGCCTCTATCTCGGAGATTGTCCCAGACATACAAGGCGAAAGAGACAAGGATGATCATGAGCTATCAAAAAACAATGTGACATCCTCCGATGATGACGAGGATGATAATGAAGGGTTGCAACTTGCCTATGATGAGTTATTTCGTCAAAGCATCCTTCTTACCAAGAAGTTGAGCCGAGTTAATATTGACAACAATAAATTGGCTGATGAAATGCAAGAAGTGAAAGGAGAAAACAACAGATTTCACTTTCAGATCTGTGACTTGGAAAGGAAAAACAAAGCAGCTCAAGACAAAATTAATACCCTAGAAGATGAGCTAAAAAAGGCAAAATCTACAAATCAATGTCTAATCTTGCAGCTTAATCAAGAACGTCAACTCAATGAAAGATTACCCAGAGTAGAGAAAAACTAGATGATATCCTTAAATCAGGTAAGCCTTGTGGGAATACAAGAGGGCTAAGCTATGGTGAGCAAACTAAGGTTAGTAACCCAGAACCTGAAAAGATTAGGAATGCATCAAGAAGCGCTAAGAAAAATTCACCTATATGCCATGCATGCGGAGATGTTGGACATTTGAAGTTTGAATGCTTGATCTTTAAGAATCCGGTTCGAAACTTGAAAGGTAAATTTGTACCTACCGAAAAAAGGATGAATCATATGTGGAGCCCTCCTAAACAAACACCATACAAAAATGGAAACATGAGGAGAAATTATCCCACTCCACCGAAGAAAGACAAAAGAATGAAAGAGCTCCTTGAAATGGTAAAATAGTTAAACAAAAGAACCACGGAGCTGATGCAAGAGAAATCAAGCAAAGAAAAAACTCAACACCTTATGCTCAAACGATGACATCTCTAGAATCAACCAAGAAGCCTGGTTCTCCAAAAAGGATAGTATCTAAATGGGTAGTAAAGAACAAATGCTTAGTTATCCATATAGCCCTTAGAGCCGGAAGAAACACTAGGTGGTATCTTGATAGTGGATGCTCCCGACACATAACAGGTGACAGGACTCAGTTTTGTGATTATGCTGAGTTTGATGGTGGGTCTGTTACCTTTGGAGATGGGAGTGTTGCCAAAATTGTTGGAAAGGGAACCATCACCAGGCCAGGATTGCCCAAAATTGAGGATGTACTATGTGTTGACGGTTTGAAATATAATCTATTAAGCATCTCTCAAATATGTGATGAACAACATTCCGTAAAATTCTTCAAAGAAATGTGCGAAATTATGGACCAAACTGGAAAATTGATACTAAAAGGATTTCGCACTAGAGATAACTGCTATGTTATTGAAAACAAGGGTGATGAGGGACCATCTGCCGTATGCCACATGGCCATTAATGATGAGACTAAGTTATGACATCAACGGATTGGTCATGTCCATTATAGGAACCTCGCTAGGTTGAGTAAAAAGAAATTAGTAAGAGGATTACCTAAGATTGGGAAGAAACCAAAAGAAGTATGTGCAGAGTGCTTGAAAAGAAAACAAATTAAAGTTGCACATAAGAAGACATCCATCATTGCTACATCAAAACCCCTTGATCTACTCCACATGGATATCGTAGGTCCCACAATAGTAATGAGTCAAGGTGGTAAGAGGTACTTCTTTGTTATCGTTGACGACTATTCCCGATATACTTGGGTTGTATTTTTGAAAGAAAAGTCTGATACATTTGAGGAATTTGAGAAACTCATGAAACGACTCCACAATGAGAAGGAATGTACAGTGAAACGTATTAGGAGTGATCATGGGGGGGAATTCAAGGACGGGCGATTTGAACTATTTTGTAAAAATCTAGGCGTCAAACATGAATTCTCAGTCCCAAAAAACTCCACAACAAAATGGAGTAGCAGAGAGGAAAAACAGAGTTTTACTTGACATGGCCACAATTATGATGAACAGCAAAAATATAGAAAAAAATCTGTGGGCCGAAGCAGTGAATACAGTTTGTCACATCATTAATCGAGTTTATTTGAGAGCCGGTCTAGATAAAACCCCATATGAGCTGTGGAATAAAAAAGTTCCAAACATCAAGTACTTTAGGGTCTTTGGTAGCAAATGTCACATCCTTCGAGATCGAGAAAATCTAGGAAAATTTGACTCTAAGAACGATGAGAGAATATTTCTAGGATATGCTTCTGATAGTCGTGCCTATAGAGTGTACAATACAAGGACTAAAACAACTCAAGAATCCATAAATGTTATCATTGATGACCAATCCAAAGAAGATACAAGACTTGATGATGATGAAATGGGAGAACCATGCCACATAGGTAAACCTGTTGAAAAATCTCCCACTCCCAATGCCTCAATAGCTTCTGGAAATGTTCCACATATCAAGGATCATCCCCTCAATCAAATCATTGGAGATCCGGATGTTGGAGTCAAGACTAGGAGACAACTTGAGCCCATCAACAGTCATGTGTGCTTCACTTCAAAAATTGAACCAAAAAATATAAATGAGGCTCTCAATGATGAGTTTTGGATACTTGCAATGCAAGAGGAACTTCAACAGTTTACCAGAAATGAAGTTTGGTTTCTGGTTGAAAGACCATATGAGAAGAATGCCATTGGAACTGAATGGATCTTCAAAAACAAAACAGATGAATCTGGCAAGGTGATTCGAAACAAAGCACGTCTTATAGCTCAAAGGTACTCTCAAATCGAGGGAATTGATTTTGATGAAACTTTTACCCCGATTGCTAGACTAGAATCTATCCGAATTCTCATGTCCATAATATGTGCACTCAAATTCAAATTATTTCAAATGGACGTGAAGAGTGCCTTTCTAAATGGTATACTTGATGAGGAAGTTTATGTTTAACAACCCAAAGGGTTTGTGGACCCTAGTTATCCTCAAAGAGTCTACCGATTAAAAAAGGCTCTCTATGGGTTAAAACAAGCCCCCCGAGCATGGTATGAACGTCTTACTCAATTTCTAATTGCTCACAAGTTTGTTAGGGGGAGTGTTGACAAAACCCTATTTGTTAAAAGGACGACTGATTCATTTCTCATTGCTCAGATTTATGTGGATGATATTGTATTTGGCTCAAACTGTGAAGAATTTTCTGGCTTATTTGCTGAATTAATGAAATCTGAATTTGAGATGAGTTTGGTAGGCGAACTGAATTTTTTCCTAGGATTGCAAGTTAAACAACTAAAAAATGGAATCTTCATCAACCAAACTAAGTATGCAAAAGATTTAGTCAAGAGGTTTGGGTTAGACTCGGGTCGATCACACACCACGCCTATGGCCACTACCATTAAACTTTCCAAAGACCTGTTAGGCAAAAGTGTTGATCAACATTTATATAGAAGTATGATTAGGAGTCTCCTCTACCTCACAGCAAGTAGACCCGATATTGCCTTTAGCATAGGGGCATGTGCTAGATTTCAAGCCGATCCTAAGGAATCACACCTCATTGCTGTAAAAAGAGTGATCAGATATGTGGTCTGCACAACTGAATATGGCTTGTGGTACCCCTTTGACACCTCAACCATCATTGCGGGGTACTCCGATGCCGATTGGGCCGGAAATATGGATGATCGAAAATCCACAAGCGGTGGCTGGTTTTACGTCGGAAACTGCTTAGTTGCTTGGCATAGCAAAAAGCAAAACACCATCTCATTGTCCACTGCTGAAGCTGAATATATTGTTGCCGGTAGTTGCTGCGCTCAACTGCTTTGGATGAAGCAGATGTTGAAGGATTATGGTATTAATCAGGATGAAATGACGCTCTTTTGTGACAACACGAGCGCCATTAATATTTCAAAAAATCCTGTTCAACATTCTCGAACCAAGCATATTGACATCCGACACCATTTTATAAGAGACTTAGTTGAAGAAAAAGTGGTCAATCTTGAATACATCTAAACCGAGCGGCAATTGGCCGACATTCTTACAAAGCCGTTAGATTCCACAAGGTTTGAACACCTTTGGAAGTCTATCGGGGTATGCTCACTCTAGTCAGTTGGAAACATCATGTGCATATAGGTATATCTGAGGAATAAGCCTCATATAATTGAATGATAATCGAAATTCTCAAGCTTACATCCTTCCAAAATAGGCTGGCTAATCATTTGCAACAGGGTGGAAGGGTTTATCTATCCAAATGTCACTGGAGACATTTCTGATTGATCGGACACTTCTCCGATCAATCGAAAATATCGAGGGTCCGATGGCTATATATGCGAGCTCTGTTCATTCTGCCCTATGTTTCTGTTTCTTTTCAAACTCTCCTGGTAGGGCATCTTCGTGTGATCGGACTGTAGCTCGGCCAGCCCTCCATCTATCCTCATTTGCAGAAATGGTGGTTTCACGTGTCTCCTAGGTAAGGTTTCTAGATTTGTCAGTTCGATTGCTTCTTCCCCCTTCCTCTATTAGCTTATCATTGTTAGGGATTTGAAGCTGTTACTGCTACATCACTTCCTTCCTGTCCATCTTGGTCTGTTCATTGCTCAACCGTTCCTACAATATTCAAAAACCATGCCTAAAGACCCTAAAGGCAAGTCCAAGATGGTTGCGGGGCCATCCACCACATCCAGGACTAAGAAGCTCCAAACTACTCGACCATCTCAGGGTTCTCCACCTCCTACTGCTCCTCCTGCCCAACCTGAGGGTCCATCTACAATATCCCGCTTTCAGTCCCGCACCATCATCTATGAGCGGGAGGTCGTCCAGTCGTGCGTGGAGCCGTTTGGCATTCCAGCACTCCTTGCACAGATCGGTTGGGATGGTGTGCTACTGTTCGCTCGCCTCAAGTGTAAGGCTGCGATGTAGTAATAAATCTCGGTAAGACCGAGGTCGATCCACAGGGAAAGAGTAACAGCTTCCTAATTACTCCAGCAACTCAGTTTAATAGAGTAAATCTCAAATTCAATGGGATGTTTAATTAAACAATAACTTAATGAAAAATCAGAGATATAATATACTAAGGCTTTCAAGGATCCACTTGTAGCAATCCTATGTCAATTCAGTCAATCCAAGTAGAGAACACAACTAGATTTGAAGTCCTATCTCTTATCTAGTTGGAAAATAAAGCATTCACACACATTCATCCAATTCAAGTTGAACTTCCAAGTTCAAGTCCATTCAATTAATGTAGAATTCAAATTCATAGCCTGCGGAGTAACAGCCATGCCTATGGACTATGGCCTGCTCAAGGATTACTATAATTCGAATCTAAACAAGCAACCTGTGATAATCTCAGAGAATTAAAAGGAATTCATGTCCGGAGCACATAAACTCAGATAAGACATCTCAAACTACCACCTATTGGACTGAAACATAAGAAAAATCCAACTTTGAATTAAAAATACTTGAATCAAACTGAAATTAACATAGAACTGGCTACAAGCTTCACCTCTCAGCCTTAGCTGAGAGGTTTTAGCCGAGCATAGTCATGCTACAACTAAAAACTCAAAAATAAAGCATAAAACTAGAAAAACCCGAAGATAGATGTTGCAGACGCTCCACAGTCGCCTTCAGCCTCCAAACTCACGTTCCTTCTCTTCTCTGATACCTTAGGGAGAGCCCCTAGGTGGCCTTTTATAGCAACAATCCTCCCTTGCATCGAATTCTGCGAAATCCTACGCATTGCGCAGCAATTTTCAGAGTCCCGAATTAGAAAGGACTTTCCTATTACGCAGAGCCGACCGGTCGTGACCGGTCGGACCAGCTTTTTAAACATCCAGTGGGTGCAGCCGACCGGTCAAGACCGGTCGGACTGACCTCCCACTCATCCAGCGTGCATGCCCGACCGGTCATGATCGGTCGGGCTGACCTATTGCCTTGATTCAGTGTGCATGGCCGACCGGTCAGGACCGGTCGGCCTCTCTTCTACTTGTTCCTGTGATGTGGCTGACCGGTCGGATGACTGGTCAGCCTTGTATTTCTTCATCTTTTTCTTCTTTTCTTCATTCTCTTTTCTCTCTCTTTCTTCTTCTTTCCTTGGTCCATCTTAGGACTTCATCCAATGTCTTCAAATGTAATCTTTTGACTCCAATTTGATGAAATCCCCTCTTATCTCTACAATCACAAAACACATGTTAGGTGGGCCTTTAAACCATGAAAATCATGCAAAATATGTAGTGTAATGGGCAATGCAATGTATAAATTGGAGGTTCAACACACCCCCCAACCAGCTTTTTGCTAGTCCCGAGCAAAACATGCGTGAAACAGTTTCAAACCTCCAAATCCAACTCTCTTCCAGAAACCATGTGTCTATCCATTCCAAGATGTATAAGTGTAAAATTTGGAAAAAATTAGGTGTTAGAAGCTGAACCTTGGACTCTCAAAACATAAGAAGTGTTTACATGAAATCCCCGCTGACTGATTGATAAATAGAAGAATTCGAACAAATTCAACCTAGTGTGTATAGTGAAAGTTCATCTCATGAGTTCCTGGAACCATCTTCTTCATAGATTAAGTAGACCAGGGATTCCAAGGTGCACAGAGCAACAGCAAGCCTATGACAGGAATTTGCCTTACCGTCCTTCCGACGGCTTTCACACTACGTCCCATTTCCGGCTTTGGTTACGGTTCGACCATCCCCCGGTTGGTAATAGGTAGCCCTTTTCGGAATTTTCCACCATTTTTCTTTCCTTCCCGATTTCATCCTTTCTTTCCTTTTTCTTTTAACTTAGATAGGATTTTTAGAAATCCATATCTTTCATTATTTTCCCATGGACAAGGATGGACAAAATACCCCGGCTTGGCTGCTCAACACCTCTAAACCAAAGTCTAGCTAATCCACAAATCACATAAACCTGTCACTCATGAAAATCATGTAATGTGAACTTGGTGTAAAGGTGTTAAAATTTTCTATCAATCACAACAATAGGGGAATTAACATATAAAGCCATTATGTTGGAAGAAATTCAAGACTACAACATCACACACTTCGTTTCTCCTCCTCAAAATTTTCTAAAAGAGTTTTGAGATGTTAGAAAATTCGAAAAAATTTTGTGCATATGAAGCTCTAAATGTTGCAATATGCTAGATGAGGGATCTCATCTCACCCCCCAACCAAATCTTGCATTGTCCTCAATGTAAAAAGATAGTTAGTTAGCATGAACATGAGAACAATAGTAAAATATGAGAGAGTGAGAATCAATAGTTCCTGAGAGAGCGATCATGGAGGTCTGCAATTCCAACAACTAAATCCTACTAAAACAGTAAAACAAAACTAAACCTACCTATGCTATACCTCCATCAGACTAGGAGATCAATCATCCTGATAGACAGGATCATTCAGGGAGATGGACATGTCCTCTGAATCAAATTTCTCAACAAATGGTTTAAGGCGTTGTCCATTAACTTTGAAATAGTCACCATTCGCTGCATTCTCAATCTCAACAGCCCCATGAGGAAAAACTTCTTTAACAATATATGGGCCGGTCCATCGAGATCGTAATTTTCCCGGAAAAAGATGAAGTCGGGCATTATACAAGAGCACTTTCTGTCCTTCATGGAAAGATTTTCTTAAGATGTGTTTGTCATGAAAGGCCTTCATCTTGCTCTTGTAAATCCTCGAATTCTCATATGCATCGTTCCGGATCTCATCAAGCTCATTTAATTGAAGTTTGCGAAGCGAGCTAGCCTTGTCTATGTCAAAATTTAGGGCCCGAATTGCCCAATAGGCTTTGTGTTCTATCTCCACAGGCAAGTGGCAAGCTTTCCCATAGACAAGTCTATAAGGGGACATTCCAATGGGTGTCTTGTAGGCAGTACGGTGAGCCCAAAGTGCATCATCTAATCGTAGGGACCAATCCTTGTGATCTGGTCTCACCGTCTTTTCTAAAATCTGTTTGATTTCCCTATTGGAGATTTCAGCTTGCCCACTTGTTTGTGGGTGGTATGGGGTACTCACTTTGTGCCTAATACCATATTTCTTCATCAAAGTTTCAAAAGGTCTATTGCAAAAGTGAGCACCACCATCACTAATAATGGCTCGAGGCGTCCCAAATCTAGAAAGTATGTTTTCTTTGAGAAACTTGAGAACCGTATGATGATCATTGGTTCTACATGGGATAGCCTCTATCCATTTAGACACATAGTCTACGGCCAACAGAATATAGACATGTCCAAAAGATGAGGGGAATGGTCCCATGAAATCGATGCCCCAACAGTCAAAGACTTCAAGATGTTGAATTGGTGTGAGAGGCATCATATTTCGACGGGATAATCCTCCTAACTTCTGGCAGCGCTCGCACGCTTTGCAAAACTCGTGGGTGTCCTTAAATAGCGTGGGCCAATAAAAACCACACTGCAGAATTTTTACAGTTGTTCTCTTGGCTGAAAAATGACCCCCACATGCTTGATTATGACAAAAGGAGATGACTGAATTGTGTTCATCATCGGGGACGCATCTCCTTATAATTTGGTCTGGGCAATATTTAAACAATAGAGGTTCATCCCAGAAAAATCTGCGCACTTCCCTTAGAAATTTACGTTTGTCTTGCGCAGTCCAATGAGTCGGCATCGCACCTGTGGAAAGATAATTGGCTATATCAGCGTACCATGGTGGATGCATAGCAACAAAGAGTTGCTCATCAGGGAATGAGTCCTCAATAGGTAACTCGTCAATGGAATTTGGTAGGACTAGGCGGGATAGATGATCCGCCACCACATTTTCTACCCCCTTCTTATCTTTGATCTCCAAATCGAATTCTTGAAGGAGTAGGATCCATCTTAGCAAACGGGGCTTAGCATCCTTCTTAGAAAGAAGGTATTTCAGCGCCGCATGATCCGTATAAACAATAACTTTGGATCCTATTAAGTATGGCCTGAATTTTTCCAAGGCAAAGATGACAGCTAGGAGCTCTTTCTCCGTAGTTGAATAATTAACTT
Organism: Liriodendron chinense; assembly: GCA_003013855.2. Classification (NCBI taxonomy): domain Eukaryota; kingdom Viridiplantae; phylum Streptophyta; class Magnoliopsida; order Magnoliales; family Magnoliaceae; genus Liriodendron; species Liriodendron chinense. The sequence continues at coordinate 1,429,742 of ML058434.1, read as the reverse complement.
GGGCAGGATTCAAGGTCCTACTCGCGTAGTAGATGACATGGGGCTTTTTATCTTTCTTTTGGCCTAACACTGCCACAATAGCAAAATCGCTCGCATCGCACATCAACTCAAAAGGCATGGACCAATCTGGTGGTTGCATGATAGGAGCGGTTGTCAACATGTCTTTTAGCTTTGAAAAAGCTAATTGACATTCGGCACTCCACTCAAATTGGTTCTCCTTTTGTAGAAGGTTGCATAAAGGCCTTGAGATGTGACTAAAGTCCTTTATAAACCTTCGATAGAAACCGGCGTGTCCAAGGAAGGACCGCACATCGCGTATGCTTTTGGGTGGTGGTAGATTGGAAATTATGTCAATTTTCGCCCGGTCTACCTCTATTCCATTGGACGAGATGATGTGTCCAAGGACTATTCCTCTTTGTACCATGAAATGGCACTTTTTCCAGTTTAATACAAGTTGCTTTTCCTCACACCTCATCAAGACCAACTTCAAGTGCTCGAGGCACTCATTAAATGTACAACCAAAAACAGAGAAGTCATCCATGAACACCTCAAGAAACTCACCCACCATGTCCGAGAAAATACTCAACATGCATCGTTGAAATGTGGCGGGTGCATTGCATAACCCGAATGGCATCCTTCGGTAGGCGAAGGTACCAAACGGGCATGTAAATGTGGTTTTCTCTTGGTCTTCCGGAGCTATCTCAATTTGGTTGTATCCGGAATAGCCGTCTAGGAAGCAATAGTAGGGATGGCCTGCCAACCTCTCCAAAATTTGGTCCATAAATGGGAGAGGGAAGTGGTCTTTCCTAGTGACCGTATTGAGCTTCCTATAATCAATGCACATACGCCAACCGGTGGTCACCCTAGTCGGTATAAGCTCGCTGTTGACGTTTTCAATGATGGTAATACCGGATTTCTTGGGGACAACTTGGGTAGGACTCACCCATTGGCTATCTGAGATGGGGTAGATGATACCCACATCCAATAGCTTTAACACCTCGGCTTTGACAACCTCCATCATGTTTGGATTTAACCATCTTTGAGGTTGTCTAGTAGTTTTTGCGTTTTCTTCAAGGTGTATACGGTGAGTGCAAACCGAAGGATCTATCCCTTTGAGATCCGCTATTGTCCAACCTATGGCTTCCCGGTGTTTTTTGAGTAACTCAATCAACTTGAGCTCTTGGTCTTTTTCTAGGTGGGCGGCAATGACAACTGGGAAAGTTTCCTCTTGACCCAAATATACATATTTAAGCTCGGATGGCAATGGTTTGAGGTCAAGCTTCGGTGGTTTGATGCTAGACGGTAGAGGCCTTGATGTAGTTGGTGGCAATTTTTCAAAATGGGGCCTCCACCGGCTAGTATCAACTACCGGTCTTTCTATATTTAATGCATGCACAATCTCACTGATGATGGGGTCTTTAGAATCCATGAAGTGTGCTAAGCATGTCTCCAAACTTTCTAGTGGTTCAAGTTGGAGGAGTTCTTCTTCTTCAAAGGTTTCAAGCATGTTTACATCGAAGAACTCATCATCATCGACATCCCTATGTCTTTTGCCCAAGTGAAATACATTCACTTCTAGTGTCATGTTTCCAAAAGATAATTGCATCACCCCATTCCGGCAATTGATGATTGCGTTTGATGTGGCAAGGAATGGGCGGCCTAGTATTACCGGTATTTGGGTGCTAGCATCCAAAACCGGTTGTGTGTCCAAGACGATAAAATCTACTGGATATTAGAATTTGTCAACTTGGACTAGAACATCCTCAACTATCCCCCTCGGTACACGGATAGATCTATCAGCGAGTTGCAACGTGGTTTTGGTGGGTTTTAATTCACCAAGACCCAATTGCTCATATACCGAGTATGGGATCAAGTTCACACTCGCCCCTAAGTCTAACAAGGCACGTTCAATCCGGTAGTCTCCAATGATACATGAGACGGTGGGACTACCGGGATCTTTGAATTTTGGGGGGGTCTTTTGAGTGAGGATGGCACTAACTTGCTCAGTTAAGAAGGCCTTTTGCTGCACATTATATTTGCATTTTGTCGTGCATAGATCTTTTAGAAACTTGGCATAAGAGGGAATTTGTTTGATGGCATCAAGCAAAGGGATGTTGATCTTGACTTGTCTGAAAATCTCTAGAATATCTTGAGAATTTGGGAGAGATTTTGGGGCAACCAATCTTGAAGGGAATGGTGTTATGGGCTTGTAAATGCGTTCCGGTTGTTGTGGGGCTAAGTTAGATCCATTTTCATCCTCATAATTTACCGGATCATTAGGCTCATCAGCCTTCACCGGAATAGTTTTGTCAATTTGTTTACCACTTCTAAGGGTGGTAATGGATTTAGCTTGCTCCATGTTTTGGTTGGAAGGATTAGGGATGCTCACTTCATGTACTTGCTTTGGATTGGGCTGAGGTTGGGCCGGAAAGGTCCCTTCCCTAGCATTCAAGCGTCCCTTAATCTCATCAACCGAGACTTTCAGCTCTTGGAACATTTGTTGATTTGATTCATTTATTTGCGTTTGCCCTTGCATAAATGCTCTCAAGGTATCCTCCAATGAGAATTGAGGTGGGGCCATATTTTGCATGGGTGGCCCTCTTTGGGAGTTGGTAGGATTGCCCGTTGGGGCATTCTTCCAACTGAAATTCGGGTGGTTCTTCCAACTCTCATTGTACGTATTACCTACCGGTCCATTGAAGGGCCGTTGATAACCATATGTGGCATTGGCTGTCTCTTGCAGCACTTCCTTAAATGCAGGAATTGTGGGACAATCTTGCGTAGCGTGTAAGTCGGTGAGACAAATCCCACATGTGGTTTCAACAGCTTCCTTGGACTTGGAAACTCCATTTTTGCTAAGTTCCATGGCCTCAACCTTCCTTGTGAGGTTGGCTATCCTTGCATTTACGTCGTCTTCCTCTTTAAGGACATATATCCCTCCTTTCTCTTGAGTAGGCTTGGGGTTCTTGGGTTTATCCGAGGTGTCCCAAGATTGGGCGTTTTCAGCCAACATGTCCAAGTAACTCCAAGCATCATCTGGATTTTTACTCATAAACTCGCCATTGCACATCATTTCCACAAATTGGCGCATATTAGAACTTAATCCATCATTGAAAAAATTTATAATTCGCCAACTCTCATAGCCATGATGTGGGCAAGCAAGCAGGAGTTCCTTAAATCTTTCCCAACATTGAAAGAATGATTCACCCTCTTTAGCTGAGAAATTCATGATGGCCCTTCGAAGAGTGTTTGTTTTATGAGCTGGGAAGAACTTTTTCAAGAATTCCCGGTTCATCTCAACCCATGACCCAATCGAATATGGTCTAAGAGAGTGGAGCCAATCTTTGGCTCTTTTCTTTCAAGGTGAAGGGAAAAAGTTTAAGTCTGATTGTATCCCCAGAAACATTGGGATAATGCAAGGTGGCCAACACTTCTTTGAATTCTTGCAAGTGTAAGTATGGGCGGTCAGAGTCTAGCCCATGGAATTTAGGTAAAAGTTGGATTAATCCCGGTTTTATGTCAAGGGTCCCACCGTTAGCTGGTAGAACTATGCAAGAAGGTGTAATTGTACGAGCAGGTTGTAGGTAATCCCGTAGTGATCTCATTGGAGGAACATTATGTACCTCATTCTCTCCTACTCCTTCCTGATTTGCGTTTGTGGTTGGAGTGGGGGGGGGGAGGATTCCTTAAGGGTGTTTGATCCATACTCCCCAAACTTTCACGATGCTCTTGATAATTCCGGGCTTGTCTATGGACTGACAGTGATCCAACTAAACCACCTTCAGATTGAAGACGATTTGAATGATTACGTTCCCAACGGGACATAAACCACTCAACCAGAAACTGAAACTAATCCTATCTTAGAAAACTAAAATCTGAACTAAAAATTCTGAAAAAGCTAAGTTAGAAAGGTATCACCTGATGCGCTTGAACTGAAGGAAGAATTCCTACAAAACAGAAAACTATGTTAGTTCTAAGAAAAATCAGAAAAACCTATCTACTTCTACTTCTACAGCCACTGAAACTATTTGAAAACTATTATCTAATTTCCCCGGCAGCGGCGCCAAAAACTTGTTCGCTCGCCTCAAGTGTAAGGCTGCGATGTAGTAATAAATCTCGGTAAGACCGAGGTCGATCCACAGGGAAAGAGTAACAGCTTCCTAATTACTCCAGCAACTCAGTTTAATAGAGTAAATTTCAAATTCAATGGGATGTTTAATTAAACAATAACTTAATGAAAAATCAGAGATATAATATACTAAGGCTTTCAAGGATCCACTTGTAGCAATCCTATGTCAATTCAGTCAATCCAAGTAGAGAACACAACTAGATTTGAAGTCTTATCTCTTATCTAGTTGGAAAATAAAGCATTCACACACATTCATCCAATTCAAGTTGAACTTCCAAGTTCAAGTCCATTCAATCAATGTAGAATTCAAATTCATAGCCTGCGGAGTAACAGCCATGCCTATGGACTATGGCCTGCTCAAGGATTACTATAATTCGAATCTAAACAAGCAACCTGTGATAATCTCAGAGAATTAAAAGGAATTCATGTCCGGAGCACATAAACTCAGATAAGACATCTCAAACTACCACCTATTGGACTGAAACATAAGAAAAATCCCTAAAAACTCAAAAATAAAGCATAAAACTAGAAAAACCCGAAGATAGATGTTGCAGACGCTCCACAGTCGCCTTCAGCCTCCAAACTCACGTTCCTTCTCTTCTCTGATACCTTAGGGAGAGCCCCTAGGTGGCCTTTTATAGCAACAATCCTCCCTTGCATCGAATTCTGCGAAATCCTACGCATTGCGCAGCAATTTTCGGAGTCCCGAATTAGAAAGGACTTTCCTATTACGCAGAGCCGACCGGTTGTGACTGGTCGGACCAGCTTTTTGAAACATCCAGTGGGTGCAGCCGACCGGTCAAGACCGGTCGGACTGACCTCCCACTCATCCAGCGTGCATGCCCGACCGGTCATGACCGGTCGGGCTGACCTATTGCCTTGATCCAGTGTGCATGGCCGACCGGTCAGGACCGGTCGGCCTCTCTTCTACTTGTTCCTGTGATGTGGCTGACCGGTCGGACGACCGGTCAGCCTTGTATTTCTTCATCTTTTTCTTCTTTTCTTCATTCTCTTTTCTCTCTCTTTCTTCTTCTTTCCTTGGTCCATCTTCGGACTTCATCCAATGTCTTCAAATGTAATCTTTTGACTCCAATTTGATGAAATCCCCTCTTATCTCTACAATCACAAAACACATGTTAGGTGGGCCTTTAAACCATGAAAATCATGTAAAATATGTAGTGTAATGGGCAATGCAATGTATAAATTGGAGGTTCAACAGCTACGGTTCGGAGGCATGGCACATCCAGAGGTTGTGTATGTTTTCCTGTAAAAAATTATCAACCCTGTTGGAAATCCTCCATCGTGCGAAGTCATTGTCGGAGGTCGCGTTGTGAAGATCACAGCCCAAACAATAGCAGACCTCATTGGGATTCCCATGTCCACAGCCCCCCAACCTAATGACAATCTTCTTGACTCTTCTCTACGGGCTGATTGGACACGATATTTATGTCGAGGTCCCAATCCCGAGTGTATAGATGGTAGTGCACTCCGGGCGTCCGAAATGTCCAACAGATTTCGAGTGCTCCACCAAATTTTCAGCACCAATGTCTACCCACGTAGCACCAACAAATCAGATCTCACAGCCAATATGGTCAATCTACTCTATCACGTTGGTCACGAGACGCGCCTATGTCTTCCATCCATCATTTTGCATCACATTCTGGATTCACTACCTAACACCCGCAACACCATCCCTTTTGGCTGGATCATTACTCATCTGGGCCAAGACTGCGGGTTGACAAATATTGTGGTTCATCCTATTCCTCGACGTACTTTCAAGGACCTCAATATAAAAAAGATGGCTCTACCAAGAGAGGATGACGTGGAAGACCGGGACTTCTCTCATACTCCCACACAGGTGTCTTCTGGCACCCATAGCGGGTCTTTAGCCCCAGCCCCGACACCGGCCCCAGCTCGACGATCGGTCAAGTGGCGACTTCAGTCTAACGCCTCTTCCGCACCTCCTCCTCCCAACTCGGAGCAGATCGTTGCTCAACTGGATCGTGTGGAGGGCACTCTAGCACAGCACGGTGAGCGATTGACGCATCTTGAGAGCCTGATGCAGACCGTACACGATGCCGTTCAACGCCTCACATCAGCTCTCTCGTGTCGACGTAATGACGTCTCTGGCCCTGCTCCGTAGCTGTCTATACTTCTCGCTAGGATCCGTCGTATGTATGCAGTCGCGGATATCTTTTTGGAGCGACCTTAGCACCCAACTTCAGCACCTTCATAGTTATATCTTTTGATAGTTTTTTTTTAAACATTTTGATGCTCTCATTACTGGATCTGACTCTATGATCCTTTTGTTTTGGATATGTTGATGATCATTGTGTTTTGGATATTTTAATGATCCTGTGTTGGATTTGGATATTTTGATATTACTTATTTTGTGCATCATTTCTCATTTATCTGACTCCTATGCGTATATATATACTTGTGCGTAATTGCTTTATCTTTATTGGGCTTCTTGCCCCATTTTGAGTTGTATATATGGGATGTTTGGTCCTGATATACATTTCAGAAGGGGAGGTTGGCTGCTTGGGTTATATGCCCACTGTGCTTACTGTCATATACTTGTATATCCTTGCATGATCATGTGATTTGGCTTCCTCCCTTGGCTCGTTCATGTCTATTTCCTCCTTCAGTCTATGACATATGTGTTGCATTTTCATTTCACTAACCTTTGTCAATCACTGACAAAAAGGGGGAGAAGTTATCCCACCAAAAGGTCCAGGTAATTTTTTTGTTGATCTTTTGTGTACAGGGACTAAGGGGGAGTTCAAGTGAAGCCTAGTCTGTACATTGAATCTGTACATTTTGTATGTAATGAGTCATGCCTATGTGTAAAGCATTTATTTTCTTCGACATGTTCAATGTATGTATGTATTTTGGTTTCGGTGTCTAGGAAAAGTCTGTGCTATGGACCAAGACTTTTATAGGTTTGGTTTTGTCTGGTAATTGACAAAGGGGGAGATTGTTAATGCAAAGATTTGTCAATTACCATGGTTAGTGTGTCATCAAGTCTGCTTGCGGCTGAAGACAGAAGCTACTCAAAGAAGATCGCTCATCCAGTCAGCTTCAAGCTTCTCCATCCAAACCTTTGATCCCAAAACCCTTCTATAGATGGCCCAATCCTTCCTAGTTACATCCTTAGCCCCATCTATAGTCCACCTTCCATAAAGATCAGCTATGGAAGGGTCCATTATGGCAGATGTTGCTTAAAAGATGAAAAACAGTATATCTGCTGTCTCCGATAGATGTCCGATCCATCGGAGATGTGTCCGATAGGTGTCCGATCAATCGGACGTTATGTCCGATCAATCGAAGATTTGTCGAGCAACATTGAAAACCTCTTTGGACATTTTTTCGATCACTCGTAGGACTGTCCGATCAATCAGACAGGGTGCTCCGATCAATCGGAGAATGATCCGATCCATCGGACGGAATTCCAAAAAATCACATAAACTCTCTGGAAGAAATTACGATCAATCGGAACATCTGTCCGATCAATCGGATGAGGTGCTCTGATCCATCGGAAGGACATCCGATCTATTGGAGGAAAATCCAGAAAAATACATAAACTCTCTGAAAGAAATTATGATCAATTGGACCATCCTGTCTGATCAATCGAATAGGGTTTTCCGATCAATTGGAACTAAGTTCGATCAATCGGAGAACTTGTTTTTCAGCAAAAATTCAAATCAAGCCAATATTTATGCCCGATCAATCGGATCCTATCGAGGTGACCGTTTGCTGACCGTTGAATGTCATCTCTATATATGGAACTCGGTTGGATCTTGTGGAGATCACCTTGAGCATCATCTAGGGTTTGTTTGTGCTTTCTCCTTGAGATCCCCTTCTCTCATACCCTGTGATTTGTTGAGTTCATACTTCAATCCATGTTGATCTGACCAACATTGAAGAGGATTCAAAGCTTGGATTGAATCATGAACTCAACCCCTCTTTAATGGCATCTTGACCTACCTCTCAAAGTAATACTCTTGTCATCAACGCCATTAATGGTGGTTTAGGTAGAAGCTACTCCTCATATAAAAGCCATATCCCAATATAGCCTAAACCAAACCCTAATCCCTCACCTTGGAATCTACAAGGAGTCATCCGTAGCACAGTTGCTGATCGAGGGAGCTAAAGAAGGTATCTTCCGTGCAAGCTGAAGCTTCTTCAACAAAGGCATCATCAAGGGGCTCAATCAGCTAAGTATATTTAGTCTTTCGAGTCCAAGAAACCTCCTCAAAGCTGAGATTTGGGTTTCAGAGTTTGAAGACCCAAACTTGTAAGAGTCCTTGCGTAGGACAAGTCCTTGAGTAGGACAAGCCCTTGTGTAGGACAAAGTGGTTCATGGATTAGTCCTATGGAAGGATGAATCCATGTGTTGAGTCTTAAGTCCTTTTGTAGGCTGTTAAGGTTTATGGTTAACCTCATTTAAAACCATAGTGATAGTGAAATCCGGCCACTCAAGGAGTGAGTGGATCAGCCGGGAGTGGAGTAGGTACATAACCGAACCACTATAAAAATCTCTTGTTGTGTGATGAATGGTTGAACTACTTTACTTCTTTCACTTGTGTTTTTTATTGATTGATATTCTGCATACCTTGTGCTTGAAGTAAGTTCTCTAAGAATACTTTGCATATTTACAAGTGTGTAATTTGGTAATTTTAAAAAGTGTCCTATTCACCCCCCTCTAGGACAAGGTAACTTGTTTCTTGCTTCTACAAAAGCGGTAATCAAACTTATACCGCATTTTCAGAATCAAGTACTAGTTTGGTTTTACTTTGATCTCTTGATGATTCCAGGCTCATGTGATTCTTAGTGATTCTAAACGTAGTAGCTTATCTTCTGAGCATTGGTTATGCTTGTGTAGTTCATTAATCTATCATCGACTCCGGGCATGGTAGACCCTTTGATTGCCTTGTGTACAATGGCCTGGTTTTCATGTGGGAACTCATTCAACTAAAGTTCGTACTTTTTGTTATAATCTGAAATAGTTGTTTGCTGATTGATTTTGATTTAATTAGAGTTTTAATCATTAGTTATAATCAAGTCTAGTGACAGGATTTGATGAAAGCTATGGTTGTGAATCTCAACTAGATTGGAAAGAGGCTTGGTCTACACAATTGAGTGTGCCCAAGGCCTATGCATTGTTGTGGGAATCGAATCAATGAATGAGCAACTGTTTTAGATAATTGTTGATTGAACCGCTCTATATTCCGATCGGATAGAGATATGAATTCGATTCCGATTGAGTTATGTGAGATCTAGTTGTGTTGATGCATTGAAACTTATCAAAAGTGGATCCTTGGCACTCTAGTGCCTTTTTAGATTGATATTACCTTACACATTCACTGTTTAAACTCAACACTACTATTTTCCAGGCTTTAGTTCTTAATAGGATCTTAATTATTAGTTACTTTAGACAAATTCTGAGCATACCCATTCATAAATCTCTGTGGGAACGATACTCGGTCTTTCCGAATTATTACTACTTCGCAACCTTACACTTGGGGAGTGAACACCTATCCTACCAAAACAAAATATATGTTCAAGATATTACATTGATAAAGCATTAAATACAGGACTCTTGACATGCCTAGTCTAAGCTTCTCCTCTTCAGTTTTCTCCCCCATAACCTGTCAATCCCTGCATAGCAAAACATAGTAAACTAGTTTTGGTGGGACTTGATCTTTCTCCCCCTTTTTGTTAGCAATTGACAAACTATTCTCTCTCCCTTAATGATATATCAATAAGGCTAAGGTAAGAGAAGATAGTATGTCGCAATTATAAGTATAAGCTCATGCTAACGAGGAGAGTATAGGGTGCATGACTCATAAAACCATGGAGCATGCTAAGGTACATGATTAACAAGAAAATGTAACTATCTAGACAAGGTTAATCATGCAAAATTGGTCAAGGATATACATTTGCATTGAAAGCACAAAGGGCTTATAGCCCAATCAACCAACCTCCCTTAATGGTATATCAAGACCAAAACTAATCAAAGATTAGCATTCAATGAAGCATATAACTCAAGATGATTAGCTAATCTAAGACGGATGATAGCTAGCAAGCAAATATACAAATTTAAGCAAGGCTAAACTACTAAATTTGGACTAATGAGGCTTGAATCCTCTGATTTGCCCATAAGAACAAACATGAGGCTGAAAACCTCAGATTTTCCTATTGTTCCAAAGAGGCTAAATTCGTCAAGTTCATCAATTTGCTCAAAATGAGGCTTGATCCTCAGATATGTATTTGAGCTCAATATGGTCACCTAAGGTCACCTAACCTAGATCACAACCCCCTTGGGTATGATAAATAGGACCCAACATGCTTGTTGGGAGGGAATTCATTTATCCTAGATTTTTCTCCCTTAGGTTCATTCCAAGTTGGAGAGCAATGATTGGTAGGGGATATGACAATAGTTCCTACCCTAGTTATTGTTGACCTCAACTAATCAGTTTACTTATAGTTCAACATGAGGCAACATAGATTCCCCTTTTTACTCCGTATCATGAACATCCCAAAACAGAAAAAAAACACTTACACTCAATTACATGTCAGAACATAATTTATAATAAAAACTTTACAAAGTGACATGTACTGACATGAAACATCTTCAATTTCTCCCCCTCAACATCTACACCTGTTGAGCTCTTAATTGTGCATATTCTAACCCAAATTCATCACTCATTATGCACGGTTTACACGTTTAAAGGACTACTTTAATGCATGATTTGTGATTGTAGGGACAAGATGGAGATTTTACTGATTCAAGGCTAAATAGAGCTACTTTACAAGCATTGAAGACCACAAGATCAGCATGAAAGGGTAGAACAAAGAAGCAAAGGAGAGAAGAAAAGAAGACAGAGAAAAGCAATCCACGACCGGTCGTGCGACCGGTCGTCCAAAGCTTAGGACTGGTCGTCCGACCAGTCTGGCTACTCTACAGAAGAAAGCTCTCTGTGCACATGTCTCTGGACCATCTGCGACCTGTCGTGGGACCGGTCGTCCACACCTCAGACCGGTCGTGCGACTGGTCCTTGAATAAAAATTGAAGGATGGAATTTATAAAAACTCGCTGGACAGATTTGGACGTTTTACGACCGGTCGTCCACAGGCTCAGACCGGTCATGCGACCGGTTGTCCATGCGTAAACAACAGTTTCTAAATCGAGCGTCGAAATTCTCTGCGCAAGTGCATAATTCCTTGCGCAATCTGGAAGTTTCTTACGCAATGGACACCTCCAAGCTATAAAAGGACTTCTTCCCTTCATACCAGGGCATGCTAGGATGTGGGGATTGCTTAGGAGATGGATTCTACTTCGAGTTTCTTGTTTTCTTCCTGTTTTAGTAGTTTTTTTTATGTTTTTGAGGCTTTTTAGTTCAAGGATGTTAGAGATGAACTAAAACCTCTTAGCTAGGGCTAAGAGGTGAAGCTTTTGATTCATTTTTGATGGATTGATGCAACCTAGGTTTCCCTTTTATGATTTAATTGAAGAATTTTAGTTAATGTGAGTTTGAATCAAGTACTAGTTGGGTTTTTACTTTGATCTCTTGATGACTCCGGGCTCATGTGATTCTTAGTGATCCTAACTTAGTAATTTAGCTTCTGAGCATTGTTTATGCTTGTGTAGTTCATTGATCTATCATCGACTCCGGGCATGGTAGATTCTTTGATTGCCTTGTACGCAATGGCCTGATTTTCATGTGGGAACTCATTCAACTAAAGTTCTTATCTTTTGTAGTAATCTGAAATAGTTGTTTGTTGATTGATTTTGATTTAATTAGAGTTCTAATCATTAGTTGTAATCAAGTCTAGTGACAGGATTTGATGAAGGCTATGGTTGTGAGTCTCAACAAGATTGGAAAGAGGCTTGGCCTACACAATTGAGTGTGCCCAAGGCCTGAGCATGGTTGTGGGAATTAAATCAATGAATAAACACTTGTTTTGGATAATTGCTGATTGAACCGCTTTATATTCCGATCGGATAAAGATATGAATTTGATTCCGATTGAGTTATGAGAGACCTAGTTATGTTGATGTATTAAAACTTATTAAAAGTGGATCCTTGGCGCTCTAGTGCCTTTTTAGATTGATATTACCTTACACATTCAATGTTTAAACCCAAATCACTATTTTCTAGCTTTAGTACTTAATAGGATCTTAATTACTAGTTGTTTCAGATAAAATCTGAGAATACCCATTCATAAATCTCTGTGGGAACGATACTCGGTCTTTCCGAATTATTACTACTTCACAACCCTACACTTGGGGAGTGAACAGCACCTAAGAAGGCTTACAAAACAAATCGGCTTCTTGGTGGGATATAGTTCCCCCCCTTTTTGTCAATCATTGACAAGGGTTAGCTTAAAAAAAAAGATTTGCCTATAAGGGCAGCGAAGCTAAACCATGAATTATGAGAGATAGATCATGAAACATATGGGAGATAGAAGCAATACATAGAAACCTAATATACAATAATCATTACGCACAAAAGGGCCTTTCTCCCAATCAACCAACCACCCCAACTGGCCATGTATATCAAGAGCAATGAAACACATTTAAGCTATATTAAACAGAACCATGAGCCATAAGGGCTTAATGCCCAAATCATCTAACCTCTCCCTATCAATATACCAAGAAAAAGTAATAGACTCATAAATATAGCACTACAAAGCATAGAGAATACCACTATCTTCAAAAGTTGAATCAATAAAGCTAAAAAAAAGAGGATCCAAACAAGTGATGACATCAATAGATATAACTATAAAGCGCAAGCAATCATCCAAGGGTCTAACGGTCATCTAAAATGTATAAATACATAACATGACGAGCGACAAGTGTCTTAGTCACCCAAAAAGATACTCCTGACCAAGACACATGATACAATGATGCTAAAAATCAGTCCCGTCGCCCATATCTGGTGGCGGTGCATCGTCACTGAGCAGCTCGCTCCCAAGCCTCCAAACGCCTATCAATCTGGTCAAGGCGAGCCATAATAGCCTCATGCTGCACGAGTAGAGTGGCCTGTCCCTGAAACAGCTGAGACTCCGTCCGATCCATCCTCTGCTCAATCCGTGTAAGATGGTCCTGAAGCTGGCGTAGCTCAATACTATAAGCTGAAGAGTCCGCTGCAGGGGAGCTACATCGGGAGAACGCCCGTGGGGGCGTACTGAAGCGTCCAGGATCGAAACGAGGATCGATGGAGGGATCGGATGATGTCGCTGCTACTCCAGGCTGTGATGGCTCAGAGGAACCTGGAGGGGCCTCACGCTACAGCTGAGCCACCTGAAGTCGATGTTGGAGATCCTCTTGTGTCTTGCGCATTTTGGTTATAATAGAGCAATTTAGAATGGGAGGTTTTACGATCACATCTGAGGGATCAACAAGTCCTACTATTTTGGCCAACCTACAGATGAGATGCCCAAAAGGAAGACCCGCCAACAGACCATCAGACACCAAGATGGCGGACCGAATGGCTTTCATAATACGCGAGGGAAGACACATTCTACGGCCCTGACTGACATTATAAACAATAGTGACCATGTCTTCGGGAAGGTCGGCCTTGTTGCTCTTCCTTAGGATACGTTTTTGAAGAATATGTTATGAATAAAACCATAATCCCAAGACATTGACGAGCCACGAAGAACATTGTTGTTAACCCATCTAGGGCACGCTCCATTGCATAAAGTTCGAGTCATGGTGTCTTGAGAGGCGGGTTCGGTCTCCTCATCATCAGAAAGCTCATCCTCATCAACAATAGATACTCTAGTAGCCTCAGCTATGGCAGGAAGACCGAATGTCCAAATCCCATCAACAAAATGGACTTCGAAAGAAGAAGAGTCATTGGGAATGATGCGACAACAGGAATAGAATTTTTTGACTACTTCTTTTTTAACAGGACCCCCCATATGGAGCACAGGCTCCCAACCTATTGCATCTAAAAGCTGGACCACCCGATAAGGTTCTAAGTCCACAAGTTTGGCAGATTTTTCACAAAGCACATCACGATTTTTGAAATTGTGCCAATTGGCAAGATGTGATGTGTCTGATGCAGTAGGACGGGGTTTGGAAGGAGCTTTAGACGATGAAGCAGACCCTTTTCCTTTGGAAACCGTCTTCTTGGAGGTGGGTTGTGGGGGCCCCTCATCATGTTGGATTTTCGAGCGGCATTCACGCCGAGGAGGGTATGCATCTTTCCTCACATGAGAAAACATAGTGGAGCCGAACAATCCACACAAATATGCCCTAGAAATCAAAAGAGAAGGATACAACAAGGAAGAACAAGACTAAAACCCTTACCAATGAAGAAGATGATGATTGAAAGACAATGTACCACGTAGGAGGGCTTTAATATTCGATTGGAGACCTAGGGAAGCTTGAGGAGGGCAGGTGAGACCTCTAGGATGAAAGAGGAGGAACAAAAATGAGAATAGAAGTGATTTGGGGCAACCCGATTTCTTTTAAACACCTCCAACCCGCGCCCGCTGTCCGGTCCACGACCGGTCGCCCGACCGGCCGTAGGCCCTAAACTGCAAAAACTGTGTATTTTTTTAAAAATTTACACAACTGAATTTACTTTTAATTCTTAAAAACGGGTTTGTTTATTATGAAATTATGCAATTTAGGATGACAAATGGTCCATCATCAGATCATATCAAAAGCATAGGTTTGGCCATATAATTTTACGAAATTTTGATGCCAAAATGAGCAAATTTTAAGCAAACTGTGATGATGGATCTTATATCCAAATATACCTATTTATGCTCATAAATGATGAGGCTAAGAACCTCAGATTTTACTATAAAATGATAAACCACATTTATCTAAAGGCTAATAACCTGCAAAACAGATAATTTGTTAGCCAATCCCCAATGCTCAGCCACCAATGAATTTTCATGATATTACAGATTGATCAAGTTCATGGGGCTGGCATAGGGCTTTGAGATTACTTGTCATTCATGACCCTCTTGGCAATAATCTCTGTCTTCATAATTGGAGTATGTTTCTTTAAAACTCAAGGTGTTATGGTCAAGAGCTTTCTCCCAAATGTATAGATATAGGGAGAGAAGGGTGTTGGAGATTGTCAAGGTTTGCATGATATCTCGCTCTTTATCACCACGGGATTTAGAATCTAATTATCCCATTTTTCTACCAGATTACTCCCAATATGTTATAATAAAGCATGAGGAGGAAGCATGACCATAACCATCTAAATGTGGCAAAGATGTTTAATTGAAGAATTTTCATATAATTACAAATGCCACAATAAATCCATCAAACCACATCACCTCAGACATAAAGATAAACAAATAATTGCATATGAGATGGCTAACTAAAGAACTCAAGATTAGTTATGCTAATTATGCATACAAGGATAAGTTCGATAGATAGAAAATGTTTAAAGAGGCTAGATTTCCTCAAGTTTACTTATAAAGCACAATTAACAGAATTTTCTCGGCAAGATTAAACAATTAAGCTTTAATGATATTCAATCAATTCAAGATACACAAACTTAGCCGAGAATGTCACATACTACACATGAAGCATGCAACATATATATGGTCACAAATGAATTTTAACTATTGAGTAAAATTGACCACAATAGGGATTAGCAAAGCACACAATTAATCCAAGCTAATCCAAAAGCAATTAGTTCAACTCAAAATGATCTGAGCATGATACACAAGAGTTAGACTAATCAAAAGAGAATGAGGCTTAGTCCTCAAATTTACCAATATGCACATATAGCTAACTACCTGACTAGCACACAAGGCTACCCCTGGATTTCCTAAAATCCAAAGGTCTAAAGATGTCAACTAGCTGTCTCATCTTGGTTGGCGCATAATATTGGTTTTGGGTATATGAATTGCCAATATGATTCCCAAAAACCCTTTGTTGTTTGCCCTTAACCATATTCTGAATTTTCTGATTAAAATGGGCAACCTGCTTTAGCATCTCCCCCACATAATCATATCTTTTAGAAGGGGATGAAACTTTCCTTTTCTTGCCATCCTTGCGAGATTTTTCCTTATTCTCAACTTTGGTTGAGTTCTTCACAATTTTTGGAGCCTTCCCATGTTGGCTCTTCTTTTCTTGAGTCACTCTTTCAGTCACAATTGATTTAACTATTTGAGGTCGGACTGAGGTGCATGGCGGTCGTTTTACAATTGGGCATTCAAATTTAAAGTGTCCTGCCTCTCCACAAAAGTGGCATGAGAGAGCCGATTTGGGTTTGCTCTCAAGTGAAGAAGACTCAACCTCCACAAATACCAGAGAAGGGGTTTTCTTGACATATTTGTAACCCCATTTTTCTCCCAAATCTTTACCCATAATATAAGATTTTACTTATTTGCGCATTTTGGGTTTCTTAGTCCTTGTTCTCATTGGTGTAGGTCTTAAGTTGGTTGACCTCAAGTTTTAGACCTTGATTTTCATATTTAACTGTTTTAAGTTCAAGCTCAAGCTCTTCAATTCTTTTTACTGCCTCTCTCAATTCATTTTGAACATTTTCCTTTTCTTTAGTTAGAGAGACATGGTCACTTTCCAACTTTTGTTTTTCAATCTTTTCTTTATTGAGCTCTTTCATAACTTTTAAATTTTCACAATAGAGCTCATTATAGACATCTTGTAATTCGTCATCCTCATCATTATCTTCCTCTTCACTACTAGAGGATGTCTCATCATTGCTCATATTCTCCCTTAAATTGATACTTACAACTCTTTCAGTAGAAGAGATGGGCATGGATGAATCAGTTGTGCAAGAATGTTCATAAATAGATTCCAACTTCTCCCAAGCTTGCTTAGCAGATTCGCAAGTAAATATTCTATTTTGTTCCTCTTGGGAGAGGGCACAACAGATTACATCAAGGGCGTTAATATTGCTCATAGAATTGGCCCTTTCTTCTTTACTCCATTTTTATTCATCTTTTGAAGTGGAAGTGGTCGTACCCTTACTTTTGGTTTGAACAATAGGGATCGACCAACCTTTCTCAATTATGTACACATATAGCTGGATCTAGTGACATTAAAAATATGCTCATTCTAGCCTTCCAATATGTATAATCGGATCCATCAAAGTGTGGAGGACTAGAAATCAAACTTGCCTCGGAGTTGGACATACTTACAAGCTCCCTTAGGATCTACCTCTAGGCAATTAAGTCCTTAAAGAAGAACCCGCTTTGATACCAATTGAAATTGCTGGTTTTACCACTAGTGAGATAAGCTTGAAGGTATGCTTATGTCCTAGAGGGGGGGTGAATAAGACTTTTTAATTTTTCTTGCAAATTAAAAAGCTCAATTGCATTTATACCTTAATTTACCAATTAAGTACATATAAATAATAGCAATTAATCACCCAAGATCTAACTCGATTGACAACTTTACTAAGAGAAGTATTTCATCAAACAGTTTATATGCATTCTTGTATTAATCATTCAAGGATGGCATATGAGCATTTTGTCAAACATAAGATGGGCATACAGTTAAGCACTTATAAGATTGATCCACAAGGAACAAAATAGACAAAATGCATTCACCACATTGCACACGATGTATAGTGGTTCGGTTTCCCTACTCCACTCCCGGTTCACGATCTCAACCTATGAGACCACCGAATTTCACTATAGTCGTGGTTTTAAATCAGGTTAACCATCAATCTTAACATCCTTTGATCTAGGACCGCGTTTACCATCCGTCGATGGCCCAATTCCAGGGACTTGACGAGTTTGGATCTCAAACTCTCACCAATCCTAATCCAAGGACGGTCACGCACACTCCCGCCAGAGTTTCCCAATCCAGGGAATAGTAATTCAATAAATAGACTCTTAAATACTAGACATACGTAAACGATTGAGCCCTGATTCAGCGCCGTTGATGAGTAGCTTTAGCTTCCACGAATGCCTTAGCTCCTCTCCAAGCTCCCACGATCAGCTACCAATGCATATGATGTTCCTACACTAGTGCCGGGTAGGTGGGAGAAGGTATTGATGTTCCATATACCTATTACAATGCAATGGATAATGAAGAAACCATCAATTGGATCATTCAATGGCTATAAATGACTTCAAGATGAAGATTGAATGATAGGGACAACCATGAATGCCATGCTTGAGTTCATTGTTCAAACCGAGCTTTGAATACTCAATGTAGTGCCATTAATGGCTAGGTTTGAAGGATGAACTCAAGACTATGATGAGTAAAAGAGATTAGATGAAAGCCTTAATAGCCTCTCTTAATGCTCTAAATGGGTGTGCAAGTTCTCCTCTCAAAACTCTCGAAAAATGCCTTTATAGGCTCCAACGGATAGAAAACGGTCACGTGCGACCTGTCTAAACAGCCCAACGACCGGTCTTGATTGTACGACCGGTCTTGAGACCGGTCTTCCTTTTGAAAAGAAAAACCTGAAGTCTCTGGACGATTTTTAAGCATTTGCGACCGGTCGTACGACCGGTCGTGGGAGGTCAGCGACCGGTCGTGCGACCGGTCTCCCTTTAACTTATTTTTCCCATTGGTTGCTGGACAGATTTCGTCCATTTACGACCGGTCGCACGACCGGTCTTGAGAGACTAGCGACCGGTCCTCAGACCGGTCTTCAGCCAGATCTTTATGAGTTTTCTCTTTCAAAAGCTTTCTGTCTGAGACCCTGTTTCAGCCGACCGGTCGCCCGACCGGTCGTCAGGCTTAATTTTACGGCCTGAAATGGAATGAACTCCCTTGTCTTTAATGGTGCACATAGAGATGATTTTTCTATGTATTTCAACTGATTTGCACCTGCATAATGGAGGTCCAAGACTGATCATCTTGACCTTAAGTCCGTGGATCAATTGGCAAACATAAAATGTGATTCGAATGCCATGGACTTGGATGTTTTGGGATCCTATAGGCTGTCTATATGCAACTTACCTTCCGAACTTGATCTGGCTTGAATTTGAGTGCGGAAAGTTGCTTTGGTCTTCAAGTCTTGAGTCTTCAATCTTCATCGGGGCTTACGAGACTTGACTGACTCAATGATCACGCAATTGACAATCCAATGCACAAATCAGTGCACTAACAAATTCAACAACAATAGGTTTTAAGGACTATGTGAGGAGCTCAACATTAAAAATGTCTTTGCATCCCCTCATCACTCTCAAGCCAATGGACAAGTTGAAGCCGTCAATATGATCATCAAGGGTCACCTGAAGGCAAAGCAGGAAAAGTGCAAGGGGGCATGGGCTGAGGAGCTTCCACATGCCTTAAGGGCCTACAAGACCACGGCCCAATCTACCATAAGGAAACACCATTCTCACTGGCTTTTGGTGCCGAATCAGTGATCCTAGTGGAGGTGGGCTCATACTCTAAAATAAGCTAGTAAAACAGATAGACAGGTGGATAAGACGCATAATTAACATAGTTTACCCGATGCATAGTCTAATCTCATGACTATCCAAAACTCAGCTTCGCACTAGGAATAGATATAGAGTGACCACCATAAGCTTTGTGAGGGCGCACCTTGTTGTTTATATGCCATTACTTCAATTCATATTATGATGAATGAATTAATCAATGTTACATTACTCTAAAACCTAATAGGTCATGTCATTTAATTTAGGAGATTTTAGGTATAAGTTTATAAGGTGTTCCATATGATATGATAGTCTGATCAACTTGATTTTGTAGTGACTCGTTGAATGCCAATTCTTTTCACTTGAAAATATCACACAAGTCTTCCTTTCCTAAAGATTTAAGAAAATTTCACTATTGCCCAACTTTTTATAGCATCTAAGCTGCCTGAGATTTAAAATAACCTATTTTTTGGCAAAAGATCTAAACAATATCAATCAGCTAATGAAAAAGCTTCGAACACATGTGTCACGTGCAGACATGTGCACCCGCGTGTAGATTTTTACGGCTCCCCATGTGTGTGGATATCTGCCACACTCGGGTCCAGCGGGTTATGATTTAATAATTCCCGCGAGTTACCCACTACTTCGGCAGCACATGTACTTACGGAAATGCCCTTGAAAATTTCCCGCACTTTTCTCGTCCACGCCACGCCCGCACTCCCACGTTGCCTCGGGACTCGGATAAATGCATTAACCTCGAACGTCACGACCCGGGCGTGTATATAAACGACGAGAATTCCTGGGCCGTGAAAATATGTCTACCGAGTTTCCGACAGGTGGGCTCCACCACAGTTTCTGAAATAAAACAACCGGGGACCGCACAGCTTCCCAATGCCATCACTCCACCATTCCTATTCTTAACTGGAAAATAAAACAAACCTTTGGTTTTTGCAGAGTTTTGCTGATTCCCTGCACGTGTCCAGCCGAAGATGGCATACGTGCCGATGTGGAATACACCAATCTGAGATTCTTGTCAGATGGGCGGGCGGATTTAGATATTCTGGCTTAAAACGTAATGCTGTTTCACACCTCAGCTGGGCCCCACCAGGCGACACATTCGTGGGGCTTCAAATCTGGGCCCGACGGGCGTGGCATCTATGGCCCGGTGACTAGTTACGCGGCCCATCTAATGATTTTATAGAGTTGAATTTTTTTGAAATTTCATCATCGTATCCGGACACTTGTAAATCATGGGTTTCATGTCATGTACAAATGATAGAGTCCCTTCATAGAAGATGGAAAACTATCCCAAAATTTCTAAATTCCTTTGGTTGCCCATGTGACGGTGTGATTGCCCTGACTTTTCGGGCGTCAAAATTTCATGGTGGGGTAACCCTGATGGATGGATTAGATGTCATTGACAAGCACTTTTATAATAAGGTATTTCAACATTGACTTGAAGAATGTGTCCGCTATGACGGGGAAATCATGGCCTCGTTAATGCTTGTGTGGGATATGCTTATTAAGAAGGATTCTCCTGGTTATTCTTACACAATGGTTACTAAGGGATAATTGTAAGCCCTGGATCTAAGTACGATGTTGGCCATGATCACTTGCAGGATTTAAGGTAAATCTATGGTAAAAACTGACGTTGGTCAACCTGGGTGAGTAAATTAACTTGGTGTTAGGTTGGATAGTCTCCACCATCGTACACAATCTTAAGTCGGTGTACATTAATTAACCCTACCTCACATAAGGTTGCTAGTGTGCCATGGACATAAATATCATGGTGTAACACCCCAACCTTGGATATCCGAATTCCATCAATTCGGGTATCGAGTTCGAAGTATTAGCTATCGTATTGTGTTAAAATTAAACCGTAACACATTCACCCAGTAAAATAAAAAGTTTAATTATCATCATAGCATATAACTAATTATTAATTGTCTCAAAGTATCAAATGGCTCTAAGGCTTATGTCCGAACTAAATCACTCAAAACATAAATAACTTCATAGATATAAAGACTAAATAATCTTATTTCCTTCTGGCTCCACCACCAGTTATTCTGTCGAAGTCATCTTCATAGAGACGCCTCCACTATGTCTTTTCCTGGATGGTTTCCATATACAACATCGTGAGGTAGAAGCCCAATAAGTAATAATAATTTGCATGATTCAATACATATTATGTTTACCAAAATAACAATAAAATATGCCATCTATCATATAAACAACTCCATACTCAGGAATCACCAGGGCCATGGCTGCGCACAACTTTCGGCCTGTCAACACCCATTCAACGATGAGTAGTCTTTTCTAGAGCTGACTATACTCCTTCTCCAGCCTTGAGCCGCAGCCTTGGGAGGAGACCCTATTAGTACCAACTCGGGTTCCGGTTGGAAACTCTGCCCGAAAATTTAAGGGATTTCTATCCCCGAGTTGTCTGGTGTTCAACTTCAACATCACATTTCAAATAATGACATATATCGAATAAGCAGTTTATATCATAAGATTCATGAATGCATAATGAATGCATGCTGGAAATACCATCCTGGTGAGTGTTACTTACTCAAAAGTTTTATTCTGCTTGAGCTCCTTAGATACAATCCTCTGTGACTAGTTGACGGGTTTTCGGTTTTCGTTCTCGTTGGGTTCCCTTTTAAATGTTATGCGAATAAGGTTACTTTCATACTTAATTTCATGATATAATCAATTATTATCCGTTAATACACAATTATGATCATTGATTTGACAATTAGATCATCAAGCTAACGATCCATACCTTTGGTTTAATCATATTTCACATTTAGTTTATGATCTACCAATCTTAACCATTCATTTTAGCTTTATTTTCATATAGGCCCGAGATCCTTTCGATTTGACCGTTAAACTTAATTATAACCGTTCATTTAAGATATGGTCGGTTGGATCTAGGTTCATATATACTTACTCTTCCATTTTGATCAATTCGCCCCTTGATGGATGGCTATGACTAGTTGAATTACTAATCCAAGGGTTTAGACACATTTTATATGGTTTAAATGAAATAATTCATGATCTGATAATCAAGATCAATATTAGATCATATTGGTTTTAAGATGGTCCACTTGCGACCTTAAGTGAATAATCGGGTCCATTCACTAGTCAAATCTTACTCATATCTCAAGAATCATGGGTTTAAATTATGATTTAATTGGGTCTAAGGTCAAGATTAACCCTTATAACAATTAGGTGTTAAGATCCATCTATCCGCCATTCATTTCCTTATTTTTCACAATTTTGGTCCAACGACCCTAGTTGATCCTTGATCAGATGATCCAATCTAGATCTGGGTCGGGTGGATCTTATTATCCCCAAATTCAATTTCTTAATTGGTTTATTAGACTCTTGATCAACGGTTGGATTGGACCTGATCATTGATTAAACAATCCATATCATCAATTTTATCTTATATTTAACTTTAGTGGTTTAAATCTAAGATTAGATTAGGGATCTTGATTAACAAACGAAGATAAAGATTTATAAGACTTTCGATAAAGATCTATACTTTGTTGAATAAGATCCATCGTTCATTCGAATAAATGCAGTGGGGCCCACTTAAGGATGCCTTTAATGTTGGTGGGGCCCATCGCTATATTACTTGTCAACAATGGATCTTTCATCTAAAACTCATTTGTCATGTTTCTAATGACAAGATCTTAAGGCGGGGCCCTTTTTAGAGAGATGTTAGTTTTTTCTATATTGGCCCACCATAAGTCTAATGATAAGATCTCTAAACTAATTGATTCGTTTATATTGTTAAACATGATAACAATAAATAAAGTAAATAAAAATTTAAATCTAAACAGAAAAACCCACATGTACAAAACCTTATAAAAGATTGGGGCCCATCCTTGCCATTCATTATGTCCGCATAAGGGGCCCATGTGTTTGCCCACGTGGGGCAGCCTGTGGGGTACTATATTAGTGCCTACGTGATGGCATGTGGGGCCCAGTCATGCTGCCTAATGGTCATTTCATGGTTCATCTTAGTTTTATACATTGTGAGGTCCACTTGGATTTGATAAAAAATATCTAAGAGATATAGTCCTAGAGCACTCACTTGATAAATGGTTTGGATTAGAAGATAAGCCCACGGAACTCTCTCTCTCTCTCTCTCTCTCTCTCTCTCTCTCTCTCTGTTTAAAGTGTAAGTGCTTACGAGAAGAGACTTGGCATTGCTTTATATAGATGAAACAAAGTCCTCTTGCATTAAACACATGCATGAAAAAAACATGTTAAGCACATGTAAATGCATGTACTCTCATGAAGTAATGGAAAGAGATTTAAGAAAAAGGTTACGAGAGGGATTTTAAGAAAAAATCTTATTTATGATTATAGCTTAGAGTACGTACACGTGCCACTCTCAAAGTGGGTCCCACATAGGTGCTCATCATCATCTAAAACATTTAACTGCTCCTTGAAAGTGAGCACATCCTATTAAAATTTATTTCACTCTCAAAAGATACTGGGATAACGAGATATGATATATTACCATTCATAGCCATGAGGGCACACCTATCAAAGGTACTCTCTCAATATCATGGGTGGGAGTATATACATGTTTGTGTGTGTGCCAACCTTCTATGTTACACATGGTTATGGATATTAAATTTTGACCACACAGAATCATAGACCATGGTGTACATGTACATGGAAAAATAGTGGCAATGTTCAACTATGTATGATAGATGAGATAATGATGGTCATGGTGATGCAATATACACATGCACATGATTAGAAAGATCTAAGTATATATATGATATGATCAAATAGATAGTATGATGGATCTACTTAAGATGAATCATATGAAAGTAGTTTTACACAAATCAGATTATTAGATTGGTTAATATCTTCGATAAATTATGGCCATCCATATATCTGGCCTCACATCTCAATTTCTACTTAGGAAAAATTATCATACTTATACCATTTTGAACGTTATAATACGATTTACAAGATGATCAGTATACATTAGATGGATCATTCTCTAAGATAGTCAATTTAGAGGATTTAAGTGATCCGTCCATTGATCGGACCATTTATAGCACTCGAATTGACAATCCAACTGTAGGTTTACGTTTTATATGACATGGATGTATGATCCATGGTTTAGATCGGTATTTCATAAAACAAATTGATCTATATTTATGGTCAAGTGTCATATGATCCACTCAATGGTTAGATTTTGTCTTAATTTTCTAAAAAAATGATTTATACACCTAAAATTTATTCACTATATTACATTCTTCCTCTCTTAAAGGAATTTCGGCCTAAAATTCTACGTACCTTATTTGAATAGTTTAGGATACTTTTCTTTTATCTCAGCTTCAAGTTCCCATTAAGCATCTTCCTCATTATGGTGTCCCCATTGGACCTTAACCAATGGAATCACCTTATTCCTCAAAACTTGTTCCTTCCTGTCCAGTATGCGTACTGGTCTCTCGATGTAGGATGCGTCTTCTCGAATATTTACGAGCTGCCAATTTATAGTATGGGATGGATCTCTCTCGTACTTGTGGAGCATAGATACATGAAATACATTATGAATGCCAGAAAGTTGCGGAGGTAAGGCTAACCTGTATGCAACGGGTCCGACAAGTTCTAAGATTTCGAAGGGTCCTATAAAGCGCGGAGCTAACTTGTGTTTCTTCCCAAAGCTCATGACATCCTTCGTAGGTGACACCTTCAAAAACACATGGTCACCTTCTGTGAATTCCAAGTCTTTTCTTCTGTTATTTGCATAACTCTTCTGGCAACTCTGAGCAGTTCGTAACCGCTCTTGGATGATCGCTATCTTCTTGGATGCTTTTTCAACCATCTCTGACTTTAACAATTCCCGTTCTCCCGTTTCCAACCAACAGCTAGGAGAACTACATGGTCTACCATACAAGGCTTCAAATGGTGTCATTCTGATGCTAGACTAATAGATATTGTTGTAAGTGAATTCTACCAGATGTAGATGATCGCTCTAATTTCCCTAAAAATCTATGGCACAAGCGCGTAGCATATCCTCCAAAATTTGGTTCACCCTTTCAGTCTGCCCATCAGTCTGGGGGTGGAAAGCAGTGCTATAGCTTTTATTTGTCCCCAGAGATTCTTGGAATGTCTCCCAAAACCGTGATGTAAACCTTGGGCCCCGATCAGAAATGATAGACACTGGAATACCATACAAACACACTATCTTCTCCATATAAATCTGACACAGTTTATTCATCGAGTACATAATACCTACTGGAATAAAATGGGCTGACTTGGTGAGGAGATCCACAATCACCCAAATCGCATCATAACCGCTTTTTGTCTTCAGTAACCCAGTGACAAAGTCCATGGTTATATGCTCCCACTTCCACTTAACCACCGGTAAAGACTGCAACTTCCCTGCTGGATGTTTATGTTCTGCTTTCACTTGCTGACACGTAAGACATCGCAACACATATACTGCTACGCCTTTTTCATCTTTCTCCACCAATATTGCCTATGCAAATCATGGTACATCTTTGTTTCTCCTGGATGTATAGTATACTTGGACTTATGGGCCTCATCTAAAATATCTCTCCTTAACTCTTCATCTTCTAGAATGCAAAGTCTATCTTGGAACCTATACCCTCCATCTGACCCTGATCTTCCACTCAGAGTTCAGTGTCTTCATCATCTCTGTCACATGATTCTGAATCCATGGGTCTAATTTCTGGGCTTCTATGACTCGATTAATCAGAGTTGGACGGATGGTCAGATTTGAGAGCCTAGCAACTGTATCCAGCATATCAACTTGAACATCCAAGTCTCGCAGGGTCTTCAAGGCTTCCCACTCTTGTAGTTTCATCCTGGCCACTAAAGCAGATGGCTTATGACTTAAGGCATCAGCAACTACGTTTGCCTTACCAGGATGATATTGCAAATCAAAATCATAATCATTGAGAAACTCCATCCATCGTCTCTGTCTCATGTTTAGCTCCTTCTGCGAAAATAGATACTTCAAACTCTTATGATATGAGAAAAGTTTGAACTTCTCACCATAGAGATAATGTTTCTATATATTTAGAGCAAAGACGATGCTGCTATCTCGAGGTTGTGCGTCTGATAATTTTGCTCATGAACCTTCAATTGCCTAGACGCATATGCTATCACATGACCTTGTTGCATGAGTACACAACCCAATCCTTTGTGTGAGGCATCACTATCAACAACAAAACCTTCGTCACTAGAGGGTAGGGTTAGCACAGGTGCAGTAAACTTCTTTTTCAGCTCCATAAATGCTTGCTCACACTCTTCGTCCCATATAAACTTTACATCCTTCTTGGTCAGATGAGTCAAAGGTGTTGCAATGCTGGAGAATCCTTCTATAAAGTGTCTGTAGTAACCTATTAATCCCAGGAAACTACGTATATCTGAGACATTCGTAGGTCTTTCCCAGTTCCAAACAGCTTCAATCTTCGTCGGGTTGACTTTTATACCTTCTCGAGTAACTACATGGCCTAAGAATTTAACTTCTTCCTTCCAAAACTCACACTTTTCTACTTTAGCGTACAACTACTGCTCCCAAAGCGTCTGAAGTGTGATCCTAAGGTGTTGCTTATGCTCTTCTTCAGTCTTTGAATAGATCAAAATATTATCGATGAAAACCACAACGAACTGATCCAAATATGGTTTGAACACACGGTTCATTAGGTCCATGAAAATTGCCGGGGCGTTAGTTAACCTAAACGGCATGACTAAGAACTCATAGTGTTCTTACCGAGTTTGGAAAGCAGTCTTTTGAATGTCCTCTTCCTTGATCCTCAACTGATGATAACGATCACAGGTCTATTTTCGAGAAGTGCTTGGCTTTCTTTAATTGGCCAAACAGATCATCTATCCTAGGTAAAGGATATTTGTTATTAATAGTAACTTTGTTTAGCTGCCGGTAGTCTATGCACAATCTCATTGAGCCATCTTTCTTCTTCACAAACAGAACAGGTGCTCCCCAAGGCGACACACTAGGACGAATAAATCCTTGATCCATCAGTTTTTCAATCTGCTCATTTAGTTCTTTCAGCTCCATTGGTGTCATTCGGTATGGGGCCATAGACACGGGTGCAATCCCAGGCATCAATTCAATACCAAAGTCGACCATTCGACGTGGAGGTAACCCTGGTATGTCTTGGAATACGTCTCGGAATTCACATACTACTGGAATATGCTCCACGAAATCTTTCGACAGCTCATTATTATCGTCATTCACAATCACCGACATTAACAAACCCATAGGTGACTTTTCCTCCACTTGCCCAAAAACTGAAATGAAGGTTGTCCGGGTATCTGAAAGGAGATTATCTTCGTTGAACAGTCGATATGAGCATGATACTTCGTTAACCAGTCCATTCCTAAAATTATTTCAAAATCTTTCATATCTAACACTACCAAGTTTGCGGGCATTAAAACACTTAAAACCTTAATAGGACACAATTTGCATATTCGTCTAATCGCAGATGTTTTACCTACTGGGGTAGATATCACTAATTCAGTCTCTAAATTCTCAGGAATCAATCCTAATGTTTGCACATATTGTTGAGAGATGAACGAATGAGATGCTCCAGTATCAAACAAAACTTTGATAGGAAAAGAATAGGTGATCGAATTACCCTTATCATTTTTTTTATATTCCTTCCATCGTCGGAGTTATTGCGTATGCTCTTCCTTGCACTGGCAGTTGCGCATTCTTGTTCTGCTGATTCTGCTGTGATTGCTGATTTCTGCCATATCGAGGTTGATTCCCTGGCTTCGGCTGTTGTAACGACCCACCTCTTTCTATCCACGGCTGGTACCCTCCAGGTCCTTTATGTTGGAACGGCTGTTGTTGGTGCTGCTGCTGCTTGGGGCGATGACAATCTTGAGACTTGTGGCCTTCTTTGCCACAATGAAACATTTTCCCGAGAATCGATGAGGTGTTGGAGGATTAGTTACTGAATTCTTAGAGTTTCTACCCTGGTTTAGGGTCAGATCAAAGACTACTTTTTCTTTTCCTTTGGAATCCTTCTTCGAGTCCTTGCCCTGGTGGAATTCCAAGTTATCCTTTTCCACCACTTGGGCGCTAGCAATCACTTCTGCATACATGATCAGACGCATCGCAACCACATATCTTCGAAAACTCGGTCAAAGCCCCCTTTCAAACTTTCGAATTCTCTTCTTCTCATTGACTAAATAGTCTGGTGCAAACTTAATCAGCTCGGTGAATTTTGCCTCATACTAGTTTACAGACATATTCCCTTGCTCTAGGCAAAGAAATTCTAGTTCCTTCTACTCTTGTGCATTCTCCGGAAAGTACTTTTCATCAAATTCCTCATAGAATTTCTCCCATGTCCAGACTATTCTTGCCGGGGTAGTCCTCTCTTTAGTTTTCCACCATAGATACGCCTCACCTTGTAATACAGAAACAACAAGCTTCACCTTTTACTCCTCATTACAACTCATAACATCAAAAAAATTCTCTAATTCCATCTTCCATTCCAATGCTTTAGCTGGATCTATTTCTCCCTTAAATATTGGGGAAAACAATCGCTTGAACTCTTTTACCAAGCTTCCGGTTCTATCATGTTCCACAACTTCTTCTTTAGGGTCAGACGAAATCCTCTGATTTGCTTGCATCTGTTGGTTGAAAAGGTTAGCCATTGTCCCAAGGACTCTGACTACATCGCTTAGTGTTGGGTTTGGCCCAACTGGTGGCACAATTGAGGCTGAAGCAAATGACGCAGCCTGTGTCGCTGGAGCAGACGGTCCTGCTGTAGCTCCTTGATTGGCAGGTGTCTTCTTTGATCTCTTGGGTGCCATTGATTTATGAAAAGTAAAGGGAATGCTCAGAAGTATGTTCTAAGTTCTTCATTAATAAGGGAGTTCAACCCTGATACTATTTTTCTTCCTTCTACGTTTTCACAGTTCTCCCTAACTGTCATGTCTCGAGATTTAGCACTAGGGTTGGCCAGGCCCTAGTCCATTATCGCGAGATATAAACTATCACCCTAAGCCCAGTGTTCTCCAGAACCTAGGCTCTGATACCAAACTATAACACCCCAACCTTGGATATCCGAACTCCATCAATTTGGGTATCGAGTTCGAGGTATTAGTTATCATATTGTGCTAAAATTAATTCGTAACACATTCACCCACTAAAATAAAAAGTTTAATCATCATAATAGCATATAAGTATTATTAATTGTCTCAAAGTATCAGATGGCCCTAAGGCTTATGTCCGAACTAAACCACTCAAAACATAAATAACTTCATAGATATAAATATTAAATTCTCTTATTTCCTTCTGTCTCCACCACTAGTTATTCTGTCGAAGTCATCTTCATAGAGACGCCTCGCCTCCACTATGTCTTTTCCTGGATGGTTTCCATACACAATATCGTGAGGTAGAAGCCCAATAAGTAATTATAATTTGCATGATTCAATACATATCATGTTTATCAAAATAACAATAAAATATGTCATCTATCATATAAACAACTCCATACTCAGGAATCACCAGGTCCATGGCTGCGCATAGCTTCCGGCCTACCAACACTCATTCAACGATGAGTAGTCTATTCTAGAGCTGACTATACTCCTTCTCCAGCCCTGAGCCGCAACCTTGGGAGGAGGCCATATTGATACCAACTTGGGTTCCGGCTGGGAACTCTGCCTGAGAATTTAAAGGATTTCTATCCCCGAGTTGTCTGGTGTTCAACTTCAACATCATATTTCAGATAATGACATATATCAAATAAGCAGTTTATATCATAAGATTCATGAATGCATAATGAATGCATGTTAGAAATACCATCCTGGTGCAGTGTTACTTACTATAAAGTTTTATTCTGCTTGAGCTCCTTAGATACAATCCTCTGTGACTAGTTGACGGGTTCTCAATTTTCGTTCTCGTTGGGTTCCCTTTTAAATGTTATGCGAATAAGGTTACTTTCATACTTAATTTCATGATATAATCAATTATTATCCGTTAATACACAATTATGATCATTGATTTGACAATTAGATCATCAAGCGAACGATCCATACCTTTAGTTTAGTCATATTTCACATTTAGTTCATGATCTACCAATCTTAACCATTCATTTTGGCTTTATTTTCATATAGGCCTGAGATCCTTTCGATCCGACCATTAAACTTTAATTAGAACCGTTCATTTAAGATATGGTTGGTTAGATCTAGGTTCATATATACTTACTCTTCCATTTTGATCAATTCGCCCCTTGATGGACGGTTATGACTAGTTGAATTACTAATCCAAGGGTTTAGACACATTTTATATGGTTTAGATGGAATAATTCATGATCTAATAATCAAAATCAATATCAGATCATATTGGTTTTAAGATGGACCACTTGTGACCTTAAGTGAATAATCGGGTCCATTCACTAGTCAAATCTTACTCATATATCAAGAATCATGGGTTTAGATCAGGATTTAAGTGGGTCTAAGGTCAAGATTAACCTTTATAATAATTAGGTGTTAAGATCCATCCGATCCGACCGTTCATTTCCTTATTTTTCACAATTTTGGTCCAACGACCCTAGTTGATCCTTGATCAGATGATCCAATCTAGATCTGGGTCAGGTGGATCTTATTGTCCCCAAATTCAATTTCTTAATTGGTTTATTAGACTCTTGATCAACGGTTGGATTGGACCTGATCATTGATTAAACAATCCATATCATCAATTTTATCTTATATTTAAACTTTAGTGGTTTAAATCTAAGATTAGATTAGGGATCTTGATTAACAAACGAAGATAAAGATTTATAAGACTTTCGATAAAGATCTATAATTTGTTGAATAAGATCCATCGTTCATTCGAATAAATGCAGTAGGGCCCACTTAAGGTTGCCTTTAATGTTGGTGGGGCCCACCGCTATATTACTTGTCAACAATGGATCTTTCATCTAAAACTCATTTGTCATGTTTCTAATGACAAGATCTTAAGGTGGGGCCCTTTTTAGAGAGATGTACACATTGGAAAAAACAAGATAAGGATAAATTCTTCACTGAGGTGCGAAAATTCCTATGGGACGACGCATACTTATTCAATTATTGTCCCGATCAAATCATAAGGAGATGTGTGTCAGATGATGAACAACAAAGTATTATCTCCTTTTGTCATTCTCAAGCATGTGGTGGCCACTTTTCGACTAAGAAGACCACAGCCAAAATTCTGCAATGGGTTTTATTGGCCCACTATGTTCAAGGACACACATGAGTTTTGCAAAACATGTGAGCCCTGTCAGAAATTGTGAGGGATCTCCCGTAGAAATATGATGCCACTCAATCCCATCTTAATAATCCAAGTTTTTTATTGTTGGGGCATCGATTTCATGGGTCCATTCCCATCTTCTTTTGGAAACGCATATATCTTGCTTGCGGTTGACTATGTGTCCAAATGGGTCGAGGTGATCCCATGTTGGAATAATGACCATAAAACAGTCATCCGTTTCTTAAAAGAGAATATTCTTTTCCGGTTTGGAACACCTCGAGTCATCATTAGTGATGGAGGGTCTCACTTTTGTAATAGTCCATTTGAAACCTTAATGAAGAAATATGGCGTCACACACAAAGTGAGCACTCCCTACCACCCACAAACTAGTGAACAAGCTGAGATATCCAATAGGGAGATTAAACACATTTTGGAGAAAACGGTGAACCCCGATTGCAAGGATTGGTCGCTTCGACTCACCGATGCGATTTGGGCTTACCGCACCGCTTTTAAGACACCTATTGGAATGTCTCCCTATAGACTTGTCTATGGGAAGGCTTGTCACTTGCCTGTGGAGTTGGAACATAGGGCATATTGGGCAATTAAAAAGATGAATTTTGATTCTGACAAGGTGAGCTCGTTGTGCAAACTACAACTGAATGAACTTGCAGAAATTCAAAACGAAGCTTATGAGAATGCGAGAATTTACAAGGACAAGACGAAGGTGTTTCATGATGAGAACATTCTTTGTAAGACATTCACGATCAATAAAAAAATCCTTCTGTATAATTCTCGCCTACATTTATTTCTAGGGAAATTGCGATCTCGATGGACCGGTCCCTACATTGTGCAAACTGTCCACCCATATGGGACCGTCGAGTTGTTAAATCCAAGGAACGGCAACATCTTTAAGGTGAATGGTCAGCGACTAAAGCCGTTCTTTGAGAAGTTTCCTTCAGAAGGTATGTCCATACCTCTGACTGATCCTGTGTATCAGGATGATTGATCTCCTAATCTGATGGAGGTATAGAGTAGTTAGGATTAGGATTTAGTTTTTTTTGTTTATTTTTCATAGGTTTGTTAGAAGGAGGACGAATTCCACTTTTCACTTTCTCAGGTACGATCATTCCTCACTCCCTTTTATTTTCAAATTGCTCTCATGTTTTGTTTATTGCACATCTTTTACATTGAGCACAATGAAAGATTTGGTTGGGGGTGTAGGATCACTTGAATGAATCCAGCGTTTTGTAACATTTCGAGCAATTATGTAGAAACTTTTTGATTTTTTTCTAAATTTCAAAACTCTTTTAGAAAACTATGTTTCTATGCATTCAAGATGATATGAGCATAAGAGGAAGAGATATGAAGTGTATGAGGTTATAAGTCTTGAACTTCTCATAGCATAATGGTTTTATATGTGAATTCCCCTAGTTATGTGATTGATAGAAAATTTGAACACTTCTACACCTAGTTCACATTACACAATTTTCATGAGTTGAAAGGATTATGTGATTTATGGATTAGCTAGACTTTGATTTAAGGTGTTGAGAAACCAAGCCGGGGTACTTTGTCCAGCCTTGTTCATGGGAAAATAACGAGAGATATGGATTTCTAAAAATCCAATCTAATTTAAAAGAAAAAGGAAAAGAAAGGATGAAATTGAGAATGATGGAAAAAATGGTGGAAAAATTCCGCTTAGGGCTACCTATTACCAACCGGGGGATGGTCTACCCGTAACCAAAGCCGGAAATGGGACGTAGTGTGAAAGCCGTCGGAAGAACATTAAGGCAAATTCCTGTCATTGGCTTGTTGTGCTCTATACACCTTGAGATCTATAGTTTAGTTGATTTATGGAGAAGATAATCCCAGAAACTCATGAGATGAAATTTCACTAGGCACATTAGGTTGAATTTGTTCGAGTTCTTCTACTTATCAAACAATCAGCGGGAATTTCATATGGACACTTATTATGTTTTGAGAGTTTACAGTTTCAACCTCTACCACCTAATTTTTCTGAATCTTACACTTGTGTGTCTTGGAATGTATAGAAGAAGGGTTTCTAAAGGAGAGTTGGGTTTTGAAGAATAGAATTGGTTTCATGCATGTTTTGCTCGAGACTAGCAAAATGCTGGTTGGGGGGTGTGTTGAGCTCTTAATTGTGCATATTCTAACCCCAATTCATTACTCATTATACAAGGTTTTCATGATTTATAGATTAATCTAATGCATGGATTTGTGATTGTAGGATGAGAGAGAGGATTCATCAATTGGAAACTTAAAGAAGCCATTTACAAGCATAGAAGATCAAAGGGCTAAGCGTCAAAGGATGAAAGAATGAAGTCAGAGAAGAGAAGAAAGAAAGCAGAAGAAGAGGCCCACGACCGATCATCCATAGCCCAGGACCGGTCGTCCGACCGGTCCGATCACTCAACAGGAGGGGCCACATGGCAAATTTCACTGGACTGTCCACGACCGGTCATGTGATCGGTCGTCCATGGCTTAGACCGGTCGTGCGACCGGTCCTTGAATTAAATATCTGAGGCTGAATTTTCCAGAAACTCTCTGGATGTTTTTTACACTTTTGCGACCGGTCATGCGACCAGTCGCCTAGGAGCTCAGACCGATCGTGCGACCGATCGTCTGCATAACTGAGCGTGTTCTACAAGCTCCAGATTTCTCTGCGCACTGCATACTCTTACGCAATTTCTAGAAGATTCTGATGCTGCGGAGCCTCCCCATTATAAAAGGACACCTAGGGATCGTTCCTAGGGTATCCTAGAACAAAACCAGCACAGTGGGAGGCGGCGGAAGTGGATTTCGGAGTTCCACAACTCCTCCTAGTTTGTTTGCTATTTTTATGTTTTTCTTAGTTGTTTCATGTTTCCTTGGATCATGAACGGCTAAACCTCTTAGCTAGGGCTAAGAGGTGAAGCTTGTAGTGAATCTAAGATGTTTCAATTCGTTTAAAGTTGGTTTTAAGTTGGATTTCATGTTTAAGAACAATGGTTCGAAGTTTAATTCAAGTTCTAAGTAGTTTTTCTTAGTCTCATGATGACTCATGGATGTTTGGAAGAATTGCTTGAGTTCTTAATTGTTGTGAATTAATCTAGACTTGTATGATCTGTGGAATCGAAATACTCTCTAGACTCATGATCTTCATGTGGTAACTTCCTACCAAAGTTCTACTTTTCTGAATTTCTGTTGTAAGTGGGACTGTGTATGTGATTTGAATCGAGTTCAAATCATAAGCTAGCTTTGTCATGTGACAAGACTTAATGATGGTTATGATTGTGAACTTAGTCTATTGGAATTGGGACTGACCTATATAATTGAGTATGCTCGTCCTAGCTTGCATTGAGTGAATCATGTACATTGATCTTATATATGGCAGATTGTTGGTTTAACTGCTCTATCATCCGACTAGATAGATCTTAATTTCGATTCTAGTTGAGAAAGTGAGAAACCACAGCGAATTGAGCATCAAGGATTGCTATGAGTGGATCCTTGAACCCCTAGTGCCTTTTATTAATTGATTACTTCAATTTAAGTTCAAAATTGCTATTCACATCAATCTCCTTAAAAACTTATTTGTTAGCTTCTCAGTAGAAACTATTAGAAGTGTTTTGTGAATTCCTGCATAAGTCCCTGTGGATCGACCTCGGTCTTACCGAGATTATTACTACATCGCAACCCTACACTTGGGGAAGCGAACAGTTCTAGTTTTGTTTTTAATATGCTTTTCATTAGCTAATCTCTTAACTAGAGCTAAGAGGTGAACCTTATAATTTTCTTAGATTGTTTAATTCATTTTATTGGTTTCAAGTTGGATTTCTATTGAAGAACAATGGTTTGAAGTTTAAATAAAGTTTTAAGTAGTTTTTCTTAATCTTATGATGGCTCATGGATGTTTAGAACAATTGCTTGAGTTCTTAACTGTTTTGAGTTATTCTAGACCTGTATGATCCGAGGAATTGGATTCAATACGCTCTAGACATATGATCCTCATGTGGGAATGTTGAGCTCATAATTGTGCATATTCTAACCCCAATTCATCACTCATTATGCATGATATACATGTTTAGAGGACTAATCTAATGCATGATTTGTGACTGTAGGAACAAGAGGGGGATTTCACAAATTGAAGACTAAATGGGGGCTCTCTAAGAGCATTGAGGTTCATTAGAAGAAAGTAGAAGAAAGAAGAGAAGAAAGTAGAAGAAAGAAAGGAAGAAAAAGAAGAAAGAAATAGGCTTGACCGGTCATGACCGGTCGGCCAAGAGGGCCACGACCGGTCAGGACCGGTCGGCCAGCTCCATTACACCACTGGACCAAAAGTAACAATAGGGCCGATCAGTCATGACCGATCGGCCATAGCTGCTGGATTGATCAGGGAACAAGCCCGACCGGTCATGACTGGTCGGCCAGGCCAGTTCGACCAATCCAGACCGGTCGGCCAAGTGTAAACAGTCTATTTCTATTTCGGGATTTCGAATTTCCCTGCTCAATTGTGTAGCTTTACGCGAAATCTGGAATTCTCTTGCGTATTGGACTCCTCCAAGCTATAAAAGGATGTCTTCCCTTCATACCAAATGGGACTACGACGTGGGGATTGCTAAGGAGACGGATTCTACTTCGGATTTCTAGTTTTCTTCCTGTTTTAGTTATTTTCTATGTTTTTAGATGCTTCTAGTTCAAGGATGTTAGAGATGAACTAAACCTCTTAGCTAGGGCTAAGAGGTGAAGCTTTTGATTCGTTTTTGATGGATTAATGCAACCTAGGTTTCCTTTTATGTTTTAATTGATGAATTTTAGTTCAATATGAGTTTGAATCAAGTACTATGTTGGTTTCTACTTTGATCTCTTGATGACTCCGGGCTCATGTTATTCTTAGTGATCCTAGCTTAGTATCTTAGCTTTGAGCATTGTTTATGCTTGTGTAGTTCATTGATCTACCATCGACTTCGGGCATGGTAGATGCTTTGATTGCCTTGTATGCAATGGCCTGATTTTCATGTGGGAACTCATTCAACTAAAGTTCTTATCTTTTATTGTAAAATCTGGAATAAGTTGTTTATTGATTGATTTTGATTTAATTAGAGCTCTAATCATGAGTTGTAATCAGGTCTAGTGACAGGATTTGGTGAAAGCTATGGTTATGAATCTCAACTAGATTGGAAAGAGGCTTGGCCTACACAATTGAGTGTGCCCAAGGCCTGAGCATGGTTGTGGGAATCAAATCAATGAATAAGCACTTATTTTGGATAATTGTTGATTTACCCGCCCTATATTCCGATCGGATAGAGATATGAATTCGATTCCGATTGAGTTGTGAGAGACCTAGTTGTGTTGATGCATTGAAACTTATCAAAAGTGGATCATTGGCGCTCTAGTGCCTTTTTAGATTGAAATTACCTTAACCATTCACTGTTTAAATCCAAATCGCTATTTTCCAGTTTTAGCTCTTAATAGGATCTTAATCACTAGTTGTTTTAGACAAAATCTGAGAATACCCATTCATAAATCTCTGTGGGAACGATCTCGGTCTTTCCGAATTATTACTACTTCGCAACCCTACACTTGAGGAGTGAACAAGTTTTTGGAGCCGCTGCCGGGGATTTCTATGCGGTATTTTTAGAATTTTCTAAAATAATTTTTAGTTGAGATTGTGTTAAAATAGTTTTAAGATTTGTTTTGCTTTCTAGAGTAGGTTTTCTTCTAAATACTAACTTCCTTTGTTTTGATTTTTGCAGGATTCTAACATAGGTCTAATCCAGGGATTTTTAGGAAGTTGAAGAAGAAGTAGGCATCTTAAGTCACAAATCAGGTTTTATTGTTCTAACCCTACTCTTCTTCTTCTCTTACTCATTCCTATCATATTCATCTCTTGTAGAGTGGGTGGAGACTCCTTTTGGATCTTTGAAAGGTAGGCCTTGTGCCACCTAGATTCCTATTGGTCGGCTCTGCCGTCTTGGATCACCTTGTGCTTAGAGATTTCTCTTCTCAACCTATTCCTCTTTCTTCTTTTTCTGTACTTTTTCTCAAAAGACTCAAAGAGTGGGTGGGGAGTTCTTTGAACCCTTATTGACCAGGAGCAATCGGTCTCTATCCTTGCTTCTGGCTTAGCCATTGCAAGACACCTTGTGCTTAAGTCCTAGAGAGGAGTAAAGGAAGGAAGGAAGAATTCTTTTTCCTTTTCGTTTCATTCTTTTTGGTTTTGCATGCCACATTGGGCTCAGACTAATAATAACTGACTTGTAAGGGACGGAGTAATTGTTGAAGGGATTGATAGAGAGCCTCGTGCTAGGAAACGTTAAAATTTTC
The DNA here is from genome assembly GCA_003013855.2 of Liriodendron chinense. NCBI lineage: Eukaryota > Viridiplantae > Streptophyta > Magnoliopsida > Magnoliales > Magnoliaceae > Liriodendron > Liriodendron chinense. Next base: position 1,391,677 of record ML058434.1, on the reverse strand, counting down.
CTGAAATTACTAGAGAGATGGCTGAAAATCAACCAAATCAAGGGGTGAATCAACATCAAAATCCAGCCCCAAACCTTACTGAATTGGATGAGAATGAAGTGGGGGATGTACTTCAACCTAGAACTTTACGTGATTATTTACAACCAGCTAGGACGAGTACTCCCTCTTGTATAATTTTCCCTCATAATGTGGGAAATATTGATTTTAAACCGGGGTTGATCCAACTTCTTCCTAGATTCCATGGACTCGACTCTGAGAGCGCGTATCTACATATTAAGGAATTTGAAGAGGTTATTGCCACAATAAACTATGACAATGTGACCAAGGATACTATAAAACTTAAATTATTCCCTTTTTCCTTGAAAGAGAAGGCCAAATCATGGCTACATTCCTTAAGGCCGAAGTCTATTGGGACATGGGCTGAGATGACTAGGGAGTTTCTTAAAAAATTCTTCCCTACTCATCGAACCAATGCACTAAGAAGGGCCATAATGAACTTCGCCCAAAAAGAAGAAGAAACTTTTTTCCAATGTTGGGAAAGGTATTATGAGCTATTAAACGCATGCCCACATCATGGCTATGAGAGGTGGAGGTTGATTAGTTTCTTCTATGATGGATTGAACTCAACCATGCGCCAATTTGTAGAGATGATGTGCAATGGGGAGTTCATGAACAAGGAAACGGAGGAAGCTTGGGATTATTTTGACATGTTGGCTGAAAATACACAATCTTGGGATACATCTAAGCCAACAAGTTCAAAACAACCCCAAACCAAGGAAAAGGGAGAAATTTATGTTTTAGATGGGCAAGATGATCTAGGTTCTAGAGTGGCTAAACTCACACGAAAGGTCGAGGAGATGGAACTAAAGAAAGTGGACACAACCCAACAATAGGGGGCTGTTGAAACTATTTGTGGTATTTGTGCTTCCAAAGTGCATCAAACGCCGGATTGCCCAACAATCTATGCGTTTCGAGAACTTTTGTTTGAACAATCGAATGCCTTAAATAGTTATCAACGACCTTTTAGTATTCCAAATTCAAACACGAACAATTCTAGTTGGAGAAACAACCCAAACTTCAATTGGGCAAATAGAAACACGGCTAATCAAAGTAATCCTCAAAGGGGGCCCCCAATGCAAATGGCCCCACCTCAAATGCCTATAGAGGATACTTTGAAAGCATTCATGGAAGGACAAGCTCAAATAAATCAATCCAACCATACAATAGTGCTTGAGCTTAAAAATTCGGTGGAGGAAATCAAGGCTCGCTTAAATGCAAGGGAATGGATGCTTCCAGCCCAACCCATACCAAATCCAAAACCACAATGCGAAATAAGTGTGCCTAGTTCTTCTAACCAACATATGGAACATGCTAAGGCCATCACCACTCTTAGAAGTAGTAAAATCATTGAAAAATCTGATCCGGTGAAGGTTTCAACGCCTAATGATCCAGTATCTTCCAAAGAGGATGATGGACCTAGCATCACCATGAATGAAAAAGAGCCATTGAAAGAATATAGGCCCGTTGCTCCATTCCCCCAACGCTTGATTCCAGCCAAACCTCAAGATAAATATCAGGAATTTTTGGAGGTTTTCAAGCAAGTCAAAATCAACATTTCATTGTTGGATGCCATTAAACAAATACCGTCATATGCAAAATTTTTAAAAGACCTTTGCACGGTTAAAAGAAAAATACATGTGCAAAAGAAGGCATTTTTGATAGAGAATGTGAGTGCCATTATCAACCACGGGATGCCCAAGAAATACAAAGATCCCGGTTGTCCGACAATATCATGTGTTATTGGAGATTACCGGGTGAAACATGCTTTACTTGATCTAGGGGCAAGTGTAAACTTAATTCCCTTTTCGGTCTATGAACAATTGGGTTTAGGTGAATTAAAACCCACCAAAACCACATTACAACTTGCTGACCGATCGATTCGTATTCCGAGAGGGGTGATTGAGGACGTTCTTGTCCAAGTTGACAAAGTTTACTACCCGGTAGACTTTATTGTCTTGGACACAAGACCCATGGTTAATATTGGGCCCCAAATTCCTGTCATACTTGACCGCCCATTCCTAGCTACATCAAACGCTATCATAAATTGTAGGAGTGGGGTCATCCAAATGTCTTTTGGCAATATGACAATTGAGTTGAATGCATTCAATATTGACAACCAACAAGAGGATGAGGATGAGGAGGTCCACGAAATAAATATGATCAATTCTATTGTGGAAAATGAGTCCCTCTTAACTTTTTACTCCGGTCCCTTAAACGAAGAAGTGACTCACTCCCTTAATGAGAACGATGATATGATAAGGGATATGGTCAAACTTTTAGAGTCGGTATCGGCCTATGTCGTTAGCGGAGAGAAGGATGTGGAAACAACACCTTGTTGTGCTGAGAAATCAATTCATATTTCCACACCTTTGTGGATCATGCATACCGAACTTCACCAACCCTGGGATGATCCTTACTTGCAATATCAATACCCAGAAAAATCTGAATGGAGACATATTTTTCATGATAAATATGATGATGTCTCCTCTTATACATGTGGTGAAAACATTAAGAAACCCACTGAAATTCCTTTTTGGGATTTTGAGTGGCTTAGCACGATTACTCACACACATGTTTATGGTAAAGTAGGATATTGGATGACGTTGCTGTGAAACCTTTTGATCCATCTAATGATTCTTCTTGACTTTATGCTTTTGGATGAGTTGTTGGGATTAAGATCCTAGTCTGACGGAGGATAATTTGTTAGAATGCTTTTCCATTATGATTTACTTTGATAGTTGATTTAGTTATGAAGTAATCCATCTCTAAAAGCTAATCTTGCCATGAAATATATGCTCCATGTGATATCTCTCTTTCTCACTCTCCTTTGTTTTATGTCATTGCTCTCATTTCATACATATTGCATATCTTATTACATTGAGGACAATGTAAAGTTTTGGTTGGGGGGTGAGAGATTCCTTAGATGATGAATCTGCTAGCTTGTGTGACATTTCAAGCAAAGATGTAGAAATTTTTTGATTTTTCTAAAATTCAAAACTCTTTTGGAAAACTTTGATTCTATGCATTCGAGATAGCATGGGTATAAGAAGATGAGATATGAAGTGAGGGATGTTGCAAGCTTTGAACTTCTCTTAATATAATGGTTTTATATGTGAATTCACCTATTTTTATGATTGATAGAAAATTTGAACATCTTTTGCACCTAGTTCACATAACACGATTTTCATGATTTGAAAGGATTGTGTGATTTGTGGATTAACTGGACCTTGATTTAAGGTATTGGGAAACCAAGCCGGGGTACTTTGTCCATCCTTGTCCATGGGAAAATAACGAAAGATATGGATTTCTAAAAATCCTATCTAATGTAAAAGAAAAAGGAAAAGGAAGGATGAAATTGGGAATGATGGAAAAATGGTGAAAATTCCGATTAGGGCTACCTACTACCAACCGGGGGATGGTCTACCCGTAACCAAAGCCGGAAATGGGACGTAGTGTGAAAGTCATCGGAAGGACGGTAAGGTAAATTCCTGTCATAGGCTTGTTGTTGCTCTATACACCTTGAAATTATAGTTTAGTTGATCTATGAAGAAGATAATCCCGGAAACTCATGAGATGAGCCTTCACTATGGACACTAGGTTGAATTTGTTCAAATTCTTCTATTTGTCAATCAATCAGCGAAAATTTCATATAAACACTTATTATGTTCTGAGAGTTTAAGGTTTCAACCTTTATCACTGAATTTTTTTTTATTTTTACGCTTATATGTCTTCGAATGTATAGAAGAATAGTTTCTAGAGGAGAGTTGGTTTTGGAGAATGAAACTTGTTTCACGCATCTTTTGCTCGGGACTAGCAAAAGGCTGGTTGGGGGGGTGTGTTGAGCTCATAATTGTGCATATTCTAACCCCAATTCATCACTCATTATGCATGATATACATGTTTAGAGGACTAATCTAATGCATGATTTGTGACTGTGGGAACAAGAGGGAGATTTCACAAATTGAAGACTAAATGGGGGCTCTCTAAGAGCATTGAGGTTCATTAGAAGAAAGTAAAAGAAAGAAGAGAAGAAAGTAGAAGAAAGAAAGGAAGAAAAAGAAGAAAGAAATAGGCTTGACCGGTCATGACCGGTCGGCCAAGAGGGCCACGACCGGTCAGGACCGGTCGGCCAGCTCCATTACACCACTGGACCAAAAGTAACAATAGGGCCGACCGGTTATGACCGGTCGGCCATAGCTACTGGATTGATCAGGGAACAAACCCGACCGGTCATGACCGGTCAGCCAGGCCAGTCCAACCGGTCCAGACCGGTCGGCCAAGTGTAAACAGTCTATTTCTATTTTGGGATTCCGAATTTCCCTGCGCAATTGCGTAGCTTTACTCGAAATCTGGAATTCTCTTGCGTATTGTACTCCTCCAAGCTATAAAAGGATGTCTTCCCTTCATACCAAATGGGACTACGACGTGGGGATTGCTAAGGAGACGGATTCTACTTCGGATTTCTAGTTTTCTTCCTGTTTTAGTTATTTTTTATGTTTTTAGAGGCTTCTAGTTCAAGGATGTTAGAGATGAACTAAAACCTCTTAGCTAGGGCTAAGAGGTGAAGCTTTTGATTCGTTTTTTATGGATTAATGCAATCTAGGTTTCCTTTTATGTTTTAATTGATGAATTTTAGTTCAATATGAGTTTGAATCAAGTACTATGTTGGTTTCTACTTTGATCTCTTGATGACTCCGGGCTCATGTGATTCTTAGTGATCCTAGCTTAGTATCTTAGCTTTGAGCATTGTTTATGCTTGTGTAGTTCATTGATCTACCATCGACTTCGAGCATGGTAGATGCTTTGATTGCCTTATATGCAATGGCCTGATTTTCATGTGGGAACTCATTCAACTAAAGTTCTTATCTTTTATTGTAAAATATGGAATAAGTTGTTTATTGATTGATTTTGATTTAATTAGAGTTCTAATCATGAGTTGTAATCAGGTCTAGTGACAGGATTTGGTGAAAGCTATGGTTATGAATCTCAACTAGATTGGAAAGAGGCTTGGCCTACACAATTGAGTGTGCCCAAGGCCTGAGCATGGTTGTGGGAATCAAATCAATGAATAAGCACTTATTTTGGATAATTTTTTATTTACCCGCCCTATATTCCGATCGGATAGAGATATGAATTCGATTCCGATTGAGTTGTGAGAGACCTAGTTGTGTTGATGCATTGAAACTTATCAAAAGTGGATCCTTGGTGCTCTAGTGCCTTTTTAGATTGAAATTACCTTAACCATTCACTGTTTAAATCCAAATCGCTATTTTCCAGTTTTAGCTCTTAATAGGATCTTAATCACTAGTTGTTTTAGACAAAATCTGAGAATACCCATTCATAAATCTCTGTGGGAACGATACTCGGTCTTTCCGAATTATTACTACTTCGCAACCCTACACTTGGGGAAGTGAACAGGGAACTTCATGCCAAAGGTCTATTTTTCTGGAATTTCTGAAGTATGTGAGATTGTGTATATGATTTGGATTAAGTTCAAATCATGATCTAGTTTTATCTTGTGACAGGATTTAATGATGATTATGGTTGTGATCTTAACCTATTGGAATTGGGACTGACCTATGCAATTGAGTGTGCTCAAGTCCTAGCTTGCATTGAGAGAATCATGTACATGAATCATATATGTGACAGATTTATTGTTTTAACTGCTCTATTATCCGACTAGATAGAACTTAATTTCGATTCTAGTTGAGAAAGTGAGAAACCATAGCGAATTATGCATCTAAGGAGAGCTATAAGTGGATCCTTGATGCTCTAGTTATCTTTTCATTGTCAGATTTTCTATTTTATGTTCAAAACTAATTTCACAAACCTCTTAAGATTCTAGTTATAAGGATAGTTTGAATTGTTTACTTCCTTTCCTATGGATCGACCTTGGTCTTACTGAGATTATTACTACATCTCAACCCTACACTTGGGGAAGTGAACAAGTGCATGCCCAGAAAAGGTAGTTGTCCTTTGGAGGTCTCCCGTCGGAGCCTAAAATCCTGAAATTTTCTAAGTACTGAAATCCTAAAATTTGGCTAAGTAGTGGGAAATGCGTCGGCAAAGACATGCACTCGGCGTCCACCACATGCGCCGACACCCTATATTCAAAAGGAATCGATTTGAACACTCTTCCTGAAAGTGCCGAAAAATGCGTCGGAAAAGGACATGCCCTCAGACCCTGCACTCTGACATGCGCCCGAATTTTCTTGCCACATGCGCCCAGCTTTCCCAGCACATGCGCCCACACCCTATATTCGAAAGGAATCGATTTGAACACTCTTCCTGAAAGCGCCGGAAAATACGTCGGAAAAGGACATGCCCTCAGACCCTGCACTCTGACATGCGCCCGAATTTTCTTGCCACATGCGCCCAGCTTTCCCAACACATGCGCCGGGAAATATCCGTTGGGTCAGACCCGAACCCAATTCCACCCCTATATATAGCAAGGTCACTTCATGCTCAAGAGAGAAAAAATCATCTTCTTCTGACCTCAGAGTGATGCAAGCACCACATGCGCCCGCTTTGTTTTCCTTCGCTGGATGCCTTGGCCAGAATGGATTCCCTCGCCGAAAAGGGATTTTCTCACCGGAATCCCAAGTGTAGAGGGAAATTCTGAAATTTTCTAAGTACCGGACCACATGCGTCGTCTTTTCACCACATGCACCAGCTTTCTCTGACCGGGAAATGCAGAAATGCACTAAGTGCTGGCTCACATGCGTCCACTCTTTCCGGCGTCGGGAAAACTTGAAATTCCACTAAGTCTGAAGTGACATGCGCCCACTATTTGGGGCCAAGCGCATGTGCACTACCACATGCGCCCGGAACTTCAAAAATCCCTCTCCCTTTCAAGTGTATGGCACACATGCGCCCGGGAGGTGCTCACATGCGCTCACCTCCATCTCACGTGCGCCCAGAAGCCCATTTTCAACCACATGCGCCCATGCACACCCCCCTCCATGCACCTGGATGCTGATTGGAAGGGTGGACCTTCCATTGTGCGGCCCGCCTTCAATCGGGATCGGTTTTCGATCATACCACCTCTCCTAGATGCACACCGATGAGATCTATCCATCCCCCGGATCAGATTCTCCAATGGTCAATGATAAATGGCCCAAATCAGTGTTTTGATCCAAAATAACTAACACTTAGCCAATTTGGCAGCTCTGGAAATCCCTCCAAAAGAGCCGAAAACGACGAAATTGAGGAGAATCAGGCGGAATTGGACCAAGCCCGAGAGGGGAACTTTTCTTCTATATGATATGATACACCATGATCATACATTGTGACAAGGTTATCCAATCTCTGGACCCTTGAATACCCTAATTAGCAGTCGGCAGGTCCACTACTTGGTCGTTTTCAGCCCTGGGAAGTGCCCTGTTGGCTCGAAAATCGACTATTGCTAAGCGAATCGAAACGCGATCGCACCGCAATCCTTGTGGACATAATACACCCCTGTTCGAAGATGGTCATCGATGATATTCACCGATTTCCCTGATCAGACCACAAACAGGTCCATTACTTAGTCATTTTCAGCCCTGGGAAGTGCCCTGTTTGCTCGGAAATCGATTAATGCTAAGCGAATCGAAATACAATCGCACCACGATCCTCGTGGACATAATCCACCCCTATTAAGAGACGGTTATCGATAATTTTCACCGAATACCTTGATTAGACCGCAAACAGGTTCACTATTTAGTCATTTTCAGCCTTGGGAAGTGCCCTGTTGGCCCGAAAATCGACTGATGTCGAATGAAATCAACAGCGATCTCAATGACACTAAGGAAAAACTAAAGCGCTCAGGCTATCAAAAAGCCAAGTTAAACATTTACGGGGCACCGATCCCCATTATTCATCAGAAATTGGCATACGTGGGTACCCATCGGACCTGATACTTAGCCATTTGCGGGCATCGAAAATAGCCGATCCAACCTATTGAATTTGAACCCTCAAAAGATCTTAGCTTGATAAAGCCTATTTGATCTCAAACAGATCATTAAAAATACTCAGAAGAAAGAGTATTCTTGAAGACAAGTTGCCCAACTCCAGAAGAAATAAATTTACTTTACTATACAAAGCTCCATTCATCCCGAATAAAGGTCCGAGGCTAAACCTAAGGGGTTATGGTTACCATGAGAAACCACAAACAAAAAAGTTCTAACTAAGCTTGAAACATCTTGCTATGGATTGCCATTATGAAAAAGACAGTCGATGCCCTACCCATCGACAACGAGTCCGTCGGTTGAGCTGATGAGGCAGTTGCGGATTGCTTTCCTAAGGTCACCTGTTCATAGTAACAGGCACGGGCTTTAGGTTATGCCGACCAACATTTCGATGTTCGTGTATTCCAACGGCCACCTGTTCACAGTAACAGGTGCGGGCCCAGAGTTGCACCACTCGATTAAAAGCCTCGTTCAGAAACATTGCGGAGTGCTCTCATAAGGTCACCGGTTATAAAAATATGGTCGTGGGCCTTGGGTTATGCCGACCAACATTCGAGGTTCATGTATTCCAGCGGTCACCTGTTTATAGTAACAGGCGCGGGCCCAGAGTTGCACCACTCGAATCCTGACAGTCTCTTAACCCAGACAATCCGAAAGAAAATGGGACATAGACATCCGACTTGTCTAAGAAATGTGGTTCAGTTCATAACAAGAAAACAAATAGGTCTATACGACCATGAACTCAAGACCATAATCCCTGACGATTTAAATTACTTACTCGATCTATCCGGGCTTTCTTTCTAACATTTCATCTATTGTATAACTACATTCATAGTGGAGTCTTATCGCTTTGTGCCGTGGTTTTCTCCCGCAAGGGTTTCCACGTAAAAATGTTTATGTTGTTTGTGATTTGTTTCATTTACATTCATGCTTTCTTAATGCTTTATTTAACCTATCTATGATGCATGCATTCATTTACTTTTGCCTTTTAATCAAGGGTGATCATCCATTGATGTAATTAAAGGCTTGTGACCAGTATCACAGCATGGAATGTAAAAGATCTCAGAATCTCTGGAATAAAATTCGCCTTGCGATATCTCTCTTGCGTACACTTGGTGATTGCTTATGATTGTCTATGAATGCCTCTATACTCAGAATTCCCCCAGAATAATGAAACACAGGAAAAAGACTGCTGACGAGCACGATTTTTCTAGTTTTAACAAATTGGTGACTTTGCTGGGGACTTAGTACTAGAATCTCTGGTTATTTATGAGTAAATGGATATTCTAAGATAAATCATTTACAGGCACTGATATGTACGTAAGAAAAGTTACCGCAAGGAGAAATGTTTGATGCCTTCACGGGCGCCAAACTGGCGACTCTCAACGAGAACATTCTTCCCTTCATCTTTAAGGCAAAAGCATCTAAAATCGAAGTTTTCAAAACTTTCAAAAATCCTAAAGTTTTAAAAGATAATAAAAGCATGTGTATTCTTGTTGCGCATTTAGTTTTATGTCTAACTTTTATTGCGACTGGTAAGGTCGTGCACTTTCTATATCTAGTTGTAGAATGCTCTAATGGACATGTGAAGCGAAAATACTAACCCTAAGAATAGGAGAAATGGTGTCTGTACTTATCTTTTTTGTGACTGGAGGATTTTGCTTCTCGCATTCTACTATGACAACACCAACCACTTTCAAGTCTGGCTAACAGGTAATCGAAGCTGCAAATAGCCGAAGGAAATGAAGAAAACAACGATGAAGGCTCCATATTAGAAGACCACTATGGTGAAGGCATGCCGCACCATAAAAAAAGGGGGTGGTAGTGGCAACCAGAACAAGTTAGCAGCGCTTCCACTGCTGACCAGACTACCGCAATGAGGCCACAAAAGTTCACACATTCAGTTGGTAGCTTACCAGCTCTCTTGGAAGTGAACCACCTAGACAGGGGGCAGATCAAGCCGACTATGCAAAAAACAGTCATAAAAGCAAGAGAGGAGATTGTCATCGAGACCGGTCGAATAAAATCAAGGCCGATTCGTGAGGAGTGGCTAGTATAGGTGATGAGTACCTAATATTGTATAATTAACCCTGGTTGTTAAGAGCAATATCATTGTTTTTCTGGTTAATTATCCCTCATTAGGTTAATTTTCTGTCTTCAGGTGTTCAAGAGAGATTGGACAAGATCCGAGCCAATCAGGGCGTTTTAGGACCTAAAAGTGATCAAGACCAAGTGTGCGGTAGTCTTGAAGGAAACTAAACCATAAAGATCAAATTATGGACCATATTCTATGGTGGACCGCACCACAACTGCTCATTGGAAGTCCAGGATGTGCATGTTTGATGATAGTGATATGGAGAACACACGAGTTGAACGATCAAGATTGAATGTCCACATATGGGACCAATCATGCCAAGAGAAAAGGTGGATCTTCATCCATCACCCGTGCCCGTCAAGGTGGCGTTATCACACATGCTCTCCGGTAAGGTGGATGACCACTATTCAAACGTGTGCAGCCAAGGACACATCCACCGTCCACTTCATCTTCACCAAGTCCAGCAAGTGGGCCACCAATAGCTAGCAACCGTCCATCCATTAGACGTGTGTAGCCATCCAGCCATTGTCCAATCAACAGTGGAAATCAGCCAACATGTTCAGATGGAGATCAATCTCCACCGTTCACCACTTCACCAGCTAGTAAGGAGTAGCTGATGTGCAGCCAAGAGTTGTCCATCACATGTGTGAGGATGTCCCACAGATGCCACACGTGCAGCAGTCCAAAGCTCCAGATGGTTGGGTGCCTAAGATCAGCAGCTTTGATGGACCCCACCTTCAATCCTCATCCATTGCCCAAAGACACTGGACTGTTTCCAGCCGTTCATCAAGTGGACCCCATGGATGATCTCCAAGCTCAGCCGTCCAGCAATCCAAGCTACTCCAGCCATTGGATCGTCTCAATTCAGTGGACCCCATTTCACCGTCCAATTCAGCAAGGTGGGCCACACAGCAGTCCAGTTGCAGCTGCAGCTGCATCAACGTGCACCCCCAATGTCCACTGCATCTAATGAGTCCAGCTGCTGAACAACTCACCTTCATCAGCCACCGTCCATCTGCATCAAGGGACCAGCATCAAGTGGACCATCTCCAGCAGATCTCCACCTTGCACGTGCAGCTGAACCAGCACACCAGATCAACGTCCAGCAGTGGACGTCCAACCAGCAGCTTTGATGGACCCCACCTTCATCTGACGAACAGAGCCACCGTCCATCAATGGACCACCTTCAGTCGCACGAGCAGCTGCACATGTGCCAGCTGAGGCAGTGATCTCAGCCACTCATTCAACGTCCTGCTAGGGGGACCACACCAATGTACTGGACTGATCCAACCGTCCATCCAATTCAGCCGTCCATCTGTCCAGATGGTGGACCACATTCTCTAGCACGTGTGGTCAGCTTCATTTCCAGCTCCATCAACAGCTAGACGTCCAGCTGCTCCCACACGTGCTGGTATTCAAATCTCCAGCGTCCAAGGCCCCCACCTTCATCAACGACCAACAGATCCCAGCCGTTCACATCATCACCACCGTCCACATCCAACCAGCTTCATCCCAGCTCGTCCATCTGTCCAGATGGAGGACCGTCCATCTCCTGTCCACCGGCCATGGATCCAGCAGATCTCCACTCAACAGCAGCCGTCCAAGCAACAGCGTCCATCATCAGCTGCAGTTAATGATCGACGTCCTCAGCCATCCATTCATCAGATGTGTCACTTCCATCCAACGGCCAGAAATCTTCCAAACATGTGCAGCTCACCATTGCCCATTGCTCGTGTACATCAGCAGCACTTGTCCACCAACCGTCCAGCTGCTTCAAAATCTCATCCGTCCAGCCCATCTTACATCCAGCAATCTGGACGTCCTTCACAAGTGCATCACATCTCCAACGTCCAAGATATGGGACGTCTCCTCCAGCTGATCTAACTCCAGCACACATCAAAATGGGCCCCACTCCAACATACCAGCAGCAGCTCAACGTCCAGCAGTTGCAGTCCACTCCAGCTGTGCCAGCTCCAAAACTGTCCATCACAACCGTCCACCAGCCAGCAAGTGGTCACCGTTCACAACCAGCAACCAGCTCCACGTTCAGCACTGTGGGTCCCGCCAGCGTACGGCTGAAGGAGATTCAACTCCACTTCAAAGATCATCTTCACCTTTCTCCACCATGGCTGCAAGAGAGGAGCTCTCTCTCTCTCTCTCTCTCTCTCTCTCTCTCTCTCTCTCCCCACACATGTGTAAGGCATGGAATGCCACCTCATCATCCAAGCCTCACTCCAAGCCCAAACCTAAAAGAAAAGTTGCTTTAGGCTTGGAGTGACACCTAGGCTTGGAGTACTTTTCTTGCCACATGTCCATCCAAGCCTAACTCCAAGCCCAAACCTAAAAGTAAAGTTTGCTTTGGGCACTCCAAACCTAACTCCATTCCCAAACCTAAAGAAACTTTTGGTGTGCCACCTAGGATTGGGAGGAGGCTTGGAAGCTCCTCATAAGGCTATAAAAGGAGGCCTCTCCTCCTCATTTGAATGATCCCTCTCATCCCTCAAATCCCACAATCCAAGTCTTCTTTTCTTTTCTTCTTTTAGAAGTAGAGTAGTGTAGTTTTTCCTTTGTAGAGAATTTAGTCTTCCATTGTAGCATGGTTGGCTAAACCTCTAGCTAAGGCTAGGGGTGAAGCCTTTGAAGAAATTTACAAGCTTTGGTTCTTTTGGTTCAACATTGTGTGGTGTAATTGTTGGAGTTCTCTTGGGTTGATTGGTTTGGTTATCCACCTCGGCGGACGCTATTGTTGTGCAAGCCCCTTGATCCATCGTCGACTCGGCACGTTGGATGCTTGGGATCCCTTGCACACCAATTAGCTAGTTCATGATCGATAAAGTCCCTTGATCCATCGTCGACTCCGGGCACGTTGGATGCTTTGGATTCCCTACGGTCATCGAGCTAGTGCAGGTAAAGTCATCGATCTGTAAAATCCCTTGATCCATTGTAGACTCCGGGCACATTGGATGCTTTGGATTCCCTGCGATCGATAGACGAGATCTTAACGGTTGGATCGGTCAATCAAAGCCTCTTATCTTGTAAGTATGCATTTGATCGTATGAATTGTGATCTTATCGGTTGACTTGTTGGCAAAGTTGTTGATCTGTACAATTCCTTGATCCATTGTCGACTCCGGGCACAGTGGATGCTTGGAATTCCCTGCGATCAACTAACGAGTGCTTCATGGTCAAATCAATCGGTTCAGATCACCATCTTTTATGAAATATGCAAATGTTTTAACTGTTTTATCTTCCGATTGGAATGAATCTTTATTCAATTCCAGTCGAGTTATAGTTGGACCATTAAATCAAATCTTGTGAATGAATCAAAGGTGGATCCCTGATGCCTTAGCCCCTTTTCTATCTTTGTTCTTCACCACACACAACTTGCTCCACTCACGTGGATAAACCAAATTTCATCTCACTCACCTAAACTAATTCCTCTAAGTGTTCTTAACCCCAATCCCTGTGGATCGACCTCGGTCTTACCGAGTATTTTACTACTTCGCTACCTGCACTTGGGTATGCAATCTTCGGATTGTAGCAATAGGTCATGATGGTATAGATAATTGAAGGCGAAGAGCTGATCAAACAAGATGTTGAACCGTTAACGATTCAGGAGCAGATCAATGAATTGACCCAAGCTCAGTTATCGAGGTGAGTGAAGGAGATCCAGGATGCCTTAGCCACCCCAATCGCACAGAGAATAGCCCGTAGTGCCGCTTCACCCATTCGATAGTCGGCGAAAGAATTACAGGGGGCAGATCAGGCCATTTATACAGAAAGCAGTTGAAGAGACGGTAGAAACGATCATCATCAAAGTCATTTTGACAAAGCAGAAGCCGACACGTGAGGGGTGATCAATGCATGACACGGTGGTTTAGGTGGCCCAAGATGAAGAATTGTTTGAACAGACTAATTAACCGCCAGCAATCCAAGAACAAATTGATGAGCTAGTTCAAGATTTAGAATGACTTAGCAAAGTAGTCGAAGGACATTCATGATGCTCTGGCAATCCTAATAGCACAAGGGGCCACTCATAACATCATTTTCACCCAAAATATCATAGGGGGCAAGTAACGGGTTTCCTCATCAAGCGAATGAGCCAGTGGAGTGGCAGTCAATCTCATAGCCAGAGAAGCAGCCAAAGCAATTATCAACTTGACAATCAAAGTAACAATCAAAGCAGCCATCAACTCAAAAAATTAAAAGAGTAGAACTAAAAGGAAATTGCTAGCCAACTCAGCAGGTTCCTGTAAGTGCCATAGTGCTATGGGTAATCCCTACTGAGTCTACAATCTTGTCGAACTCTGTATAGGCACAAAGTCACTAAACTCTGCATAAGCGCAAACCTTGCCGAACTCTGTACATGCACAAAGTCGTTGAGCTCTATATATGTACAAATATATTTTCGCTTCCCCAAGTGTAGGGTTTCGATGTAGTAATAATCTCGGAAAGACCGAGGTCGATCCACAGGGACTTATGTAGGAATCCACAAAACACTTCCAATAGTTTTACTAAAGAACAAACAGATTTGTAGACGATTGATATTAATAGTAATTTGTTATTAAACCGAAGGTAAACAATCAATAAAAAGGCATTAGGGGTTCAAGGATCCACTTGTAGCAATCCTTGATGCTCAATTCGCTGTGGTTTCTCACTTTCTCAACTAAAATCAAAATTAAGATTTATCTAGTCGGATGATAGAGCAGTTAAACCAAACAGTCTGCCATATGTAAGATTAATGTATATGATTCACTCAATGCAAGCTAGGACGAGCATACTAAATTGCATAGGTCAGTCTCAATTCCAATAGGCTAAGATCACAATCATAACTATCATTAAATCCTATCACAAGACAAAACTAGATCATGATTTGAACTTGATTCAAATCACATGCACAGTCTCACATACTTCAGAATTTCAAGAAAAATAGAACTTTGGTAAGAAGCTCCTACATGAAGATCATAAATCTAGAGCGTATTCCAATTCCTCAGATCATACAGGTCTAGACTATTTCACAACAATTAAGAACTCAAGCAATTCTTCCAAACATCCATGAGTCATCATAAGACTAAGAAAAACTACTTAGTACTTGAATTAAACTTCAAACCATTGTTCTTAAATATGAAATCCAACTTAAAACCAACTTAAACGAATTGAAACATCTTAGATTCACTACAAGCTTCACCTCTTAGCCCTAGCTAAGAGGTTTAGCCGTTCATGATCCAAGGAACATGAAACAACTAAAAAAAAACATAAAAGCGAGAAAGTGAACTAGGAGAAGTTGTGGAACTCCGAAATCCACTTCCGCCGTCTCCCACCGTGCTCAATCCGTTCTCCGATACCCTAGGAATGATCCCTAGGTGTCCTTTTATAGTGGGGAAACCCCGGAGCGTCGGAATCTTCTAGAATTTGTGTAAGGATACGCAGTGCGCAAAGAAATCCGGAGCTTGTAGAACACGGTCAGTTACGCAGATGACCGGTCGCACGACCGGTCTGAGCCCCTAGACGACTGGTTTAAAAAACGCGAAAAATGTCCAGAGAGTTTTGGTATTTTTCAGACCCATAAAATTAATTCAAGGACCGATCGCACGACCGGTCTGAGCAGTGGACGACCGGTCTTGGACAGTCCAGTGAGATTTGCCATGTGGCCCCTCCTGTTGAGTGATCGGACCTGTCGGACGACCGGTCCTGGGCTATGGACGACCGGTCAGACAATCGGTCTTGGGCATGTTCTTCTACTTTCTTTCTTCTTTTCTCTGACTTCTTTCTTTCATCCTTTGACGCTTAGTCCTTTGATCTTCTTTACTTGTAAATGGCGTCTTTAAGTCTTCAATTTGATGAATCCTCTCTGTCATCCCTACAATCACAAATCCATGCATTAGATTAGTCTATAAATCATGAAAACCTTGCATAATGAGTGATGAATTGGGGTTAGAATATGCACAATTAAGAGCTCAACACACCCCCAACCAGCATTTTGCTAGTCCCGAGCAAAACATGCGTGAAATAAGTTTCATTCTCTAAACCCAACTCTCGTTTAGAAACCATGCTTCTATACATCCTAAAACATACAAGTGTAAGATTCAGAAAAATTAGGTGACAGAGGTTGAAACCGTAAACTCTCATAACATAATAAGCATCCATATGAAATTCCCATTGATTGGTTGATAAATAGAAGAACTTGAAAAAATTCAACCTAGTGTGCATAGTGAAAATTCATCTCATGAGTTTTCAGGATTATCTTCTTCATAGATCAACTAGATTATAGATCTCAAGGTATATAGAGCCACACAAGCCAATGACAGGAATTTGCCTTACTGTCCTTCCGACGGCTTTCACACTACGTCCCATTTTCGGCTTTGGTTACGGGTAGACCATCCCCCGGTTGGTAATAGGTAGCCCTAATCAGAAATTTCCACCATTTTTTCCAACATTCCCAATTTCATCCATCTTTTTCCTTTTTCTTTTAAATTAGATAGGATTTTTAGGAATCCATATCTTTCGTTATTTTCCTATGGACAAGGATGGACAAAGTACCCCGACTTGGTTTCTCAACACCTTAAATCAAAATCTAGCTAATCCACAAATCACATAATCCCTTCAACCTATGAAAATCGTGTAATGTGAACTAGGTGTAAGAGTGTTCAAATTTTCTATCAATCACATAAATAGGGGAATTCACATATAAAACCATTATGTTAAGAGAAGTTCAAGACTTACAACATCATACACCTCATATCTCCTCCTCTTATGCTCATATCATCTTGAATGCATAGAAACAAAGTTTTCCAAAAGAGTTTTGAATTTTAGAAAAATTGAAAAATTTCTACATAATTGCTCGAAATGTTACAAAACGCTGGATTCATCCAAGTGATCCTACACCCCCAACCAAATCTTGCATTATCCTCAATGTAAAAGATGTTCAATGACCAAAGCGTGAGAGTAATTATAAAATAAAAGAGAGTGAGGAATGATAGTACCTGAGAGAACAAAAAGTGGAATTCTTCTTCCTTTTAACAAACCTATGAAAAAGGAAACAAAAGCAACAAAATCCTAATCCTAACTACTCTATACCTCCATCAGACTAGGAGATCAATCATCCTGATACACAGGATCAGTCAGAGGTATGGACTTACCTTTTGAAGGAAACTTCTCAAAGAACGGCTTTAATCGCTGACCATTCACCTTAAAGACATTGTCGTTCCTTGGATTTAACAACTCGATGGTCCTAATGGGTAGACAATTTGCACAATGTAGGGACCGGTCCATCGAGATCTCAATTTTTCCGAAAATAAATGTAGGCAAGAATTATACAGAAGGACTTTTTTATTAATCGTGAATGTCTTATGAAGAATGTTCTTATCATGGAACACCTTCGTCTTGTCCTTGTAAATTCTCGCATTTTCATAAGCTTCGTTCCGGAGTTCTGCAAGTTCATTCAATTGTAGTTTACGCAACGAGCTTACCTTGTCAAAATCAAAATTCATCTTCTTAATTGCCCAATACGCCCTATGTTCCAACTCCACAGGTAAGTGAAAAGCCTTCCCATAGACAAGTCTATAGGGAGACATTCCAATAGGGGTCTTAAAAGTGGTACGGTAAGCCCAAAGCACATTGGTAAGTCGAAGTGACCAATCTTTGTGATCGGGGTTCACCGTTTTCTCCAAAATATGTTTAATCTCCCTATTGGATATCTCAGCTTGTCCACTAGTTTGTGGGTGATAGGGAGTGCTCACTTTGTGTTACGCCATATTTCTTCATTAAGGTTTCAAATGGGCGATTACAAAAGTGAGACCCTTCATCACTTACGATGACTCGAGGTGTTCCAAACCGGGAAAAAATATTCTCTTTTAAGAACTAAATGACTGTTTTATGGTTATTATTCCGGCATGGAATCGCCTCAACCCATTTGGACACATAGTCAACAACAAGTAAGATATATATGTTTTCAAAAGAAGATGGGAATGGACCCATGAAATCGATGCCCCAACAATAAAAAATTTCGATTATTAAGATGGGATTGAGTGGCATTATATTTCTACGGGAGATTCCTCCCAATTTCTGACAAGGCTCACATGTTTTGCAAAACTCATGTGTGTCTTTGAACATAGTGGGCCAATAAAACCCACATTGCATAATTTTGGCTGTGGTCTTCTTAGCCGAAAAGTGGCCACCACATGCCTGTGAATGACAAAAGGAGATGATACTTTGTTATTCATCATCTAGCACACATCTCCTTATGATTTGATCGGGACAATACTTGAATAATTATGGTTCGTCCCATCGAAATTTTCGCACCTCAGTGAAGAACTCATCCTTATCTTGCTTTTTTCAATGTGTAGGGATTGTACCTGTAGCAAGATAGTTAGCAATGTCCGCATACCAGGAGACTTTAAAAAGTTGTTCATCAGTGAACATGTCATTGATTGCGGTCATTTGAGGGGAATTGGTGAGAACAAGTCGAGAGAGATGGTCAGCCACTACATTTTCTACTCCTTTCTTATCACTTATCTCTATGTCAAATTCCTGGAGTAAAAGGATCCATCTTAACAACCGTGGTTTAGCATCCTTCTTAGAGAGAAGGTACTTAAGTGCGGCATGGTCAGTGAATATGATGATCTTAGATCCAATCAAGTAGGACCTAAACTTGCCAAAGGCAAAAACTACGGCTAAAAGTTCTTTTTCTGTAGTAGTGTAGTTTGCTTGGGCTAGGTTCTACTTGCATAGTAGATAACACATGGCTTCTTCTCTTTTCTTTGGCCTAGCACGGTCCCAATAGCATAGTCGCTTGCATCGCACATAATTTCAAAATGAAGGCTCCAATCAGGTGGTTGCATTATGGGAGCACATGTCAACATACCTTTAAGTGTGGTAAAAGCATTTTAACAATCTTCATTCCACGCAAATGAATTCTCCTTTTGAAGTAGGTTACATAAAGGACGAGAGAGTGAACTGAAGTCCTTTATGAACCTTCTATAAAATCCTGCGTGTCCCAAAAAGGACCGCACATCTCGTATGCTCTTGGGTGGTGGAAGGTTAGAGATAAGATCGATTTTCACTTTGTCCACCTCGATTCCATTTTGTGAAACAATGTGACCAAGTACAATTCCCTTTTGAACCATAAAGTGACACTTCTTCCAATTCAACACAAGGTTCTTTTCTTCACATCTTTTCAACGCAGATTTCAAGTGCACAAGGCACTCATCAAAGCTACAACCAAATACTGAGAAATCATCCATGAAGACTTCAAGAATTGTCTCCACCATATCAGAAAATATACTCATCATACAACGCTGAAAGGTGGTAGGGGCATTGCATAGTCCAAACGACATCCGTCGATAGGCGAAAGTGCCGAATGGACATGTGAATGTAGTCTTTTCTTGGTCTTCACGGGCGATCTCTATTTAGTTGTACCCTGAATAGCCATCAAGGAAGCAAAAATGGGAATGACCCGCCAACCTTTCTAAAATTTGATCAACAAACGATAGGGGGAAGTGTTCTTTCCTCGTGACAGTGTTTAGCTTCCTGTAGTCAATGCACATTCTCCAACCGGTAGTGACTCTGGTTGGTACGAGTTCATTATTGGCATTGGCTATGATGGTGATTCCGGATTTCTTAGGCACCACTTGAGTTGGGCTCACCCATTGACTATCAGATATTGGGTAAATAATACCTACATCCAATAGTTTCACCACTTCAGCCTCAACCACATCCTTCATGTTTGGATTGAGTCGTCTTTGTAGTTGCTTAGATGTCTTCACATTCTCCTCAAGGTGTATGCGATGAGTACAAATCAGTGGGTCTATGCCTTTGAGATCCGTAATCGACCACCCAATGGCATTCTTGTGCTCTATTAGAGTGGCAATTAGCCTACTCTCTTATTCTTCATCCAAATGGGAAGAAATCACCACCGGATATGTCTCATCTCGACCTAAATAGACATATTTCAACTCACTTGGTAATGGTTTTAGGTCGAGTGTTGGTGCCTTGATATTGGATGGGAGGGGCTTGTTCTCGTTTACGGGTAAAGGCTCAAATAGGGCCCTCCATCTTTTGTTATCAAGTACCGGCATCACATCTAACATGGCATCCATCTTTCATATTGTGTTATCATTTATCTCATGAAAGTGGGCCATACATGCCTCCAAATGGTCGGAATATAATGTTGAGCGGAATGTATCTTCCACGAATGATTCAATCATATTTATCTCGTGGATCTCATCATCAACCTCCCATGGTTGTTTGCATAAATCAAATATATTCAGCTCCAGTGTCATATTTCCAAAGGACATTTGTACAAGCCCGTTTCTATAATTGATAATCGCATTGGAAGTAGCTAGAAAAGGGCGGCCAAGTATGACGGGAATTTGAGCACCGGTACCTATCACGTGATGTGTATCCAAGACAATAAAGTCTACTGGGTAGTAGAATTTATCAACTTGGACTAAAACATCCTCAATCACTCCACTCTGTATATGAATGGATCTATCAGCAAGTTGGAGTGTGGTTTTGGTGGGTTTTAATTCACCTAACCCAAGTTGTTCATAAACCGAGTACGGATTGAGGTTTGCACTTGCCCCCAAATCGAGTAAGGCTTGCTTAATCCAGTAGTCTCCTATGATGCATGAGATGGTTGGACTACCCGGATCCTTGTATTTTTGGGGCACCTCTTGTTTGATAATAGCGCTCAAATTCTTAGTCAAAAGTACTTTGTTGTGAACATTGTGTTTCCTTTTAATTGTGCACAATTCCTTTAGAAATTTGGCATAGGATGGTATTTGCTTTATGGCATCCAACAACGAAATGTTGATCTTCACCTGCTTGAAAACCTCTAAAATTTTCAGGTTTTTGTCTAAAGGTTTGGGTGAAATCAACCTTTGGGGAAACGGGGCAACCGGCTTGTATTACCTTTCCGGTTCTTTCTCTTGTGGAGTGTTGTTTGAGCTATCATCCTCTTTGGAATTTTTCGGATCCTTAGGCTTTGGGGCCTTCACCGGAATAGATTTATCAACTATTTTTTCACTTCTTAAAGTGGTGATAGCTTGAACATGCTCCGTATGTTGGGAGGATAAGCTTGCGTCTTGTATCTCAAATTGGGTTCTTGGGTTAGGAAGAGGTCGGGCAGGAAGTGTGCCTTTCTCCCTAACACTGAGGTAAGATTCAACTCTAGCCATTGAAGTTTTCAAGTCATTGATGGCTTGAGTTGAACTTTGATTAAATTTCAATTGCTCTTGCATAAACCCATCCATTTTCAGAGAATTAGTCTTGTTATATTCAGCTTGAACCGATAAGAATGCACCCAACATCTCCTCTAGCGTAGCTTTTGGAGTAATGACTAGGGATGGACCTAATAAAGGTTGAGCTTGAGGGATAGTGTTTGCATTCTCAGTGGGTCCATTCCTTCAACTGAAGTTGGGATGGTTCTTCCAATTAGAATTAAACGTGTTTAAGTTTGGAGCACCAAATTGCCGTTGATAACCGTTTATGGCATTTGTTTGTTCTTGTAAGATGTCTTAAACTGCTGAAATTGTGGGACAATCTTGTGTTATATTTGATTTCCGGCACAAATTCCACAAACGATTTCAATGTCATTAGAGTTGATCGTCTCTTCTTTCTTTAATTCCATGGCCTCGACTTTTCTTGTGAGGCTAGCCACCCGTGCACTTATGCTATCCTCTTCTGATAGGACATAAATTCCTCATTTTTCCTTTTGTTGGCTAGTCTTGGAATTTGTTGGTTTAGATGTATCCCAAGACTGTGCATTCTCAGCCAATTCCTCCAAATAGTCCCATGCTTCCTCGGCTTCCTTATTCATGAACTCCCCATTACACATCATCTCTACAAATTGGCGCATGGGTGAAGTCAGTCATTCATAGAAAAAGCTTATAACCCCCCAAATTTCATAGTCCTGATGTGGGCATGCATTTAATAAGTCCTTGAGCCTCTCCTAACATTGGAAGAAGGTCTCATCTTCCTTTTGAGCAAAGTTCATGATAAAGCGCCTCAACATGTTCTTTTTGTGAGTAGGGAAGAATTTTTTAATGAACTTCCTATGCATATCAGTCCATGCACCAATTGATCTTGGCCTTAATGCATGAAGCCAACCTTTAGCTTTATCTTTGAGTGTAAAAGAAAATAATTTAAGCCTCACCACATCATCAGTTACGTTTGCAAAGTGCATGGTGATTATTACCTCATCAAATTCCTTAAGGTGTTGATAGGCACTTTCACTGTCTGATCCATGAAATCTCGGGAGGAGTTGGATTACTCCCGGTTTCAAATCTACATTCCCTGCATTTTGTGGAAAAACTATGCATGAGGGAGTGCTCGCTCTTGCTGGTTGCAAGTAATCACGTAATGTTCTTGGTCGGGGAACATTCTCAACCACATTCTCTCCAGTTTTGGTTTGGTTTTGGCCCAGATTTTGATTGGCCATAGGATTGGGTTGATTTACAGCCATACTTTCGACAAAATTGGAGAATTTAGGTGTCTCCTAGCACGTGGTTCTCTGTCAATTCCTTCTACTATTCCCCCTTCACTAATGAGTAGGTTATTAGAATACCGAGCCCAATGTGGCATGCAAATCCTAAAAGAATGAAACAAAAAAGAAAGAAGAATTCTTCCTTTCATTCTTTACTCTTCTCTAAGAGCGAAGCACAAGGTGTCTTGCAATGGCTAAGCTAGAAGTAAGGATAGAGACCGATTTCTCCTGGTCAGTAGGGGTTCAGAGAACTCCTGTAACACCCAGAGATTTCGGCTCCCGTGTACATCACGACGGCCGAATTCCCAAGGTTATTTAGAATGTGTGAGGGTTACACCTCGTACATAATTTTCACACAAACATGCATATTTCACACTATTTGGAAACCGTGAGCAAGATGGTAGAACCAAACTTATATATTATTTCATTAACTAAGCTAAATTATCAAACCATGTAATTGTCATTCAATCAATCAACATGTTCATAACTACGTCCTCCCATTGGGACTTATTACAATTCAAATACTTAATAAATGCTAGCATTATAAATGACTATGTGGTCTCGTCTTCCATCATCTGCTCCCACGAGCCATCATACTCTTCTCCTTGAGGCTCGGGCTCCTGAGGATCGTTACTTACATGTTTAAATTATTTCCACAAAACACCGTCAAAAGCGGCATAGTGAAGAACTACTTTAAGATTAGAAATAATAATCGCATAAAAATCATAACAAAACATCCATTACTCTTTCTTAATGCAATGCATGATAATGCATGACCCAGCGTAAGAATCCTTAGACATGCCGCCAGGGGTTTTGGGACACGCAAGCCCATAATTTTGCCCGACCACGTCAGAAACGGGACGCTCATAGCCCAAATCTACATGTGACAGTGTATAGGAGAAGTAGGATGCTCTAGCCTATTCTCAATTCCATACACTCACATGGAGCCACGTGCATGCATGAGTTAGCCATTCTTTATTATTATTACCAATTTACACCCAGCCACTTAATGTCTAACCAACCTTTGGTACCACCACATCCTTCCTTATGGTTCATCACTCATCAAAACAGTCGTAACCAACGCATCACATCTCAAGATGGCAGGCCCGTACTACTAAGGTTCATAACAACCATGCTCAACTATAGTCTTATGGAGATCCTTAGCAACATGAGAAATAATAATAGTAAATATAATAATAATAGTAATAAATGGATTTAACAACCACTTAATCGGGCGATCTTGATACCACCACCACAGATCAGGGTAGCCACTTAACCGGACAAGCTAAAAGCACCGTCTCGGGTTAGGGCAACCTCTTAACCGGGTGTTTCGATATTCATCACCACAGATCAGGGTCCATCCACATATATAAAAGGAATATAACATAATAAGAATCTCCATTAGACAATCACAACTATTCTTTATACAATATGGAAGGAAAGGTGGTCCCTTTAAAGATGGTTACACAAATCTCATATGTGCAACAAACATAATTCTATTCCTTACTCGTTCTCTAAGTCCAATGAATGTCCTCATCACCATGAGATGGAAAAAAAATATCTAAAAGCATTCATATATAACTAACTAAGGAGAGAACAAAGAAACACATGTAAACAAAAACATATAAGAATTATCAACCCATAAAACATGAGATTATTAACCCAATCTTAAAGGAGTTCTCACCTTCTGATATTTGGCTTATTAGAGATATAAGATGATGAAATAATAGCAATATGATACTCCTATCTCTCTCTCTCTCTCTTTCTCTTTCTCTCTCTCTCTCTCTCTCTCTCTCTCTCTCTCTCTCTCTCTCTCAAATTCATGAGTGGGGGTCACCTCTGGCTAAGAAGGCCCTATATATAGAGGTAGGGTCAGAATTAGGGTTTTAAAGAAGCTACACCATCCTCGGATGAATGGTTGCAGTTTAAAGTAGAAATACATCATCTTTCGAGCCGTTTTGGAAGGTATACACAACATGGTTTGAGGAGAGATTCCACAAGATTGCTAAGTCAAGTATGGGCTACAAAATGGTCGTGACAGATTTTTGAATGAGGCCCACTAAGTGATGAACGGTCCACGAGAAGAAAATAGAAAATAATGAGTTTAAAATTAGAAACTTTTGAACGGGCGATTTATCTAAAAATCAGACACCTAGGGTGGGTTTAGATGGGTCTAACGAGGCAGGTAGGGTCCACAAACTGAGGGTCCACAGCCGTTTGATAGGGTTTTAGCACAATAGGACGTTCTAGAGAATTCCTACACAAGGTGGGAGAAACTTTCATTTTTGAGGTGATTCTCTGCGTTGGTTAGCTAGAAAGGATCCTTAGGATCCTCTAGAAACTTTCCTAAGATCCCATGCAAAGAGGTTTCCTGGATTGAAAGATACAAGTTTCCAACGGTTGGAATGGAAGATGAGATCGGGTTGGATTTGCGATGGAATGAGATGAAATTTGGTAGGATGGGGTTTTGGAGGGTAAGGAAGAAGATGGACGGCTTGGATTTCTGAATTGAGGCCCACATAATGGATCGTGGAGAGGGCAGCGGTGGTAGCAGTATATGTGAAGAATCCTTGCTCACGTTCTTGTTTTAGAAAGCACAGTCAAACGTGCATTGACCGTGCACTTTAAGGTGCACATTGTGCACATGGGTCCCACCATAATGTATATATGAAATCCATTCTGACCAACAGGTCGGCAACGTAGTTTTAGGGGGTTCTACAAAAAATTGGCTAGTTTCGAGATCGAATGGCCCACTTATAGACCGATTTCTGATTTACTTATTTGTGGGATGTTGGAGGCCTGAAATTCGATGTGTACGGTTAAAATGTGTCCAAATGCTTATACCTAGGGTATTGCGTCTTTAACTTAAGTTATCCAATGGCATTTTTGTAATTATCGTAAATCTTCGAGTTTAGTGGAATCTAACCCTTCTAAGTTGTTAATGAGATTATTCTAAGAAACTTTAATAAAGGGTACTCCATACGATCTCCTACAGATATCCCGCTATTCGAATTTCAATATTAACGGTCGAGATTTAATATAAAAAATAGAAATAAATTTTAGAAAAATATAAAATAAGTATGGTAAATTCAGGGCGTTACAACTCCCCACCCACTCTTTGAATCTTTTGAGAAAAGTTTAGAAAAAGAAGAAAGAGGAGTAGAGGTGAGTAGAGAAATCTCTGAGCACAAGGTGATCCAAGACGGCAGTGCCGACCAAAAGGAATCAAGGCAGCACAAGGCCAACCTATCAGAGATCCAAAAAGGAGTCTCCACCCACTCTACAAGAGATGAATATGATAGGAATGAATAGGAGAAGAAGAAGAGTAAGGTTAGAAAGATAGAACCTGATTTGAGATTAATTTCTCCTTCAACTTCCTAGAAATCCCTGCAAGAGAAAAAATCAAAATAAAACAAACTAAGTTAGTACTAGAATCCTAAAAATCCTAAATAGACACTATTTTTAGAAATTTTGTGAAAAACCATCAACGTCCCCTGCAACGGCGCCAAAAACTTGTTCGCTTCCCCAAATGTAGGGTTGCGATGTAGTAATAATCTCAGTAAGATCGAGGTCGATCCACAGGGACTTATGTAGGAATCCACAAAACACTTCCAATAGTTTTACTAAAGAACAAACAGATTTGTAGACGATGGATGTTAATAGTAATTTGTGATTAAATCGAAGGTAAACAATTAATAAAAAGGCACTACAGGTTCAAGGATCCACTTGTACCAATCCTTGATGCTAAATTCGCTGTGGTTTCTCACTTTCTCAACTAAAATCGAAATTAAGATCTATCTAGTCAGATGATAGAGTAGTTAAACCAAACAATCTGCCATATGTAAGATTAATGTATATGATTCACTCAATGCAAGCTAGGACGAGCATACTCAATTGCATAGGTCAGTCCCAATTCCAATAGGCCAAGATCACAATCATAACCATCATTAAATCCTGTCACAAGACAAAACTAGATCATGATTTCAACTTGATTCAAATCACATGCACAGTCTCACATACTTCAGAATTTCCAGAAAAATAGAACTTTGGTAAGAAGCTCCCACATGAAGATCATAAATCTAGAGCGTATTCCAATTCCTCGGATCATACAGGTCTAGACTATTTCACAACAATTAAGAACTCAAGCAATTCTTCCAAACATCCATGAGTCATCATAAGACTAAGAAAAACTACTTAGTACTTGAATTAAACTTCAAACCATTGTTCTTAAACATGAAATCCAACTTAAAACCAACTTAAACGAATTGAAACATCTTAGATTCACTACAAGCTTCACCTCTTAGCCCTAACTAAGAGGTTTAGCCGTTCATGATCTAAGGAAACATGAAACAACTTAAAAAAAACATAAAAACGAGAAAGCAAACTAGGAGAAGTTGTGGAACTTCGAAATCCACTTCCGCCGTCTCCCACTGTGCTCAATCCGTTCTCCGATACCCTAGGAATGATCCCTAGGTGTCCTTTTATAGTGGGGAAGCCCCGCAGCGTCGGAATCTTCCAGAATTTTCGTAAGGATACGCAGTGCGCAAAGAAATCCGAAGCTTATAGAACACGCTCAGTTACGCAGAAGACCGGTCACATGACCGGTCTGAGCTCCTGGACGACCGGTCTAAAAAACGCGAAAAACATCCAGAGAGTTTTGGTATTTTTCAGACCCATAAAATTAATTCAAGGACCGGTCGCACGACCGGTCTGAGCAGTGGACGACCGATCGTACGACCGGTCTTGGACAGTCCAGTGAGATTTGCCATGTGGCCCCTCCTGTTGAGTGATCGGACCCGTCGGACGACCGGTCCTGGGCTATGGACAACCGGTCGAACGACCGGTCTTAGGCATGTTCTTCTGCTTTCTTTCTTCTTTTCTCTGACTTTTTTCTTTCATCCTTTAACGCTTAGTCCTTTTATCTTCTTTGCTTGTAAATGGCGTCTTAAAGTCTTCACTTTGATGAATCCTCTCTCTCATCCCTACAATCACAAATCCATGCATTAGATTAGTCTATAAATCATGAAAACCTTGCATAATAAGTGATGAATTGGGGTTAGAATATGCACAATTAAGAGCTCAACAATATACCCTTGCACTAAGGGTCTAAACGAGTTGAGAAACAAATATACCCTTGCACTTAGGGTCTAAACGAGTTGAGAAACAAATATACCCTTGCACTCCGGGTTTAAACGAGTTGAGAAATAAATATTCCCTTGCACTCCAGGTCTAAACGAGTTGAGAAATAAATATACCCTTGTACTCCGGGTCTAACTAAGTTGAGAAATAAATATACCCTTACGCTCCGGGTCTAAACGAGTTGAAAAAATACTCCAGGTTACGAGAATAAACTGAACCATACAATCTTTAGGTTACGAGGATAAACTGAACCATTCAATCTCCAGGTTACAAGGATAAACTGAACCATATCCCTCCAATGAGTTATGAGGTTAAACTGTGCTATCCCTCCAACGAGTTATGAGGTTAAACTGTGTTATCCCTCCAACGAGTTATGAGGTTAAACTATGCTATCCCTCCAGGATATGAGGTTAAACTGCACTAGATCCCTCCAGGTTATGAGGTTAAACTGCACCAGATCCCTCCAGGTTATGAGGTTAAACTGCACTAGATCCCTTTAGGGTATGAGGTTAAACTGCACCAGATCCCTCCAGGGTATAAGGTTAAACTGCACCAGATCCCTCCGGGGTATGAGGTTAAACTCTACTAGATCCCTCCAGGATATGAGGTTAAACTGCACCAAATCCCTCCAGGATATAAGGTTAAACTGCATCAGATCCTTCCAGGATATGAGGTTAAACTACACCAGATCCCGTAGGGTATGAGGCTAAACTACACCAAATCCCTCCAGGGTATGAGGTTAAACTGCACCAGATCCCTTCAGGGTATGAGGTTAAACTACACCAGATCCCTCTAGGACTTTTCGGATCAATCTAGTCTGATAAGAGGATGGTATTCTGTAGAAGATCTGCATGAGATGCAATGTCTTCATATTATTATTTTATTATGGTTTTCTTGTTATCATTATGACATTCTAGCATTCTCCTACTCTATATAACAGCAATTAAGAGTCATCGATCTTTTATATATATTGCCTTATATGAAGAGAGAAGAAGCGTTCTGTGAAAGCAATTCAGAGATGATGGTGTCTTATACGTATGGTTCTATATGAAGATGATTAGATATTCTATTATTATCAATCTTTTATACACACACACACACACACACACACTTCGTCTTATATGAAGATGATCAGAATGTCTCATTATATATTCAGCTTTCATATTCTATAACAGATCTCCTCATCATTATTGTGATATTCTCCTATTCTATATGAGGACGGGTCAGAACCAGGTTTCTCCTATATATATAAACATGGCTTTATGTGAAGATGGTCAGGGCATTCTATTATGTATCACTTTGCTTTGAGAATATCGATGGCTTTCTCTTATGAATAATTCCGCAACAAGAATATGCGATGAAAGATTTTGATCAGACGGATATTCTATGTGGATTTCTAAAGCATAGGACATCTTTTATCAGGAGGAGACAATAGCGTAAAACAAAGATCTGAATACACTGGGGACAAGCCCCAATATATGATGAGAAACTCAGGCTTATAAAAGAAAACGACTGGGGGCATGCCCCAATATATATGATCAGAAACTCATGCTTATAGAAGAAGACAACTGGGGGCAAGCCCCAATATAGGATGAGAAACTCAAGTTTGTAGGAAGAAATGACTGGGGGCAGGCTAGAAAATATCCACTTACGACGCGAGCATAACTCAGATCTGAAAACCCATCTCGAGATCAACGAGAAAGGGAAGTATTACTTTCTTCATTTCATTCTATATTACTTATCACAAATATCTAATATCACCATTCATTATAGGTATGATTGCTATTAAGTTATGTTGCAAAGCATTCTAACACCCATTGCACAATATCACACAATAGAAAGGTAATTGTCATTGTCATTTCATTATCAAAAGTATGATTAAAATCTTTCAACACCGCATACATGAATGATCAGAAGGTAAGGATCCCTTACATCGATTACAACGATTGTGAAATATAGTCAAGATGAAGCCTCATGATCATTTCTGTACATAAAAAAATTGGTAAGAAGAATATCAAAAGTAAAGATCACAGCTTCTCTAGACATCCTGATATCAACTTGATCACAGCCACCCTGGCAGGCTCCATCGCCGACTTCGCCTCAGATAATATCAATGCAGGATCGGGAACATTCTGGAGCTCAGTGGGCAAATCTTCTAGCTGCTTGTGCATCGCTTCGCTCTCACTTTCAAGCCTTATAACAGTTATTTGATCCTGAGCAACTACTGACTCAAGACGAGCAGCCTCGAATCCCACAACTATTTTCTCCACCTGCAAGTACTTAATCTCGACATCAATTTCGGCCAGACAATCCAGACACCCCTTTTGTTGTGTCTTATTACTTTTAGAAGATACTCGTGTATCCATCGTTGACTGCATATGATGCTCTACTACAGGTCCCAGAGAATCACGATCTTTCGTTTCCCTTCAATAATAGGGTCTGGCTTGGTGTGTTCAGCAGCCACTACCTCGTGACGGAGCTTTCGAATGAAGAAATATGATCGACAATCATGAGTGCATTAGGTCCTATCACTCCAACGCAAGCCTCCAACACTTTCATTCCAGCACCCAACATATGTCATTCATGTGGATCAGCCAGCGTTTTTGAGATACTCGATAACAAACTCCTCAATATGCTTCGTCCGAAATAGTCCAAATGATCGAAACAAGGAACATCGAATGCTCCATGAACGATAGCACCAGAGTCAACAATAACTGTGGCAAAGAAATGTGGTGAGCATAATGAAATGATAAACGCAGAAAGAAGAATATATATCAAGAAGTTATGAAAGAGCACTACCAGGGGCCAGAGATGAATCAAGAATAGACTCTAAGGGATCCTCAACGTGCGTCGTTGTGTCAACGAATAACTCAGTGATCTCAGTCGGTAGCTCCGAAGTCATGATCGAAGATTTGATAGTGTTATTATCAGCATTAATTACCTCAGTCGATGTTGGCACCTCCGCCATACCCCAACATTAAAAACACCAAAGGTCACGAACATAGTGGTGTCATTCACTAACATAGTGGTTTCTTGCAAATTATCTTCTCCAATCTGCCCGACCCGCTCTCTCACACCGACATGATCTGATATTTCATTCACCGGCTCAGTCGTCGTCAGGTCCTCTTCACTAATTAACTGATTATCATTGTTATCACCTTCAATCACCAGAAGACGTGTAAACCCAGATTCTTATGACCATTTCACCAAAGATACTTCGAAGGTATGCCAGCCGTCCAATGTCATATCCTCCTTATGATGGTCAATTGACACACTCAGAGAAGTCTTATGCCTAATACTTGACGAAAAATACGCTTCGGCCTGCTCTCTATAATAGCCCAATCCATCAGCAAGGACCTCTACCACCTTTGGAGGAGGAATGTAGATTAGATCATCAACAGAGCTGTTGTTTCGAATTAGAGCATACTGATGCACCCACCATCTTAGCCAGCCATAAGGACCGCCAGTCTTCCGATAGAGGCCAGGAAGCATGAACCTCGCGCCCGTTCGGGTCATTAGAAGTTGATGCCATATCCACTCCCAGTGAACAAGACCTGTGCCATATGCCCGCTCTACTTTGGTTACATATGGTAATGTTATCAGAACACCCTAATCATATCTGAATTGCCTGGTGTTGAGCTCTTGATTGTGCATAGTCTAACCCCAATTCATCACTCATTATGCAAGGTTTTCATAAATTAACAACTAATCTAATGCATGGATTTGTGATTGTAGGGATAAGAGAGAGGATTCATCAATTGGAGACTTAAAGACGCCATTTACAAGCATAGAAGATCAAAGGACTAAGCGTCAAAGTATGGAAGGAAGAAGTCAGAGGAAAGAAGAAAGAAAGCAGAAGAATGTGCCCAAGACCGGTCGTCTGACCGGTACGAACACTCATCAGAAGGGGCCCTGCGGCCAAAACTCACTAGACCTGCTGAGACCGGTCATGCGACCAGTCGTCCACTGCTCAGACCAGTCGTGCGACCGGTCCTCAAATTAAAATCCCAGGCTCAGAATATCCGAAAACTCTCTGGACAATTTTTACACTTTTGAGATCGGTCGTGCGACCGGTCGTCTGCATAACGGTGCGTGTTCTACAAGTTCCGATTTTCTCTGCGCAATGCGTATCCTTACGCAATTTTTGGATGTTTCCAACACAGCAGAGCCTCTCCACTATAAAAGGAGACTTAGGGATCGTTCCTAGGGCATCCTAGAATAAATTGAGCACGGTGGGAGACGGCGGAAGTCGATTTCGGAGTTCTACAACTCCTCCTAGTTTACTTTCTAGTTTTATGCTTTGTTTAGTTGTTTTCATGTTTGCTTGGATCATGAACGGCTAAACCTCTTAGATAGGGCTAAGAGGTGAAGCTTGTAGTGAATCTAAGATATTTCAATTCGTTTGATTTGGTTTTAAGTTGGATTTCTATTGAAGAACAATGGTTTGAAGTTTAATTCAAGTACTAAGTAGTTTTTCTTAATCTTATGATGACTCATGGATGTTTGGAAGAATTGCTTGAGTTCTTAATTGTTTTGAGCTAGTCTAGACCTGTATGATTCGAGGAATTGGAATATGCTTTAGATTTATGATCTTCATGTGGGAGCTTCATACGAAAAGTCTACTTTTCTGGGAATTCTGAAGTATGTGAGACTGTGTATGTGATTTCGATCAAGTTCAAATCATGATCTAGTTTTGTCTTGTGACAGGATTTAATGATGGTTATGATTGTGATCTTAACCTATTGGAATTGGGACTGACCTATGCAATTGAGTATGCTCGTCCTAGCTTGCATTGAGTGAATCATATACATGGATCATACATATGTCAGGTTGATTGTTTTAACCGCTCTATCATCCGACTAGATAGAACTTAATTTCGATTCTAGCTGAGAAAGTGAGAAACCACAGCGAATTGAGCATCAAGGATTGCTACAAGTGGATCCTTGAACCCCTAGTGCCTTTTATTAATTGATTACCTTCAGTTTAACTCAAAGTTATCTCTCTACATCAGATTACTAAATTCTGTTTAGTTAGTTCTTCAGTGGAAACGATTAGAAGTGTTTTGTGAATTCCTATATAAGTCCCTGTGGATCGACCTCGGTCTTACCGAGATTATTACTACATCGCAACCCTACACTTGGGGAAGCAAACAAGTTTTTGGCGCTGTTGCCGGGGACTTTGACGGTTTTTCACAAAATTTCTGAAAATAGTATCTATTTGAGATTTTTAGGAATAGTACTAACTTAGATTGTTTTATTTTTGATTTTTTTCTTTTGCAGGGATTTTAGGAAGTTGAAGAAGAAGTAGGCATCTTAAGTTCTCAAATAAGGTTTTATCTTTCTAACCTTACTCTTCTTCTTCTCATATTCTTTCCTATCATATTCATCTCTTGTAGAGTGGGTGGAGATTCATTTTTGGATCTCTGATAGGTTGGCGTTGTGCTGCCTTGATTCCTATTGGTCGGCTCTGCCGTCTTAGATCACCTTGTGCACAGAGATTTCTCTTCTCAACTCTATTCCTCTTTCTTCTTTTTCTGCACTTTTCTCAAAAGATTCAAAGAGTGGGTGGGAGACTTCTTTGAACACCTATTGACCAGGAGAAATCGATCTCTATCCTTGCTTCTGGCTCAACCATTGCAAAACACCTTGTGCTTCGGTCTTAGAGAGAAGTAACAGAAGGAAGAAAGAATTCCTTTTTGTTTCATTCTTTTAGGATTTACATGCCACATTGGGCTCGGGATTCCAATAACCGACTCATTAGTGAAGGGGGAATAGTAGAAGGAATTGATAGAGAACCATGTGCTAGGAGACATTTAAATTCTCCAATTTTGTCTGAAAGTATGGCTGCAAATCAACCCAATCCTATGGCCAATCAAAGTCTGGGCCAAAACTAAACCGAAACGGGGGAGAATGTGGTTGAGAATGTTCCCCGACCAAGAACATTACGTGATTACTTGCAACCAGCAAGAGCGAGCACTCCCTCATGCATAGTTTTTCCACAAAATGCAGGGAATGTAGATTTGAAACCGGGAGTAATCCAACTCCTCCCAAGATTCCATGGATTAGACAGTGAAAGTGCCTATCAACACCTTAAGGAATTTGTTGAGGTAATAGCCACCATGCACTTTGCAAACGTAACTGATGATGTGGTGAGGCTTAAATTATTTCCTTTTACTTATAAAGATAAAGCTAAAGGTTGGCTTCTTGCATTAAGGCCAAGATCAATTGGCACATGGACTGATATGTATAGGGAGTTCATTAAAAAGTTCTTCCCTATCCATAAAATGAACATGTTGAGGCGCCTTATCATGAATTTTGCCTAAAAGGAGGATGAGACTTTCTTCCAATGTTGGGAGAGGTTTAAGGACTTGTTAAATACTTGCCCACATCATGGCTATGAAATTTGGCGGGTTATAAGCTTTTTCTACGAAGGACTGACTTCACCCATGTGCCAATTCGTAGAGATGATGTGTAATGGGAAGTTCATGAATAAGGAAGCCGAGGAAGCATGGGACTATTTGGAGGAATTGGCTGAGAATGCACAACCTTGGGATACATCTAAACCAACAAATTCTAAGACTAGCCAACAAAAGGAAAAATGAGGAATTTATGTCCTCTCAGAAGAAGATAACATAAGTGCACGTGTGGCTAGCCTCACAAGAAAAGTCGAGGCCATGGAATTAAAGAAAGGAGAGACGATCAACTCTAAGGACGTTGAAAATGTTTGTGGAATTTGTGTCGGAAATCAACATACAATACAAGATTGTCCCACAATTTCAGCAGTTTAAGACATCTTACAAGAACAATCAAATGCCATAAACAGTTATCAACGGTAATTTGGTGCTCCAAACTCAGACACGTTTAATTCTAGTTGGAAGAACCATCCCAACTTCAGTTGGAGGAATGGACCCACTGCGAATGCAAACAATATCCCTCAAGCTCAACCTTTACTAGGTCCATCCTTAGTCATTACACCAAAAGCTACACTAGAGGAGATGTTGGGTGCATTCGTATCGGTTCAAGCTGAATATAACAGGACTAATTCTCTGAAAATAGATGGGTTCATGCAAGAGCAATTGAAATTTAATCAAAGTTCAACTCAAGCCATCAATGACTTGAAAAATTCAATGGCTAGAGTTGAATCTCACCTTAGTGCTAGGGAGAAAGGCACACTTCCTGCCCAACTTCTTCCTAACCCAAGAACCCAATTTGAGATATAAGATGCAAGCTCATCCTCCCAACATACGGAGCATGTTCGAGCTATCACCACTTTGAGAAGTGGGAAAATAATTGATAAATCTAATCCGGTGAAGGCCCCAAGGCCTAAGGATCCAAAAAATTCCAAAGAGGATGATAGCTTAAACAACATTCCACAAGAGAAAGTACCGGAGAGGAAATACAAGCCGGTTGCCCCGTTTCCCCAAAGGTTGATTTCACCCAAACCTTTAGATAAAAACCTGAAAAGTTTAGAGGTTTTCAAGTAGGTGAAGATCAACATTTTGTTGTTGGATGCCATAAAGCAAATACCATCCTATGCCAAATTTCTAAAGTAATTGTGCACAGTCAAAAGGAAACACAATGTTCACAACAAAGTACTTTTGACTGAGAATTTGAGTGCTATTATCAAACAAGAGGTGCCTCAAAAATATAAGGATCCGGGTAGTCCAACCATCTCATGCATTATAGGAGACTACCGGATTAAACAAGCCTTACTCGATTTAGGGGTAAGTGTTAACCTCATTCCGTACTCGGTTTATGAACAACTTGGGTTAAGTGAATTGAAACCCACCAAAACCACACTCCAACTTGCTGATAGATCTATTCGTATACCGAGAGGAGTGATCGAGGATGTTTTAGTCCAAGTTGATAAATTCTAGTACCCAGTAGACTTTATTGTTTTGGATACACATCCCGTGATAGGTACTGGTGCTCAAATTCCTATCATACTTGGCCGCCCTTTTCTAGCTACTTCCAATGCGATTATCAATTGTAGAAACGGGCTTGTACAAATGTCCTTTGAAAATATGACTCTCGAGCTGAATATATTCAATTTATGCAAACAACCACGGGAAGTTGATGATGAGATCCACGAGATAAATGTGATTGACTCATTCGTGGAGGATACATTCCCCTTGACATTATATTCCGACCCTTTGGAGGCATGTGTGGCCCACTCTTATGAGATAAATGATGACATAATACGAGAGATAGATGCCATTTTAGATGTGATGCCGATACTTGATAACAAAAGATGGAGGGCCCTATTTGATCCTTTACCCTTAAACAAGAGCAAGCCCCTCTCATCCAATATCAAGGCACCAACAATCGACCTAAAACCATTACCAAGTGAGTTGAAATATGTCTATTTTGGTCGAGATGAGACATAACTGGTGGTGATTTCTTTCCACTTGGATGAGGAACAAGAGAGTAGGCTAATAGCCACTCTAATAGAGCATAATAGTGTCATTGGGTGGTCGATTGCGTATCTCAAAGGCATAGACCCACTGATTTGTACTCATCGCATATACCTTGAGGAGAATGCAAAGACATCTAGGCAACCACAAAGACGACTCAATCCAAACATGAAGGATGTGGTTAAGGCCGAAGTAGTGAAACTATTGGATGTGGGTATTATTTACCCAATATCCGATAGTCAATGGGTGAGCCCAACTCAAGTGGTGCCTAAGAAATCCGGAATAACCATCGTAGCCAGTGCCAATAATGAACTCGTACCAACCAGAGTCACTACCGGTTGGAGAATGTGCATTGACTATAGGAAGCTAAACACAGTTACAAGGAAAGACCACTTCCCCTACCATTTGTTGATCAAATTTTAGAAAGGTTGGTGGGTCATTCCCATTTTTGCTTCCTTAATGGCTATTCAGGGTACAACCAAATAGAGATCACCCTTGAAGACTAAGAAAAGACTACATTCACATGTCCATTCGGCACTTTCGCCTATCGACGGATGCCGTTTGGACTATGTAATACACTTGCCACTTTTCAGCGTTGTATGATGAGTATCTTTTCTGATATGGTGGGGACAATTCTTGAAGTCTTCATGGATGATTTCTCAGTATTTGGTTGTAGCTTTGATGAGTACCTTGTGCATTTGAAATTTATGTTGAAAAGATGTGAAGAGAAGAACCTAATGTTGAATTGGGAGAAATATCACTTCATGGTTCAAAAGGGAATTGTACTTGGTCACATCGTCTCAGAAAACGGAATCGAGGTGGACAAAGCAAAAATCGATCTTATCTCTAACCTTCCACCACCTAAGAGCATATGAGATGTGCGGTCCTTTTTGGGACACGTCGGATTTTATAGAAGGTTCATAAAGGACTTCAGTTCACTCTCTCGTCCTTTATGTAACCTACTTCAAAGGAGAATGCATTCGAGTGGAATGAAGACTGTCAAAATGCCTTTACCACACGTAAAGGTATGTTGACATGTGCTCCCATAATGCAACTATTGAGCTCTTAATTGTGCATATTCTAACCCCAATTCATCACTCATTATGCTTATTGTTATGGTTTATAGACTAAACTAATGCATGGATTTGTGATTGTAGGGATGAGAGAGAGGAAGCATCAATTGAAGACTTAAAGATGCTAGTTAGAAGCAAAGAAGATCAAAGGGGCTAAGCATAAAAAAATGAAAAAAAGAAGTCAGAAAAAAGAAGAAAGAAAGCAGAAGAAGGTGCCCACGACCGGTCCGCACATGCAACAGAGGAGACCCAGAGGCCACAACTCTCTGGACTGTTCACGACCAGTCGTGCGACCGGTCGTCCACTTCTGCGACCGGTCGTGCGACCGGTCCTTAAATTATTTTTCTGGGTTGAAAATCCCCGAAATTCACTGGACACTTTTTGCCGTTTTGAGGTCGGTCGTCCAGTATCTGCGACCGGTCGTCCAGCCACTGTGACCGGTCGTGCGACCGGTCGCCTCCATAACGAAACGTGTTCTACAAGTCCCGAAATTCTCTGCGCACTGCGTACTCTTACGCAAAATCTGAAAGTTTCCGAGGTTGCGAAGCCTCCCCACTATAAAAGGACACCTAGGGATCGTTCCTAGGGTATCTTAGAAGAGTTTAAGCAAGGTTGGAGGTGGCGGAAGTGGATTTCGGAGTTCCACAACTCCTTCTAGTTTGTTTTGCTGTTTTTATGTTTTTCTTAGTTATTTCATGTTTCCTTGGATCATGAACGGCTAAACCTCTTAGCTAGGGCTAAGAGGTGAAGCTTGTAGTGGATCTAAGATGTTTCAATTCGTTATAAGTTGGTTTTAAGATTGAATTTCATGTTTATGAACAATGGTTTGAAGTTTATACAAGTTCTAAGTAGTTTTTCTTAGTCTTATGATGACTCACGGATGTTTGGGAGAATTACTTAAGTTCTTAATTACTTTGTGTTAGTCTAGACCTGTATAATCCGAGGAATTGGAGTACGCTCTAGTACTATGTTCGCTCGCCTCATGTGTAAGGCTACGATGTAGTAATAAATCTCAGTAAGACAGAGGTCGATCCACAGGGAATTAGAAACAACTTTCAAACTATTCCATCAACTCGATTTGCAATAGATATGAAGATTCAATTGAGTAATTAAATTAAAACAGTAACGTAATGAAAACTAGTAATTTAAGGTACTAAGGCATTCAAGGATCCACTTGTAGCAATCCCATGTCAATCCAATCAATCCAAGTATAGAGCACAACTAGATTTGAAGTCCTATCTCTCATCTAGTTGGAAAATAAAGCATTCAAACACATTCAATTCCATTCAAGTTGAACTTCCAAGTTCTAGTCCCATTCAACACATGTAGATTTCAAAATCATAGCCTTCAGAGTAACAGCGATGCCTATGGACTATGGCTTGCTCAAGGATTACTATAATTCAAATCTAAACACCACAACATATGATAATCTTAGAGAATTGCAAGGAATTCATGTCCAAAGCACATGAACTCTCATAAAACATCTCAAACTACCAACTTAAGGGACTAAAATATTAAAAACCCAAACTTGAATTGAAATTACTTGAATTAAACTGAATCAAACATGTAATTAGCTACAAGCTTCACCTCTCAGCCTTAGCTGAGAGATTCTAGCCGAGCATTGTCATACTACAACTAGAACTCATGAAAAAGCATAAAAACTAGAAAAACCGGAGTTTGGAGGGTTGCAGATGCTCCATGACAGCTTCCTCTCTCTAAAACCACATCCCTTAGATTCTATGATGCCCTAGGAAGAGCCCTTAGGTGTCCTTTTATAGTGAGGACACTCGGTTGCGTCGGAAACATCCAGAAACCGTGCAAAGTTACGCAGTGCGCAGCAAATTTCAGAGCCAGAAATAGAAACTTCCTGATTTTTCTGCGTGGGCGACTGGTCATGACCAGTCGGACCTACCTGTTTTTAATCCAGAGGTTTTCCCAGCAGCCACGACCTGTTGGCCGACCGGTCACGATCGGTCGGACCAAACTGGTCATGCGTCCAGCGAGCTCTGCAGCAGCACTGACCAGTTGGCCGACCGGTCAGACCAACTGGTCCTTCTTCCAGTGGTGTCCAGAGGTATGGCCGACCGGTCGGACTAGCCATTCTTCTACTTTCCCTTCTTTTCTTCATTCTCTTTTCTTCCTCTTTCTTCTTCCTTGTTTGGTCCACCTTGGTCCTTCATTCACAAGTACTAAATGGACCCTTTTTGGTCTCCAATTGAGTGAAGTCTGCTCTCATCCCTACAATCACAAAACATGCATTAGGAAATTCAATGTATAAATTGGAGGTTCAACATACTATGATATTCATGTGGGGACTTCCTACCAAAGTTCTACTTTTCTAGTTTTCTGAATTATGTATGGGACTGTGCATGTGATTTGATTCAAGTTCAAATCATGATCTAGCTTTGTCTGGTGATAGGACTTAATGATGATCATGATTATGAACTTAGTTTATTGGAATTGGGACTGACCTGTGCAATTGAGCATGCTCATCCTAGCTTGCATTGAGTGAATCATATACATTGGCCTTACATATGATAGAGTGTTTGGTTTAACAGCTCTACCACCCGGCTAGATAGATCTTAATATCGATTTTAGTTGAGAAAATGAGAAACCACAGCGGATTGAACATCAAGGATTGATACAAGTGGATCCTTGAACCACTAGTGCCTTTTTATAATTGTTTACCTTCAATTTAGTTCAAAGTTATTACTTACCTCAATCTCATACAAAATCTGGTTGTTAGCTCTCAATAGAACTATTGGATGTGTTTGTGAATTCCTACACAAGTCCCTGTGGATCGACCTCGGTCTTACCTAGATTATTACTACATTGCAACCCTATACTTGGGGAAGAGAACAAGTTTTTGGCGCCGTTGCCGGGGACTTTGACGGTTTTTCACAAAATTCTGAAAATAGAATCTATTTAGGATTTTTAGGAATAGTTCTAACTTAGTTTATTTTGTTTGATTTGTTTTCTTTTTCAGGGATTTCTAGGAAGTTGAAGAAGACATAAGGATCTCAAGTGCCCGAATCAGGTTCTATCTTTCTAAACCCTACTCTTCTTCTTCTCCTATTCATTCCTATCATATTCATCTCTTGTAGAGTGGGTGGAGACTCCTTTTGGATCTCTGAAAGGTAGGCCTTGTGCCACCTGGATTCCTATTGGTCGGCTCTGCCATCTTGGATCAGCTTGTGCTCAGAGATTTCTCTTCTCACCTCTACTCCTCTTTCTTCTTTTTCTGCACTTTT
The DNA here is from genome assembly GCA_003013855.2 of Liriodendron chinense. NCBI lineage: Eukaryota > Viridiplantae > Streptophyta > Magnoliopsida > Magnoliales > Magnoliaceae > Liriodendron > Liriodendron chinense. The sequence continues at coordinate 1,351,217 of ML058434.1, read as the reverse complement.
CTTAAAGGATTCAAAGAGTGGGTGGGGAGTTCTTTGAACCCTTATTGACCAGGAGAAATCGGTCTCTATCCTTGCTTCTGGCCTAGCCATTGCAAGACACCTTGTGCTTCGGTCCTAGAGAAGAGCAAAGAAGGGAAGGAAGAATTCGTTTCTCTTTTCGTTTCATATTTTTTTTGGATTTGCATGCCACATTGGGCTCAGGATTCCAATAACCAACCCATTAGTGAAGGGGGAATAGTTGAAGGAATTGACAGATAGCCACGTGTTAGGAGACATCTAAACTCTCCAATTTTGTCTGAAAACATGGCTGCAAATCAACCTAATTCGATGGCCAATCCTAATATGGGCCAAAACCAAACTGAAACGGGGGAGAATGTGGTTGAGAATGTTCCCCGACTAAGAACTTTACGTGATTTCTTACAACTAGCAAGAGCGAGCACTCCCTCATGCATAGTTTTTCCATAAAATGCAGGGAATGTGGATTTGAAACCGGGAGTGATCCAACTTCTCCCTAAATTCCATGGATTAGACAGTGAAAGTGCCTATCAACACCTTAAGGAGTTTCATGAGGTAATTACCACCATGCACTTTGCTAATGTGATTGATGATGTGGTGAGACTCAAATTCTTCCCTTTTACTCTTAAAGATAAAGCTAAAGGATGGCTTCATGCATTAAGTCCAAGATCAATTGGTGCATAAATACACTCCACGGCATCCACTTACTGCAACCCGGGCCAGTGACCGTCTCTGCTAGGACGGCTGACTTACTGGAAGGCACTCCATGGGGTCTTTGTGCAAATAGGGTTTCGACCGAGTCGTATATCTCAGTGTCATGACGCGTCTCTATGGACGATATGACTGTCTGAAATACACTCCACGGCGTCCACTTACTGCAACCAGGGCCAGTGACCGTCTCTGCTAGGACGGGTGACTTGCTAGAAGGCACTCCATGGGGTCTTTGTGCAAATAGGGTTTCGACCGAGTCGTATATCTCAGTGTCATTGTTCACTCCCCAAGTGTAGGGTTGCGAAGTAGTAATAATTCGAAAAGGCCGAGTATCGTTCCTACAGAGATTTATGTATGGGTATCTTCAGAATTTAACTAAAACAACTCGTAATTAAGACTATATTAAAAACTAAAATTAAACAAACAGTGATTTGAGTTTAAACAGTGAATGGTTAAGGTAAATTCAATCTAAAAAATCACTAGAGCGCCAAGGATCCACTCTTGATACGTTTCAATGCATTAACACAACTAGGTCTCATATAATTCAATCAGAATCAGATTTCCATCGCTATCCGATCGGAATATAGAGCAGTTAATCACAGTTATTTGAAATAGGTGCTTATTAACTGATTTGATTCCCACAACCATGCTCAGGCCTTGGGCACACTCAATTGTATAGGCCAAGCCTCTTTCCAATCTAGTTGAGATTCATAATCATAGCCTTCACCAAGTCCTGTCACTTGACTTGATTACAACTCATGATTTGAACTCTAATTAAATCAAAATCAATCTCTAAACAAATATTCTAGATCATACACAAAAGATAAGAATTTCAGTTACATGAGTTCCCACATGAAAATCAGGCCATTGCATACAAGGCAATCAAAGCGTCAACCATGCCCAGAGTCGATGGTAGATCAATGCATTACACAAGCATAAACAATGCTCAATAGCTAAGATACTAAGTTAGGATCACTAAGAATCACATGAGCCCGGAGTCATCAAGAGATCAAAGTAGAAACCAACATAGTACTTGAATCAAACTCAATTTGAACTAAAATTCATTCATTAAAGCATAAAAGGAAACCTAGGTTGCATCAATCCATCAAAAACGAATCACTCAAAAGCTTCCCCTCTTAGCTCTATCTAAGAGGGTTTAGTTCATCTCTAACATCCTTGAACTAAAAGCCTCTAAAAACATGAAAAACTACTAAAACAGGAAGAAAACTAAAGATCTGAAGTCGAATCCGTCTCCTGAGCAATCCCCACGTCCTCGCCTCCTCTGGTATGAAGAGAAGACACCCTTTTATAGCTTGGAGGAGTCCAATACGCAAGAACATTCCAGAAATTGCGTAAGCTTACGCAATTGCGCAGTAAAATTCGGAGATCCTAATTTAGAAGGTGCTTGTTATGCATGGTCGACCGGTCTGGACCGGTCGGCCTCAATAAACAGCTCTTCCAGCAACGTTGTCCGACCGGTCATGACCGGTCGGAGGTCTTCACAAGGTCTCAGCAACCATGGCCGACCGGTCATGACCGGTCAGCCTTATTCAATCTTTCTCCAGCAGCTATGCCCGACCGGTCATGACCGGTCGGGCTGGGTAGTCCTTCTTCTTTGGTCTTCTCTTGAGTGGCCGACCGGTCATGACCGGTCGGCTGGCTTTTTCTTCTTTATTTCTTTCTTTCTTTCTTCTTTTCTCTTCTCTCCTTGCTTGTCTTTCTTTGGTCTTCAATCATGCTTGATCCAATGGTCCTCAATGCTCATAAAGAGCTCCACTTAGCCCTCAATATGTGAAATCTCTATCTTCTTCCTATAATCACAAATCATGTACTAAGTTGGTCCATTGAATATGTATATTATGCATAATGAGTGATGAATTGGGGTTAGAATATGCACAATTATGAGCTCAACACACCCCCCAACCAGCATTTTGCTAGTCCCGAGCAAAACATGCGTGAAACTAGTTTCATTCTCCAAAACCCAACTCTCCTCTAGAAACTATTCTTCTATCCATTCCAAGACACAGAAGCGTAAGAATCAGAGAAATTGAGTGAAAAAGGTTGAAACCTTAAACTCTCAGAACATAACAAGTGTTTATATGAAATCCACGCTGATTGCTTGATAAATAGAAGAACTTGAACAAATTCAACCCAGTGTGCATAGTGAAGGTTCATCTCATGAGTTTCCCAGATTATCTTCTTCATAAATCAACTAAACTACTGATCTCAAGGTGTATAGAGTAACAACAAGCCTATGACAAGAATTTGCCTTACCGTCCTTCCGACGACTTTCACACTACGTCCCATTTTCGGCTTTGGTTACGGGTAGACCATCCCCCGGTTGGTAGTAGGTAGCCCTAATCGGAATTTTCCACCATTTTTCTTTCCTTCCCGATTTCATCCTTTCTTTCCTTTCTCTTTTAAATTAGATAGGATTTTTAGAAATCCATATCTTCCGTTATTTTCCCATGGACAAGGATGGACAAAATACCCCGGCTTGGTTTCTCAATACCTCAAATCAGAGTCTAATTAATCCACGAATCACATACTCCTTCCAAATCATGAAAATCGTGTAATGTGAACTAGGTGCAAAAGGTGTTCAAATTTTCTATCAATCATAAAAATAGGTGAATTCACATATAAAACCATTATATTAAGAGAAGTTTAAAGCTTGCAACATCCCTCACTTCATATCTCATCTTCTTATACCCATGCTATCTCGAATGCATATAATCAAAGTCTTCCAAAAGAGTTTCGAATTTCAGAAAAATCGAAAAATTTCTACATCTTTGCTTGACATGTCACAAAAGCTAGCAGATTCATCAGAGGAATCTCTCACCCCCCAACCAAAACTTTGCATTGTCCTCAATGTAATAAGATATGCAATATGTATGACATGAGAGCAATGACATAAAATAAGGGAGAGTGAGAAAGAGAGATATCACCTGAAGCATAAGACAAGGTTAGCTTTTGGAGATGGATTACTTCACAACTAAAGCAACTATCAAAGCAAATCCTAATGGGAAAGCATTCTAACAAATCATCCTCCGTCAGACTAGGAGGTTAATCCCAACAACTCATCCAAAAACATAAAGTCAAGCAGAATCATTAGATGGATCAAAAGGTTTCGCAGTAAGGTCATCCAATATCCTGCTTTGCAATGTACATGTGTGTGGGTGATCGAGATAAGCCACTTAAAATCCCAAAAAGGAATTTCAGCGGGTTCCTTAGTGTGCGCACCACATGTATCAGGGGAGACACCATCATATTTATCAGAAAAAATATGTCTCCATTCAGATTTTCCTGGGCGATGATATTGCAAGTAAGGATCATCCTAGGGTTGGTGGAGTTCGGTATGCATGATCCACAAAGGTGTGGAAATCTGAATTGAATTTTCAGCGCAAAGAGGTATGGTTTCCACATCCTTCTCTCGGCTAACGTCATATGCCGATACCGACTCAAAAAGTGTGACCATATCCCGTATCATATCATCGTTCTCATCAAGGGAGTGAGTCACTTCTTCGTCTAAGGGACCGGAGTAAAAAGGTGAGAGGGACTCATCTTCCACGATAGAATTGATCATGTTTATGTCGTGGACCTCCTCATCCTCATCCTCATGTTGGTTGTCAATATTGAAAGCATTCAACTCAATCGTCATATTGCCAAAAGACATTTGTATGACCCCACTCCTACAATTTATGATAGCATTTGACGTAGCTAGGAATGGATGGCCAAGTATGACAGGAATTTGAGGACCAATATTAACCGTGGTTCGCGTGTCCAAGACAATAAAGTCGACCGGGTAGTAAACTTTGTCAACTTGGACAAGTACGTCCTCAATTACCCCTCTTGGAATACGAATTGATCGGTCAGCAAGTTGTAATGTGGTTTTGGTGGGTTTTAACTCACCTAAACCTAATTGTTCATAGACCGAAAAGGGAATTAAGTTTACACTTGCCCCTAGATCAAGTAAAGCATGTTTCACCCGGTAGTCTCCAATTACACATGATATTGTCGGACAACCGGGATCTTTGTACTTTTTGGGCATCCCGTGGTTGATAATGGCACTCACATTCTCTGTCAAAAATGCTTTCTTTTGCACATGTATTTTCCTTTTAACCGTGCAGAGGTCTTTTAAAAATTTTGCATATGATGGTATTTGTTTAATGGCATCCAACAATGGGATGTTGATTTTGACTTGCTTGAAAACCTCCAAAAATTCCTGATATTTATCTTGAGGTTTGGCTGGAATCAAGCGTTGGGGGAATGGAGCAACGGGCCTATATTCTTTTAATGGCTCTTTTTCATTCATGGTGGTGCTAGGTCCATCATCCTCTTTGGAAGATACCGGATCATTAGGCTGTGAAACCTTCACCGGATCAGATTTTTCAATGATTTTACCACTTCTAAGAGTGGTGATGGCCTTAGCATATTCCATATGTTGGTTAGAAGAATTAGGCACGCTTATTTCGCATTGTGTTTTTGGATTTGTTACGGGTTGGGCTGGAAGCATCCCTTCCCTTGCATTTAAGCGAGCCTTGATTTCCTCTACCGAAGTTTTAAGCTCAAGCATTATCGTATGGTTGGATTGATTTATTTGAGCTTGTCCTTCCATGAATGCTTTCAAAGTATCCTCTATAGGCATTTGAGGTGGGGCCATTTGCATTGGGGGCCCCCTTTGAGGATTACTTTGATTAGCCGTGTTTCCATTTGCCCAATTGAAGTTTGGGTTGTTCCTCCAACTAGAATTATTCGTGTTTGAATTTGGAGTACTAAAAGGTCATTGATAACTATTCAAGGCATTCGATTGTTCAAATAAAAGTTCTCGAAACGCATAGATTGTTGGACAATCCGGCGTTTGATGCACATTGGAAGCACAAATACCACAAATAGTTTCAACAGCCCCCTTTTGTTGGGTTGTATCTACTTTCTTGAGTTCCATCTCCTCGACCTTTCGTGTGAGTTTAGCCACTCTAGAACCTAGATCATCTTGGCCATCTAAAACATAAATTTCTCCCTTTTCCTTGGTTTGGGGTTGTTTTGAACTTGTTGGCTTAGATGTACCCATGATTGTGTATTTTCAGCCAACATGTCAAAATAATCCCAAGCTTCTTCCGTTTCCTTGTTCATAAACTCACCATTGCACATCATCTCCACAAATTGGCGCATGGTTGAGTTTAATCCATCATAGAAGAAACTAATCAACCTCCACCGTTCGTAGCCATGATGTGGGCATGCGTTTAAAAGCTCATTATACCTTTCCCAACATTGGAAAAAGGCTTCTTCTTCTTTTTGGGCGAAGTTCATTATGGCCCTTCTTAATGCATTGGTTCGATGAGTAGGGAAAAATTTCTTTAGAAACTCCCTAGTCATCTCGGCCCATGTCCCAATAGACCTCGGCCTTAAGGAATGTAGCCAGGATTTGGCCTTCTCTTTCAAGGAAAAAGGGAACAATTTAAGTTTTATAGTATCTTTGGTCACATTATCATAGTTTATTGTGGCTATAACTTCTTCAAACTCCTTAATATGTAGATATGCGCTCTCAGAGTCGAGTCCATGGAATCTAGGAAGAAGTTGGATCAACCCCGGTTTAAAATCAATATTCCCCACATTGTGAGGGAAAATTATGCAAGAGGGAGTACTCGTCCTAGCTGGTTGTAAATAGTCACGTAGAGTTCTAGGTTGAGGTACATTCCCCACTTCATTCTCATCCAATTCAGTAAGGTTTGGGGCTGGATTTTGATTAACCCCTTGATTTGGTTGATTTTCAGCCATCTCTCTAGTGATTTCAGGAAAATTTTGATGTTTCCTAGCACGAGGCTCTCTATCAATCCATTCAACAACTCCTCCGTCCCTTACAAGTCGGTTATTATAAGTCCTAGCCCAATGTGGCATGCAAAACCAAAAAGAATGAGTGAAAAGGAAAAAGAATTCTTCCTTCTTTCCTTTACTCCTCTCTAAAACTTAAGTACAGGGTGTCTTGCAATGGCTGAGCCAGAAGCAAGGATAGAGACTGATTTCTCCTGGTCAATAGGGGTTCAAAGAACTCCCCACCCACTCTTTGAGTCTTTTGAGAAAAAGTACAGAAAAGAAGAAAGAGGAATAGGTTGAGAAGAGAAATCTCTGAGCACAAGGTGATCCAAGGCGGCAGAGCCGACCAATAGGAATCCAGGTGGCACAAGGCCTACCTTTTAGAGATCCAAAAGGAGTCTCCACCCACTCTACAAGAGATGAATATGATAGGAATGAGTAGGAGAAGAAGAAGAGTAAGGTTAGAACGATAAAACCTGATTTGTGACTTAAGATGCCTTCTTCTTCTTCAACTTCCTAAAAATCCCTGGATTAGGCCTATGTTAGAATTCTGCAAAAACCAAAACAAACTACGTTAGTATTTAGAAGAAAGCCTACTCTAGAAAGCAAAACAAATCCTAAACCTATCTTAACACAATCTCAACTAGAAGTTAATTCTAGAAAATTCTAAAAATACCGCATAGAAATCCCCGGCAACAGCGCCAAAAACTTGTTCACTCCCCAAGTGTAGGGTTACGAAGTAGTAATAATTCGGAAAGACCGAGTATCGTTCCCATAGAGATTTATGTATGGGTATCTTCAGAATTTAACTAAAACAACTAGTAATTAAGACTATATTAAAAACTAAAACTAAACAAACAGTGATTTGAGTTTAAACAGTGAATGGTTAAGGTAAATTCAATCTAAAAAATCACTAGAGCGCCAAGGATCCACTCTTGATACGTTTCAATGCATTAACACAACCAGGTCTCATATAATTCAATCAGAATCAGATTTCCATCTCTATCCGATCGGAATATAGAGCAGTTAATCACAATTATCTGAAATAGGTGCTTATTAACTGATTTGATTCCCACAACCATGCTCAGGCCTTGGGCACACTCAATTGTATAGGCCAAGCCTCTTTCCAATCTAGTTGAGATTCATAATCATAGCCTTCACCAAGTCCTGTCACTAGACTTGATTACAACTCATGATTTGAACTCTAATTAAATCAAAATCAATCTCTAAACAAATATTCTAGATCATACACAAAAGATAAGAATTTCAGTTACATGAGTTCCCACATGAAAATCAGGCCATTGCATACAAGGCAATCAAAGCGTCTACCATGCCCGGAGTCAATGGTAGATTAATGCATTACACAAGCATAAACAATGCTCAATAGCTAAGATACTAAGTTAGGATCACTAAGAATCACATGAGCCCGGAGTCATCAAGAGATCAAAGTAGAAACCAACATAGTACTTGAATCAAACTCAATTTGAACTAAAATTCATTCATTAAAGCATAAAAGGAAACCTAGGTTGCATCAATCCATCAAAAATGAATCAAAAGCTTCCCCTCTTAGCTCTAGCTAAGAGGGTTTAGTTCATCTCTAACATCCTTGAACTAAAAGCCTCTAAAAACATGAAAAACTACTAAAACAGGAAGAAAACTAAAGATCTGAAGTCGAATCCGTCTCCTGAGCAATCCCCACGTCCTCGCCTCCTCTGGTATGAAGAGAAGACACCCTTTTATAGCTTGGAGGAGTCCAATACGCAAGAACATTCCAGAAATTGCGTAAGCTTACGCAATTACGCAGTAAAATCCGGAGATCCTAATTTAGAAGGTGCTTGTTATGCATGGTCGACCGGTCTGGACCGGTCGGCCTCAATAAACAGCTCTTCCAGCAACGTTGTCCGACCAGTCATGACCGGTCGGAGGTCTTCACAAGGTCTCAGCAACCATGGCCGACCGGTCATGACCGGTCAGCCTTATTCAATCTTTCTCCAGCAGCTATGCCCGACCGGTCATGACCGGTCGGGCTGGGTAGTCCTTCTTCTTTGGTCTTCTCTTGAGTGGTCGACCGGTCATGACCGGTCGGCTGGCTTTTTCTTCTTTATTTCTTTCTTTCTTTCTTCTTTTCTCTTCTCTCCTTGCTTGTCTTTCTTTGGTCTTCAATCATGCTTGATCCAATGGTCCTCAATGCTCATAAAGAGCTCCACTTAGCCCTCAATATGTGAAATCTCCATCTTCTTCCTATAATCACAAATCATGTACTAAGTTGGTCCTTTGAACATGTATATTATGCATAATGAGTGATGAATTGGGGTTAGAATATGGACAATTATGAGCTTAACAGTCATGACGCGTCTCTGTGGACGATATGACTTTCAGAAATACACTCCACGGCGTCCAATCACTGCAACCAGGGCCAGTGACTGTCTCTGCTAGGACGGGTGACTTGCTGGAAGGCACTCCATGGGGTCTTTGTGCAAACAGGGTTTCGACCGAGTTGTATATCTCAGTGTCATGATGCGTCTCTATGGACGATATGACTTTCAGAAATACACTCCACAGCGTCCACTTACTGCAACCAGGGCCAGTGACTGTCTCTGCTAGGACGGGTGACTTCCTAGAGAGCACTCCATGGGGTCTTTGTGCAAACAGGGTTTCAACCGACTCGTATATCTCAGTGTCATGACGCGTCTCTATGGACGATATGACTTTCAGAAATACACTCCACAGCGTCCACTTACTGCAACCAGGGCCAGTGACCGTCTCTATTAGGACGGGTGACTTGCTGGAAGGCACTCCATGGGGTCTTTGTGCAAACAGGGTTTCGACCGAGTCGTATATCTCAGTTTCATGACGCGTCTCTATGGACGATATTACTTTCAGAAATACACTCCACGGCGTCCACTTACTGCAACCAGGGCCAGTGACCGTCTCTACTAGGACGGGTGACTTGCTGGAAGGCACTCCATGGGGTCTTTGTGCAAACAGGGTTTCGACCGAGTCGTATATCTCAGTGTCATGACGCGTCTCTGTGGACGATATGACTTTCAGAAATACACTTCACGGCGTCCACTTACTGCAACCAGGGCCAGTGACCGTCTCTGCTAGGACGGGTGACTTGCTGGAGGGCGCTCATTCCCTTAGCCACTCAACTGACGAATCCTGCCTTGGACAGGACGCACATCAACTGGTCTTAACGATGAAGTATTTCAGACGTTTACAACTCTTTCATTATGGTTTTCGATGATAACCATAGTCCCCTTCGATTTAGTTTCGTAACTCGATCCGAGATGAAATAAATTCATGCAATGGATGCAAATGAGTACAGTACAAAGTAACTATGCTTTATGTATGCTCAAGAGAAGATCGCATTCATGCTAGATGTTCTGTGTATCGGAAAAATTATGCATTTGATTCGATCAATCGGCTTCGTATATATCTTTGTGTCATCGATATGTTGCCCTTGCGTCTTTGAGATCGCGATTGATTTCATTTGGCATTAGTAGATTTTCGGGCCATCAGGGCACTTCCCAGGGCCTGTTTACGATCTGATCGGAGGATTTGGCGAATACCTGTCACGATCATCTTTGGATAGAGGTGGATTATGTCCACAAGGGTCACAGTGCGATCTCATTTTGATTTGTTTAGTGTAAGTCAATTTCTGAGCCAACAAGGCACTTCCCAGGGCTAAAAATGACTAAGTAGTGGACCTGTTTATGGTCTGATCAAGGTTTCTCAGAGATCTTGAGATCAGGTAATCTCGTTGTAATGCATGATTATAGTGTATCATTTATGGCGGAGAGAAGTCTCCCTCTCGGGTTCGGTCAAATTCTGCTCGATTCCTCTCGATTTCGATCATTTTCGGCTCTTTTGGAACGGTTTCCAAAGTTTGCAATATTGGCTAAGTGTTGGTCTTTTCGATCAAATTGCTGATTTGGCCCACTTCACATCGACCATTGGCGAATCCAGTCCGGGGGATGGATAGGGGGCATTGATGTGTGTCTAGGAGTGCTGACACGATCGGAAGGCGGGCCACATCGAAGGCGGGCCACATCACAGAAGACCCCACCTCCCCATCAGCGTCCAGGCGCATGGGAGGTTGGGTTGGGTGCATGTTGCATTAGACATGGGCGCATGTCCTAGGTGGATGCACGTTATTCGCCCTAGGCGCATGTCCTGCTGCAAATGCATGGTTATCAAGCGCATGTGACATGCACATGCACCCAACATCCCAGCCATGGGCGCATGTCCTCATGGGACTTAGGGATTTTTGCACATTTCCCCTCCCAAGAATGGGTGAGCGCATGTTACTATGTGACTTGGAGGATTTTGCTCCGGTGGGAGAAATCCCTTTCCGGCGAGGGCATCCGGCGAAGGGATGGGCGCATGTCCCTTTCCCGGTGAGGATTCTGGTGAGGAATTTTTACCTCTGCAAGAAGAGTGCTCTAGGAGTGATGATCTTGTCCCTGTCTTATCGACTGGAGGGGTATTTATAGCGTGTTAATCGGGTATCGGGTACCGGGCGCATGTTGTTTGTAAAAGGGAGGGCATGCGCATGGAAATTTAGAAACGTTTGGAGAGAGGAGTCATGCGCATGTGATGGGATCATGCGCATGTCCCCATGCACCAGGCGCATATGGCATAGCATGGGCGCATGTGCCACTGGTATGGGCGCATGTGGCCTCTGTGTTGGCCACATGTGGCCCCACTTAGCATATTTTCATGATTTTTGTAATTTTTATTTTATTTAGAATATTGGAAAGGGAGAGAGAGAGCTCTCATGCGCATGTGGTGAGAGAGTCAATGCATGTCTCCTTATGACATCCGTATGTGGAGAGAGAGTGAACGAATGCATGTGGAGAGAGAGTTAACGAATGCATGTGGAGAGAGAGTGAACAAATGCATGTGGAGATATGCACCGCAACGACTTCAAACTTGCTACTTAAGGTTTTTTGGGCATTCCAGATCATTTGGCGGTAATCCGCATGTCTGATTCCAGCCCGAAATGGTACCTGTAGACTTTTGGGCCCTTATAGTTGAAATTGCGTCGGGTAGTCTAACATGACACCCTATGCATACACGTGCGGAAGCTTAAAGAGCAACTAGAATTATGGTTAAACCTATAGGAGGGGGTGATTAGGACCTTTTCAAAAATCTTTTCGCCTACTTAACAAATTTAACAAATTTAACTATGTAAGCGATTAACACTTCGGCATCCAAGCCTAAGTGGGTCCAATCAAAAGACCAGCATATGATAAAAGCTATAAACAACCTAGTCTAAACAAGCATAGATTAATAAATGATTAAGTTAATGAAGAACCTAATCTATGCTACTCAAATAGACTTGAATGAGGATGGATCAATAAGTTCAAGTCTACTTGAGGTAGTGAAAGTACATCTTATGAGTGTGGGTGTGCCTATAGTGTGCTAAGCATACATTCCTAACTAAGCATACATAATTAACAATTAAACACAATACATAAACAGAAATGTGCTCAAGATCAATCACAAACACAAGGATGTATAGTGGTTCGACTACTTGTCTACTCCACTCTCGGTTCAAGTACTCAACCCCTTTGAGCACACCGGCATTCACTGGGGAGTTTAAATCTGGTTCCTCCCAACCAAGGTGTTTTAACTCGGATCCACCCAACCGAGGAGTTTACAGGTTCCTCCCAACCTACACGTTTGCACCCGTGTTGGTGGTTCCCCCTTGGAGACTTTGTTTTAGGCCCGACTAACGTGCCAAGGAACGGCTGACGTCCCTAGATTTTAGGCCCAACTAATAGGCCAAGGATCGGCTAACGACCCCGGGGTGAGTTTGTCAAACAAACTCTACACTCAACTCCCACAGGGAATTGAGTGGATGGACTCTTAACAAGACAACCTTACTTGTCGGATTGAGCCCCTTATTGCAAAGTCTTGGGTTGCTTCTTCTCGCTCTCCCGTGCTTGAATCAGCTCCCCTTGTGCTCCCCCGATCGTTGACGCCGTTGCTTTGCCAAGGCTTCAGCTCCAAGATCAGCTACCTTGCATATGATGCTCTATTGGAGATGCCCAAGGTGCTAGGGAATGGTGAAACCTCTACAAATGATAGGAAATGGGTTTCCTAGAGGAATGCACCTAAATGGACTCCTAGGTAGTGTTTAGACAAAGGATTTAACTATCATCAAGGTGTCTAAACCCTAGGAATCAAGAGGGAACAAGTCCATTCTCAAGATGCCATTGAATGGCCTAAGCTTGTGATGAAAACACAAAGAGAATGACTTGCTTTAGGTTTGGGATAGAGCCTCTAATGATCTTTAGCAATGGTGGCTTCTATCTCCTCAAAATTCCCTCTCTTAGCTCAAAAAACGAATCCCCCTTTTAAATAGATTTTCTTCCAACGGTCAAAAAATGGGCAGATTCTCGCATCTCCAATTGATCGGAAATATGGTCCGATTGATCGGAGACCAGTCCGATTGATCGGAGACATGTCCGATTGATCGAAATTTAGTCCAGAGAACTCTCTGGAGGATTTTTCGATTGTTCGGAACATGGTCCGATTGATCGGACGGACCCCTTCCGATGGATCGGAAGGCTGTCCGATTAATCGAAAATATGTCCAGTGGATTTTCAATGTTTGCTGGAACAATTTTCGATTGATCGGAGCATCTGTCCGATTGATCGGAGTCCTATCGGAGCCAACGTCCGATTGATCGGAGATCAATCGGAAACTGCTGTTTGAGCTGTTTTGTTTACAACAGCTTCCACCTCTTTAATTAGTCTAATTTATCATGTTTTTCATGGAGTTCTAAGACTAATGATGATGACTAAGGGTATACCTAGTTGGTCCAAGTCATCTAAGAGGTTATGGGTTAGGTTATGGTCAAGGCAAGGCACACCAAGGCATCACATTTACCTGTTTCTCCTTTCTTGATGCAGCTGGTCCATCTTGAGTCTTTGGTCTTCGTCTTCATTAAGGTCAACCGACACTAGACTCACTGACCTAAGTAATTGACAAACAAGGTGCACTAGTATGCCATAGAAAAGTGCACTAACAATCTCCCCCTTTGTTAATTACTTACAAAAACCTAACCTACCAAAACAAATACATGTACAAGAGATTACATTGATATGAAATAAAATACAAGACTCTTGACATGCCTAAACTAAGCAGCTCCTCTTCAGTTTGCTCCCCCATAACCTGTCAATCCCTGCATCACAAAACATAGCAAATTAGTTTTGGTGGGACTTGATCTTTCTCCCCCTTTTTGTCAGCAATTGACAAACTATTCTCTCCCCCTTAATGATGCAACAAGTAAGGTTAAGGTAAGAGAAGATAGTATGTCACAGTTATAACTATAAGCACATGCTAACAAGGAGAGTATAGGGTGCATGATCATATAAAACATGGAGCATGCTAAAGAACATGATTAACAAGAAAATGAGACTATTTAAGCATAGTTAATCATGCATAATTGGTCATCTATGATATACACTAGGCATTAAAGCTCAAGGGCTTATAGCCCAATCAACCAACCTCCCCTATTGGTATATCAAGACCAATACTAAGCAAAGATTAGCATACAATGAAGCATAAAACTCAAGATGATTAGCTAATCTAAGCATGGTGATAATCTAGCAAGCAAATATATTAATTAAAAGCAAGGCTAAATTATAAAAAATTGGGCTAATGAGGCTTGAATCCTCTGATTTGCCCATACACACAGAAATGAGGCTGAAATCCTCATATTTTCCTATATAAGCATTTCTAGCTACCCTCACTAACTATGTTCAGTTTGATAAGCCTAAGGGTAACTAATTTCCTCAACACCCTCATAAAATGTAGCATGAGGTAAGGGGTTGGGAACTCCTACTCCTAGAAGGGATAGCGGTTGGGATCCCCTCTTAGATAAGCGGGAAGAGGGGTAGTGGTGGAAGCCGAGAGAGCTAGATCATTATGTTGGCTCCCATCACTAGCGGAGTCATCGGATTTGGAGTTCGACTCCTCCGTATTATCCCACGTGGCAGCCATTGACTTTTTACCTTTCAGTTTAGGCGTTTCCGGACAGTCCGGGGCAATATGGCCACGTTGACCGCAGCTGTAACATCGGACGGATGAAGGTTTGGATGATTTTCCTTTATGTTTATCACCCTTCTTGTCCTTCTTGTCACGGCTATTCCCTCTATCAAATTTGAGGAATCTCTTGAATTTTTTGTTTAATTTTTCTTCCTCATCATCCTCATCATCGCTATCTTCTTCCGACTCACTCTTAATTTTCTTATGTTTGTGAGAGGATTTTAGGGTGATGTTTTTCTTCCTAGAGGGGGCCTTAAAGTGTAGTTCATGAGTTTGTAGGGAACCTATGAGTTCTTCTACTTTCATGTTATTTATGTCTCTACACTCCTCTAAGGCAACTATCTTGGAGTCAAATCTTTCCGGGAGGGACCTAAGTATTTTTCTACAAATCCTTCCTTCCGGAACCCGATCCCCCAAGACAAACATGGAGTTGCAAATATCTGACAATTTAGTATAAAAGTCCATGAAAGTTTCAGTCTCTTCCATCCTAATGTTTTCAAATTTGGTGGTTAAGAGCTGAAGCTTCGAGCGTCTTACTGTGCTAGTTCCCTCGTGGGTAACCTCAAGTATATCCCACGCTTCTTTTGCAGTTGCGCATGTGAGAATGCGCTGAAATTCTTTCGGGGAAACCGCACAGCAAATCGCATTGAGAGCTTTGGCATTTGCCATGTATTGAGCTCTCTCTATGTCATCCCAGTTGCAATCATCTTTGGGAATGACAATATTTTTCCCATCAACCTCCACTTGCTCGGTGGGCAAGGTATATCCAGTTTGTGTGCTAAGCCACACCGGACGGTCCATGGATTGGAGAAAAATTCTCATTCTCGCCTTCCAATAAGCATAGTTGGACCCGTCAAAGAAAGGTGGACGGTTGGTGGTACTCCCATCTCGGTTAGACATTATGCTAGTGCTCCGGTATCGGATCTTACTCTAGACGATTACGTCCTTGAAGAGCAACCCGCTTTGATACCAATTGAAATTGCGTCGGGTAGTCTAACACGACACCCTATGCATACATGTGCGGAAGCTTAAAGAGCAACTAGAATTACGGCTAAACCTATAGGAGGGGGTGATTAGGACCTTTTCAAAAATCTTTTCGCCTACTTAACAAATTTAACAAATTTAACTATGTAAGCGATTAACACTTCGGCATCCAAGCCTAAGTGGGTCCAATCAAAAGACTAGCATATGATAAAAGCTATAAACAACCTAGTCTAAACAAGCATAGATTAATAAATGATTAAGCTAATGAAGAACCTAATCTATGCTACTCAAATAGACTTGAATGAGGATGGATCAATAAGTTCAAGTCTACTTGAGGTAGTGAAAGTACATCTTATGAGTGTGGGTGTGCCTATCAAGTGCTAAGCATACATTCTTAACTAAGCATACATAATTAACAATTAAACACAATACATAAACAGAAATGTGCTCAAGATCAATCACAAACACAAGGATGTATAGTGGTTCGACTACTTGTCTACTCCACTCTCGGTTCAAGTACTCAACCCCTTTGAGCACACCGGCATTCACTGGGGAGTTTAAATCTGGTTCCTCCCAACCAAGGTGTTTTAACTTGGATCCACCCAACCGGGGAGTTTACAGGTTCCTCCCAACCTACACGTTTGCACCCGTGTTGGTGGTTCCCCCTTGGAGACTTTGTTTTAGGCCCGACTAACGTGCCAAGGAACGGCTGACGTCCCTAGATTTTAGGCCCAACTAATAGGCCAAGGATCGGCTAACGACCCCGGGGCGAGTTTGTCAAACAAACTCTACACTCAACTCCCACAGGGAATTGAGTGGATGGACTCTTAACAAGACAACCTTACTTGTCGGATTGAGCCCCTTATTGCAAAGTCTTGGGTTGCTTCTTCTCGCTCTCCCGTGCTTGAATCAGCTCCCCTTGTGCTCCCCCGATCGTTGACGCCGTTGCTTTGCCAAGGCTTCAGCTCCAAGATCAGCTACCTTGCATATGATGCTCTATTGGAGATGCCCAAGGTGCTAGGGAATGGTGAAACCTCTACAAATGATAGGAAATGGGTTTCCTAGAGGAATGCACTTAAATGGACTCCTAGGTAGTGTTTAGACAAAGGATTTAACTATCATCAAGGTGTCTAAACCCTAGGAATCAAGAGGGAACAAGTCCATTCTCAAGATGCCATTGAATGGCCTAAGCTTGTGATGAAAACACAAAGAGAATGACTTGCTTTAGGTTTGGGATAGAGCCTCTAATGATCTTTAGCAATGGTGGCTTCTATCTCCTCAAAATTCCCTCTCTTAGCTCAAAAAACGAATCCCCCTTTTAAATAGATTTTCTTCCAACGGTCAAAAAACGGGCAGATTCTCGCATCTCCGATTGATCGGAAATATGGTCCGATTGATCGGAGACCAGTCCGATTGATCGGAGACATGTCCGATTGATCGAAATTTAGTCCAGAGAACTCTCTGGAGGATTTTCCGATTGATCGGAACATGGTCCGATTGATCGGACGGACCCCTTCCGATGGATCGGAAGGCTGTCCGATTAATCAAAAATATGTCCAGTGGATTTTCAATGTTTGCTGGAACAATTTCCGATTGATCGGAGCTTCTGTCCGATTGATCGGAGTCCTATCGGAGCCAACGTCCGATTGATCGGAGATCAATCGGAAACTGCTGTTTGAGTTGTTTTGTTTACAGCAGCTTCCACCTCTTTAATTAGTCTAATTTATCATGTTTTTCATGGAGTTCTAAGACTAATAATGATGACTAAGGGTATACCTAGTTGGTCCAAGTCATCTAAGAGGTTATGAGTTAGGTTATGGTCAAGGCAAGGCACACCAAGGCATCACATTTACCTGTTTCTCCTTTCTTGATGCAGCCGGTCCATCTTGAGTCTTTGGTCTTCGTCTTCATTAAGCTCAACCGACACTAGACTCACTGACCTAAGTAATTGACAAACAAGGTGCACTAGTATGCCACAGAAAGGTGCACTAACCATAGTCGGATACAGTCAGGGCAAAAATGCATTTGGAACCGCGTGGGTAAAGATATGCATCGTGCGACCTCGAAACTTGCAGGTTAAGGGTTTTAGGGCGTTCCGGATCATTTGGCGGTAATCCGCATGTCCGATTCCACCCCGAAATAACATTCGTAGGTTTCAGTCATGATTGCGCATGTTAGGGTTGCATTGGCATTTTTCGAGTATTTCAGATCTCGAAATCAGTCCGAATCATCGTAGATGGACTGTTGAATACCATTTTATAATGGGTACAAATTTGAGCCCCAATAGGGAGAGAGAGGGCTCTCATGCGCATGTAGTGAGAGGGAAAATACATGTCTTCTCATGGTATCCGCATGTGGAGAGAGAGAGCAAATGCATGTTCCATCACTTAGAAGATTTCAGGTTTTAGGCTCCGACGGGCGACCTCCAGAGGGGGGCTACCTTTTCAGAGACTGAAGTCACTAACGCCAAGCCACTTTTAGGCCATGATCGACCTCCTAAATGAACGGGGTGGGGTAATGATGGTCATCTGCTATGAATTTTGGTAGTTCCTTCCCAATTCGGACCCTCCCAATCGGCTTTTTGCATAGGAATATTATTTCGGGAAGCGCGCACGTGGAAATATACACCACAAGGACTTCAAACTTGATACTTAAGGTTTTCCAGGCATTTAGAATCATTTGGCGGCCATCCGCATGTCTGATTCCACTCCAAAATGGTACCTGTAGGCTTTCGAGCCCTCTAGGTCAACTTCGGACAGGGGTAGAACGCGTTTTGGTGTGCGTAGGTAAGGATATGCGTCGTGTGACTTTGAAACTTACAGGTTAAGGGTTTTAGGGCATTTTGGATCATTTGGCGGTGATCTACATGTCCGATTCCACCCCGAAATGACATTTGTAGGTTTCAGTCACGATCGCGCATGTTAGGGTTGCACTGGCATTTTTTGAGTATTTCGGATCTCGAAATCAGTCCAAATCGTTGTAGATGGATCGCTGACTACTATTTTATAATGGGTACGAATTTGAGCCCCAACAGTGGGGGTTGATGATTTAGGCGAAGAATCACAGTCTGGCCTAATGACCATGCTTTCTCGCTGGTTGGGTTCAAGATCTAAGTCATACTCAGTCCCTCCCATATCACTTACCTCACATTGTAGTTCGTCTAGTTCCACAGAGAGACACAAGTTCAGAATCTGGACATCAGACCAATCCAGGGCGGCCATTTCCCTTTTTTGGACCAATGGATGTGCTGCTTCTACCCATGGCTGACAGTTGATGATGTTGATTCTGTAGAGACAGGTGGGTCGCACCCCTTGTTGATTGATGCTGGGATGGGCACATTGTGCCCCTGGTTGACTGGAATTGAAGTGGGTAGGTCGTGCCCCTAGTTGACTGGAATTGAAGTGGGTAGGTCGTGCCCCTAGCTGACTGGAATTGAAGTGGGCAGGTCGTGCCCCTGGTTGATTGCAGGTATCAGAGTACCTTGGTCCTAAAGCTGTTGTATTTGACTTTCTTCTTTGTCTTCATCATTTCCTTCTTCTTCCAGAGGGTTAGATGGTTCGAGGATCCAATCCCATCGAATGGGGGGCCATATGGCCCAAGCTAATCGGGAGGCCTTTCTATAGTGCAGTCGGTTGATTTCCTCTTAGATCTTTGCAAGGCTCTCCTGGCCTGATGAATTGAATGGGTGAGCACCGAAATTTCTTCTTTCTTTTGTCCATGAAGATTGTCCTATACCCGAGTCCCCATTTACGTTGATTATATACCAACGGTATCTTTGTGGACTTGAAATGATTCTTCATCCGATATTTGAGTCTCAGACATTCTGCTGGTGAAAAGACACGATCCACACTTATCGGTTCTGGATTGGCGATAGCGTTCACAGTCTCGAATTCGAAACTATGAAACGGGATGTCTTCTTCAGAGTGCTGGATGTCGATGACAGGGAAATCTAGTTTAATGGAAGCAACATTGGAAGGAATGATGAGCTCCTTCTCTGCATGGACAGAGATCACTTTATTTCCACAGATGTACTTCACCCGTTGATGCAAAGTTGATGGCACAGCTCCAACCTTGTGCAGCCAAGGCCGTCCGAGCAACATGTTGAAAGAGGCTGATATATCCAGGATTTGGAATGTGATGGTGGAGATTTTTGGACCTATCTGTACCTCTATGTCGACTTCTCCCTCCACTGATCGGCGGGTGTTGTTGAATGCTCAGACGAACATGCTGCTGGGTCGAAATGATGAGGGACTAATTCCCAAGCGTTCCTCCATCTTGAGCGAGCAGACATTTAAGCTTGAGCCGTTATCGATAAGGACTAGCAGGACACAGAGGTCTTTATATCGTAAGGCTATGTTGAGGGATTGCCCATGATCCTGCCCTTTTGGTGGCAACTCATTATCAGTGAAGGTGATGGCGCGCGGAGCCAGGAGCTGTCCAATCATCAATGCTATCATTTTTGGTGCTGTATCAGAGGTGACATGGGCATCACTTAGGGTTTGGCAAACATTTCTCGGTGTACACGCGATGTGCAGAGTAGCTCCCATACCGAGATCTGAGCAGGGATTGACTTGAGCTGATTTGCCACATCATATGCAGCTTCGTTTTTGTTGCTGAGGCCCAAGAGAGTGCCTTTGGGATCTCCTCTGTTCTGATTATCTCTTCGGATGCAACGCCCATTAGGATTCATGTTTCCTACTTCCGCACATTCTGAATAGTGCCACGGGACTTCTTTATAATTTTCCTCTCCTTTGCTTTCTATGACCACTGGTTTTATAACGATGCTGGTGTGGGTACCAGATCTTCCTCATATGGAGCTTTTACCTTAAGGACTATATTGTTGCCTATGCTGACGGGATAATGTTGAGGCTTGTCTTCATAAATCACATAAGGTCGTGGTCCTGGTTTGACTGTTCCTGGAGCAGGAGGTTCCCATGGAATGAACACTGGTCCTCTTGATATGGTGGGAGGTTTCTCTATTTGGCCCAGCTGTTGTAGTGTAATTGATACGCCTCCGGGATGTCTTTGTAGCTTGGGGACAGAACTTGCCCCATGCAGTATAACTGGCTTGACTGGAGGAGTCCCTTCCAAGACAATGGGTTCTTGCTACTGATGAGTATAATCCCTCCATTGCAGATTGGATTGTTCCTGAGCTGAAGTTGCCCCTTGCAAAATGACAGGTTCGTATGCGGTCTCGATGCACAACTGTACTCCTTCCAGGATGACCGGCTCCCAACATGAATGGCTATAAGGTGCCCCTTGCAGGGGGACGAGCCCTTGAACAACTGGTGCATCATATGGAGGTGTTCCTTCGAGTACTAACGACTCGAAGACTGAAGGAGGAAAGGGGTTTACCCCTTGCAAGATCGAAGGAGAACTTGTTGGCCCATAAGTATAAGCATGAATGGACTGGATAGGGGAGAACAAGTGATCGAAACGCTCTCCTTCTTTTATGCTGTTGATGGCAGGGCCTCAAGACGAACTGGGGTCCATCGAATGCTGAGGCAAAGGATTCTGAAGGATGTTGGTGGAAGTTGTTGGAGGAGTTTTGGGAACTGAAATGACAATCTTGTGGTCGTCAATCAGAACTTGTATGACATTCTTCAGAGTCATGCATCGATCAGTGGTGTGGCCACGCCCTTGATGGTAGGCACAATACTCATTTTCTCGGTAGTTCGAAGGCAGAAGATTTGGAGGAGGCCTGGGTGCCATTAGAGTGAGTAACTGTTTTTTTACCAGCATAGCCATGACTTGACTGAGCGGCTGAGTGAGAGGAGTGAATTTCCTGAGCTCCTTATAATTCTGCTTATTCTAATATGAGTATTATTCGTTCCCCCTGAACTGCTACTGCTGTCGAGGTGGTTGAGGATTTGGTTGTGGCTGATACCTCTGAGATTGATGCTGAGTCTTATTCTGCTGATACAGTTGATGTCCCTGTGAGGGAGCATATTGGTTGCCCTGAGCAGTGGCGATGATGTTGTTTACCTCTGTCGAGCGAGGAGGAGAACCGCTGTGGTTTCCATTCCCGTATCCGATAGGTCTTCCTTCCACTCTGTTCCGTTTGACTGGAGTGGCCGATGAGGCCATGGGGAGATTGTCCCTGCACGGATTCCTGCTTCAACTTGATCTCCAGCACGGATCAACTATGAGAAATTCGTATATGGATGCGAGATGAGGTATCCAGATATGCCAGGATATGTTGAATGAACAATCATGGAGATTTGTTTTTCGTCATCAATAGGTGTCCACATTTTGGCTCCCATCGCTCGCCAACGTCCCACATAAGCTGATAGCGTTTCATCACTCCTTTGCCTGAGAGCTGCGAGGTCGGCTCTTCTAGGTGCCATGTTGAGATTGTAGTGAATCTGTCGACGAAAGCCTGGGAAAGTTGTTCCCAAGTCCTGATGCAATGGCAGTCCAATGATGTGTACCAATCTAGGGCATCGCCCTTCAGAGATTTTTGGAACAAGCGAATGAGGGATCATTCATTTCCTGAGATTGTTGTTGAGCCTCCAATTTATACATGTCATAGCCCATTACATCACACTATATGCATGGTTTGCATGTTTAAAAGGCCCATCTAATGCATGTTTTGTGATTGTAGGAATGAGAGCAACTTCGCCCAAATAATGACCAAAAGGGGCCATTTAGAGCCATTGGATGAAGGTTGAAGGAGGACCAAAGAAAGAAGAAAGCAAGGAGAGAAAAGAGAAGAAGAAAGGAAGAAAGAAAATATGATGAGAAGAAGGCCCGACCGGTCATGACCGGTCGGCCAAAGCAGTCCGACCGATCAAGACCGGTCGGCCATCCTGCTGGAGGACACTGGACAATGGACCAGAGGGGTCCGACCGGTCAAGACCGGTCAGCCAACCCTATCCGACCGGTCAAGACCGGTCGGCCAACGGTCAGCCCCCCCATATGCACTCCCTGGACTCCCCTCAGATGGGTCCGACCGGTCAAGACCGGTCGGCCACAAGCAAACAGCGAGTTTTCAGCTTCTAATTCTGAATTTTGGGTTTCATAAGTGCGAGAGGACTCCATATTTCCGCGATTCTTCCAAGTCGGTGACGCCTCCAAGCTATAAAAAAGACACCCACAGCCTCTTCCTAATCTATCTAGCAACATGGGGAGCAAAGAGATCAAGGCCTAGGGGGCTTCCTAGCCTCCTACAACTAGTTTTCTTCTTCTTCTAGCTCTAGTTCTAGTTTTTAATGTTTTCTTTTAGCTAACCTCTTAGCTAGAGCTAAGAGGTGAAGTTTGTAGTTTGTTCAATGCTTTAATTCGTTTCTTCAAGTACCCTTTACTTCAATTTTGGATTTTCAAGTTCTAGTTTGAATAATATATGGTCTTTTAGAAGTTTTGTGAGAGTTTGTGTACTCCAGACATGAGTTCCTTGCAATTCTATGAGATTACCATGATTGGGTTGTTTGAATTCGAATTGTAGTAACCCTTGAGCATGCCATAGTCCATAGGCATGGCTGTTACTCCGAAGGCTACAAGTTCAAGTTCTATGTGCTTCATTAGAGCTAGAAATCTGATTTCTAGATCTAAGTGGGACTGTTTGTGCTTGAATGTTAAATCCTCCAATTAGATGAGAGATAGGACTTTGATACGAATTGTGTTATGCTCGGATGAATGGATTGGCATTGGACTACTACAAGCGGATCCTTGATGCTCTAGCTCTTATTTTCAGATTTGCCTGTTTTATGTGAAAAACTATCTCCTAAACTCCTTAGATTCTAGTTATTAGAGTAGTTGAAATTGTCTACCTCTTTCCCTGTGGATCGACCTCAGTCTTACCGAGTTTTATTACTACATCGCAGCCTTGCACTTGAGGTGAGCGAACAATTGCACTCAGCTCTCCATAGAAAGCCTTGAGATGTGCTGTGGGACAACCACTGCCGTCGTATCTTTCGAATTTTGGTACCTCAAAGTTTTGAGGTATTTGAGCATCTAGAAAAGGACACAAGTCTCTGAACTTGGTCGAAGGTAGATCAATTCCTTGTTGTCACTGAAGTTAATTTTGCAAGATCTGGAACTGCTCCAGCAACTCGTCCAGTCCTGCATGATCTGTTTGAGCGACTGGTGCCTCTCGACGTAAGACACGTTCTTCCTCAGCATAGTGGTTGGTGTCTTCGACCCTATGGGCTTGTTGAAAGGCAACCGTGGGTTGCTAAAATTGATTTGATGATTGAACTGGATTCTGACGAACTTGTGCTTGAAAGGACTGTAACTGAACTAGAGACTATACTGAAGGTTGAGCTGGAACTCGTTAGAAATTAACTGGAGATTGTTGAATTGAAGATTGCTAAAAATTAACTGGAGTTTGCTTAATTGAAGATTGCTGAAAATTAACAGGAATCCCCTCGGCGGGGATGTGCTGGAATTGAAAAGTACTCCTGTTTGTAGGAGGCTGAGATGCTGGGAAGTGACTCCCTTGTTGAGTATTCGCCACTGTCCGCTAATTGATGTGGGCTTGACACTGACCCCCATTGTGGGCATTCGCCAGTGCTATCCATGCTGCTGGAAATTGAACTGAAATCCTATCGGCAGGGATGTCCTGAAATTGATTAAAGGTCCCATCAGCGGGGACATGCTGAGAAAGGAAAGGGGTCCCATTGGCGGGGACGTGCTGGAATCTCCTGAGATTGTTGCTTGCAAGATTGACTGGAAGCTGACTGGAAGTCCCTGCAATGGGAATGCTCTAAGACAACCCTGTCACCGCAGGAAGGTATTAAGGAGGATGCCCCATAGCGAAGGGCAGAGATAGCTATTGTCGGTAGTCTTAGGCAGACTCCGATGGTTGTACTTGATTTGAACTAGAGGCCGGAGGGACCTGGCATGGCTGCTGAGATTGCTGAACTTGGCCAACTTGATTGTTGACTGCTGCGGTAGCTTGTGCTTGCATGAATTGCAAGAGCATTTCTTGCATTTCTCTCATTCCTTGTGCTAATTCTTGCATGATTGGCATATTCTCAATTGGTTGTTGTGCTGGAGGTTGCACTTCGGCCATCTCAAGGGTGGGGAAGAGGTGAGCTTCCTCTTCGTGGTCGAACATGGCTTGCTGAGCCCGAGTGCGGATTATGCTGTGGAAGGGAAGTTGTTTCCGAAGACATTGAGCCCGAGGAGGAGCAATGGTGAGGAATATACTTTACTCTCTTTTTTTTTCTTTTTTTTTTGGGTTTTGGGATTTCTTTTTTTTTTTTTGGATGGGATGCTATGCAAATGAGATTGTATGAGAACTAATGACTTTCAAGTATATGAGGGATTCCGCTTTTCAAGTTGGTTCACGACTAGTGGGACTAGCATATCCCCAGCGGAGTAGCCTTCTGTGCACGCTCGCTCTCTGCGCTCCCAGATTCTCCCTTCCTTTTGGAAAAAGGGAGTGCGTGCGCGCGAATCTCCGTTTGTGCCACTGGCTCACCTCGTTCTCGAGGGCTTTTTATCTGTTATTGTACTAAATCGGATATGTTTGGATGAGTTCGTATAAGACCAGAGTCGCCACTAGCCAGTTACATCGAATCTACAGTCGGTTAAACCCCGTAAAAGCGTTAGAGAAGGGGATCCGAAGATTCCTTCCTCTAAAATGACTCCTTTTGATCTGCGACCAGAGATTCGAGGTAAGGGATCACGGTTACAGGGTGGGAAGATGTTAAGCACCCCACACTGCCCGTACCGAAATACGGTCTCTACTTCACAGAATCGAACTAATACTTGAAAGTCTGATTTAGTCCTCGAATATTCTCATGAATGATATGATACATGAATGCAGGTTTGAACAGTAAGAGTTTCTGATGGGCAGGTTTCCATTAACATGCAAGTGCAGAGCATACGCTCGAACTGACAGGTGCTTTATGCAGGATGCATGGTGTGTGTTTGAATAATCAAAGTGTTGGTAGTGATATGATAAGCAGGGGGGTTGGAAGAAAAGTAAATGTTACACTTATGTTAGATGTGAATGAGATTATGCTGGTAAAAGAGTAGCTGGATGGATGGAGGTGTCGCAAGGGTTTGCTTCGAGTGGCTAGATCAGGACTTGGGTAGCTTGGGAGACTTGGACCAGGGTCAGGCTGGGCTAGACCAGGGCTAGGCTCTTCTCACTCAGGCTCTCCTTGGTGGAGGAATGGACTAAGAGGGGAAGATAGACTCGGAACTTATGAAATTTCTCTAGGAGTTGAGGGATGCTTTGAATGAGAGGGAACGAGGGTATTTATAGCAGCGGAGAGTGGCAGATCGTGTAAAGATGTTTGGGCGGCCCTTAGGGTGCAGCCCGTACGGCCGCGCTGCTCCAGCTTCAGAGCGTACGACCTCCAAACTTGAAGCAGAAAAGCCCGAGGTTGGGGTCCGGACCTGCTCTGAAGCTGTGGCTCAGAACCAGGTGAGTTGATTGGGTTTGAAAGATGGACTGACATGGTGAGTTGATTGGGTGCATGGGCTGGACTGACTCGGTGATTTGACTCAGCGGGTTGACTCACCAAGTTTAACTTTTTAAGGATTTTTTAACTGGTTTTTCTTATGAGGGGTTTTTCAGGCTGATGTTTAGGGGTGAGTTGATTGGGTTCAGGCTTGAGTTGGGCTATGGATTGGGGCTTACAAGGGTGAGTTTAGCTGGGTTTGGACATGGGATTTGGGGGTATGGTCCTCCATTCATTCAGCTATCTCTACCAACATTGTAGCCAAAGGTGGGGTGTCTATAATGTTAGACTGATTTATCTGAGTTTTTTCAATCATAAATGCGTTCAATGTATCCCCAAGAGTGCCCTTTTAAGGAGACCCTTGGGAAGCATTGTTTGTATTAAACTATCGGTCAATTTCTCCCATTAAGATTCAGTTGACACTACCAATCAGGATTTTGTAAATTAGAATTTGGTGCACTAAATAGGCGTTAGTAAGCGTTTGAGGCATTCGATTGAGTTTGCAAGATATCTTGAAACGCAGGGATTGTTAGACAATCCTTAATTAAGTGAACATCACTCTCACAAATACCACATACACTCTCAATGACCTCACCGATAGTTATCATGTCAACACTCCTCAATTTTATGGCCTCAACCTTCTTTGTGAGACTCACTACCTATGTATTTAAATCATCCTCCTCATTTAATGCATGTACACCTTTCTCTCTTGGGGCTGACTTGGGATTACTAATCGGAATGGAGATGTCCCAAGATTAGGCATTCTCGGCTAACATATCATAGTAATCCCAAGTATCATCAGACGCTTTGTTCAAAAATTCACCATTACATATCATTTGGACAAATTGGCGGATGTTTGAACTTAATTCATCATGGAAGAAATTAATCAAGCGCCGCTTTTCATAACCATGATGTGGGCACTCTAACAGAAGATTTTGAACCTCTCCCAACATTGAAAAAATGTCTCATTTCTTTTTTGGAAGAAGTTCATGATGGTCTGTCTTAGTGCATTGGTTTTATGAATCGGGAAGTACTTTTTAAGGAACTCCCAAGTCAACTCAGCCCATGTCCCGATGCTTCTAGGTTTATGTGATTAAAGTCATGATTTGGCTTTGTCCTTAAGAGAGAAAGGGAACAATTTTAGTTTTATTATATCTTGGGAGACGTCATTAAATTAAAATGTGTTGGTAATCTCCTCGAATTCACTAAAGTGAGCATATGGACTTTCAGAATTAAGTCCGTGAAATTTTGGAAGTAACTTGATAATTCATAGTTTAAGATCTTTGTTTCCCGCATTAAGTGGAAAGACAATGCAGGAAGACTTGGTTGTCCTTTCCAGTTATAAATAATCTCGCAATGTTTTAACCGGAGGAACATAACGTAACTCATTCTCATTACGTACCATCCTAGTTACTGGTGCATCATGCTCAACACTTTCAACATTGTGTAGTTCATTTTCAGCCATGATTTCAGATGATTCAGGATTTCCTAGATGTTTTCTAACTCGTCTGTAATTAACTAGACCTCCAACTAAACCTCCATCACTTAGAAGTCGCAATGTATGATCACGCTCCCAATGAAGCATAAACTACAAAAGCTAAAACTAAATCTAAAATCTAAATATCTGAAAATAAAATTAAAAATTAAAAAAATAAAGGATTTTAAGTTAGAACGGTGTTACCGGATTTGAAGAACTAGGTTAGTGAAGAAAATCATATAAAATAGACAAAAAACTATTAGTAATAGAAAAATTTTAAGAAAAACCTACTAAAATAATAAGTTTTAACCTAATCTATCTAACCTAACTATACCCT
The DNA here is from genome assembly GCA_003013855.2 of Liriodendron chinense. Lineage (NCBI taxonomy): Eukaryota > Viridiplantae > Streptophyta > Magnoliopsida > Magnoliales > Magnoliaceae > Liriodendron > Liriodendron chinense. Next base: position 1,323,406 of record ML058434.1, on the reverse strand, counting down.
AATTATAAAATTCAAAATCGTTAACCTAATCCCCGAAAACGGCGCTAAAAACTTGGTCGCTCGCCTCAAGTACAAGGCTGCAATGTAGTAACAATTCTTGGTAAGACCGAGGTCGATCCTCAAAGATTGTCGTAACAATTCTAAATTACATAACTAGGATGGACTAAATTCGAAATTATATTAATGGATGGATTTTAAGAACATAAAAATATCTACTTTAAAACTAAATCAGGAAAATAAAATACTAGAGCATTAAAGATCCACTTATAATAACTCACAATACCAATGCAAACCATTCAAGCCAATAACTAAATCAGAATTAGAGTTCTATCTCTATCCAATCGGAATATAGAGCAATTAAATCATCATAATATATCTAATATGGATAAATCATCTACTGATATGGTTCTCTCATACCAACTAAGGCATTGGGCGTATCCAATCACACAGCTCAATCCTTCACAAAACAAGAGAGATTACATTCATGATTCTTCCTCAAGTCTTGTTATTAGATTTGATTTAGAAGCATAAATTGAACTGCAATTAAACCAAAATCAATACATAAACATCTATCTCAGATCAAATCAAAAGATAAGAACCCATTCTAATTTAGTTCTAGATAAGCACTTAGGAAACTTGGGTTATAAGATCTCCTAGCATCCAATATATCATGATGGATCTAAGATTTCTACAATCCAAAATTCTATCAACAACACCCTATTAAGCAATCTCAGTAAATCAAAACATCACATGTAAGCAAAATCACAAGAGATAAAAGATTAAACTAAAAATAGCAACTTTATTTCAAACTAGAACCAGAAATGTTCTTCATTAAATCCAAAAGTACTTGAATTTATTCAAACTAAACATTGTAAAAGAATATAAGCTTCACCTCTTAGCCCTATCTAAGAGGTTTAGCCAACCATTATGAAGTTGAACTAAAACTCAAAGGAAAAACTATTAAAAACTAAAAAAATTGCATTCGGAGGAGTTGTAGACGCTCTACGACCATCCTCTCCACCTCCCACGAACTTAGATCTCTTTTAGGATGAGTTTAGACAAGCCCCTAGGTGTCCTTTTATAGATTGGAAGCTTCACCGCCTCAGAAAGTTTCAGAATCATGCAAAAGGTTACGCAGTTGCATAGGAAAAATCGGAGCAAATTAGAAATTTCTATTTCCTATACATGGTCGACCGATCTGACGAACAGTCGTCGACCTGCTTTTTCAGTCCAGTGAGTTTTTACCAAAAGGGTGGAAATTCAACTTGTCCCGACCCTAAGGCCGACCGATCGAATCTTGCCACCGACCGGTCGGACGTGTAACAGTAGGGTTGTTTTCTGCATTTTCTGTACTTTGCTTTTCTGGCCCTACAACTTTACACTTTGGTTTTTCTGGCATTTTCAGGTCTTTTAACATGATTTCTTTAAGGTTTTTCTTTATTTTTCAATTCCATCTCCCATGACTTATTTCTTCTATTCTTAGCCTTTCTTCCTTTGATCCTCAAGGTTTCCTAGAGCATTCTTTTGACATTGAATTCACAAAGTCTCTCTCTCATTCCTACAAACACAAAAGCATGCATAAGATGGGTCTTTAACACTATAAATCATGCATAAAGAGTAATGAATTGGGGTTAGAATATGTATAATTTATGGCTCAACAAAACCCCCAACCAACATTTTGCTAGTCCCAAGCAAAACATGCGTGAAACAAATTAAAATTTTCAAAACCCAACTCTCTCTTGAAAACTATGCTTCTATAAATTTCAAAACATATAAGTGCAAAATTCAGAGAAAATTAGTGATAGAAATTGAAATCTTAAATTCCTTAAAAATAATAAGTGTTTCACATAGAATCCCCACCGATTGATTGATAAATAGAAGAATCCGAACACATGCGGTCTAGAATGCATAGTGAATGTTCATCTCATGAATTTTCAGGATTACCTTCTTCATAAATGAGTGAAACTGATGATCTAAAAGTGTACAGATCAATCACATTCCTATGACAATAATTTTTCTTATCGTTCCTTCGACGCCTTTCACACTACTTTCCATTTTCATCTTAGGTTACGGGTAGACCTTCCCCTGGTTGGTAATAGGTAATCATTTTCGAAATTTTTCAACATATTTCCAACAATAATCACTTTTTCTTTTCTTTCTTTTCATTATAAATATGAGATAGGATTTTTAGAAATCCATATCTTCTATTCTTTTCTTTTCATTCTCATGAACAATGATGGACAAAGTTCTCCGTCTTGGTTCCTCAACACTTTAAATCTCGGTCTAACCGATCTACAAATCTACATAATTTCTTTAATCATGAGAATTGCGTGATGTGAACTAGACTCAAAAGCGTTCAAATTTTCTATCGATCATATAAATAGGGGAATTCATATAGAAAACTATTATATTATGGTAATTCAAGGCTTTCAAAATCAATCGCTTCATCTCTATTTCTCTCATACTTGTAACATCTCAAATATATAAAAACAAAGTTTTCCAAAAGAGTTTTGAATTTTCATGAAAAATCAAAAAATTACTTGAAGTGTAACAAAATACTAGATTGAACACCTAATTCCATTAAAAATCTCCTAAGGTCATCCAACCTGTTGGTTAGGTGATAGAGGCCTGGGCGAAGGGAAAACACAAATATCGTCTTGATCTAAAACTTTCCATGGCTCTTAGAAAGTTTTTAACGGTGGGTTCAATCACCATTGTTTCCTGTGGTGCGGTCCACTTTGAGATTTGTATCTGCTCATTTTGGGGCTCATTTGGAAAAAGGGATGGACCGCCTGGGTAAAACACGTACATCATCGTTGGGGCACACAGAGCACCTTCAAGTCGCGAGTTTCTGCGGACAGCGTCAGTATGCAATACACGTCCCCTTCCGTATTAGAGCCGTTGCAAAGAATCTCAGTTACTGCCAAAATTTTACTTCCTAAACTCTCTCACTCTCTCCTCCGATGCTTCAACCTCTTAACCATCCATTCTCCTTCTCTCTTCTCCTTTCACTCCCCAACGCTCTCTCTCCGAAAACACAATTCCATATCCATTCCCTTCTCCCAATCTCTTCCTCCCCTGCACCAAAACCCTCGTGGAATTCGAACACCAATCTAATCATCACAAACCCAATCCTCTCTATCATGGAATATTGCAATTCCATGTCCCAATTGAAGCAAATACAAGCCCACATGATCCGCACCGGCCTCATGGCCCACCACTTCCCAGCAAGCCGTGTCCTCGCCTTCTGCGCTTTATCTGAGTTTGGCGATCTAAACCATGCCCACCTAGTCTTTGCTCAGATCCATGAGCCCAATATCTATATGTGGAATACCTTGATTCGGGGTTACGCAAAATTAAAGCATCCCAAAATGGGGTTTTCTCTGTTCCGCCGGATGCTCCAAGAGCAAATTGAAATGGACAAGCGTACCTTTGTCTTTGCTCTCAAGGCCTGTGAGCAGTTTCCGGAAATCATTGAGGGAGAAAGCCTTCATTGCTTGAGTTTTAAAGTGGGTTTTTATTCGGATTTGTTGGTGAGAAATGGGTTGATGCATTTCTATGTGAAACATGGGTTATTGGTTTCAGCACGCCATCTGTTCGATGGAAGTTCTGAAAGAGATGCTGTTTCTTGGACTACTATGATTGATGGGTATGCTCAAAATAATCTTCCAGATCAGGCTTTGAAGTTCTTTTACTTGATGGTTTCAGGAAATGTCAAACCGAATGAGGTTACTATGATTACTGTTCTTTCTGCTTGCTCTCAACTGGGAATTCTGAGTTTGGGGAGATCGATTCATGAATACATAAACACAAATGGTGTAAATCAGAGTGTAAATTTGCTAAACTCATTGGTGGATATGTATATGAAGTGTGGGTGTTTAGATATTGCTAGAGAGGTGTTTGGCATGATGGAAGTGAAGGATGTCTTTTCATGGACTAGTATGATTAATGGGTGTGCAAAATGTGGAGATCTAGGCCTTGCAAGAAGGTATTTTGATGAGATGCCTGAAAGGAATGTGGTGTCTTGGAATGCTATGATTGCCGGTTATTCACAGACGAATCAACCTAAGGAAGCGATTGATCTGTTTCATCAGATGAAGGCATCAGGTTTACAGCCAACAGAGGGTACTTTGGTTAGTGTGCTCTCAGCGTGTGCTCAGATGGGCTGCTTGGATCTTGGTATGTGGATCAATCACTATTACATTGATCAGAAAAGAGTTAAGTGTAGTGTAATTTTGATGAACGCACTTGTGGACATGTATGCTAAATGCGGGAGCATCGATAGAGCCACAAGTTTCTTTGGTGAGATGCTCGATAGGGATTTGGTGTCTTGGAATTCCATGATTGCAGCATATGCTGTTCATGGTTATGGGGAGAAGGCCCTTGTCCTCTTTGAGCAAATGAAGAGTGAGGGTGTAATGCCGGATGATATCACATTTGTTGGTGTCTTGTCTGCATGTAGTCATTGTGGACTGGTTATCGAAGGCCGTGAGTATTTCAATAACATGAGAAAGGTGTTTGGTGTGGAACCAAAGTTGGAACATTACGCATGCATGGTTGATCTGTTTGGTCGACTTGGGCTCCTAGAAGAGGCCTATGAGTTGATAACAAGCATGCCGATGGTGCCTGATGAAGCTGGGTGGGGTGCGCTTCTCAATGCATGCAGGATACATGGCAATGTAGAGTTAGGAAAGCTTGTGGCAGATAAACTTTTAGATTTGGACCCTGACGATAGTGGTATTTATGTGCTACTATCTAATATGTATGCTACTAGAAACAGATGGGATGATGTAAAGATGGTGAGACGGATGATGAGAGGCAGGGGAGTTAAGAAGACTCCGGGTTGTAGTTCGATAGAGGTGGATGGTAGGTTCCATAAATTCTTTGTTGCTGATAAGTCACACCCATTGTCTAGAGAAATATATTTGATATTGGATGGAATGTTCCTTGAGTTAAAGCTGGAAGGTTATGTGCCAAATACATCCCAGTTGATGGGTTTAAAAGAGGTTAGTGATTACCCCATTTTAACCAGAAGACAGATGTTATCTCATGGTTGATTTATATTTCAATCCCATTCTTCGTGGCATTGTAAGCTGCTTCACAGTTACTGTTGGAGTTAGTCCAGACAATCCAACACTGTTTGCTGCAGCTGTAGGCAGATGTTGTACTTCTCAATCATCCAACTCTGTTAGGCAACAGGACCTTCCAGAGCACAGCTAGTTAATGGATTGATCTTAATGTAAGCACAAGTTTCCAGGACATGATGGCATAAATGTAGAATTAGAATCCAGTTAGGAGTGATGAATGTGAACAGTTAGAATTCCAAGCTTTCATAAGCAGATATGTACGTACCTATTTGACATGACACTGTTTGTCAGGTGGGCCTCATCTGTAGATGGCCATGGCAAAAAATCAGGCTGTTCCACTAATCAGGTAGACCACAAACATGTCTAAAAGCTAACAATGGTGTGATAGCCTTTGGATATGTGGCCCAACTGATGAGTTCACCAGCCCGATTGTTGGGCCAGATAATCTACACATGAGGTGCAGATGATGCATGACCAGCTGCCCCCTATGTAACAGGTTGGCACATCTGACCACATGTAGATTTGCATGTGGGCTTAGTGAAACACAATATTTAGGTTGCTTGTGGGGAATACATGGGATTCATTTAAAAAATTTGAGTGCACAATAATTCTGTAGCTTTTAAATTGTAATAAAACTTCGATTTGAACTGTTCCTTCAGCATCTCAATACAAACTGCAAAGAACATTAGCTCTGACTCTTCATGCATACGAATAACCATATGTATGGTGCTGAATGAAGGACAGTTTGTGTAAACGTGAGAGGAAATGCATTCAGATTATTGCAAAAACATGATTAGTATGGCCCACGCCCTCTCTTCAGATTCAGACCTTCATTTTGTGGGAAATCACTGTGCGAAATGAATGGGCTTTGTTTCTTCTTGGAAATGAAACAATATTAATTTGTTTTGTGCAGAGTTTTTACACAAAAAGGAAAAAAAGAAAAAACTGATCTCGAGGCATGGTTCCGGATCATCAGGTTTTGTTTGAATGCAGAATAGTTTGAACTTAGTCTTTTTACACAGACGGGATCTAAGTAGGTATCTATGAGCAGAGTATAGGGGAGCATTTGCTAGAAGGGTCCTCTGTTTATATTCAAGTCCTATGATTGTGTATTCTCTTGTTAATAGATTTGTCTATGGTTTATTCATTATCTCTAAAACTCTTCAAATAATAATAATGATAATAATAATAATAATTACCTCTAAAATCCATTTCGGATCCGACCAAAATAGGACTTCATTTGTTATTATTATTATTATTATCATTATACACACACACACACACACACACACACACTATGAAGTCGACCTCATGGGAAGCCTTCCATGAGGTCGAGTTGTGTGGGCCCCACCATGATGTGTATCGGACATCCACCCCATTTGTCAAATGCACCCTTCCGTGGTGGGCCATGGGCCTAAAACTCAGGCCAATCCATGACTTAGGTGGGCCACATTACAGACAACAATTGAGAGTGGGTACCCACCAATTGAAACCTTCATGATCGTTTATAGGGCCCACTGAGACGTGGTTCACAATCCAGCCCATCCATTGTGTGTCCCACTTGGATGAGGGGTTACACTAAGTTTTAGTCGTATACAAAACTCAAGTGGGCCCATCATGTACATTTAGATGTTTTTGGCATGATTTCACATAGTTTCAGATGGTATGGCTCAGTTGAGCTTATGATACGACTGATTTTTGGGATATCCTATAACTTAGAGGTCCACATGGATCACCTTTAGGTTACGGGTTATTCCAAAAATCAGTCGTATACGGAACTCAAGCGAGCCATACCATATAAAACCATGTGAAGACATGCCTAAAATCACTTGGTGGGGCCCACCTAAGTTTTAGATGCGGTTGAAACTTGGTCTGACCCCTCATCTAAGTGGGACACACACAATGGAAGGGCTAGATTTGTATATCACATCTCGTAGTGGGCCCAATTAACGATCATGAAGGTTTTAATTGGCAGATAACCCCCTCAATTGTTGTATGTGGTGTAGCCCACCTAAGTCATGGATTGACCTGATTTGTAAGCTCGTGGCCCACCTTGAAATGGTGCATCTGACTGATGGTGGGATAGATGTCCAATCCACATCATGGTGAGGCCCACACATAGCTCGACCTCATAGTACCATTCCCCTCACCCCCCCCCCCCCCCCCCACACACACACACAGAATGTGTGAGAGAGGAATGCTCACCTGTGCACCAGTTCCGCGAGAACTCATGAGCACTTTTTTAGGGCTCATCATGCTTAATGTGAGTCCAAAATTTGAGTCGTTCATGTGATGCAACACCTTAAAGACCTCAAGGCCCAACTTTCATCTTGATCTAAAACTCTCACAAGCCGTAGCATATATATATATATATATATATATATATATATATATATATATATATAGAGAGAGAGAGAGAGAGAGAGAGAGAGAGAGAGAGAGCCAAATCAAGGGAGGAAACTATTCCCTTTTGCTATGGCCCACCAAAGTTCTAAACTAAGTTGAAAGTTGTGCCTTGGTTTTTTTTTTTTTTTTTTTTGGGTGCTGCATCACGTGGATACCTCAGATTTTGGGTGTGATGAGCCCTCAAAAAATGCTCACGAGTTCTCATGAGAATTGGTGCGCAGGTGAGCATTCCTCTCTCTCTCTCTCTCTCTCTCTCTCTCTCTCTCTCTCTCTCTCTATATATATATATATATATATATATATATATATATATATATATATATAGAGAGAGAGAGAGAGAGAGAGAGAGAGAGAGAGAGAGAGAGGGAATGGTGTTATGAGGTTGACCTCATGGGAGCTTACCATGAGGTTGAGCTTAGTGAACTCCATCATGACGTGTGATGGACATCCACGCCATGCATTTTTGGTAGGTGCCCTCTATATCGTGGGATGTGCTTGATGTAAAGAGGGTCTTTGAAGAATACATGGTGAAGATGGACCAAAGCAAGGAGAGGAAGGAGTTTAAGACCAAGATAAATGGCCAACCAATAGTCTTGTCGGCTGGACGAATGGCTGGACAAATTAGGTCCGTCAGCCGACCAAATTTCGGTTGGAATCCAGTACAGCTACTGGACTGTTTATGGCCCTCATCGACCTACCAATTTTCCTCATCGGCCGACCAAATTAAGCCAACAAAGACCCCAACTCCCAAGACAATTTCATCTAAGGTCGACCGACCAAATTAAGGTCGTCGACTAGCCGATGTCCAACTTCGGCCGACCAACAACCCTTGCTGACCGGTTGACTAATTTCGTAGTTTTGATTTTTAGGGTTTCTTGGGTTATTTAGAATATTTAAACTCCGTTATTTTCATTGATAGACATTCATTACTTGATTTTCATTACTTGATTTTATTTAATAAAGTTATTGCTTTTCTTCTTCTTTATCGTGGATCCGAAGAACTCGGTTGATGATTCCTGGATGCTCCATGGATTTAGGGTAATTATCTGAGAGAGAGGCGGTGATCGATCTCACCGTATCTATGCCTAAAACCAAGTTGGTATCAGAGCGAGGAAATCCCTCGGGAAGATGACAACTAACAACGGCCATGACAACAACCCCATAGACAGTTATCTAGGGGATCAACCTCTAACAGCGACGACTTTCAGAGAGTTTAGACGGGAAAGTCTTCAAGCTATGCAAGGGCTACAAGCTTCGCTCGACTGTATTACCGCCCCACTTGCTCCATCTTAAGTTCCTGATGACACCCGGCCTCCTGCGATTGCTTTGTCGCACAATGTCGTTGCTCACAGAGCATTGCCGGTGGCCAATCATCGGGCTTTTCAAGAGGATATTGGATCTAGCGATGACAACGTTGAAAATCTTATGTTCTGACAAAATCTGGTTAGAGATGAGTGTGCTGATCGCATCGAAAGAGAGTTCCGAGGTAAGAGTGATCTACCCAACTTTAATGGATTACTCAATGTCGAGGATTTTCTCCACTCGTTGGCTAAAGTTGAGAAGTGCTTCGACTATATGGGCATCCCTGAAGACATGTAGGAGAGACTTGTCGAGGACAAGTTGAAATCGGGTGCTTCCACATGGTGGGAACACTTATAGATCACGCGCGCTCATTGGAATAAACTTCCCATCCGTTCGTGGCCACGGATGAAGCTCTTGCTACGATCCAGATTCTTGCCCATTGATTATGAGCAGGTATTGTGAAAACAACACCAGAATTGCAAACAAGGCAGTCAATCAGTTGCAGAGTATTTGGCCGAGTTTGATCGGCTGACAACGCAAAACGGGTTATTAAAGACAGATTCTCAGAAAGATGCGAGGTTCATCGGTGACTTATGTCCCACAATTCAGGACCGAGTTCAATTACATCTAGTCTGGATTGTGGTGGAAGCATCTCAACTAACCACTCACGTAGAGACCCAACTTGCTAGGGTCCTTGTGCATTCCTACCCTACAACCCATGTTCCTATGACGGGTCCTACTCAAGATGCATCCTTGTCCAAGGGAAAGGAACTCGTTGGTGGGCATGCTCTGAAATTGCGTCACTTTGATAACACTTGTAGATGCTTATGACTATGGAAGCATAGAACAAAACGACTATAAATATGGCTAAGTCCCAGAGGGGGGTGATTAAGACCTTTTCGAAATTCTTTTCGCCTACTTGGAATAATTAACAATTAATGCTAAATAAGCACAAACACTTCAGCTTTCAAGCTTAATTGGGTCCAATCACAAGACTAGCAAATGATAAGCAATTAAACAACATAGTATAAGCATACATAGATTAACATATGATTAAACTAATCAAGCACCTAATCTATGCAACCTAAATAGGCTATATGAGAATTGATCATATAAACTCAAGTCTATTCTAAATAGTGAAAGTACATCTTGTGTGTGAATGTGCTTATCTAGTGCCTAACATACATTCTAATCAAGCATACATAATTAAGCAATTAAAACATACAGTGCTAGATTAACAATGTGCTATAAAACATCACAAGCACAAGCATGGATAGTGGTTCAACTATGTGTCTACTCCACTCCTGGTTCAAGTACTCAACCCTTGAGCACACCAGCATTCACTAGGGAATTTAAGTCAGGTTCCTCCCAACCTCAGTGTTTTAACTCGAATCCACCATACCAGGGAGTTTACAGGTTCCTCCCAACCTACACGTTTATACCTGTGTTGGTGGCTCTTGTTCACTTCCCCAAGTGTAGGGTTGCGATGTAGTAATAATCTCGGTGAGACTGAGGTCGATCCACAGGGACTTATATAGGAATTCACAAAACACTTCTAATAGTTTCCACTGAAGAACTAACTAAACAGAATTTAGTAATCTGATGTGGAGAGATATTTTGAACTAACTGAAGGTAATCAATTAATAAAAGGCACTAGGGGGTTCAAGGATCCACTTGTAACAATCCTTGATGCTCAATTCGCTGTGGTTTCTCACTTTCTCAATTAGAATCAAAATTAAGTTTTATCTAGTCATATGATAGAGCAGTTAAACCAAACAATCTGTCATATGTATGATTTATGTATATGATTCACTCAATGCAAGCTAGGATGAGCATACTCAATTGCATAGGTCAGTCCCAAGTCTAATAAGTTAAGATCACAATCATAACTATCATTAAATCCTATCACCAGAAAAAACTAGATCATGATTTGAACTTGATCCAAATCACATACACAGTCTCACATACTTCAGAATTCCCAGAAAAGTAGACTTTTAGTATGAAGCTCCAACATGAAAATCATAAATCTAGAGCGTATTCCAATTCCTTGGATCATACAGGTCTAGACTAGCTCAACACAATTAAGAACTCAAGCAATTCTTCCAAACATCCATGAGTCATTATAAGATTAAGAAAAACTACTTAGTACTTGAATTAAACTTCAAACCATTGTTCTTCAATAAAAATCCAACTTAAAACCAAATCAAATGAATTGATACATCTTAGATTCACTACAAGCTTCGCCTCTTAGCCCTAGCTAAGAGGTTTAGCCGTTCATGATCCAAGGAAACATGAAAACAACTAAACAGAGCATAAAACTAGAAAGCAAACTAGGAGGAGTTGTAGAACTCTGAAATCGACTTCCACCATCTCCCACTGTGCTCAATCTGTTCTAGGTGCCCTAGGAACGATCCCTAGGTCTCCTTTTATATGGAGAGGCTTTGCTGCATCAGAATCATCCAGAAATTGCATGAGGATACGCAGTGCGCAGAGAAAATCGAAACTTGTAAAACACGCACTGGTACGCAGACGACCGGTCGCACGACCGGTCTGAGCTTCTGGACAACTGGTCGCACGACCGGTCTCAAAAACGTAAAAAACATCCAGAGAGTTTTCAAAAAATTCAGACCCAGCTTTTTAATTCAAGGACCGGTCACACAACCGGTCTGAGCAGTGGACGACCAGTCCTAATGGGTCCAGTGAGTTTCGGCTGTAGGGCTCCTCTGTTGAGTGATCGGACCGGTCGGACTACCGATCCTGGGCTACGGACGATCGGTCTGACAACCGGTCTTCAGTGCTTTCTTCTACATCCTTTCTTCTCTCCTTTGCTTCTTTCTTCCATGCTTTCCCGCTTAGTCCTTTGGTCTTCAATGCTTGCGAATAGCTTCTTTAAGCCTCCAATTGATGAATCCTTCCTCTTATCCTATACCACAAAACTATGCATTAGTTGGGTCTTTAATCATGAAATCATGCATAATGAGTGATGAATTGGGGTTAGAATATGCACAATTAAGAGCTCAACACACCCCCCAACCAGCATTTTGCTAGTCCAGAGCAAAACATGCATGAAACAAGTTTCATTCTCCAAACCCAACTCTCCTTTAGAAACCATTCTTCTATACATCCCAAGACACACAAGTGTAAGATTCAGAAAAATTAGGTGACAGAGGTTGAAACCGTAAACTCTCAAAACATAATAAGTGTCGATATGAAATTCCCGCTGATTGTTTGATAAATAGAAGAACTTGAACAAATTCAACCTAGTGTGCATCGTAAAAGTTCATCTCATGAGTTTCTAGGATTATCTTCTTCATAGATCAACTAGACTATAGATCTCAAGGTATATAGAACAACAACAAGCCAATCACAGGAATTTTCCTTACTGTCCTTCCAACGGCTTTCACAACTACGTCCCATTTCCAGCTTTAGTTACGGGTAGGCCATCCCCCGGTTAGTAATAGGTAGCCCTAATCGGAATTTTCCACAATTTTTCCATCATTCCCAATTTCATCCTTCCTTTTTCCTTTTTCTTTTAAATTAGATAGGATTTTTAGAAATCCATATCTTTCGTTGTTTTCCCATGGACAAGAATGGACAAAGTACCCCGGCTTGGTTTCTCAACACCTTAAAGCAAAGTCTAGCTAATCCACAAATCACATAATCTTTTCAACCCATAAAAATCATGTAATGTGAACTAGGTGTAAGAGTGTTCAAATTTTCTATCAATCACATAAATAGAGGAATTCACATATAAAACCATTATGTTAAGAGAAGTTCAAGACTTACAACATCATATACTTCGTATCTCATCCTCTTATGCTCGTATCATCTCGAATGCATAGAAATAAGGTTTTCTAAAGAAGTTTTAAAATTTTAGAAAATTCGAAACAAATTTGCACATATGATGCCCGAAATGTTGTAGCATGCTAGATGAGGAATCTAATCTCACCCCCCAACCAAATCTTGCATTGTCCTCAATGTAACAAAAAATATACAATGAGTAAAACATGAGAGCAATTCGAAAATAAAGGGGATGAGGGATGAAATTACCTGAGAGAACGAAAACTGGAATTCTACCTCCTGTTATCAAACCTATGAAAAAGCAAACTAAAAGCAACAAAATCCTAATTCTAACTACTCTATACCTCCATCAGACTAGGAGATCAATTCCAACAACTCATCCAAAAGCATAAAGCCAAGCAGAATCATTAGATGGATCAAAAGGTTTTGCAATAACGTCATCTAATATCCTGCGTTACAATATACATGTGTGTGAGTGATCCAGATAAGCCACTGAAAATTTCAAAAAAGAATTTCAGCGGGTTCCTTAATGTTTTCACCACATGTATAAGAGGAGACAGCATCATATTTGTCAGAAAAAATATGTCTCCATTCAGATTTTTCTTGGCACTGATTTTGCAACTATGGATCATCCCAGGGTTGGTAGAGGTCGGTATGCATGATCCATAGAGGTGTGAAAATATGAATTGATTTCTCAGCATAATAAAATGTTGTTTCCACATCCTTCTCTTGGCTAACGTTATATGCCGATACTGACTCTAAAAGTGCGACTATATCCCCTATCACATCAACATTCTTATCAAGAGAATAGGTCACATCTTCTTCTAAGTGATTGGAGTAAAGAGTTGAGAGGGGCACATCTTCCACAATAGAATTGATCATGTTTATTTCGTGGACTTCTTCATCTTCATCCTCTTATTGGTTGTCAATATTGAAAGCATTTAAGTCAATCATCATATTGCCAAAAGACATTTGTATGACCCCACTCCTACAATTGATGATAGCGTTTGATGTAGCTAGGAATGGGCGGCCAAGTATGACAGGAATTTAAGGGCCAATATTAACCATGGGTTGTGTGTCTAAGACAATGGAGTCCATCGGGTAGTAGACTTTGTCAACTTGGATAAGAACGTCCTCAATCACCCCTCTCGGAATACGAATCGATCGGTCAGCGAGTTGTAATGTGGTTTTGGTGGGTTTTAATTCACCTAAACCCAATTGTTCATAGACTGAAAAGGGTATTAAGTTCACACTTGCTCCGAGATCAAGTAAGGCATGCTTCACCCAGTAATCTCCAATTATGCATGATATTGTCGGACTACCAGGATCTTTGTATTTCTTGGGCATCCCATGATTTATAATGGCACTTACATTTTCTGTCAAAAATGCCTTCTTTTGCACATGTATTTTTCTTTTTATCGTACAAAGATTCTTCAAAAACTTAGCATATGATGGTATTTGTTTAATGGTATCCAACAATGGGATGTTAATCTTAACTTGCTTAAAAACTTCCAATAATTCCTGATTTTTATCTGAAGGTTTGGGTGAAATCAACCTTTGGGGAAACAGGGCAACCGACTTGTATTGCCTTTCTGGTTCTTTCTCTTGTGGAGTGTTGTTCGGGCTATCATCCTCTTTGGAAATTTCCAGATCATTAAGCTTTGGGGCCTTCACCGGATTAGATTTATCAATTATTTTCATACTTCGCAAAGTGGTGATAGCTTGAACATGCTCCATATGTTGGGAGGATGAGCTTGAGTCTTGTATATCAAATTGGGTCATTGGGTTAGGAAGAGGTTGGGCAGGAAATGTGCCTTTCTCCCTAACACTGAGGTGAGATTCAACCCTAGCCATTGAGGTTTTCAAGTCATTGATGGCTTAAGTTGTATTTTGATTAAATTTCAATTGCTCTTGCATGAACCCATATATTTTCAGAGAATTAGTCTTGTTATACTCAGCTTGAACCGATACAAATGCACCCAACATCTCCTCTAGCGTAGCTTTCTGTGTAATGACTAGGGATGGACCTAGTAAAGGTTGAGCTTAAGGAGTATTGCTTGCAGTCGCAGTGGGTCCATTCCTCCAACTGAAGTTGTGATGGTTCTTCCAACTAGAATTATACGTGTTTGAGTTTGGAGCACTAAATGGTCGTTGATAATTGTTTATGGCATTTTATTGTTCTTGTACGATGTCTTGGAATGCTGAAATTGCGGGACAATCTTGTGTTGCATGTTGATTTCGGGCACAAATCCCACAAACAGTTTCAACGTCTTTTGAGTTGATCATCTCTCCTTTCTTTAATTCCATGGCCTCGACTTTTCTTGTAAGGCTAGCCACATGTGCACTTATGTTATCTTCCTCTGAGAGAACATAAATTCCTCCTTTTTCCTTTTGTTGGCTAGTCTTGGAATTTGTTGGTCTAGATGTATCCTAAGACTATGCATTCTCGGCCAGTTCATCCAAATAGTCCCATACTTCCTCAGCTTCCTTATTCATGAATTCTCCATTACACATCATCTCTACGAATTGGCGCATGGGTGAAGTCAGTCCTTTGTAAAAAAAAGCTTATAACCCGTCAAATTTCGTAGCCATGATGTGGGCATGCATTTAATAAGTCCTTAAACCTCTCCCAACATTGGAAGAAAGTCTCATCTTCCTTTTGGGCAAAATTCATGATAAGGCGTCTCAACATGTTCGTTTTGTGAATAGGGAAGAACTTTTTAATGAACTCCCTAGACATCTCAGTCCATGTGCCAATTGATCTTGGCCTTAATGCATGAAGCCAACCTTTAGCTTTATCTTTAAGGGTAAAAGGAAATAATTTAAGTCTCACCACATCATCGGTTACATTTGCAAAGTGGATTGTGGCTATCATCTTATCAAACTCCTTAAGGTGTTGATAGGCACTTTCACCGTCTAATCCATGGAATCTCGGGGGGAGTTGGATTACTCCCGGTTTCAAATCTACGTTCCCTGCATTTTGTGGAAAAACTATGTATGAGGGAGTGCTCGCTCTTACTGGTTGCAAGTAATCACGTATTGTTAATGGTCGGGGAACATTCTCAACCACATTCTCTCTAGTTTTGGTTTGGTTTTGTTGCAGATTTTGATTGGCCATAGGATTGGGTTGATTTACAGCCATACTTTCAGACAAAATTGGAGAATTTAGATTTACAGTCATACTTTTAGACAAAATTGGAGAATTTAGATGTCTCCTAGCACGTGGTTCTCTGTTAAATCCTTCTACTATTCCCCCTTCACTAATGAGTTGGTTATTAGAATCCCGAGCCCAATGTGGCATGCAAATCCTAAAAGAATGAAATAAAAAGAATTCTTTCTTCCTTCCTTTACTTCTCTCTAAGACCGAAGCACAAGGTGTCTTGTAATGGCTGAGCCAGAAGCAAGGATAGAGACCGATTTCTCCTGGTCAATAGGGGTTTAGAGAACTCCCCACCCGCTCTTTGAATCTTTTGAGAAAAATGCAGAAAAAGAAGAAAGAGGAATAGAGTTGAGAAGAGAAATCTCTGAGCACAAGGTGATCCAAGACGGCAGAGCCGACCAATAGGAATCAAGGTAGCACAAGGCCAACCTATCAAAGATCTAAAAAGGAATCTCCACCTACTCTATAAGAGATGAATATGATAGGAAAGAATAGGAGAAGAAGAAGAGTAAGGTTAGAAAGATAAAACCTGATTTGAGAACTTAAGATGCCTACTTCTTCTTCAACTTCCTAAAAATTCATGCAAAAGAAAAAAATAAAAATAAAACAAACTAAGTTCGTACTATCCTAAAAATCTCAAATAAATACTATTTTCAAAAATTTTGAAAAAAACCGTCAAAGTCCCCAACAACGGCGCCAAAAACTTGTTCGCTTCCCCAAGTGTAGGGTTGCGATGTAGTAATAATCTCGGTAAAACCGAGGTCGATCCACAGGGACTTATATAGGAATTCACAAAACACTTCTAATAGTTTCCATTGAAGAATTAACTAAACAGAATTTAGTAATCTGATGTAGAGAGATATTTTGAACTAACTGAATGTAATCAATTAATAAAAGGCACTATGGGTTCAAGGATCCACTGGTAGCAATCCTTAATGCTCAATTCGCTGTGGTTTCTCACTTTCTCAACTAGAATCGAAATTAAGTTCTATCTAGTCGGATGATAGAGCAGTTAAACCAAACAATTTGTCATATGTATGATTCACTCAATGCAAGCTAAGACGAGCATACTCAATTGCATAGGTCAGTCCCAATTCCAATAGGTTAAGATCACAATCATAACCATCATTAAATCCTGTCACAAGACAAAACCAGATCATGATTTGAACTTGATCCAAATCACATACACAGTCTCACATACTTCAGAATTCCCAGAAAAGTAGACTTTTAGTATGAAGCTCCAACATGAAAATCATAAATCTAGAGCGTATTCCAATTCCTTGGATCATACAGGTCTAGACTAGGTCAACACAATTAAGAACTCAAGCAATTCTTCCAAACATCCATGAGTCATCATAAGATTAAGAAAAACTACTTAGTACTTTAATTAAACTTCAAACCATTGTTCTTCAATAGAAATCCAACTTAGGACATTTGAAGTACTAAGTAGTTTTTCTTAATCATACTACAACATGATTCCCTCAATTTAACTTAGGACTTGAGCACACTCAATTGCATAGTTCAATCATAGTTCCAATAGATTAGGATCACAATCATAATCATCATTAAACTCTCTCACAAAGCATAACTAGATCATGATTTGAACTTCATTTAAATCCATATACAATCAACACATAATACAGAACTTAGAACAAAAAGGTAGAACTTTGATTGAAGTTCCCAAATGAAAATCCAAGTCTAGAGCGTATTGAATCCGATTCCTCGGAGCATACAGGTTTAGAACTATGCAAAATAGTTAAGAACTAAAGCAATTCTCCCAAAAATCCATGAGCCATCATAAGATTAGGAAAAACTACTTAGAACTTTATTCAAACTTTCAAAAATGATTATTCTTCAATAAATCTAAACTTCAAACTAATAAAATGAATTAAAACATCTAATTAAGCTATAAGCTTCACCTCTTAGCTCTAGCTAAGAGGTTAGCTAATGAAAAGCATAAAAACAAACTAGAATTAGAACTAGAAGAAGAAGAAAACTAGTTGTAGGAGGCTAGGAAGCCTCCTAGGTATTGAATCATTTGCTCCCCACGTTGCTAGATTTGAAATAGAAGAGAGCACCTCCTTTTATAATAGAGCAAGAGTACCGCAACATAACAGATTTTGTTTCGCTTCGTACGGCTTAATTAATGGTCGGATTGCCTTCAAATTTGATTTATAGCTTCCTTGTAATGTGATATTCCTCATAGATGATTTAAATTTCCAAGATTATCTTCTGAATGAGCCCACCAATCAGATCAGTGACCGCCTCTCAAAATCGCGCAATTCGGGTACCTTCGAAACCAGTCATCTTGCTTTCAATGCTTCAGAGTGTACAGAGGTCGGATTGATCTTAAATTTTGAACATTGGTAGAAAGATTCCTCCTCTACGTGATAGATGGATTAGATTGTCCAAAACAATTTTAGAATGTAGTCTGAAAATTAGAACACTTAGGGCTTTTATAAAATCTGCGTAGTTGGAATATCTTTGGATGGTCCATCTTTCTTCAACCGGTACGATCAAACCACACATACTTTTGATCTGAAACTTTGTGGTTATTCATATATAGATGTGATTTAGAAGATGGTCAAAGTATATTCTTCATATCATCAATGATGGGCCACCTGGACTGGCCCAGAGTTGAATAGGCGGAATCTGGAACTTTCTAGACAGTTCGTATTGTTTTGGCCACCACAGTCAATCCGTAGCTCCGATCAACACGAAACCACTTGGGTTATTTTGGCGTCGAGCTCCTCTTCGACATGGATGTGTTGGATTTTCAAATATCATCAAGATGGCCCCTAAAAACTAAGCCGAAAATTCAAAAACGGGAATAGCCTGCTGTTTGAAATCTGAAAATCTGAAATTGCATGGCCGACCGGTCTTGACCGGTCTGACCTGTCTGGGTGGCTGTCCAATAACATGTGAAGGGGGCTGTAGTGTTGGTCGACTAGTCTTGACCGGTCGGACCACCTTATGGGGCTACTTTTCATTCTTTCCTTCTTTCTTTTATTTCCTTCTTTCTTCATGATTCTTTGGCCCCACCTTGGGTCTTCATCCAAGGTTCCTAAATATGCTTCTTTTATCTATTGATCAAGTGAACTCTCTCTCATTCCTGCAATCACAAAACCATGTATTAGAATAATCTTTAAATATAAAATTCATGCATAATGAGTGATGAATTGGGGTTAGAATATGCACAATTAAGAGCTCAACGGCAGGCGTAACTCTTGAGTGACGCATCCCACTTAGAGTGGGTCTTCCAAAACTCATATTTCGGGTGATATTTATTTAGTTCTAATCTATTCACCATGTTGGGTACGAACAATAAAGTTAGAATATATAATTTTCTTAACGATACGAAATCTAGATTGGGAGATAATGAAAAATGGCCCTGCGGGTGGTAAAACATGCTAGATCTCAAATAACGGTCCACGCTTGATGATCGGGGTCCAAAATTAGGAAAAATGCATAGTCATGATAGAAAAATAATTGGATAAAATTTGGTGGTTGATCGATGGTGGAAAATGCCTAGATATGAATTTCCACCTTTAGTTGATAAAGGCAGGGAGTGGCTCTAAGGTTCGATGGTGTAGGATTGTAGATCGGGGTCCAAATTTTTTATAAACTCATGATCACATAAGGAAAATAGTTGGTCCAAATTTGAGAAGCGATTGACGATGGGAAGTGGGTTGATTGAAAGGTTCAGATGTTGGAAGAGTTGGTGACTCGGTTATTTCTTAAAATGAGATAACTTGGCGAGTAAGAAAGAAGCTTATCAAGGTGGGGCACTCAAATCACACTATTGGTTCATGATAAGGACGATCCAATTCACTCACATGAGGGAGAATATTTGACTATGACTACCCATCCATTTTCCTCACTTGATGGATACTAAAATCAAGGGTTAAAGGGATGATTTGGCAATTGGGCCATTTATACTATGATCTAAGGGCTAAAATTCTACGTGCACGATTCATTTATGATGGATAGACATGAGATAAAATTTCAAGTCAAACGGATCATGGGAACCATACGATCTAGAAATCAAGGATCTAGGTTAATATGAGCCATTCACATTTTGGACACTCAAGATTCCATATCTATACACCTTAGATAATCACTCAAATCATACATTAATAATTTATCACTAAGAAGATCAATTTGGTATGGTTACTTTCTCGACTACCTTCCTTGATCATGGTTACAGATGCTCCCAAGTTAAGATCTTTATGATCGTGAGGCCTACTTGAAAATCTGTCTACATGGTGTTGTTATACACCTAAAATTACGCTTACTTTTCGGACATATTTGAAAACTACCTATCCGATTTATTAGAAATCACGAATTAGGGGATCTAAGGGCATTACTATAATTATTGAAAAAATGTAAGTGACAACCATTTTACATCGTTCATGGAATCATTCTAAGTAACTTTTGTAAATAGTCTCCTATCAGATCTCTTACGGTTGTTCCATTATTTTCAAATTAAAGTAAACGTTCGATATTTAATCAAAATAAAATTCTAAAAAATTTCAAATAAAAACTGGGGCGTTACAAGATGTGTTGGGTACGGCTACTTTGGTGGATGATAAACCATGTGGATGGTTATAGTGGTACCTAGGGTTAGTCACACGTAATTGGTTATGTGCAAACTGGTAATAATAAGGGACTGGCTAATCTCATGCATACACTTGGTTCCATGTGGGTGTACGAAATTGAAATAGGCTAAAGCGTCCTACTTCTCCCGTACACTATCTCGTGAGATTTGGGCTATGAGTGTACCACTTCTCACTTGGTCGAGTAAAATCATGGGCTTGCGTGTCCTAGAAACTCTAGCAGCATGTGTAAGGAATCCTACTCCAGGTCATACATTTCATGCATTGCATTAAATAAGAACTATGGTTATTTTGTTACGTTTTCATGTAATTATTGTGCTAACCTTGAAGTAGTTCTTCACTATACTACTTTTGACGGTTTTTGTATTCAAAAACAATTTAGAATATGCAAGTGACGATCCATAAGAACCCGAGCCACAAGTAGATGACTACGAGGGCTCATGGGAGCAGATGGTGGAAGACGAGGCTAGTGTGGCCTAATATTAATTTAAGTTTTCAACAGTTAAAGATATGATTTTGTAACACGTCCTAGTAGGTGGGCAGATAAGAACAATATATTCGACTTCTTTAAATAAAGCAATATTATTTTATAATTTAGTTTAGATAATGAAATGATATGTTTGTTTATGCCATTTTGCTCATAAATTCCATTTATGGTGAGTAATTAGGTAAGGGGTATACCCTTTACACATTCTAAGTAACCTTTGGGAATTCAGCCATTGTGTTATACACAGGATTTGAAATCTCGAGTTGTTACACACACACATTGTAGTGGGCCCACCACGATATGTGGTTTATCCACTCCCTCCATTCATTTTGAAGGATCATTTTAGGACATGATACCAAAATCGAGGCAGATCAAAGGCCCAAGTGGACCACCACATAGCTAAATGATACACACTTAATCTCCATTGTTTCCTACAGTGTGGCCTACTTGAGCCTTCGATTTGGCCCCTTGTTTGGGCTCATGCCCTAAAATGATCCGTCAAAATGGATGGACAGCTTAGATAAAACACACACACTGTAAATTGTTCGCTCGCCTCAAGTGTAAGGCTGCGATGTAGTAATAAAACTCGGTAAGACCGAGGTCGATCCACAGGGAATTAGAAACAACTTTCAAACTATTCCAGCAACTCAGTTTTGCAAGAAATAGGATTCAATTGAGTAATTAAACTAAAACAGAAACGTAATGGAAAATCAGTAATTAAAGGTACTAAGGCATTCAAGGATCCACTTGTAGCAATCCCATGTCAATCCAATCTATCCAAGTAGAGAACACAACTAGATTTTAAGTCCTATCTCTCATCTAGTTGGAAAATAAAGCATTTAAACACATTCAATTCCATTCAAGCTGAACTTCAAAGTTCTAGTCCCATTCAATCAATGTAGAATTCAAAATCATAGCCTTCGGAGTAACAGCCATGCCTATGGACTATGGCCTGCTTAAGGATTACTATAATTCGAATCTAAACAAGCATCATATGATAATCTCAGAGAATTGCAAGGAATTCATGTCCGGAGCACATGAACTCTCATAAAACATCTCAAACTACCAACTTAAAGGACTAAAATAAATAAAAATCCAAACTTGAATTGAAATTACTTGATTTAAACTGAATCAAACATGAAATAAGCTACAAGCTTCACCTCTCAGCCTTAGCTGAGAGATTCTAGCCGAGCATTGTCATACTACAACTAGAACTCATAATAGAAAGCATAAAAACTAGAAAAACCGAAAATTGGAGGGTTGCAGACGCTCCACAATAGCTTTCGTCCTCTCCCACGACCTTCCTTGGCTTCTATGATGACCTAGGAAGAGCCCCTAGGTGTCCTTTTATAGTGTGGAAGCCCCTTGCGTCGGAAACATCCAGAAATTGCGCAACGCAACGTTACGCACTGCGCAGAAAATCTCGGAGCTTCACGGAGAAGCTTTATTACGTAGACGACCGGTAGCACGACCGGTCTGAGCCCCCTGACGACCGGTCGCAAAACGTCCAAAAACAGTCCAGCGAGTTTTTCCAAAATTCTGATATTAAAATTTAATTAAAGGACCGGTCGCACGACCGGTCTGGGCATCGGACGACCGGTCGCACGACCAGTCGTGAATGGTCCAATGACCTTCTCTGAAAGATTTCCTTCTGTGCATAATCGGACCGGTCGGACGACAGGTCCTGGCGACGGACGACCGGTCTTGGCCTCTGTTACTGCTTTTCTCCTTTTGCTTCTTTCTTCCTTCCTTCTCCTCTCTTTCTACTTTCTTTGGTCCTTCTTTCTTCTTCATCCAATGGCTTCAAATGGCTCTTTTTAGTCTCCAATTGGGTGAATTCTACTCTCATTCCTGAAATCACAAAACATTCATTAGAGAGGCCTTTTAAGCATGGAAACCGTGCATATAATGTGATTTAATGGGCAATGCAATGTATAAATTGGAGGTTCAACATAAATGACTAGAAACAACAAATATCAGCTTGATCCAAAACTTTTGTGGCCCACAAAAGGTTTTTAATGGTCAATAACCACTTTCCTGTGATATGGTCCCCTTGAAATTCATATCTGCTTCAGTTTTGGGACTGTTCGCTTCCCCAAGTGTAGGGTTACGACGTAGTAATAATCTCGATAAGATCGAGGTTAATACACAGGGACTTGTGTAGGAATTCACAAAACACTTCCAATGGTATCTAATTGAAAGTTAGCTAAACAAGATTTTGGAATTGGATTTAGATAGAAATTGAAATTGCGTCGGGTAGTCTAACACGACACCCTATGCATACACGTGCGGAAGCTTAAGGAGCAACTAGAATTATGGCTAAGTCCTAGAGGGTAGGTGATTAGGGCCTTTTGAAATTCTTTTTGCCTACTTACACAATTTAACAAATTAAACTAAGTAAGCAAGAACAATTTCAGCTTCCAAGCCTAAGTGGGTCCAATCACATGACTAGCATATGGTTAAGCAATAAACAACCTAGTCTAAGCATGCATAGGTAAACAAATGATTTAACTAATCAAGCTCCTAACCTATGCAACCTATGTAGACTTATGAGAATGGATCAATGAGCTCAAGTCTACACTACTAGTGAAAGTACATCTTGTGTGTGGATGTGCCTATCTAGTGCCTAGCATACATTCCTATCAAGCATTCATAATTAAACAATTATACTTACAATGTTAAGATATCAATGTGCTCAATTCAATTATAAACACAAGTATGTATAGTGGTTCGACTACTTATCTACTCCACTCCCGGTTCAAGTATTCAACCCCTTTGAGAACACCGGCATTCACTGGAGAGTTTAAATCTGGTTCCTCCCAACCAAGGTGTTTTAACTCGGATCCACCTAACCGGGGAGTTTAAATCTGGTTCCTCCCAACCAAGGTAGTTTTAACTCGAATCCACCCAACCGGGGAGTTTACAGGTTCCTCCCAACCTACACAGTTTGCACCAGTGTAAGTGCCCCCCCCCCCCCCCCCCCCCCCCCCCCTTGGATACTTTGTTTAGGCCCGACAAACAGGCCAAGGATCGGCAAACAACCCTAGTTCGAGTTTGTTAAACAAACTCTACACTCAACTCCTACAGGAAATTGAATGGATGGACTCCTAATAGGATAACCTTACTTGTCGGATTGAGCCCCTTTGGGTTACTTTTTCTTGCTCTCCCATGCTTGAATCCGCTCCCCTTGTGCTCCCCCTATCTTTGACTGCCGCTGCTTTGTTAAGGCTTCAGCCCCAAGATCAGCTACCTTGCATGTGATGCTCCATTGGAGATGCCCAAGGTGCTAGGGAATGGTGAATCCTCTACAAATGGTAGAAAATAGGTTTACTAGAGGAATACACCTATTTAGACTCCTAGGTAGTGTTTAGATAAGGGCTTTAATTATGATCAAGGTGTCTAAACCCTAGGAATCAAGAGGGAACAAGTCCATTCTCAAGATGTCATTGAATGACCCAAGCTTGTGATGAAAACACAAGGAGAATGGCTTGTTATGGGTTTGGGATAGAGCCTCTAATGGTCTCTAGCAATGGTGGCTTCTATCTCCTCAAAATTCCCTCTCTCAGCTCAAAAATGAATCCCCCTCTTTAAATAGATTTTCTTCCAACGGTAAAAAAAACAGGCAGATTCTCGCATCTCCGATTAATCGAAAAAAGGATCCGATTGATCGGAGACCAGTCCGATTGATCGAAAATCAGTCCAGTGAATTCTCTGGAAGATATTCTGATTGATCGAAAACATGGTCCGATTGATCGAACTGACCCCTTTCGATGGATCGGAAGACTGTCCGATTGATCGAAAATATGTCCAGTGGATTTTCAAGTTTGCTAGAACAATTTCCAATTGATCGGAGTCCTATCGGAGCCAATGTCCGATTGATTGGAGATCAATCGAAAACTGCTGTTTGAGCTGTTTTAATTACAGTAGCTTCCACCTCTTTAATTAATCTAACTTATCATATTTTTCATGGAGTTCTAAGACTAATGATGATGACTAAGGGTATACCTAGTTGGTTCAAGTCATCAAAGAGGTTATGGTTTTGGGTAGGTTCAAGGCAAGGCACACCAAGGCATCTCTTTTACCTGTTTCTTCATCCTTGATGTAGCTAGTCCGTCTTGAGTCTTCGGTCTTTGTCTTCATCAAGCTCAACCGACACTAGACTCACTAACCTAAGGGATTGAAAAATAAGGTGCACTAGTATGCCACAGAAAAGTGCACTAATAGAATTTTTGAACTAAGAGTGAATGTAAACAATATAAAAGAGCACTAGAGGTTCAAGGATCCACTTGTAGAAATGCATGATGCTCAATTCACTGTGGTTTCTCACTAAAATCGAAATAAAATTCTATCTAGTCGAATGATAGAGCAGTTATAACAAACAATCAATATGTCACATGTGTGATTCAAGTACATGATTCCCTCAATTTAAGTTGGGACACTCAATTGCATAGGTCAATCCCAATTCCAATAGGTTAAGATCACAATCATAATCATCATTCAACTCTGTCACAAAGCATAACTAGACTTTGACTTGAGCTTCATTCAAATCACATACATAATCATACATAAACAGAATTTTCAGAAAAATAGAACTTTGGATTTGTAGTTCCCAAGTGAAAATCCAAGTCTAGTACAGGTCTAAACTCATTTAAAATAATTAAGAAGTAAAGCAATTCTTCTAAACATCCATGAGCCATCATGAGACTATGAAAAAAATACTTAGAACTTTATTCAAACTTCAAACCATTGTTCTTCACTAATAATCCAACTTGAAACCAAAACAGCCGAATTAAAACATCTTAGATTCACTACAAGCTTCACCTCTTAGCCCTAGCTAAGAGGTTTAGTGGTTCATGATCTAAGGAAACATGAAAGCAACTAAAGAAAACATAAAAACTAGAAGAACAAACTAGAATGAGTTGTAGAACTCCAGATTTGACTTCCGCCGCCTCCCACCATGGTAAATCTCTTTTAGGATGCCTTATGAATGAGATAGAGGAGTCCTTTTTTATAGATTTGAGGCCCTAAGTGCGAAGAAACTTTCAGAAATTTCACAAAAATAGCGCTTTGCATAGAGGTTTTCGGAGCTCTAGAAATTCCCCAACATTGGAAGAATTATTCATTCTCTTCAACTGAAAAATTTATTATACCTCTTCGAAGGGTATTCGTTTTATGAGCTGGGAATAACTTTTTCAAGAATTCCCGAGTCATCTCATTCCATGACCCTATCGAGTGTGGTCTAAGAGAGTGGAGACAACTCTTGGCTCTTTCTTTCAATGAAAAGGGAAAAAGTTTAAGTTTGATGGCATCTTCTAAGACATTTGTATATTGTAAAGTAGTCATCACTTCTTCAAATTCCTTTAGGTGTAAGTATGGGCTCTAAGAGTTTAGCCCATGGAACTTTGGTATGAGTTGAATTACACCCGACTTTATATCAATGTTTCCCCCGGTTGGTGGTAAGACCACGCACGAGGGTGTAGTTGCACGGGCCGGTTGTAGGTAGTCTCATAAAGATCTCATTGGAGGAGCATTGTGCACCTCATTCTCTCGTACTCCTTCATGATTTGCATTTATGGTTGGAGTAGGGTGGGGAGGATTCCCTAATGGAATTTGATCCACACTTCCCAAAATTTCACGATGTTCTACAGATTTTCGGACTCGTCTATGAACGGAGAGTGGTCCAACTAAACCACCTTCAGATTGAAGACGATTATTGTGGCCATGTTCCCAATGGGACGTAAACTACACAATCCAAAATCTAAACTAATCCTAAATTCTAAAATCTGAAAATAAAAATAAAAAACTAAAAGAGTTCAAGTTGGAAGGATAGTACCCGATTTGGTTGAACTAGAAGAACTTCCAACAAAACAAAATAAACTTTGTTAGTTCTATAATTCAGAAAAACTAATCCTAAGAAAACAATAAAACCTAACTACTGCTACTCTATAGCCGCTAAAACAATTTAGAACCGTTTAACCTAGCTTCCCCGGCAACGGCGCCAAAAACTTGTTCGCTCGCCTCAATTGCAAGGTTGCGATGTAGTAATAATTTTCGGTAAGACCGAGGTCGATCCATAGGGAATTAGGGTAAACCAATTCAAGTTGTTCCAGCAACTTGGAATTTAATGAATTAAGGATTTCAAGTTTATAAACTAACTTAAAACAGTAATTGTAAAAATCTGTAATTAAAGGTGACTAAGGCTTTCGAGGATCCACTTGTGATAGCCCTCATGTGAATTCATTCATCCAAGCATAACACAACTGGAATCGAAGTTCTATATCTTTTCTAGTTGGAAGATACGGCATTCAAACACAAACAATCCTTACTCAAGTTGAAGATTAAGGTTCTAGTTCTAATGAGGCACATAGAAGTCGAATATGTAGCCTTCGAAGTAACAACCATGCCAATGGACTATGGTATGCTCTAGGTTTACTACAATTTGAATCTAATCAATCCAAACATGATAATCTCAAAGAATTGCAAGGAACTCATGTCCGAAGCACATGAACTCTCATAAAACATCCAAAAATATCACTTTTATTCAAACTAGAACTTAAAAATCAAAACTTTAAGTACTTGTATTAGAACGAATCCAACATAATAACTACTTACAAGCTTCACCTCTTAGCCTTAGCTAAGAGGTTATAGCCGATCATTATCATGCGTCAACTAGAATTCAAAGAAAAACTAAATAAAAACACATAAAACTAAAAAAAACCCTAGTTGGAGGAGTTGTGATCGCTCCACGATGATCTCCTTTGCTCCCTACGAACTTAGAACTCTTCTAGGATACCTTAGCAAGGATGTCAAGGTGTCCTTTTATAGGAAAAAATCATGAACCACCTCGGATTGCGTAAAAACTTACGCACTTAGTCGGTAATCAGACGTTGGTCGGGCACTCAGTCAGTTAGTGGTCAGGCAGCCTAGCCGTGCTTGAATTCGATCAGCAGCTTATTGATGAAAATGCACTTGAATATCGGGCGCCCGACCAGATGGTGGTCGGGTGCCCGGTCAGGTCCAGAACTATCCAGCATATTTCATCAGAATTCTTCCAATTTCGGGTGCCCGGTCAGAACATGGGCGGACGCCCGGTGGCCTTATGATGTAAATGCTGGAATCTTCTTTCTTCTGGCCGATCTAGGTCTTTCTAATGTGATTCTTCAGGGCTTCTTTTTAATGTCTTCAATGTAGTTCTAAAGGACCCTTTAGCAACAAATTCATGACTTCTCTCTTTCATTCCTACATACACAAAACAAGCATTAGATGTGTCTTTTAAGCATGCAAACCATGCATGTAATGTGATGTAATGGGCTAGAAAATGTATAAAATAGAAGCTCAACACTCAACACACCCCCTAACCAGCATTTTACTAGTCCCGTGTAAAACATGCGTGAAACAAATTATATTCTCCAAAAATCAACTCTCCTTTAGAAACTATGCTTCTATACACTCAAAGACATGTAAGTGCAAAATTTGGAAATGCCTAGTGATAGAAGTTGAAACCTTGAATTTTCCAAAACATACCAAGTACTCATATGAAATTCTCGCCGATTGATTGATAAATAGAAGAATCCAAACAATTTAACCTAGTGTGCTTAGTGAATGCTCATCTCATGGATTTTCGGAGTTACCTTCTTCATGAATTAGCTAAGATATGGATCTAACGTTGTACAGATCAACAACAAGCCTTTGACATGAATTTGCCTTATCGTCCTTCCGACGGCTTTCACACTACTTCCCATTTCTGGCTTTGGTTACGGGTCTACTGTTCGCTTCCCCAAGTGTAGGGTTGCGATGTAGTAATAATCTCGGTAAGACCGAGGTCGATCCACAGGGAAGGAAGTAAACAATTCTAACTATCCTAATAACTAGAATCAAAGAGGTTTGTGAAATTGATTTTTAACATAAAATAGAAAATCTAATAATGAAAAGATAACTAGAGCATCAAGGATCCACTTATAGCTCTTCTTAGATGCATAATTCGCTATGGTTTCTTACTTTCTCAACTAGAATCGACATTCCTGTCTATCTAGTCGGATGATAGAGCTGTTAAACCAAACAGTCTGTCATATGTAAGTTCTATGCATAGGATTCACTCAATGTAGGCTGAGCTGAGCATGCTCAATTGCATAGGTCATTCCCCTTTCCAAAAGGTCCAGTTCACAATCATAACCATCCTCAAGTCCTCTCACAAGACAAGGCTAGATCATGATTTGAACTAGATTCAAATCACATGCACAATACATACATATTCAGAAAAACAGAAAAATAGAACTTTGGTAGGAAGTCCCTTCATGAAGAGCTTAGTACTAGAGCGCACTCCGATTCCTCGGATCATACAGGTCTAGACCGTTGCAAACAAATTAAGAAGATAAGTAATTCATCCAAACATCCATGAGTCATCACAAGACTAAGAAAAATTACTTAAAAACTTGTATAAACTTCAAACCTTAGTTCATAATCATGAATTTCAAACTAAAAACCAATAAAACGAATTAAACAATCTAAGAAAACTATAAGGTTCACCTCTTAGCTCTAGCTAAGAGATTAGCTAATAAAAAGCATATTAAAAACTAGAACTAGAACTAAGAAAAGGAAGAAAAACTAGCTGGAGGAGGCTAGGAAGCCTCCTATGACTTGAACTCCTTGCTCCCCACGTCCTTGGTTCCCCTGGAATAGAAGAGAGCACCTCCTTTTATAGTGCAGCAATAGTACAGCAACATAGCAGAATTTGTTTCGCTTGGTACGGCTTAACCAATGGTCGGATTGCCTTCAAATTTGATTCGTAGCTTCCTTGTAATGTGATCTTCCTCATAGATGATTTAGATTTCCAATATTGTCCTCTGAATGGGCCCACCAATCACATCACCGACCGCCTCTCAAAATCGCGCACTTCGGGTACCTTCAGAACCAGTCATCTTGCTTTCAACGCTCCGGAGTGTACAGAGGTCGGATTGATCTCAAATTTTGAACATGAGTAGAAAACTTCCTCCTCTACATGATAGACGGATTAGATTGTCCAAAAACAATCTCAAAATGTGGTCCGAAAATTAGAACAATTAGGGCTTTTATAAACTCAGCGCAGTTGGAGCTTTCTGGATGGTCCATCTTTCTTCAACCGGTACGATCAAACCACACACCCTTTTGATCTGAAACTTTTGTGGTTATTCATATATGGATGTGGTCTAAAAGATGGTCAAAGTAGATTTTTCATATCCTCAATGATGGGCCACCTGGACCTGCCCAGAGTGGAACAGCGAAATCTGGAACTTTCTGGACAGTTCGTATTGTTTTGGTCACCACGATCAATCCGTAACTCTGATCGACACGAAACCACTTGGGTTAGTTCGGCGTCGAGTTCCTCTTCGACATGGATGTGTTGGATTTCCAAATATCATCAAGATCGGCCCAGAAAAATGGTCCGAAAAACCAGGTGCGGGAAGACATTGCTGTTTTAGAATCTGGAATCTGAAACTTGCATGGCCGACCGGTCACGACCGGTCAGGCCCTCTTTGGCATTACTCCAGCAAGCATGGCCGACCGGTCAAGACCGGTCGGTCTCTTTTTCTTCTTGTTTTCTTCCTTTCTTTCTTCTATTTTCTTCTTTCTTTGCTTCCTTCTTCCTTCAGCCCTCCTTGGGTCTTCATCCAAGGTTCTAAATCAGCTCTTTTGGTCATCAATTGGGCAAAGTAACTCTCATTCCTACAACCACAAAACATGTATTTGATTAGTCTTTAAATTATGAAAACCATGCATAATGAGTGATGAATTGGGGTTAAAATATGCACAATTAAGAGCTCAACATCTACCATCCCCCCGGTTGGTAATAGGTAGCCCTTTTCAAAATTTTCCACCATATTTTCAATCATTCCCATGATTTCATCCTTCCATTCCTTTTCTCATACATTAGATAGGATTTTTAGAAATCCATATCTTTCATTATTTTTCCATGGACAAGGATGGACAAAGTACCCCGGCTCGGTTCCTTAACACCTCAAATCCAAACCTAGCTAGTCCACTGTTAATGTCAGATTTTGTAACAGGATCCTCCAGACGTTCGCCTTCTCTCCAATAGAGATTTCCTCCGCCAAACCTGAAAGAGGACAGAGCAACTAAGGGTGGTTGGACTCCAGCCGTTAGCCCTCCGATGCTTAAGTCAGGCCAAAACAAGAAGAAGAGCAGCCAAGCAAAATAGGATCGAGATTATTGTGTGTACCTTTCCCTCAATGGAGTCGTCCCTTTATACAGATCTGGAGCGGTTCAATCTGTTACGCAAGATATCAAGATCCCGTTGATCTAGTATACGATACTGAGATCTCGCCGATTTCATGGGATAAGATCCGCATCTTTAGAGACGAGATCCAACCCAATGACTTATTTCGGCAATCACGTTCCTTGATGACAATCCCTTGAGATCCAGAACCACCAGGGAAGGTAAGCCCAAAAACCGACCTATACGGGCTACCGGTAGGTGTAGTAATAGCGCTGATCACTCATGTAGAGCTGGAGACCGTAGTTGGAGTCATAGCCAGCGAAAAGGAAGGAGACGCAGACAAGACGGAAACCACCGAACTGGGTGTAGCCCTGCCTGGCATCGCAGAGGGATTGAACAAGCTGCCCGATGGGAATCGGGTGCTGATATTGAAGGTTAAGAGATGTAGACGGCAGAAAAAGCTGTTCGCAATGTTGGACCTGGTCACGAGTCAAGTGCTCGCTCATTTTGACGTAACACCTTTCAACGACTTGTGAGAAGGTCTGCTCGCTGTTCAAGAAGGGAATCTTTGCTTCGATTTATCTGACCATCGGATAGGGGAGCTCGAAGCCTTGCGAATAGGTGCTCCGTATTTATCCATCCTACGACTCTCGAGCATATGATCTCGAAAGTCGGATGGGCATCCCGCACTTACTCGATCTGCGACTCTCGATCAGATGATCTCGAGAGTCTAATGGGTTCTTCCGTACCTTCCCAATCTGCGACTCTCGATCAGATGATCTCGAGAGTCAAATGGGCGTCCGTGTACAATTTTTAATAGCTGAGCTGGTCTCCATTATTTTGTCTATAACAGATGCCCCCCAAGTCCTTGCCGCCAAGAATTTTTAAGGGAAGGACTTAGCTCACTATCACACGTAACCGCCCGATGCCTTCATCGAGAATGGAACCTCACATGATGGGCTGGAATTAATGAGCGCCAGCTTTCCGCAGCCTTTCCGCAGACAGAAAATGAAGGGGTGCTTGCCACGTGTTTGAGGAGTTAATGGGCGTGCCTGCTCGAGTGCTGCGCCGAAGGAGGGACTGCCATGTGCCATCAGATACGACAGAATGATTGCCTATAAATATACGGAGTCCGCCATTTCTTTGATTTTCTACAGAAGCTTTTCGAAAGGAACTTGCAGTCTTCTCTTTCCATTCTTCTTCCTCCGGTGCTCCTTTTCTTTCTTTCTGTTTTTGGTATACTTCCTTTTTTCTTTTCCTTCTTTTGTTTTTATCTTCTCATGGCTGGGAACTCTGACGAGACCACCGTCCCTCTCAGTGATGCCACTCCGGAATCCTCTGCCTCCAGCAGTGCGAGGGTTCCGGCAGGGAGATACACTACAGCCGGATATCCTTCCGTTTTATCGGAGGACCGGCTGGCTGAGTTACGGGAGAGATACCTGATCCCCGACTCAGTCACTCTCCGCTTGCCCGGAGATGGAGAGACACCAGACTCCCCCCCCCCCCCCCCCCCCCCCCCCCAGGATGCGTAGCTTTTTATGAGTACCATCTTATCCTGGGGGTACGCCTCCCCCTCCATCCCTTCATCCGCGATGTTCTCTGGTGTTACAAGATTGCCCCCGGGCAACTCATCGTGAACGGGTGGAGGGTAGTTCTGGGCTCCTTTGCCCTCTGGGCTCAGGCCGGCAACGGGGAACTCACGGCGGAGGAGTTCCTCTGTATGTTCCGTCTGAAGAAAGCTCCCTCCAGCGAAGGCTGGTATTATTTGTGTTATTGGCATCGGGATAACTTCGTGTTGGGGAAGCCCTCCTCGAACTATCCCGGCTGGAGGAAGCGGTGGTTCTATGCTTCCGGGAACTGGGAGTCTGCCTCCTCCAGGGGTCCAGGAGTGACCCGATTTTTCTGTGAAGGTAGGCACAATTCCGCATTGTGCAGTTTCTTCAGTTAGGTTTTTGGGGTTTTTGCTTCATTTGACCCCTGTTTGTGCTCGCAGGTATCCTGGCCTTGAGAAAACCAAATTTGAAGGGAGGGATCAACGAGAAAATTGTAAAGGTGTACAAGGTGCCTGTTGGTGATAGGCATATCGAGGCTTGCCTGTCTCCCTCGCGACTTGCTGCAGCGGGCTTAATTTCCAGAAGAGAGGTTGAGATGACGAAGGCTGGAGAGAAGAGGGGTCTGCTGCCCCGACTGAAGGGCACGGGCTCCAAGAGGCAGAAGAGAACACCTACCGAACCATCTCAATCGTCCATTCGCACGGGTAGCGATCAGCCTGCCCTTCCCGCGAGCATGGCGGGGGCCCCGGCTGGGCCCACTATTCCCTCACTGGTGGTCGCACCTGGACCGCCAGTGATTAACATTGCTGACAATTCCCCGGATGGGGCGGGGTTCGGCTGCCCCCCAGCTGGAGAGGCATGAGAGCAGATGGAGCCTCAAGAGCCGGCTCCTGCTCGCGAACTGATCCCTGCTGCCGAGCAAGGATCTGCTCGCGAGTCAATGCCTCCCCCTCGCGAGACGGCCGGGTTGGTCGTTGCCCAACCGTCAGGGAGCGGGACATATTCTATTCCCCGCCACCTCCATCCAGTATGCAAATTTTTGTTTGAGAACGTCCCTCCTCATGCCTTCGGCTCTCTTCCCGAGCCAAG
Source organism: Liriodendron chinense (assembly GCA_003013855.2). NCBI lineage: Eukaryota > Viridiplantae > Streptophyta > Magnoliopsida > Magnoliales > Magnoliaceae > Liriodendron > Liriodendron chinense. The sequence goes on along the minus strand of ML058434.1, from coordinate 1,289,692 downwards.
CCCTGAGAACCTTCTCCTCGAAGCGGGGATGAGGATGGTTCAGGTAAGACCTTGTCAAGACCTGCTTTAATCTGTTATTATGTTCTAGAATACTCTCTCATATTCTTCATCTCTTTTGCAGGGCTTAGATCTTATCCTGCGAACGAGGCGTGATATCGTTGCCGCCCGTCGCACGATAGATGAAGCTGAGGGAAAGAGGACTGCCTTGGAGAAGGCAGTTCAAGGAAGAGATCAACTGCTCAAGGCTCGTGAGGCGGTGATCGCGAAGAGAGATGAGGAGAAGAAGATCCTCATCGAGAAAATCCAAGTCCTGACCGATAGGTATCAGGCCTTGGACTCAGACTTCGTGAAGCTCACGGGTTTGAAGGAGAAGGCAGAGAGAGAGAGAGGGAGATCTTTCGCCAAGACAAGATCTCATTGGAAGAGCAGTTTGCGGAGGTCAGGTCGCAGCTCAAGGAGGCCTACGACAACCTGACCAAGGAGCGCTCCGCTCTTGCACAGCTCAAGGACGACTCGATCCACTGGGACGAGGAAAAAGTCGCCCTTGTAAAAATGCTCTCAGAGGAAGGTCCTCGGGCAATTTTCGAGTTCCGGACTTCGCAGCTATATGACAACGAAAGGTATGAGTCATATGATGCTGGTCGCGACTTTGCACTAAGAGTAGTGCAACGAATGATCCCATCCTTCGATATGGGGGAATTTGGTCGAGTCGCGACCATCATAGCTGCCGAAGAGCAAGCTGCTGCTGAGAACGAGGTGACTGAAGCCACGCAGGCCGGAGGGGCTCCAGAAATGGGCCCTGAAGTCGAGAGCACAGCTCCTCCTCCAAGAGATTGATTTTCTCTTTCCTCTCTTTGTACTCGCGAGCAGATATTGTGTAAACATTTTATCGTCAATGAAAAGATATTTTTTGGAAGTGTTGTCTTTGTTTACTCTTTCCTTTTCATGTAATGAATGCCTTCCTGTTGCAATGAGCTATGCTCAACCCGGGGGGTCGTAGCGATCATGCCCTCGTGGAGAGACTGATCTATCGATTGAGATTTTGATTCTACCAAGGGCAGAAGGTTGGTCAAGAGAGCACGTATGCTCCCTTCGGGGCTATCTTTAATCCATAGAATGGAGAAGCAACCAACTAGTAACGATTTCAGTCCTACCAAGGGCAGGCAATTGGCCAAGAGGATGTGTATATTCTCTTCGGGGCTATTCAAATCCAAATAAATGGGATAGCAGCCAAAAGGTAGTTTTATCCCTACCAAAGGTAGGCAATTGGTCAAGAGATGGTATGCATTCTCTTCAGGGCTATTCAGGTCCATGTAAATGGAGTAGCGACCAAAAGATATCTTTCACTTTATTCATAAAAATGTCGTAATGAACTACATCGATTCTAGGGATAGTATCGTAGCAAATGCTCCACGTGCCAAGGGCGACGTACGGGCTTTCCCTGCATGTCTTCAAGGTAATAAGTACCGGGTCGCACAATCCTAACAACCCGATACAGGCCTTCCCAATTTGGATCCAGTGAACGAGCGGGAACTCCAAGATTTTGCCTTAGTACCAAATCTCCGGGCTAGAAGGATCTAGGCCGAACCCTAGCATTTCGATAACGAGCAATACGTTGTCGATATGCTGCCACTCGTACTTGGGAAGCATTTCTTCGCTCTTCCAAGAGATCGAGATGAAGTCGGAGATTTTCCTGATTACTCGCGGGGTCATACTGCTCGATCCGATATGAGGGCACTTACATTTCCACTGGTACCACTGCGTCAACACCAAATGCTAAGGAAAAAGGGGTTTCACCTGTTGATGTACAAGCCGTGGTTCTATATGCCCATAATACTTCTGGCAGAAGTTCTGGCCACACCCCTTTACATTCTCCTAGCTTGGTCTTTAACTAGTGCTTGATGATCTTATTCACTGCCTCGACCTGCCCATTCGCCTGAGGATGATATGGAGAAGTGCGGAGATTATGTATCTTCCATTTTTCACAGAATTCATCAAAGGCTGCGTTGTCGAACTGCGTTCCGTTGTCGGTAATTATAGTGTGAGGAAGTCCGAAACGGCATATGATATTTCTCCATATGAACTTAGTGGTTTGTTTCTCAGTAATCTTGGCTAATGGTTCTGCCTTGGCCCATTTGGTGAAGTAATCAACCGCTACAATCGCGAACTTATTTTGTCCCTTCCCCATGGGTAAAGGCCCGATGATATCGACCCCCCACTGAGCGAAAGGCCAAGGGCTGTCAACTGGGGTCATCCGTTCGGAAGGTACATGGGGTATAGGTGAATATCGCTGGCACTTGTCACATTTTTTAGAAAATTCAATTGCATCTGCTTTCATAGTAGGCCAATAATATCCTTGCCGCATCGCCTTATATGCTAGGGATCGCCCCCTGGGGTGATTACCACAAGCCCCCTGGTGTACTTCGTCTAGAACATGAAGTTCTTCTTCTGGATGAAGACACCTTAAATAAGGCAAAGAGAAACTTTTTCGCAATAATATTCCGTCTTGCAAGGTGTACCTGGAAGCTCGAAGCCGAATTTGTCTTGCAGCTTTCTTGTCGTCTGGTAGATATCCGTCTCTGAGATAAAGGATGATGGGATCCATCCAGCACGGAGACGATTGTACCGATATTACTTGCTCAAGAGCCGATTGGTCGATACTTAGGTTCTGACGATGCTCGATGGGGATCGAGTGTGCTATCTCAGATTCTGGTGCAGAAGCGAGCTTAGCCAATGAGTCGGCAAGTTGGTTCTGCTCGCGAGGAATATGAATTATTTCATAGGTCTTCAGTTTTGCAAGCAGGATGAGTACACGGGACTTGTATAAGGCCATCCTTTCTTCTTTGGCTTCAAATTCACCAAGAACTTGGTTGACAATGAGCTGGGAGTCGCTATGAATCAACAGATTTTGAATTGCAAGGACAATGGCTAGTTCGAGGCCGACGATCAGGGCCTCATATTCTGCTTCATTATTTGAAATGTGAGAATCGAAACGTAGAGCATATTGGAAATGCGACCCGTCGGGAGCCACTAAAATCAGGCCCGCTCCGCTACCAGTGGCCCGCGACGACCCGTCCACGAAGAGTGACCAAGGAGGCTGGTCGTTGGTCATGGTATTATCATCAGGAGAGTACGTGAATTCGGCGATGAAATCGGCCACGGCCTGACCCTTTACTACGGTCCTAGGGCAGAATGAGATATCGTGCTCGCTGATCTCGACTGCCCATTTAGTTAACCGTCTGGAAGCCTCAGGTTTTTGAAGGACTTGTCGTAGCGGATGATTCGTTGGTACTAAAATAGCGTGGGCCTGAAAGTATGGTCGCAGTTTTCGAGCTGCCGTGACTAAAGCTAGGGCCAGTTTCTCCATATCAGAATACCTAGTTTCTGCCTCAACCATTGCTCGACTGATATAATAAACGGGCCTCTGCACCCCGGAATCTTCTCTTATTAAAGCGGCGCTGACGGCCGTAGTGGACACGGAGAGATAAAGAATAAGTTGCTCATGTGCTACAGGTTTAGATAAAATAGGGGGTGTGCTCATGTATAGCTTCAATTGTTGAAAAGCTTCCTCACATTATGGCGTCCATTTCCAATCAGACTTGGCCGTTGCACGAAGGAGCTTGAAGAATGGTAAGCATTTATCAGATGCTCGCGAGATGAACCTGTTCAATGATGCGATGCGACCAGCCAGACGCTGGACGTCCTTCAGAGTAACGGGGGATTTCATCTCTATCAATGCTTTTATCTTTTCAGGATTTGCCTCAATTCCACGCTGGCCGACCATGAACCCAAGAAACTTTCCTGCAGACACTCCAAACGCGCATTTTTCTGGGTTCAATTTCATCTGATACCTCCTCATTAAATCAGAGGCTTCTCGAAGATCAGAAATGTGGTCATCTTCTACGATGCTTTTCACGAGCATGTCGTCAACATAAACTTTCATATTCCTACCAATTTGAGCAGCGAATATTTTGTTGACGAGCCGTTGATAAGTGGCTCCTGCATTTTTAAGACTGAACGGCATTACCTGGTAGCAATATAATCCTCGATCCGTGATGAAGGCAATATGCTGGCTATCGAGTGGATGCATCATAATCTGGTTGTAACCAGAGTAAGCATCAATAAAACTGAGCAGAGCGTGTCCAGCTGTTGAATCGACCAGCTGGTCTATCCGTGGTGTTGGAAAACTATCTTTGGGGCATGCTTTGTTTAGATCTAAATAATCGATGCACATTCTCCACTTGCCATTAGCTTTTCGGACGAGAACTACGTTCGCGACCCACTCTGGGTAGTCGACTTCTTTTATGAAATTGACCGTAAGTAGCTTCTCGACTTCAGCTTTGATCGCCATTTGCCTTTCTGCAGTGAAGGCACGTCGACGCTGGTGTACGGGTTTATGCTTTGGGTCGATATTGAGACGATGTGCGATGACATTGGGGTCGATGCCTGGCATATCTTCATGAGACCAAGCGAACACGTCCTGATATTCGGTAAGGAAAAGGACCAGATCTTCACGATGGACGCTGGTTAAAGAGGATCCAATGTATACGACCCTGGACAAGTCGTCTTTGGCTAAGTGAATCGCCACTGTATCTTCCCCTAGAGTTCCCGATTTAAGAGCACTTTCTCTCGGATCCAACGAGGTGTTGGAGGGTAAGTTGGGTGAACCTGGTGCTATCTCCATGACGGGTATTGCTTGAGCCTTCTTTCGATCTTGGAGAGCAATCTGATAGCAAGACCGTGCCTCCTGTTGACTTCCTCGCATGACCCCGATGCCATTCGGAGTAGGAAATTTGACACACAGATACGAAGGGTGCAAGGCGGCCCCGACCTTAGTAAGAGACGGCCGCCCCAAAATGGCGTTATACGCTGATTTTCGATCCACTACGAGGAAGTTTATGAAGACGGTGGTCTTCACTGGACTTTCTCCGAAAGTAACTGGGAGATCAATGCTTCCTTCAGGCGTCACTACCTCACCTCCGAAGCCGACGAGGGGGGTCGATACTGGCTTAAGAAGGCTTCTGGCAAATGCCATTTTGTTGAAGGCCTCCAAGTATAGAATATCAGCTGAGCTACCTGTATCCACCATAATTCGATGAGTCAAATAATTCGATACCTTCAATGTGACTACGATGGAGTCTTCGTGAGGGAAGTGAATTCCCTTTGCATCTTCGAGAGTGAAGGAAATTGGAGGATGGCTGGCTTTTGACGAGCTAGACGTCTGTTCCAGCCAATAGATTTGTTGAGGTTCTCTGGATGCCTTTCGGGCGTATGCTTTTCTTGAAGCTTGAGAGTCACCCCCGCAAGCTGGTCCTCCGACGATGGTGCGGATTTCTCCCGTGGGCTCAGCGTCCTCTTGGTCAGTTTGATGATGAGGCGGTTCCTTTTGGCGAGATGAGGTCTTCGCCCTTTCTGGTGATTGATTTTTACGAGCAACATAATCCTGGAGATGGCCTTTTCGAATAAGGACTTCGATATGGTCTCATAGAGAGATGCAGTCCTGGGTCCTATGCCCGTGATCTTTATGGAAGTAACAGAACTTGCTCTTGTCTCTCTTCTCGGGATCGGATTTGATCTTTGCAGGCCACTTTACATATGGCTTGTGTTTAATCTCCATTAGAACCTTTTCATGAGACCGATTAAGAGGAGTATAGTTATGATATTTACCAGAGTAAGATTTCTTGGGAGAACGATCGCGTTGGTCACGACGATATTTTTTATCTGCAGAAGAGGTTCCCTCTGGCTTGCGTTTCTTACCCTGTGCCCCATGGCGTGTCAATGCGACTTCTTCTGCATTGATGTACTTCTGAGCTTTGGCTTGAAATTCTGCCATAGTTTTCGGTGGGCTTTTATCCAGGGCAAACCTGAATTTCTCGCTCGTTATTCCTGCTACGAGGGCTGTGAGCCCTTTTTCCTCAGTGTAACCTTCAGTTTGAACAGCTTCAACGGTGAATCGTACTGTGAACTCTTTTATTGTTTCCCCATGCTGCTGTTTTAGATTCATTAGGTGGGAAGCTGGCTTCTTGACGCGGATGCTTCCCATGAATTGAGAAAGGAATATCTCTGATAACTGAGAAAAGGAGCTGATGGAACGAGGCTTTAATCCTCGGAACCACGTACGGGCTGCCTCCTTCAATGTTAGGGAAAAAGCCCTACACATGATTTCTGAACCATGTCCCTCCAACTCCATGAGGGATCTGTATGTTTCCAGATGTTCAAGAGGGTCGCCAATACCTGTGTACGAGGTGATTATAGGTGTTCGATACTTTCTGGGTAACGGGGTTTCCATCACCTCGCTGGTGAAGGGGGACTCGGATTGATGTATCGCCGCCATGACTGCAGATGGCCGATTTGCCTGGTATCGCTGTTCCATGACATCAAAACGATCATGGATTCTTTTGAGATCTCCTTCCCATGGTAGGGTATAGCTTGATGTTTCGGCGGTGGAACCCTGTGGTTGAGGTTGTCGAGACGAGCTAGAATGTATAGAATGCGGAGACGGCACAGGGGGATGGCTGCCAAGTGGTGGGACCTGTGGTTCGTCCATAGAATGTCTGGAAGCCACCGGTATGGGTTGCGGTGGTAAACCTTCGGAGGGTTGTCCTTGCGGTTCAGGGAAATGCTGGTCAAGCCGATTCGACAGGGCTTGAACTCCGGCATTTAGAGTCAGAAGAGGGTTTCCGAGGAAACGCAAGACATCGTCTTGATTTCCAGAGGCCTCCAATAATGGATTTGTCGATGGCATATTCGGGGCTCCTTGAGGGATATTCGTCGACGTGGGTGGAAGAGCAGGTACGGATTCCGTCTCATCGGGCGGAGGTGGTGCCTGCCTTGAAGTCGAAGGATGAACGGCCTTTTTAGGAGGCATCGCCGAAGGATTTTTTGTCGGAGGAACGATTGATTTTGACGATCAAGTCGTTCCCACAGACGGCGCCAAACTGTTAATGTCAGATTTTGTAATAGGATCCTCCGGACGTTCGCCTTCTCTCCAATAGAGATTTCCTCTGCCAAACCTGAAAGAGGACAGAGCAACTAAGGGTGGCTGGACTCCAGCCGTTAGCCCTCCGATGCTTAAGTCAGGCCAAAACAAGAAGAAGAGCAGCCAAGCAAAATAGGATCGAGATTATTGTGTGTACCTTTCACTCAATGGAGTCGTCCCTTTATATAGATCTGGAGCGGTTCAATCTGTTACGCAAGATATCGAGATCCCGTTGATCTAGTATACGATAATGAGATCTCGCCGATTTCATGGGATAAGATCCGCATCTTTAGAGACGAGATCCAACCCAATGACTTATTTCGGCAATCACGTTCCTTGATGACAATCCCTTGAGATCCAGAACCACCAGGGAAGGTAAGCCCAAAAACCGACCTATACGGGCTACCGGTAGGCGTAGTAATAGCGCTGATCACTCATGTAGAGCTGGAAACTGTAGTTGGAGTCATAGCCAGCGAAAAGGAAGGAGACGCAGACAAGACGGAAACCACCAAACTGGGTGTAGCCCTGCCTGGCATCGCAGAGGGATTGAACAAGCTGCCCGACGGGAATCGGGTGCTGGTATTGAAGGTTAAGAGATGTAGCCGCAGAAAAACTGTTCGCATGTTGGAACCTGGTCACGAGTCCAAGTGCTCGCTCATTTTGACGTAACACCTTTCAACGACTTGTGAGAAGGTCTGCTCGCTGTTCAAGAAGGGAATCTTTGCTTCAATTTATCTGACCATCGGATAGGGGAGCTCGAAGCCTTGCGAATAGGTGCTCCGTATTTATCCATCCTACGACTCTCGAGCATATGATCTCGAAAGTCGGATGGGCATCCCGCACTTACTCGATCTGCGACTCTCGATCAGATGATCTCGAGAGTCTAATGGTTTCTTCCGTACCTTCCCAATCTGCGACTCTCGATCAGATGATCTCGAGAGTCAAATGGGCGTCCGTGTACAATTTTTAATAGCTGAGCTGGTCTCCATTATTTTGTCTATAACATCCACAATTCTGCATAATCCTTTCAAAGCATAAGAATCATGTAATGTGAACTAGGTGTAAAAGTGTTCAAAATTTCTATCAATCATAAACTAGTATCTTAGAGATAGTTCAAGATATTCAACTTCACTCACTTCGCCTCTCTTTTTCTTCTACTTACACCATACCGAATGCATAGAAACAAAGTTTTCCAATGGAGTTTTGAATTGGCAGAAAAATCGTAAAAAATATTTTCTTATTACTCGTGATGTTACAAAACACTGATTCAACCTAGTGATCCCACACCCCCCAACCAAATCTTGCATTGTTCTCAATGTAAAAGATATGCAATGAGTAAAACATGAGAGCAATGATAAAATAAAGGGAGTGGGGAATGAGAGTACCTGAGAGAACAAAAATATAGAATTCGGCCTCCTTCTAACAACTAATGGAAAAATAAAGAAAATCATAATTCGAAACTACTTTATACCTCCATCAGACTAGGAGATGAAATCCTGATACACAGGATCAGTCAGAGGTATGGACATACTTTCTGAAGGAAAATTCTCAAAGAACAGTTTTAATTGCTAACCATTTGCTTTAAGAATGTTACTATTTCGTGGATTCAACAACTTGACAGTCCCATATGGATAAACAGTTTTCACAATGAAGGGACCGGTCCATTGAGACCTTAATTTTCCTAGAAATAAATGTAACTGAGAATTGGACATAAGGACCTTTTGATTAATCATGAAATTCTTACGAAGGATTTTTTATTATGGAACACCTTCGTCTTGTCCTTGTATATTCTCGCGTTCTCATATGCTTCATTCCGGAGTTCCACAAGTTCATTCAATTGAAGCTTGCGCAATGAGCTTGCTTTGTCAAAATCAAAATTCATCTTCTTTATTGCCCAAGATGCCCTATGTTCCAACTCCACAGGCAATTGACAAGCTTTCTCATAAACAAGTCTATAGGGAGACATTCCAATGGGGGTCTTAAAAGCCGTACGGTAAGCCCAGAGCGCATCGGTAAGTCGAAGTGACTAATTTTTACGATCGGGGTGCACTGTTTTCTCCAAAATATGTTTAATCTCCCTATTGGATATCTCGTCTTATCCACTTGTTTGTAGGTGAAAGGGGTGCTCACTTTGTGGTTCACGCCATATTTCTTCATTAAGGCTTCAAATGGGCAGTTACAAAAGTGAGACCCTCCATCGCTTATAATGACTCGAGGTGTTCCAAACCGGGAAATGATGTTTTCTTTTAAGAAATGAATTACCGTTTTATGGTCATTGTTCCGGCATGGAATCGCCTTGACCCATTTTGAAACATAAACGATGACAAGAAAAATATATAAGTTTCCAAAAGAAGATGGGAATGGACCCATGAAATCGATGCCCCAACAATCAAAAACTTCGATTGGTAAGATGGGATTGAGTGACATCATATTTCTATGGGTTATTCCTCCTAATTTCTGACAAGGCTCACACATTTTGCAAAACTCATGAGTATCCTTGAACATGGTGGGCCAATAAAACCCACATTGCAGAATTTTAGCTATGGTCTTCTTAGCCGAAAAGTGACCACCACAAGCCTGTGAATGACAAAAGGAGATGATACTGTGTTACTCATCATTTGGCACACATCTCCTGATAATTTGATCAGGACAATACTTGAATAAGTATGGGTCGTTCAATAAGAATTTCCTCACCTCGTTGAAGAACTTATCCTTATCTTGCTTGTTCTAGTGTGTTGGAATTGTACCTGTAGCTAGATAGTTAGCAATGTCCACATACCATGGCAATTGGGAGACTTTAAATAGTTATTCATTAGGGAACATGTCATTGATCGCGATCATCTCAAGGAAATCGGTGAGAACAAGTCTAGAGAGATGGTCAGCCACGACGTTTTTCACTCCTTTCTTATCACGTATTTCTATGTCAAATTCTTGGAGTAGGAGGATCCATCTTAACAAGCACAGCTTAGCATCCTTCTTAGAGAGAAGGTACTTGAGCGTGACATGGTCGGTGAATATGATGATCTTAGATCCGATCAAGTAAGACCTAAACTTCTCTAAAGCAAAACCAACGGTTAAAAGTTCTTTTTCTATAGTAGTCTAGTTTGCTTGAGCCGAGTTTAAGGTTCTACTTACATAGTAGATGACGCATAGCTTTTTCTCTTTTCTCTGGCCTAACACTGCCCCAATAGCGTAATCGCTCGCATCACACATAATTTCAAAAGGAAGGCTCCAATCAGGTGGTTGCATTATGGGAGCACATGTTGTTCGCTTCCCCAAGTGTAGGGTTGCGAAGTAGTAATAAACTCGGTAAGACCGAGGTCGATCCACAGGGACTTATGTAGAATTTCACAAACTCATCCACAAGTATCTATTGAAATCTATTAACCAGAATGTTATATGAAATTGATATGAGTAACAAAAGTTGAATTAAATCGGAAGTAACTAATTATAAGAAGGCACTAGGGGTTCAAGGATCCACTTGTAGCAATCCTTAATGTTCAATCCGCTGTGGTTTCTTATTCTCTCAACTAGAATCGACATTCCTGTCTATCTAGTCGGATGATAGAGCTGTTAAACCAAACAGTCTGTAATATGTAAGTTCTATGCAAAAGATTCACTCAATGCAGGCTGATCTGAGCATGCTCAATTGCATAGGTCATTCCCCTTTCCAAAAGGTCTAGTTCACAATCATAACCATCCCCAAGTCCTGTCACAAGACAAGGCTAGATCAGGATTTGAACTGGATTCAAATCACATGCACAGTCCATACACATTACAGAAAAATCAGAAAGGTAGAACTTTGGTAGGAAGTTCCTTTATGAAGAACATAGTACTAGAGCGCACTTTGATTCCTCGGATCATACAAGTCTAGACCGTCACAAACCAATTAAGCAATTAAGTAATTCTCCCAAACATCCATGAGTCATCATAAGACTAAGAAAAACTACTCAAAAACTTGTATAAACTTCAAACCATAGTTCATAATCATGAATTCCACACTTAAAACCACTTAACTACGAATTAAAACATCTTGGATCCACTACAAGCTTCACCTCTTAGCCCTAGCTAAGAGGTTTAGTTGTTCATGATCCAAGGAAACATGAAACAACTATAAAAAGCATGAAAACAGCAAAGCAAACCAAAAGGAGTTGTGAAACTCCAATCTCCACTTCCACAGCCTCCAACCTCGCTTGAACCCTTCTAGCCTACTCTAGGAACAATCCCTAGGTGTCTTTTTATAGTCTGGAGGCTCCACAACTTCGGAAGAATCGAGAAATTGCGTAATACTTACGCAGCGCAGAGAAAATCGGACTATATCTGGAAGTTTCTAACTTCTTACGCATAGCCGACCGGTCATGACCGGTCGGCCTCAATATATGATCATTCCAGCGAGCATGGTCGACCGGTCATGACCGGTCGGCCTTGTAAAACATTAGTCCAGCAAGCCTGTCCGACCGGTCAAGACCGGTCGGACGTTTTCACTTATGTTACAGCAACCATGGCCGACCGGTCATGACCGGTCGGCCTTATCCATTGAAGTTCCAGCCATCATGTCCGACCTGTCAAGACCGGTCGGACATCTTCAGTAGCAGCCCAACATGTATGGCTGACCGGTCACTGACCGGTCTGGCTTCCTTGGCCGACCGGTCACGACCGGTCAGCTCTCTTTTCTTCTTGTTTTCTTCCTTTCTTTCTTCTGCTTTCTTTTCTTCTTTACTTCTTTCTTTCTTTTCTTCTTTGGTCCTCAAATGTTCTTCATCAGAATGATCCCAAGTGAACCTTTTTTGTCTTCAATTGAATGGAGTTCACTCTCAGTCTTGTAGTCACAAAACATGCATTGGATTAGCCTACAAACCATACAAACCTTGCACAATGAGTGATGAATTGGGGTTAGAATATGCACAATTAAGAGCTCAACACACCCCCCAACCAGCATTTTGCTAGTCCCGAGCAAAACATGCGTGAAACTAATCCCATTCTTCAAAACTCAACTCTCTTTCAGAAACCATCCTTCTATACATTCCAAGGTTTATAAGCGTAAGATTCAAAAAGATTAGGCGTCTAAGGTTGGAACCGTAAATCCTCAAGACATAATAGGCATTCATATGAGATTCCCGCTGATTGGTTGATAAATAGAAGGATTTGAACAAATTCAACCTAGTGTGGGTGGTGAAGATTCATCCCACGAGTTTCTAGGATTACCTTCTTCATAGATCAACTAGACTATAGAACTCAAGGTACATAGAGCCATCAAGCCAATGACAGAAATTTGCCTTATCGTCCTTCCGACGACTTTCACACTACGTCCCATTTCCGGCTTTGGTTATGGGTAGACCATCCCCCGGTTGGTAGTAGGTAGCCCTAATCGAAATTTTCCACCGTTTTTTCCATCATTCCCAATTTCATCCTTCCTTTTCCTTTTTCTTTTTCTTTTTTTAAATTAGATAGGATTTTTAAAAATCCATATCTTTCATTATTTTCCCATGGACAAGGATGGACAAAGTACCCCGGCCTGATTTCTCAATACCTTAATTCAAAGTCTAGCTAATCCATAAATCACATAATCCCTTCAACTCATGAAAATCGTGTAATGTGAACTAGGTGTAAAAGTGTTCAGGTTTTCTATCAATCACAAAAATAGGGGAGTTCACATATAAAAACCATTATGCTATGAGAGATTCCAGACATCCAGCCCCATACACTTCATATCTCCTCCTCTTATGCTCATATCAACTTGAAAGCATAGAACCGGTGTTTTCCAAAAGAGTTTCGAATTTTTGAAAAATCGAAAAAATTCCACATGATTGCTTGAAATGTTGCAAAACGCTGGATTCATCCAGTGATCCTACACCCCCCAACCAAATCTTGCATTGTCCTCAATGTAAAAGATGTGCAATGAGCAAAACATGAGAGCAATTTGAAAATAAAAGGGAGTGAGGAATGATAGTACCTGAGAGAGTGAAAAGTGGAAATCTTCCTCCTTCTAACAAACCTATGAAAAAGAAAACAAAAGCAGCAAAATCCTAATCCTAACTACTCTATACCTCCATCAGACTAGGAGATCAATCATCCTAATACACAGGATCATTCAGAGGTATGGACATACCTTCTGAAGGGAAATTCTCAAAGAACGGCTTTAATCGCTGCCCATTTGTTTTAAAAATGTTGCCGTTCCTTGGATTCAACAGCTTGATAGTCCCATATGGATAAACAGTTTGCACAATGTAGGGACCGGTCCATCGAGATCTCAATTTTCGCGGAAATAGATGTAAGCGAGAATTATACATGAGGACTTTTTGATTGATCGTGAATGTCTTGCAAAGAATATTCTTATCATGGAATATCTTCGTCTTGTCCTTGTAAATTCTCGCATTCTCATAAGCTTCATTCCGGATTTCTGCAAGTTCATTCAATTGTAGTTTGCGTAACGAGCTTGCCTTGTCAGAATTGAAATTCATCTTCTTAATAGCCCAATATGCCCTATGTTCCAACTCCACAAGCAAGTGACAAGCCTTCCCATAGACAAGTCTATAGGGAGACATTCCAATAGGGGTTTTGAAAGCTGTACGGTAAGCCCAAAGCGCATCGGTAAGCCGAAGCGACCAATCCTTGCGATCGGGGTTCACCGTTTTCTCTAAAATGTGTTTAATCTCCCTATTGGATATCTCAGCTTGACCACTAGTTTGTGGGTGATAGGGAGTGCTCACTTTGTGTGTTACGCCATATTTCTTCATTAAGGCTTCAAAAGGGCGATTGCAAAAGTGAGACCCTCCATCACTTATGATGACTCGAGGCGTTCCAAACCGGGAAAGAATATTTTCTTTTAAAAATCTAATGACCATTTTATGGTCATTATTCTGGCAAGGGATAGCCTCGACCCATTTGGAAACATAGTCGACGGCAAGCAAGATGTATAGGTTTTCAAAAGAAGATGGGAATGGGCCCATGAAATCGATGCCCCAACAGTAAAAAAATTCGATTATTAAGATGGGATTGAGTGGCATCATATTTCTACGGGAGATTCCCCCTAATTTCTGACAAGGTTCACAAGCTTTGCAAAACTCATGTGTGTCTTTGAACATCGTGGGCCAATAAAACCCACATTGCAGAATTTTTGCTGTGGTCTTTTTAGCTGAAAAGTGGCCACCACATGCTTGAGAATGACAGAAGGAGATGATACTTTGTTGCTCATCATCTGGGACACTTCTCCTTATGATTTGATCGGGACAATACTTGAATAAGTATGGGTCGTCCCATAGGAATTTCCACACCTCCGAGAAGAATCTATCCTTATCTTGCTTTTTCCAATATGTAGGAATTGTACCTATAGCAAGATAGTTAGCAATGTCCGCATACCATGGTAATTGGGAAACAGCAAAAAGTTGTTCATCAAGGAACATGTCATTGATTGCAGTCGTTTCAGGGGAATCAGTGAGGACAAGTCGAGAGAGGTGGTCAGCTACTACATTCTCTACTCCTTTCTTATCACGTATTTCTACGTCGAATTCTTGGAGTAGAAGGATCCATCTTAACAACCGTGGTTTAGCATCCTTCTTAGAAAGAAGATACTTAAGCGCGGCATGGTCAGTGAATATAATGATCTTGGATCCAATCAAGTAGGATCTAAACTTGTCCATGGCAAAAACTACGGCTAAAAGTTCTTTTTCAATAGTGGTGTAGTTTGCTTGGGCTGAGTTTAGGGTTCTACTTGCATAGTAGATGACACATGGCTTTTTATCTTTTCTTTGGCTTATGTTAATGTCAGATTTTGTAACGAGATCCTCCGGCTTTTCTCCTTCGCTCCAGGAGGGATTTCCACCGCCAGACCTGAAACAAGACAGCGAATAAGGGTGGCTGGGGACCAGCCGTTAGCCCTCCGACGCTTAAGTTAGGCCACAGGAGAAGCCAAGCAAAACGGGACTCGATTGAATGATGAGTACCCACCTCCTATTCAAGGGAGCCATCCCCTTATATAGATCTGAAACGATCCAATCTGTTACGTGAGATGTCGAAATCCCGTTGATATCGCATACGATACTGAGAATCCGCTGATTTCGTGGGATAAGATCCTATCTTTTTAGTCAGATCCAAGCCAATGATTTCTTCCAACAATCACGCCCCTAGATGGCAATCCCTTAAAATCCGGATGGATCCGGCCAGAAGCCATAGTTAGAGTCATGGCCTCCGAAAAGGAAGGAGACGCCCGCAGCTGGGAGTCATGACCTCCGAAAAGGAAGGAGACGCCCGCAATAAAGCTGCTCGCAGGTTAAAATGTGGTCGCGAGTCCACGTACATACTTTGGGTATAATATCTTTCAACGACTTGTGAGAAGGTCTACTCGCGAATCTAGTTTTCCGTATTTGACTATCCATGACTCCTGACCAGATGATCTCGAGAGTCGAATGGGCGTCCCGCTCTTGTCCAATATTCGACTCTCGATCAGATGATCTCGAGAGTCGAATGGGCGTTCCGCACTTGTCCAATATTCGACTCTCGATCAGATGATCTCGAGAGTCGAATGGGCGTTCCGCACTTGTCCAATATTCGACTCTCGATCAGATGATCTCGAGAGTCGAATGGACATTTCCACGTGAAATCTTATCTCCACCACGTGACTCCTAGATGTGGTCGCGAGTCACCACATTTTAACCTGCGAGCAGCTTTATTGCGGGCGTCTCCTTCCTTTTCGGAGGTCATGACTCCCAGCTGCGGGCGTCTCCTTCCTTTTCGGAGGCCATGACTCTAACTATGGCTTCTGGCCGGATCCATCCGGATTTTAAGGGATTGCCATCTAGGGGCGTGATTGTTGGAAGAAATCATTGGCTTGGATCTGACTAAAAAGATAGGATCTTATCCCACGAAATCAGCGGATTCTCAGTATCGTATGCGATATCAACGGGATTTCGACATCTCACGTAACAGATTGGATCGTTTCAGATCTATATAAGGGGATGGCTCCCTTGAATAGGAGGTGGGTACTCATCATTCAATCGAGTCCCGTTTTGCTTGGCTTCTCCTGTGGCCTAACTTAAGCGTCGGAGGGCTAACGGCCCTAGCACGGCCCCAATAGCATAGTCACTAGCATCGCACATAATCTCAAAAGGGAGGCTCCAATCAGGTGGTTGCATTATTGGAGCGCATGTCAACATACCTTTAAGGGTGGTAAAGGCCTTTTGACATTCTTCATTCCACTCGAATGAATTTTCCTTTTGAAGTAGGTTACATAAAGGGTGAGAGAGTGAACTGAAGTCCTTTATAAACCTTCTGTAAAATCCTGCGTGTCCTAAAAAGGACCGGATATCTCGTATGCTTTTGGGTGGTGGGAGGTTAGAGATAAGATCAATTTTCGCCTTGTCCACCTCAATTCCATTTTGTGAAACGATATGGCCAAGTACAATTCCCTTTTGAACCATGAAGTGGCACTTCTCCCAATTGAGCACAAGGTTCTTCTCTTCACATCTTTTCAGCACAGATTTCAAGTGCTCAAGGCACTCATCAAAGCTACAACCGAATACGGAAAAATCATCCATGAAGACTTCGAGAATGGTCCCCACCATGTCAGAAAAGATGCTCATCATACAACGCTGAAAGGTGGCAGGGGCATTACATAGTCCAAAGGGCATCCGTCGATAGGCGAACGTGCCAAATGGACATGTGAATGTAGTCTTTTCTTGGTCTTCACGGGCAATTTCTATTTGGTTGTACCCTGAATAGCCATCAAGGAAGCAAAAGTGGAAATGACCTGCCAACCGTTCTAAAATCTGATCAACAAAAGGTAGGGGGAAGTGATCTTTCCTCGTGACAGTGTTTAGCTTCCTGTAGTCAATGCACATTCTCCAACCTGTTGTGACTCTAGTTGGCACGAGTTTGTTATTGGCATTAGCTACGATGGTTATTCCGGATTTCTTAGGCACCACTTGAGTTGGACTCACCCATTGGCTATCGGATATTAGGTAAATGATACCTACATCCAATAGTTTCACCACTTCGGCCCTAACCACATCCTTCATGTTTGGATTTAGTCGTCTTTGTGGTTGCCGGGATGTCTTTGCATTTTCCTCAAGGTGTATGCGGTGAGTACAAATCAGTGGATCTATGCCTTTGAGATCCGCAATTGACCATCCGATGACACTCTTGTGCTCTAATAAAATGGCTATTAGCCTACTCTCTTGTTCCTCATCCAAGTGGGAAGAAATCACCACTGGATATGTCTCATCTCGACCTAAATAAGCATACTTTAGCTCACTTGGTAATGGTTTTAGGTCGAGTGTTGGTGCCTTGATGTTGGATGGGAGGGCCTTGTTCTCATTTACAGGCAAAGGTTCAATTGGGGCCCTCCATCTTTTATTGTCAAGTACTGGCATCATCTCTAGAATGGCATCCATCTCTTGTATTGTGTAATCATTTGTCTCATGAGAATGGGCCATGCATGCCTCCAGAGGGTTGGAAAATAGTGATAAGGGGACTGTATCCTCCACGAATGATTCGATCATGTTTAATTCGTGGACATCATCCTCAACTTCCCGCGGTTGTTTGCATAACTCAAATATGTTAAGCTCAAGGGTCATATTTCCAAAGGACATTTGTACAAGTCCATTTCTACAATTGATAATGGCGTTTGAGGTAGCTAGAAACGGTCGTCCAAGTATGACGGGAATTTGAGCACTGGTGCCTATCACGGGATGTGTGTCCAAGACAATAAAATCTACTGGGTAGTAGAATTTATCAACTTGGACTAGAACATCCTCTATCATTCCTCTCGGTATCCGGATGGATCTATCAGCAAGTTGGAGTGTGGTTTTAGTGGGTTTCAATTCACCTAACCCAAGTTGTTCGTAGACCGAGTATGGAATGAGATTCACACTTGCCCCCAAGTCGAGTAGGGCTTGTTTAATCTGGTAGTCTCCTATGATGCATGAGATGGTTGGACTACCTGGATCCTTGCATTTTTGGGGCACCTCTTGTTTGATGATGGCGCTCAAATTCTCAGCTAAAAGAACTTTGTTGTGAATGTTATGTTTCCTTTTGATTGTACACAATTCCTTTAGAAATTTGGTATAAGATGGTATTTGTTTTATTGCATCCAACAGCGGGATGTTGATCTTCACCTGCTTGAAAACTTCCAGAATCTCCAGATTTTTATCTAAAGGTTTAGGTGAAATCAACCTTTGTGGAAATGGGGCAACCGGCTTGTATTGTCTTTCCGGTTCTTTCTCTTGTGGAATATTGTTTGGGCTATCATCCTCTTTGGGAATTTCCGGATCCTTAGGCTTTGAAGCCTTCACCGGATTAGATTTGTCAATTTCTTTCCCACTTCTCAAAGTGGTGATAGCTTGGACATGTTCCTTATGGTGGGAGGATGAGCTTGCATCTTGTATCTCATACTGGGTCCTTGGGTTAGGAAGAGGTTGAGCAGGAAGTGTGCCCTTCTCTCTAACACTAAGGTGAGCTTCAACTCTAGCCAGAGATGCTTTCAATTCATTGATGGCTTGGTTTGAATTTTGATTGAATTTCAATTGCTCTTGCATGAACCCATCTATTTTTAGAGAATTTGTCTTGTTAAACTCATTCTGGACCGATACGAATGCACCCAACATCTCTTCTAGTGATACTTTTGGAGTGTTGTTTGCATTTGCATTGGGTCAATTTCTCCAACTGAAGTTGGGATGGTTCTTCCAATTAGGATTAAACGTGTTTGAGTTTGGAGCACCATATTGCTGTTGATAACTGTTTATGGCATTTGTTTGTTCTTGTAAGATGCCTTGGACTGCTGAAATTATGGGACAATCTGGTGTAGCATGTTGATTTCCAGCACAAATTCCACAAACAGTTTCAACTTCAGTGGAGTTGATTGTTTCTCCTTTCCTTAATTCCATGGCTTCGACTTTTCTTGTGAGGCTAGCCAACCGTGCACTTATACTATCTTCTTCTGATAAGACATACATTCCTCCGTTACGTTTGCAAAGTGCATGGTGGTAATTACCTCGTCAAACTCTTTGAGGTGTTGATAAGCACTTTCACTATCTAATCCATGGAATTTAGGGAGAAGTTGAATCACTCCCGGTTTCAAATCTACGTTCCCTGCATTTGGTGGAAATACTATGCATGAGGGAGTGCTCGTTCTTGCAGGTTGCAAGAAATCACGTAAAGTCTTAGGTCGGGGAACATTCTCAACCACATTCTCCCCTGTTTCAGTTTGATTTTGGACCGGGTTAGGTTGATTTGCAGCCATATTTTCAGATAAAATTGGAGAGTCTAGATGTCTCCTAGCACGTGGCTCTCTATCAATTCCTTCTACTATCCCCCCTTCACTTATGAGTCGGTTATTGGAATCCCGAGCCCAATGTGGCATGCAAAATCAAAAATAAGAAACAGAAAGAAAGAAGAATTCTTCCTCCCTTTTCTTAACTCTTCTCTAAGACCGAAGCACAAGGTGTCTTGCAATGGCTAGGCCAGAAGCAAGGATAGAGACCGATTTCTCCTGGTCAATAGGGGTTCAGAGAACTCCCCACCCACTCTTTGAATCTTTTGAGAAAAAGTGCAGAAGAAGGAGAAAGAGGAGTAGAGATGAGAAAAGAAATCTCTGAGCACAAGGTGATCCAAGACGGCAGCGCCGACCAATAGGAATCCAGGTGGCAAAAAGGCCGACCTTTTAGAGATCCAAAAGGAGTCTCCAGCCACTCTAGAAGAGATGAATAAGATAGGAATAAATAAAAGAAGGAGAAGAGTAAGGTTTAGAAAGATAGAACCTGATTCGCACTTAAAAATCCTTCTATCTTCTTCAGCTTCCTAGAAATCCCTGAAAAAAAGTCCACAAAAAATCCCCCGCAACGGTGCCAAAAACTTGTTCACTTCCCCAAGTGTAGGGTTGCGAAGTAGTAATAAACTCGGTAAGACCGAGGTCGATCCACAGGGACTTATGTAGAATTTCACAAACTCATCCACAAGTTTCTATTGAAATCTATTAACTAGAATGTTATATGAAATTGATATGAGTAACAAAAGTTGAATTATATCGGAAGTAACTAATTATAAGAAGGCACCAGGGGTTCAAGGATCCACTTATAGCAATCCTTAATGTTCAATCCGCTGTGGTTTCTTATTCTCTCAACTAGAATCGACATTCCTGTCTATCTAGTCGGATGATAGAGCTGTTAAACCAAACAGTCTGTAATATGTAAGTTCTATGCATAAGATTCACTCAATGCAGGCTGATCTGAGCATGCTCAATTGCATAGGTCATTCCCCTTTCCAAAAGGTCTAGTTCACAATCATAACCATCCTCAAGTCCTGTCACAAGACAAGGCTAGATCAGGATTTGAACTGGATTCAAATCACATGCACAGTCCATACACATTACAGAAAAATCAGAAAGGTAGAACTTTGGTAGGAAGTTCCTTTATGAAGAACATAGTACTAGAGCGCTGTGGACCCTCGCCGATTTTTCCGCGCTCCCACACGACGTCGTTCTCCCTTTCCTTTCGGAAGAAGAAGAAGAAGAGGTGCGTGAGTGCGAAATCGCCGTTTGTGCCACTGGCTTGCCTCGTTCTCGAGGGCTTTGTTTGGTTGTCGTGTTAAGCTGGATATGTTTAAGTGAGTTTAGAGTCGCCACTAGCCAGTTACTTCGAATCTACAGTCGGCTAGACCCTGTAGAAACGTTAGAGAAGAGAATCCGAAGATTCCTTCCTCTAAAATGACTCCTGTTGATCTGCGGCCAGAGATTCGAGGTAAGGGATCACGGTTACAGGGTGGGAAGAGGTTAAGCACCCCACACACTGCCCGTACCGAAGTACGGTCTCTACTTCACAGAATCGATCGAATACTTGAAAGTCTAATTTAATCCTCGTATATTCTCATGAATGACATGATGCATGAATGCAGGTCTGAACAGTAAGAGTTTCTGATGGGCAGGTTCCAACAACGGGCAAGCCCAGAGCGTACGCTCGAACTGACAGGTGCTTAATGTAAGACGTATGCAGTGTGCTTGAGTAATCAAGGTGCTTTTAGTGAAGCATGAATGCAGGTCTGAACAGTAAGAGTTTCTGATGGGCAGGTTCCAACAACGGGCAAGCCCAGAGCATACGCTCGAACTGACAGGTGCTTAATATAAAGACATATGCATGTGTGTTTGAGTAATCAAGGTGCTTGTAGTGAAGCAGGGGGGTTGGAAGAAAAGTAAATGTTGCACTTATGCTAGATGCAAATGAGATGATGCTGGAAAAGAGTAGCTGGGTGGACGGAGGTGTCGCAAGGGTTGGCTTCGAGTGGCTGGATCAAGACTTGGGTGGCTTGGGAGGCTTGGACCAGTGGTCAGGCTGGGCTGGACCAGGGCTAGGCTCTCCTCACTCGGGCTCTCCTTGGTGAAGGAATGGGCTAAAGGATGAAGGAGGGTGACTCAGACGGACGGGCTCTCTCTAGCTGAGTGGTCTCTTGAAATGAGAAGGGGAGGGGGGTATTTATAGCAGCGAGCAGTGGCAGAAGTCGTAATTTTGTCCGGGCGGCCTGCCATGGGCCGCCCGTACGGCCGCTCCTCGGTTTTCCAGCGAGTACGGCCGTTCCCTCGGGGCTGCTGTTGGACTCGCTGGTCGACTCAGTGAGTTGACTCAGCGGGTCGACTCGGTGGTTTGACTCGACGGGTTGACTCGACGGGTTGACTCGGTGTTTTGACTCGACGGGTTGACTCGACGGGTTGACTCAGCGGGTTAACTCAGCGAGTTGACTCAGTGAGTTTGACTTTTTTTTGGTCTTTTTGACTGGACTTTTTTATGGGGGGTTTTTCAGGGTGGTGTTTAGGACTGGGTTGACTGGGTTCAGGCTTGAACTGGGCTATGGAATGGGGCTTACAAGGGTGAGTTTGGCTGAGTTTGGACTTGGGATTTGGGGGTATGGTCCTCCGTTCAACCAGCTATCTCTACCAACAGTGTAGCCGAAGGTGGGGTGTCTACAGATGCCCCTCTTTGGCAGAGGTTGCATGCAACCGAATGCCAAAGCGAGTGGACACCCCACTTCTGACCCGGTCATTCATAGATCATGGTCTGAAATCTTTGCTTGCTTTTGCATCTGTGCCAGTTGATCATTTGGAGATCGCTCACTCGCACATACCGCGAGAGTTTGGAGAAAACGTTGCGATTGTCCCTGCAGTTTGTTGCAACCTGGGTACCCAATCGCAACCCTTCCATTCCCGATCGGTACTAACATCGGAAAGGTACAGCAGAGCCTCTGCGTCGACAGTCTTACGAGGTTACTGACCCTGTGATTGATTGTATGTTTGATGTTTTCCCAGATCACTCCAGGAGTACTTGTTTCGCTTGACTGTCAAAGTGGTTAGACGCCCTGCGTCCGATAGTCTTACGGGATTCTACTACGCCGACTTGGACTCAGTCAAGGTACTTCAGGCATCCACGCCTAGGTATGTGCGGGTGGGCTTTTTCCACCCGATCTGCTGGTTTCGATGCTTGGTTTGCAATTCATTCTTTCCTTGATTGTGGTCTGGAGTCTTTGTTGTCCTTTGTATCTGAGTCAGTTGATTGTCTGGAAATTGATAACTCGCACATACCGCAAGAGTTTAGAGAAAACGTTGCGATTGTCCTTGCAGTTTGCTGCAACCTGGGTACTCAATCACAACCCTTCCATTCCCGATCGGTACTAACATCGGAAAGGTACAGCAGAGCCTCTGCGTCCGTTAGTCTTACGAGGTTACTGACCCTGAGACTGATTGTGTGATGTTTGATGTTTTCCCAGATCACTTCAGGAGTACTTGTTTCGCTTGACTGTCAAAGTGGTTAGACGCCCTGCGTCCGATAGTCTTACGGGATTCTACTACGCCGACTTGGACTCAGTCAAGGTACTTCAGGCATCCACGCCTAGGTATGTGCGGGTGAACTCTTTCCACCCAATCTGCTGATTTTGATACTTGGGTTACAATTCATCGTTTCCACCTGTTCAAATAGTTTCTTTGACCGAGCCTTTTGGCTTTTCATCTTTTCGTATCTTGGCATGTGGTACGACCGCACTGACACTGGAGTTCAGTTCGACCGTACTTTGAGTGCATTGGATCCGATGATCTCCGGGGAAACCGCGAGACATTGGATCTTATTTGATTTTTGCGTTGGCTCCTACCCAGAGATATGGAAGATCTCCTGGTGTGTTGGAGGCAGAACGCTCTACTGAGAAAATATTTTTGGGTTTTGAAAAGATACCCACTCTGGGGAGTGATACTCCGTGGGTTTTTTATTTGCAAATAGAAATATTTTTTGTCTTTTTGAAATGAAAATCTGGTTTGCATGTGCCTCCACTAGGGATGCCTATGGGGTCTTTAGCTAACCGACTTTTATTTTGAAAGCAGGTAAACATGATGATTGGTGTGATGGATGCTGATGCATGGAGATGCATGATAAATGCATGGTTTGGCTCATTCTCTTTTCGTTTGCAGAGAATTTTGAGCTTATTGCTTGCAGGGTTGTACTCCCTTGGGGATTTTTCTTTTTGATACGGAGATTTGGACAGCGGATTGGTCAAGATCCCGACCCGTGGTCGATCAGGTCCATCGTCCCAAGATGCTGTTTCTTTGCTAATGAGAATGTACGAGGATATCATTTGACTTCAAGATGTTCTTCTGGGCATACATGTGATTGAGATGGTGTTTGGTTACCCGTTTTGGTCAAGATCCCAATTTGCGGGCGATTGGATCCGTCATCCCATACTGTGAAGTGAGTGGAGTTCAAGACTCCTGAAGTGTAGTGCTGGGGATGCTAATTTTTGTGATTTTTGCAGATATTTGGATCCGAATATTTACCTGAGCGGTCAGAGTAGAGATCAGTTTATTGAAAACACGAGGAATATTTTTTGTGATTTTCGAAATATTTTTGATGAAAGTAAGAGAAGTATTTTTGTGATTTTTGCAGATATTTGATTTAAAAACGATGGAAATATTTTTTGTGATTTTTGACAATATTATGATTGAAAGCAAGGGAAATATTTTTGTGATTTTTGAAGAGGTGATTTTGCAATGTTTTTGTATTTTGTGATTTTTCTGAAATGCAGGGAAAAGATGTGGAATTTCCATCCACTTCCAGCTTCTACTGCTGGTAAGGCACCCGATCCATTTTACGTCAGCGAGCAAGACGAGTCTCACACAGTTAAGTGCCGTAGTTTTACATCTTCGGATGAGGAGATTTTGAGGGTTTTCAGTCAACACACCCACAAAGTTGCCTGTTCCTCATGTGCAATGCACATAGACCACGTATCGTCCGACGGACTCCTTCGGCCACAAAATGAGCCACATCCTCACATTTCCCTTAGTCAATCCAGTTTGGGGTCTTACGTTGCTCACAATTCCGTGAGGGTGAGCTCCACCTCCCAACAGCCTTAATCCCCTTCATGAGTTCTAGGAACAGGGAACATCCATCAGCTTCAACAGCGACTTCCAAATCAAGGTTGTCTATCACGGTGCGTTCAACACGAACAGGATTGCGGAGTTCTGCCCGCCACAGCCCTTACCTGTTTAAGAGATTCTAGACACCCGTACGATCAAGTGTCAGCCATGCTTGGAACAGGTTAGGAAAGAAAGCCCCTGAGAAGTTAATCCCAGTGTAGTTTACGGTCTTCGGACCGCTGGGGATAAATTGGTGCGTTTGAAACTAGTGGTGAATTTTTTTTTTTTTTTGTTTTATATTGTATCTATGTTTTTTTTTATTTTGAAAAGGTTCCAGACTTCAACTCGGGTAATCGAGATTGACACTGGTTTTTATGGAAAGCTTTAAAATATTTTTAGTATTTTCGAAATGATCCGGGTTATCAGACCTTGATTTCAACGGTCGAGGCCGATGCCGGTTTTTAGTTGAAAGCGAGAAAGGTCCCCCGAGAAATTAATCCCAGTGTAGTTTAAGGTCTTCGGACCATGAAACTGTACAAAGAAGGGCAAACATGTTTTTTTTTTTTTTTGGAGAAATGTTCGGTGTCAGCGGATGGATAATCCAGACTGATGCCGGTTTTTATTGAAAATCTCTCGGGATGTCGATCCCGACGTAGTTTAAGGTCTTCGGACCAAAACTTTAAAAGCGGGGCTGGTAATATATTTTTATGATTTTTTGAAAATGTCCGGAGTCATTGATCTTGATGTGAGCAAACAAGACCGACGCCGGCTTTTATTGAAAATCTCTCGGGATGTTGATCCCGACGTAGTTTAAGGTCTTCGGACCCAAAACATGTACAAGAGGGGGCAAACATATTTTTTTATTTTTCGAAATGATCCAGATCATCAGATCTTGGCCCGAAAGGCTGGGATCGATGCTGGTTTTTATTAAAAATCTCTCGGGACGTTGATCCCGACGTAGTTTAAGGTCTTCGGACCCAAAACATGTACAAGAGGGGGCAAACATATTTTTTTTGTTTTTCGAAATGATCCAGATCATCAGATCTTGGCCTGAAAGGCTGGGATCGATGCTGGTTTGTATTAAAAATCTCTCGGGATGTTGATCCCGACGTAGTTTAAGGTCTTCGGACCCAAAACAGTGTACAAATAAGTGTTGGAAATGCATAAATATATTTTTTATGGTTTTCGAAAGTACCCGGTGTCGTCGGATCTTGATTCGAGCAATCAAGACCAATACCGGCTTTTATTGAAAATCTCTCGGGATGTGAATCCCGACGTAGTTTAAGGTCTTCGGACCCAAAATCTGTACATAAGAGCAACAATCCAGGTTGGAGACTGCGGGAATTCTCTTTGGAATGGTTCGGATCATCAGGTCATACCTTGGATGGTTGAGATCATTGTTTGACCAAGTCAAATTTTCCTTTCTTTTTCTTGGAAATTCCATGGAACTTTTCCACATCATCAACCCAATTTCTCACCCATTTCTCATGAGATGAGATTTTGGTGAGATTTCTTCCTTTTTCTCATCCTTCTCTTCCATCACTTCATTCTTACATGAAGGTACAAGATTCACTTGCAACCACCCTTCCCAAGGAGGAGTTCTTCCCAAGGAGAGGAGGTGAGAAGTCACCTCACTTAGGTGGAGGCTAGGACGGCCTCCCATGGGCCGCCCGCCCGGTCTGTGCCTCCTGGTCTCTTCAGGGGGCTGGGTAAAAGGGTGCCCTCCCCTTTTCTATATAACATGGGACACCCCCCCTTCAAACGTGCAATCTCTCTCTTCTTTCTCTCATACTCTTTCTTTTTTCAAGTTTCCTCTCTCTTTCTTTGGTGGTCCTTTGCTCTTCTCAAGTGGTGGGCCTTAGAGAGGTCTTGGGACAGCAAGGTGGTCCTTCTTTGGTGGGTGGTAAAGGTATGGACCACTTCCTTTCTCTTTTCTTGTCCTTTTCCATCTTCATTGTCTCTTCTCATGGTCCTTTTTCTTTTTCATGTAGCTATTCAAAGAGGTGTGAAGGTGGGCCCAAGCATTCTTGGCCTTTTTCTAGATCTCAAGTCTCTTTCAAAGGTGGTGCATGGAGAAGGATATTGCAAGCTCTCCACTTCATCATTTTTTCCTTTTTCACACTCCCTCCATGTGCATGTAAAGAGTAATTTTGCCATGTCATCAAGTGTGCATGGCAAAATACGCTATCTTTTTCATGGGAGTTGGGCCTCTTCTCATGTGTATCAAATGGGCTCAAAGTGAAGTCATGGCCCTTGGTGTATTTGATGGGCCCAATGCTTCATTTTGGGCTCCCTCATGCTTTCTTGCCCTTGTCATTTTTCCTTAATGCTCTTCCTTTCTTTTTCATCTTTTTTTTTTCAAGGTTTGGGCCCATGGGCATGGTAGGGCCCATCTCAAGTTTTGGGCTCATGGGGCTCATTTTAGGTGACCCCATCTTTTTTCATATATGTATGGACCAAGATGACTAGCCCATTCTTCATTTTGGATCTCAAGTGGGCTAGTTTTCCTAGTTGGGCCTTTATGGACAAGTGGCCCAACTCTTCCATATGATGTACCTCCTTGTACAAAGTGTAGTGGGCTCCTTGAAGTTTTTCATGTGGATGGGCTTTTGGCCTTCATTGAAACTTGGGCACTTCTTTGAACCATGTGTGCCCCACTACACTTTGTTCATGTGGGATTTTTCTTTTCATGCTTTTTCTTTTGATGGATGGAGGACTTGAGTTACTTGACCATCTACAAGTCCCATGAGTGAGTTGTTCCCACAATCTCACTAGTTTCAAATGGTTTTCCTTGCGGTAGGAATGTGGTTCTCAAGAGTTTCCCTCTAATGTTATCAATCTCGAATGGATGATCCTCAAGTGAGCTATCCATACAACCATAGCTCCTTGATCCTTTCTTTGGGGCTTGGTGGGTCATTCCACCATCATTTTAAGTATGAGTGGTTTTTCTTTCCATTTGTGGGAAAGAATGATACCCATAGGTTGCCCATTTTTGTCCCATGCCTTGGGACATTTTGGATTTTGATATTCAAGTGGGCTATGTGTAACATTCTTATCCATTTTCATGATGGTTGGGTGACTCATCAAGCCATGCTCTTTTGTGCTCAAATGGTCTCCCCTTTGGTGAAAAAGTTGGTGCACATAAGTTGCCCAAACTTGCCTTTTCATGGGCATTTTCAACTTTGATTCTTCATGTGGGCTATGTGCATCAACTTTCTACCCTTAGCTTCTTTGATTCATATGTTTGTGGGTAGACCTCCTTGTTGTATTTTCATGGTCCAAACTTTCATCAAGATGAGGCATATAAGGTTGCCCATGGTTAACCCATGAATGGGTCCTCATGTTCTTCAAGTGGGCTATGTGCTCTCTCCAATCCATTGAGATGAGGCATTTGGGTTGCTCTTGGGGGCCCGTTTCCTTTCTATTCCCCACTTGTCCATGCATATGTGTAAAAAGATGAAGACATCCTAAGTGAGAATCATGACCTTGGCATAAAAGTGAGTCAATCCTTGGCCACATGTGGACTTTGAAGAGGAACTTCTCATGTGAAGTAGGACTCTCATCCTTAGTTGATCTCATGGCACTTGAGTGCATTTGTTGTCCAAAATGTGTCCTTGGATGATGGACTTTTCTTACCTAAGGCATACCATGCCACCTTCTTTAAGGTGGGCCTTACTTTTTCCAATGGGTCCAACACATATCCTAAGTGACACATGGAGTTGGACTTTAGATTTTGCATTGGAATGTGAGTCCAATCCCATGGGTTTCTTGGATGAGAATTTGGATTTTAATGGGTAAAGGATAGGGACTTACCTTGCCAAGCTTGTAGGATTCCATGGCGGATGGTACCAGGGGCCACCAAGTGGTTGACGAGGATGATCCTGCTTTCATTGTCCGCCGAGGGGACCACATGTGTTCCCTAGCTATGGAGCATCAACCTCTTCCTGCTATCAAGGGTCGAGGTACCAGGGATCGCTGGGACAATTGGATGAAAGAGCCACAGCCCTTGCTTGAGCGAGTACTAGATGGTACTCCTTTTGCTGGCCTCCTCACCCTACGCTTCCATAATAACGACGCCAACCGCATGATGCTTGCGGCCCTTTGTGAGAGGTGGCGGGATGAGACCCACACCTTCCAGCTCCCTTGTGGAGAATGGGGAATAACCCCTTTGGACATTTACATGCAGATAGGCTTCCCGTTTCATGGGGCAATTGTCCCTCAAGTGAGCTCTCTAGCTCCCCTCTCTTCCACTGATTGGCTGCGGCTTGTCGGTGACGTCCCTCCTGAGGGTGAATTCCAAGGCCATCAAGTGAAGATGCGATGGTTTTACAACAATTTCGCTTCCGTCGTCCCTACCACCGAGCGAGAGGCCCTCCACAAGGCGCGGGCCATGATCACTTATGCTTTTGGATCCTTTCTTTTTTGCCATGCGAATGAGAGAGTTGATCCTAAATTTCTTCGTTTAGTCGAGGATCTTCATCACCCCTATAACTGGAATGGGGCCATCCTGACCCGTCTCTTTCAAGGTCTGGACAAGACCTGTCGGCATAGCCGGTCCTTCACAGGCTTCTGGCCTGTCGTTGAGGTACCTCTTCTTTCATCCTCCTTGGAGCCATTTGCCTCCTTTCTCTCTCTGATCATTAAATGTACTTTCATCCAGACTTGCTTTTATGACCATTTTCCGCATCTTGCGCCGAGGATGCGAGATGACATTGAACCCGCTCAGTATCGCCACATGTACTGGCATCAGCAGAATCGTCAGCGGAACTCCCGAGTTCCCGGGGACAATTGGCGTGCTGATATAGACGGGCTGACCGTTGAGGACGTAAGTATCTTGCTTGTCTTTGTCCTTGTGCTGTACTTGTAACTGATCGTGGTAACCTCTTCTGCTGCAGTTTGCCCGGATGCCGTACGCTAGTTTCCCTCTCTACTACACACCCCAGCGCGTGGAGGCATATGATGCTTCATGTCTCCGTATTATGCTTTCTGACGCTGAGTCCTTCCAATGGTACTTGGGAGAGAGATTGCTTCGGCAAGTCACTGGGGTGGCTCGGGTCCCCTGTTCTGCACCTCCTCCAGCTGCTCGGATGCCAGCTGATGAGAGAGTTGAGGCTCTGGTGGGCCAGCCTGGCTTCCGTTTCACGATCCCGGATCGTGATTATGACGAGTGGTATCTGCTATTTGGCCAGGGGCCTTTGCTTCCTTCGCTTTATGTTCCAGGTGGCCGTCGCAGGTATGCTGGAGGTTCAGTGACTGCTCCTTTGATGGATCTTTATCGTCGGGAGCGGGACGCGAGGAGGGGCGATGATGATTATGTTGGTGACATTGTAGCTGTCTCTGCTTTACATGGCCTTGTACTTTTGTTTTTGTCCCCTTTTGTATCAAGCTCTTTTGGATGAATATACAGGCTTTAATTTCTCCCAAATTCCTAGGTGATGTCTGGATGCTTTGACTCTTGACTCATTCCTTCATGATTTGTGATTCCTCAACTGCATGGACAAGGACTTGAACGGTTTAGATTGCTTGTTTAAGCCCTGCGGGGCCCACTTGATGATTGGATCTTGGATTTTAGCCCTTCTTTTGATGATTGGACTTTTGATCTTGCCACTCCATGACTTGTGTAAGCTTTCCAATGGTTTGGATCTTGATGATTTGGCCCTTGAATGGTTTAGATTGATGGATTTGGCCCTGCGGGCCCACCTGAGACCTTAGCTTTACTTTGGGGCACCTCTTTTGATGATTTGTGAGGCTAGGAAGGCTTCTCATGGTGTGGATGATGGCTTGAACGCCTCAGATCGCTTGATTTGGCTCTGTGGGCCCACTTGATGATTGGATCTTGGATTCTGGCCCTTCTTTTGATGATCAGCCCATTGATCTTGTTGTTTCATGGCTCATGTAGGTTCTTCAATGGTTTGGATCATGAGGATCTAGTCTTTGAATGGCTTGGATTGCTTGTGGCCCCCACTTGATTACTTTCCCCCTTCTTTGGCTTGATCAGCCATATTCCGGCCACATTGCTTCGTGATTGGACCAGTGGGGCACCTTTTGTATGATCTTGATCATCTTCAGTTGAAATTTGGAGTGGACCGGAGCCTTGGGTGGCCCACGGAGCGCCATCTGCTGACGTGGACTGTCAGCCTCACCTACCAAGAACCTTGGAGCCAATCCCGCGGAGAGAGGAAGTTTGCGTCCGTACGGGCGGCCGAGGGCAGGCCGCCCAAGGCTCGCCTCTTGAGCGGCCTGGGCTGGCCCTGGTTCGGACATCCTCTGCTGTCCTTTTCTCTTGTCCCCACATCCTCTGCACTGGATCATTCGATTCCAGCCATGAATCTACACTTTGTCCCCTCTTTCCTTCTCTTTTTGTCTTTTTCTTTCTTGATCTTTTGTTGGGCAGCCATTGATGATGGCTTGGGGGCCCTTGTGGGAGAGATTGGTGGGTCCCGTATTTCAGCAATCGATGAGGGCTTTAAAGATGATGAGGTATCTTTGATTGATGGTGGAGATGGAGCATTAAATGGGGGCATTGATGAGGGGTTAGGGATGGTGGTTGATGAAGCTTTGAATAGCTCCATTAATGGTGGGATGGCTGGATTTTCAGATTTGAATGGGACCTTCATCATGGGAGGAATGGATGGTATAGATGGGATGATGGGATGGGACATAGGTGAGGCTATGCATCCCTTGAGTGTGGGCCCCATGGATGATGTGATGGACTGGTGGTGATGGGACCATGATGGACATAGATGGGCTGATCTCATGTCTGGATGGTATGGATGGCTCAGATGGTACCTTGACGGTTTGGATGCTCTGGATGAGGGCCAGGATGTGCGGTATACTTCTTTGGGTGGACTTGATGTGATCATTGATGATGTCCCCTTGATGATGGACGGTGTGGATGCCTCGATGATCCCTTTGATCGGCCAGGATGATGATTGGATTCATGATTTCCTACTGGAGAGGGCCGTAGGTCCGGATCTGGCCGTTGATTCTTCGATCGGGGTAGCCGGGACCCTTTTGGATGGTTCAGATGCATTCTTTGACGGTCAGATTAGCCAGGGTGCCACGATGTGCGGTGTGATCTTCACTGATAGCCCTTTTGATGGAGAGCATTGTCCTTCCCTTGGTCATCGGTCCTTTGCGCACTCTGTTCATGAGGTGGGCGAGTCTTCCCATGCGGCTGAGGTTATGACAGTTTCAGATGGCGATGTGACTATATTAGACATAGCCGTCACTGAGGGCCGATCAGGGTTTGTCGAGTCGGCAGAGGTTCCAGCTTTTCCTTCTCCTTCGCCCGTTGACCTTCCGATCCTTGATGAGTCATTATTGATTTCTGGGCCTTTTGTTCTGGATGGGGTACCAGTGAGGACTTGTCAGCTGCTTCCTCATCCTTCTTGCTCGCCACGACTGCTTGCTTGGCTTGACAGCTTGTCGGTTTATGAGATTCGAGATTTGGAGTCCTATGGCTTTGGCAGTCTGATTCATATGGCTAGAGTTGACATTGACTGGAGGATGCTCAGAGCTGCTTTGATTGACTGGGTCCCTTCGTTGAACTTGTTTGCGTTCAACGATATGGAGATGGGGCCTTCTTTGGAGGAGCTTGCACGCTTGACAGGCTTACCCTTGGATTATACTCAGTACTTCTCGCCGAAGACATCGCCGAAGACTGCTACACCGCAGAACTGGTTTGGGATCCCCTATCTTGTTCGGCCTGCAGCTGGTGGCCAGGATGCTGTTGTGTTCTCTTTGGACCTGCTGTATGATCTTTTCTCGGGTCTTCGGAGTGTGGCCGATTCTACCTTTGCTCGGAACGCACTGATGTTCTGCTTGATAGCTGAGGTGCTGTTTTCGGGATGGCGCAGGTCCCAGACTCCTCTACTTTTTGAGGTGATGAGCCGAGCTATCCGACGGCAGGGGATCATTTCTCTTATCTTGGCTGAGCTGTTCAATGGGCTGACTGATTGCGCTCTGGGCCGTACTCGTGTCCTTCGCGGCTGCTGTGCATTTCTTCAGGTATCTTTTCTGCGTCTTTTTCTTTTGCTTTGTTTAGGGATTGCTTTGCTCTAGCTGAACTTCTCTTCCTTTTTGTGATCAGGTCTGGCTATGGGAGCGTCTTTCCTTGACTGTTCCTGTACCCCTTCCTGGCATTCCTAGCTCTGACATCATGCGTTATATCATGGAGTTCCTTCCGCCTTCAGCTAGGATGAGCGAGCCCTTGTATCGCAGGATGTTCGCTGAACTTCGTGACTGGAATGTTCGTTGGGAGTCATCTTGGCTTTCACTTCCTCCAGTGCTTTACGATGCACACCGCCTTCCTCTGATGTTGGTAGGCTTTCGATCTTACTTCTCTTACCATCCCATTCGGTTCCTGCGGCAGTTTGGGTATGAGCAGGATGTTCCTCTTTTCGCTTTTGCGGGTATCGGGCGTCGAGTGCTTCCATCTAGGTCCTCTGACTTCAGGACCCGGATTGATTGTTCCTGGGCGAGTTATTTGACAGCTGATTCGTTGGGATTTGAGCTGCGGACTTTTCCGATGGCGACCGCCCCGTATCAGTACTGGGTTGCTGAGCAGTCTTTGTACCGACTGTATCCCTTGCTGGCACCAGACTGCTGATGAGGATGAGCAAGATATCCTTGGGGATGCAGGCTCTTCATCTGGTTCATATGAACCCTTTGAGGAGCGCCCGTTTGTCGATCCTGGCTTCCTTTTGGCCACTCATGGCCATCTGCTGTCTGAGATCTCCGCACTTCGGTATCATTGTGAGATGATGTCGAGGAGATTGGCTGCCGATCAGAGATTGTCTGATGAGGAGACAGCGATCCGTACCCTTGAGCGCGATGAGGCGCATTACCTGCGTATGGAGGTGAGCAGGTTGAGAGCGAGACTATTTTTTTATGAGTCAGAGGACTCACCTGATGTGGCCGAGGAGGAGGGTAGAGATTGATTGTGTTGGCCACCTGCACATTCTTTTTTGCATATATGATTGATGATGATGCATTTTTTTGTATTTTTTGAAAAAGATGATATGTTATATGTAAAAGAAATATGATGCCTTTAATTGAAAAGAGAAAACTGTTTGAAAATCTACTGTGCCATGAGTTGTCTTGTGAGTGTTTCTGGACTTTGCGTCGGGATATAGGAATCAGAACTGGGGCTCGGTCAATGATTTGACCGATGTCTCGAGATTTGTCTTGCTTGATCCTTTGGTTCCCTAGAGATGTAGGCAATGGAAACTCTTGCTTCCTGAGATTGTCAGAGTTTGTAGAGTTCTTCACTCCTGACTGTACTTCCTCTTGTTCTTGCACTTTCACTGCTTGAACCGATCTGGACTGTCTGATTTCTTGGTACCTGCACTTTTATTTTTTCTTTTTTTCTTTTTTTTTTTATTTTTTATTTTTTATTTGAGCCATTTTTGCCTGCAGTGCTCTTTCGAGTTTTCACCACAGCCGGCTTTTTCCCGTCATTTTTTCCCGTGGTGCCCTTTCGGGTTTTCACCACGTCTCGGGTGTTTAATCTTGCCTGCCCCTTGGCAGCTTATGCTATTTTTACCCTCAGTGCCCTTTCGGGTTTTCACCAAGTCTGCTGTATGCCCACTGTTTTTACTCGAAGCGCCCTTTCGGGTTTTCACTCCGCCCTCTTTGTTTAGGCACACATTTTCTTTTTCTTTTTTTCTTTCTTTTCTTTTCTTTCTGGATCTCTGGATAACTGCGGCGGCTAGAGGTCGGGAATCCGTCGTTGTCGGCCGATGGCAGTCTTTCATCCCTTATCCTAAGTTACGATGATAGAGCTGTCGGTCTTTGCTAAAGACCCCTCTGAGATGAATGGATGGATGACTGTGTTTCTTCTTGGGTTGATTTTTTTTTCTTGGATGCTTTGCTTTGGCTTCCCTTTTTCTTTCTCTTTTCTTCTTTTTTCTTTTTTTGTATTCTTTTTCTCTCTTTTTTTTTGTATTTTTCCTCCTTTTTTTGTATTTTCCTCTTTTCGAATCCCTTTATTTGAAACACTTGTTGGTGGACGGGAATGATTTCTCAGAGATCTTAGCTTTGACCCCTTGACTTCAGCTCTATTAAAGTAACCTTTGATAAGGTCAGAATAACTTACCCGTGAAAGATCTTCACGTTGTCGGTGTTGGTTGGCTCAGGAAGATCCACCCCTCTCATGCTGGTGAGTCTGAGGGCGCCTCCGGGAAGTACTTCTCTGACGATCAGTGGCCCGTCCCACGAGGGTTTGAACTTTCCTCTGGGATTCCGGAAGGTGCGATGGTAGAATCTTCTTCATAACCATGTCGCCTACCTTGAAACTTCTTTTTCGGACTCTCTTGTTGTAAGCCCGAGCGATCCTTTTCTGATAGCACTGTGAATGACTTAGTGCGCGCATGCGCTTTTCATCTGCTAGCTGCAACTGATCGAATCTGGCCCGTTGCCATTCTCCTTCTTCAACTTCGCTTTCTAGTAACACCCGTAGTGATGGTATTTCCACCTCGACTGGCAGGACTGCTTCCATTCCATAAGTAAGCTCGAAAGGAGTAACGCCCGTAGCAGACCGTACAGACGTTCGATAGGCCCAAAGTGCATATGGGAGCATATCTGACCAATCTCGATAGGTCACGACCATCTTCTCGAGTATCCTGACGATTGTCTTGTTTGCGGCTTCTACCCCACCATTCATCTGGGGACGGTAGGGGCTTGATCGATGACGTTGGATCTTGAATTTGCTGAGGAAGTCATCCATCTTCTTGTTGACGAACGGGTCCCATTATCTGTGATGATAGCATTGGGAATTCCATACCGGCATATGATGTGGTTCTTCATGAATTTGATCACTTGAGATGCTGCAATCATTTGATCACGTGTAGGAGGCTGCCTCTACCCACTTGGTGAAGTAGTCGACTGCCACAAGTATGTACTCGTGACCATTTGATGCTTTGGGACTGATCTTGCCGATGATGTCGAGTCCCCACATGGAGAAGGGCCAGGGGGTGGTCAGGTTGTATAACTCTGATGATGGGGCATGGATTTGATTTGCATGCTCCTGACACTTGAAGCATTTTCTGACGTGCTGGCAACAGTCTGTCTCCATGGTGAGCCAATAGTAGCCGAGTTGTAGAATCTTCTTTGCCATCATGTGCCCATTCATGTGTGGGCCACAGATTCCTTCGTGTATTTCTTCCATGATCTTTGCATCTTCTGTTTCATCGATGCATCGAAGGAGGATGTGATTATAGGATCGCTTGTAGAGAACTTCGCCACTGATGGTGAACTGGCCGGCCAAACGTTGGATGGTTCGGCGATCTGTTGCTGTTGCTGATTCTGGATACTCCTGGGTTTCGAGGTATTGCTTGATGTCGGCATACCAGGGTTTGTCAGGGACAGCTTCAGCTTCTTCTATTTGCAGGCAAAAGGCAGGTTCTTCTTGAACTTCAACTGTGAGCTCCCATTCTGAAGCTCCTTTTGGGATCTCGAGCATTGATGCGAGCGTGGCGAGAGCATCTGCAAACTGGTTCTTGGCTCTGGGCATGTATGAGAAGGTGATTTCCTTGAATTCTTCGATCAGATTGTCCAGATACACATGATATGGTATCAACTTCTCGTCTTTGGTCTTCCATTCGCCATTGGTCTGATTGATGATAAGCTGTGAGTCTCCAAACACTCGTAGCTTCTTGACGCCCAAGATTATGGCTTCCCTTAAGCCAGCGATGCATGCTTCATACTCTGCCATGTTGTTGGTACACTCGAATGCGATGCGCCTCGAGATAGGAATAGGGACATCATCTGGAGAGTAGAGGATTGCTCCAATACCACTCCCTTTAGAATTTGCTGCGCCGTCGAAGAATAACGTCCACTCATCTTTTTTCTTCTTTTCTTCCTCTTCAATGAGCAAGAGATCTTCATCAGGGAAGAATGTCTTGAGCGGCTGATAGTCCAGGAGAGAGTGAGCCGCAAGATGATCGGCGAGGGCCTGTCCCTTGATTGCCTTTTGAGTGACATAGGTGATGTCGAACTTAGACAGGAGTAGCTGCCATTTAGCTATCCTTCCAGTGAGTGCCGGTTTCTCGAACAGGTACTTGAGCGGATCCATGTGAGCGAGAAGGAGAATAGGGAATGCAATCATGTATTGACGGAGTCGCTGAGTTGCCCAGACTAGGGCGAGGCAAGTCTTCTCGATGGGGGAATACCTGGTCTCGTAGTCGGTGAACTTTCGACTCAAATAGTATATTGCTTGTTCTTTCTTCCCGGTTTCGTCGTGTTGGCCGAGGACACAGCCAATGGCTTCTGCTGCTACCGAGATGTATAACAATAGTGGTCGTCCAGGAGTGGGAGGCACTAGGACTGGAGGATTCATGAGATATTTCTTGATGCGGTCGAAGGCGACTTGGCAATCATCATTCCATTCTTTTGGGACGTTCTTCCGAAGGAGCTTGAATATTGGCTCACAGATAGGTGTGAGCTGTGCGATGAAGCGACTGATGTATTGAATTCTGCCGAGGAAGCCACGAATTTCTTTCTCTGTTCTAGGAGGGGGCATCTCGATGATTGCTCTGGTTTTGGTCTCGTCGACCCTGATGCCATCCTCGCTCACCATAAAGCCGAGGAGCTTACCTCCCATTGCACCGAAGACACATTTCTGAGGATTGAGACGGAGCTTGTACTTTTCTAATCTGTTAAATAATTTCTTCAGATCTTCAAAGTGTCCTTCCTTATGCGAGATTTGACGATCATGTCGTCCACATATACTTCGAGCTCCTTGTTCATCATGTCGTGGAATAGTGCTGTCATTGCTCGCTGATATGTTGCTCCTGCGTTCTTCAGACCGAACGGCATTACCCTGTAACAGAAGGTTCCCCAGGGAGTGATGAACGATGTCTTCTCGCGATCTTCGACGGCCATCTTGATCTGATTGTAACCTGAGAACCCGTCCATGAATGAGAAGATCTTGTATCCAGCGGTGTTGTCGACCAGAGTGTCGATATGTGGCAACGGGAAGTCATCTTTTGGACTGGCCTTGTTGAGATCTCGGAAGTCGATGCACATTCGAACCTTGCCATCCTTCTTCGGTACTGGTACGATGTTGGCGAGCCATTCAGGGTAGTTGGAGACTACCAAGAATCCCGCATTGTATTGCTTGATGACTTCATCTCGGACTTTCAGAGCCCATTCTGGCTTCATTCTTCGGAGTTTCTGCTTCACTGGCTTCATATCTGCCTTGGTTGGCAGATGGTGTACAACGAGCTCTTCATCGAGCCCCGGCATGTCTTCATATGAGAACGCGAAGTTGGACAATCTTGGAGCTAGGAACTCTATCATTTTCTGTTTCATCTCAGGTGGCAACGATTTTCCAATGCGTACTTCCCTAGGGACCTCAGGCGTCCCCAAGTTTACTATCTCGAAATCATCGGCTACAACATTGGCTTTAGATTCGAACTTTTTGAGGAGATCCTCTAGTTCGGGAGCTGGATCATCATCTTCCTCATCCCGAGCTTCGTCCAGACCCATGAGCTCGAAGTCTAATTCGATGTCGAAATCATATGATTCGACTTCAAACTCATGCGACTCTTTAGACGAACTTGGCACACTATTGAATGCAGGAAAAGAAATGTTTTTTTGGTTTTTGAGATTTTTCTGAAATTGAAATGATAGATGTTTTTGGTTTTTGAAAGTTTTTTATTTTTTTGGGTTTTTGAAATTTACGGGACTTTGAACAAGCGGGCATTGCAGACCATGATTGAGCCCAACTTGTTCCAAAGTTCCGGTCGCTGCTTAAACAGGCATTTTTTTTTGGAAGCCAGAGCCCTCAGATGGCTCTTTGGCTGATTCAAAAGTTAGGGGAACAGATGACCATTCAGGACCCCACACTTCCTCCCCTGAAGTGGTGGGGGTTGATGATTTGGGCGAAGAATCATGGTCTGGCCCAATGACCATGACTTCTTGCTGGTCGGGTTCGGGATCTGAGTCGTACTCAGTCCCTCCCGGATCACTTACCTCGCATTGCAGTTCGTCTGGTTCCGCAGTGAGACACAAGTTTGGAACCTGGACATCAGACCAATCTAGGGCTGGCCACTTCCCTTTCTTGGTCCAATGGATGGGCTGCTTCTGCCCCTGGCTGATGATTGATGATGTTGACTTTGCAGAGATGGACAAGTCGTGCCCCTTGCTAATTGGTGCTGAGATGAGCAAGTCGTGCCCCTTGCTGACTGAAGTGGGTAGGTTGTGCCCCTGGTTGAGAGAAGTGGGCAAGTTGTGCCCCTTGTTGGGAGCAGGTGTCAGAGTAACCTGGTCCTGAAGCTGCTGTATTTGACTTCCCTTTTCGTCTTCATCCTTTTCTTCTTCTTCTGAAGGCTTAGATGGTTCGAGAATCTGATCCCATCGAATGGGGGGCCATGTGGCCCAAACTAGGCTCATCGGGAGGCCTTTGTGTAGTGCAGTCGGTTGATTCCCTCCTGGATCCTTGCAAGGTTCTCCTGGCTTGACGAATTGGATGGGTGAGCACCGAAATTTCTTCCTCCTTTTGTCCATGAAGGTTGCCCTATATCCGAGTCCCCATTTGCGTTGGTTATATACTAGCGATACCTTTCTAGACTTGAAGTGATTCTTCATTCGGTATTTGAGGCTCAGACGCTCTGCCGGTGAAAAGACACGGTCCACCCTTATTGGTTCTGGATTGGCGATAGAGTTCACAGTCTCGAATTCGAAACTGTGAAACGGGATGTCTTCTTCAGAGTGCTGGATATCGATGACCGGGATGTCTGGTTCAGTGGCAGCAGCATTGGAAGGAATGATGAGCTCCTTCTCTGCATGGATAGAGATTACTTGATTTCCACAGATGTACTTCACTCGTTGATGCATGGTTGATGGCACAGCTCCAACCTTGTGCAGCCACGGTCGTCCGAGCAACATGTTGAAAGAGGCTGATATATCTAGGATTTGGAATGTGATGGTAGAAACTTCTGGACCTATCTGTACCTCTATGTCGACCTCCCCTTCCACTGATCGGTGGGTGTTGTCGAATGCTCTGACGCATATGGTGCTGGGTCGGAATAAAGAAGGACTGATTCCCAGACGTTCTGCGGTCTTGAGTGGGCAGACATTTAAGCTTGAGCCATTATCGATAAGGACCAGCGGAACACAGAGGTCTTTGTATCGTAAGGCTATGTTGAGGGATCGCCCATGATCTCGTCCCTCTGGTGGCAACTCATTATCAGTGAAGGTGATGGCGCGCGGAGCCAGGAGTTGTCCAATCATCAAAGCTATCATTTCTGGTGCCGTATCAGAGGAGACGTGAGCATCGTTCAAGGTCTTGGCAAACATTTCTCGGTGTATGCGAGATGTGCAGAGTAACTCCCATACTTAGATTTGTGCAGGGATTGACTTGAGCTGAGTTGCTACATCGTATGCGGCTTCATTTTTGTTGCCGAGGCCTGAGAGGACGCCTTTGGGATCTCCTCTGTTTTGATTATCTCTTCGGATGCAACGCCCGTTGGGATTCATGTTCCCCACTTCCGCACATTCTGGATAGTGCCATGGAACTTGTTTGTAGTTTTCCTCCCTTTTGCCTTTTAGGACCACCGGTTCTTGCAACGGTGCTGTTGTGGGTACCAGATCTTCCTCGTATGGAGCTTTTGCCTTGAGGACTACATTGTTGCCTGTGCTGAAGGGGTAATGTCGAGGCTTGTCTTCATAGACCACATAAGGTCGTGGTCCTGGCTTGATCGTTCCTGGGGCGGGAGGCTCCCATGGAATGAATACTGGTCCTCTTGATATGGCAAGAGGTTTCTCTGTTCGTCCGAGCTGCCGTAGCGTGATTGACACGCCTCCGGGGTTTGCCCCTTCTAATACGACTGGCTCGACTGGAAGAGCTCCTTCCAATACAACGGGTTCTTGTTGCTGATGAGTATAATCCCTCCATTGTGGATTGGATTGTTCTTGAGTTGCCCCTTGCAAGATGACAGGTTCGTATGTGGGCTCGATGTATGATTGTGCTCTTTCCAGGACGACTGGTTCCCAGCTTGAATGGTTGTAAGGTGCCCCTTGAACAACTGGTATATCGTATGGAGGTGCTCCTTCAAGCACTACTGGCTCGGAGATTGAAGGAAGAAAGGGACTTGCCCCTTGCAAGACTGGAGGAGGATTTGTTGGCTCATAAGTGTAGGTGTGAATGGATTGGATGGG
Organism: Liriodendron chinense; assembly: GCA_003013855.2. NCBI lineage: Eukaryota > Viridiplantae > Streptophyta > Magnoliopsida > Magnoliales > Magnoliaceae > Liriodendron > Liriodendron chinense. The sequence continues at coordinate 1,249,172 of ML058434.1, read as the reverse complement.
GGAGAAGAAGCGATCGAGATGATCCCCTTCTTCTATACTATTGACTGCAGGGCCACGAGATGAACTGGGGTCCGTCGGATGTTGAGGCAGAGGATTCTAAAGGATGTTGGTGGAAGCTGCTGGAGAAGTTCCAGGGACCGAGATGACGATCTTGCTGTCATCAATTAGGTCTTGTATAGCATTTTTCAAAGTATAGCATCGATTAGTGGCGTGGCCACGTCCTTGATGGTAGGCACAGTACTCATTTTCTCGGTAGTTTGGAGGCAGAGGCTGAGGCGGAGGCCTAGGTGTCATCAGAGTGAGTAACTGCTTTTGTACCAGCGTAGTCATGATTTGACTAAGTGGTTGACTGAGTGGAGTGAAATTCCTGAACTCCCTGTAATTCTGCCTGTTCTGGTATGAGTATTGGCCGTTTCCTCTGAACTGCTGCTGTTGTCGAGATGGTTGTGGCTGAGGATTTGGTTGTGGCTGATACCGCTGAGGCTGATGCTGAACTTGATGCTGCTGATACTGTTGACGTCCCTGTGGGGGAGCACGTTGATTTCCTTGAGCAGTGGTGTTGATGTTGTTTACCTCTGTTGGGCGAGGAGGAGAGCCACTGCGGTTTCCATTCCCGTGCCCGATAGGTCTTCCTTCCACTCTGTTCCTCTTGACTGGAGTGGCTTGATGAGGCCATGGGGAGATCGTCCCGGCACGGATTCCTGCTTCGACTTGTTCTCCAGCACGGATCAATTGTGAGAAATTCGCATATGGATGCGAAATGAGATATCCGGATATGCCTGGATATGTTGAATGAACAATCATGGAGATTTGTTCTTCATCGTCGATGGGTGTCCGCATTCTGGCTGCCATAGCTCGCCAACGTCCCACATAAGCTGATAGTGTTTCATCACTCCTTTGCCTGAGTGCTGCGAGGTCGGCTCTTCTGGGTGCCATGTTGAGATTGTATGCGAATCTGTCGACAAAAGCCTGGGAAAGCTGCTCCCATGTCCTGATGCGGTGGCAGTCCAATGAAGTGTACCAATCTAGGGCATCGCCCTTTAGAGATTTTTGGAACAAACGAATGAGGGCCCCTTCATTTCCTGAGATTGCACTCACAGCTCTCCACAGAAAGCCTTGAGATGTGCTGTAGGACAACCGCTGCCATCGTATCTCTTGAATTTCGAAACCTCAAAGTTTTGAGGTACTTGAGCATCTGGGAAAGGACACAAGTCTCTGAACTTGGTCGAAGGTAAGTCGATTCCTTGTTGTCGCTGAAGCTGATTTTGCAAGATCTGGAACTGCTCCCGCAACTCGTCCAGTCCTGAATGATCTGTTCGAGCGACTGGTGCCTCTTGGAGTAAGGCACGTTCTTCTTCGGCATAGTGGTCGATGTCTTCGACCCTATGGGCTTGCTGAAAAGCAACCGCGGGTTGCTGAAATTGATTTGATGACTGAACTGGACTCTGATGAACTTGTGCTTGAAATGATGGTAACTGAACTGGAGACTGTATTGAAGGTTGAACTTGCTGGAAATTGACTGGATTTTGCTGAATTGAAGATTGCTGAAAATTAACTGGATTTTGCTGAATTGAAGATTGCTGGAAATTAACTGGAACCCCATCGGCGGGGATGTGCTGGAATTGAAAGTGCCTCCTGTTTGCAGGAGGCTGAGATGCTGGGAAGTGACCCCCTTGTTGGGTATTCGCCACTGTCCGCTGATTGATGTGGGCTTGACACTGACCCCCGTTGTGGGCATTCCGTCAGTGCTGTCCCTGTTGCTGGAGACATTGAATTGAAATCCCATCGACGGGGATGTGCTGAAATTGAAAAGGTGTCCCATCGGCGGGGGCATGCTGGGATCTACTAAGATTGTTGTTTGCAAGATTGACTGGAAGCTGACTGGAAGTCCCTGCGACTGGGATGCTCTGAGATGGTCCCCTTGTTGCAGGAAGGTATTGAGAAGGATGCCCCATAGCGAAGGGCTGAGATGGCTGTTGTCGGTAGTCTTGGGTAGACTCCGCTGTTGTGCTTGATTTGAACTGGAGGGCCGGAGGGATCCGGCATGGTTGCTGAGATTGCTGAACTGGGCCAAGCTGATTGTTGGCTGCTGCGGTGGCTTGTGCTTGCATGAATTGTAAGAGCAATTTCTTGCATTGCTCTCACTCCTTGTGCCCATTCTTGTATGATTGGCGTATTGTCAACAGGATGTTGCGCTGGAGGTTGCGCTTCGGTCATTTCAGAGCAGGGAAGGTGATTGAGTTTCTTCTTCGTGGTCGGACATGGCTTGCTGATGACCCGAGTGCGGATTATGCTGTGGAAGGGAAGTTGTCTCCGCGTACGTTGAGCCCGAGGAGGCGCAATGGTGAGGACTGTACTCTACTCTTTTTGGGTTTGGGATTTTCTAATTTTTTTTTTTGTTGGTTTTGGGAGGAATGCTATGCAGATGAGATTGTATGAGGATTAGTGACTTTCAAGTACGGGAAAGATTCTGTTTTTACAAGTCGGATCACGACTAGTGGGACTAGCTCATCCCCAGCAGAGTCGCCATTCTGTGGACCCTCGCCGATTTTTCCCGCGCTCCCACACGACGTCGTTCTCCCTTTCCTTTCGGAAGAAGAAGAAGAAGAGGTGCGTGAGTGCGAAATCGCCGTTTGTGCCACTGGCTTGCCTCGTTCTCGAGGGCTTTGTTTGGTTGTCGTGTTAGCTGGATATGTTTAAGTGAGTTTATATAAGACCAGAGTCGCCACTAGCCAGTTACTTCGAATCTACAGTCGGCTAGACCCTGTAGAAACATTAGAGAAGAGAATCCGAAGATTCCTTCCTCTAAAATGACTCCTGTTGATCTGCGGTCCAGAGATTCAAGGTAAGGGATCACGGTTACAGGGTGGGAAGAGGTTAAGCACCCCACACACTGCCCGTACCGAAGTACGGTCTCTACTTCACAGAATCGATCGAATACTGAAAGTCTAGTTTAATCCTCGTATATTCTCATGAATGACATGATGCATGAATGCGGGTCTGAACAGTAAGAGTTTCTGATGGGCAGGTTCCAACAACGGGCAAGCCCAGAGCGTACGCTCGAACTGACAGGTGCTTAATGTAAGACGTATGCAGTGTGCTTGAAGATCAAGGTGTTTTATGGGAAGCATGAATGCAGGTCTGAACAGTAAGAGTTTCTGATGGGCAGGTTCCAACAACGGGCAAGCCCAGAGCATACGCTCGAACTGACAGGTGCTTAATATAAACATATGCATGTGTGTTGATAATCAAGGTGCTTGTAGTGAAGCAGGGGGTTGGAAGAAAATAATGTTGCACTTATGCTAGATGCAAATGAGATGATGCTGGAAAAAGAGTAGCTGGTGGATGGAGGTGTCACAAGGGTTGGCTTCGAGTGGCTGGATCAAGACTTGGGTGGCTTGGGAGGCTTGGACCAGTGGTCAGGCTGGCTGGACCAGGGCTAGGCTCTCCTCACTCGGGCTCTCCTTGGTGAAGGAATGGGCTAAAGGATGAAGGAGGGTGACTCAGACGACGGGCTCTCTCTAGCTGAGTGGTCTCTTGAAATGAGAAGGGGAGGGGGTATTTATAGCAGCGAGCAGTGGCAGAAGTCGTAATTTCGGCCGCTCCTCGGTTTCCAGCGAGTACGGCCGTTCCCTCGGGGCTGCTGTTGGACTCGCTGGTCGACTCAGTGAGTTGACTCAGCGGGTCGACTCGGTGGTTTGACTCGACGGGTTGACTCGACGGGTTGACTCGGTGTTTTGACTCGACGGGTTGACTCGACGGGTTGACTCAGCGGGTTAACTCAGCGAGTTGACTCAGTGAGTTTGACTTTTTTTGGGTCTTTTTGACTGGACTTTTTTATGAGGGGGTTTTTCAGGGTGGTGTTTAGGACTGGGTTGACTGGGTTCAGGCTTGAACTGGGCTATGGAATGGGGCTTACAAGGGTGAGTTTGGCTGAGTTTGGACTTGGGATTTGGGGGTATGGTCCTCCGTTCAACCAGCTATCTCTACCAACAGTGTAGCCGAAGGTGGGGTGTCTACAAGCGCACTCCGATTCCTCGGATCATACAGGTCTAGACCGTCACAAACTAATTAAGCAATTAAGTAATTCTCCCAAACATCCATGAGTCATCATAAGACTAAGAAAAACTACTCAAAAACTTGTATAAACTTCAAACCATAGTTCATTATCATGAATTCCACACTTAAAACCACTTAACTACGAATTAAAACATCTTGGATCCATACAAGCTTCACCTCTTAGCCCTAGCTAAGAGGTTTAGCTGTTCATGATCCAAGGAAACATGAAACAACTATAAAAAGCATGAAAACAGCAAAGCAAACCAGAAGGAGTTGTGAAACTCCAATCTCCACTTCCACAGCCTCCAACCTCGCTTGAACCCTTCTAGCCTACTCTAGGAACAATCCCTAGGTGTCTTTTTATAGTCTGGAGGCTCCACAACTTCGGAAGAATCGAGAAATTGCGTAATACTTACGCAGCGCAGAGAAAATCGGACTATATCTGGAAGTTTCTAACTTCTTACGCATAGCCGACCGGTCATGACCGGTCGGCCTCAATATATGATCATTCCAGCGAGCATGGTCGACCGGTCATGACCGGTTGGCCTTGTAAAACATTAGTCCAGCAAGCCTGTCCGACCGGTCAAGACCGGTCGGACGTTTTCACTTATGTTACAGCAGCCATGGCCGACCGGTCATGACCGGTCGGCCTTATCCATTGAAGTTCCAGCCATCATGTCCGACCGGTCAAGACCGGTCGGACGTCTTCAGTAGCAGCCCAACATGTATGGCTGACCAGTCACTGACCGGTCTGGCTTCCTTGGCCGACCGGTCACGACCGGTCAGCTCTCTTTTCTTCTTGTTTTCTTCCTTTCTTTCTTCTGCTTTCTTTTCTTCTTTACTTCTTTCTTTCTTTTCTTCTTTGGTCCTCAAATGTTCTTCATCAGAATGATTCCAAGTGAACCCTTTTTGTCTTCAATTGAATGGAGTTCACTCTCAGTCCTGTAGTCACAAAACATGCATTGGATTAGCCTACAAACCATACAAACCTTGCACAATGAGTGATGAATTGGGGTTAGAATATGCACAATTAAGAGCTTAACACATGTCAACATACCTTTAAACTTGTCAAAGACATTTTGACAATTTTCATTCCACTCGAATGAGTTTTCCTTTTGAAGGAGATTACATAAAGGATGAGAGAGTGAACTAAAGTCCTTTATGAACCGTATATAGAATCCGACATAATGTACGCTTTTGAGGGATGCGAGGTTAGAGATAAGATCGATTTTAGCTTTGTCCACCTCAATTCCATTTTGTGAGATGATGTGACCGAGAACTATTCCTTTTTGAACCATGAAGTTCTCCCAATTCAACACGAGGTTCTTTTCTTCACATCTTTTCAAAATAGTTTTTAAGTGTATAAGGCACTCATCAAAGTTACAACCAAATACTGAGAAATTATCCATGAAAACTTCGAGAATCATCTCCATCATATCAGAAAAAATACTCAACATACAATGTTGAAAAGTGGTAGGGCCTTTGCATAGTCTAAACGGTATACTTCGATAGGCAAAAGTGCCGAATGGACATGTGAAAGTTGTCTTCTCTTGGTCTTCTAGGGCGATATCTATTTGGTTATACCCTGAATACTCATCAAGGAAGCAAAAATGGGAATGATATGCCAACTTTTCTAAAATTTGATCAATAAACGGTAAGGGAAAATGGTCTTTCCTCGTGACTATGTTTAGCTTCCTGTAGTCAATGCACATTCTCCAACCGGTAGTGATTCTGGTTAGCACGACTTCATTGTTGGCATTGGCTACAATGGTTATGCCAGATTTCTTGGGCACCACTTGAGTTGGACTCACCCATTGACTATCAGATATTAGGTAGATGATACCCACATCCAATAGTTTCAATACCTCGGCCTTAACCACCTCCTTCATGTTTGGATTAAGGTGTCTTTGAGGTTGCCTAGATGTCTTCGTATTTTCTTCAAAGTGTATGCGATGAGTACAAATTAGTGGGTCTATGCCTTTGAGATCCACAATTGACCATCCAATGACACTCTTATGCTCTATTAGAGTAGCTATCAGCCTACTCTCTTATTCCTCATCCAAGTGAGAAGAAATCACCACCGGATACGTCTCATCTCGACCTAAATAAACATATTTTAAATCAGTGTGTAATGGTTTTAGGTCGAGCTTCAGTGCCTTGATATTAGATGGAAGAGGCTTGTTCTCGTTTAAGGGCAAAGGCTCAAATGGTGCCTTCCATCTTATTATCAAATACTGGCATAACATCCAAAATGGCATCCATCTCTCGTATTGTGTCATCATCAATCTCATGAAAGTGGGCCAAACATGCATCCAAAGGATCAGAACAGAATGTCAAGGGGGATGTATCTTCCACAAATGATTCAATTAGATTTATTTTATGGAACTCGTCATCAACTTTCCGTGATTGTTTGCATAATAAAAAATATTAATCTCGAGTGTCATATTTCCAAAGGACATTTATACAAGCCCATTTCTACAATTGATAATTGCATTTAAAGTAGCTAGAAAAGGGCGGCCTAGTATGACAGGAATTTGAGCACCGGTACCTATCACGGGATGTGTATCCAAGACAATAAAATCCACTAGATAGTAGAATTTATCGACTTGGACCAAGACATCCTCAATCACCCCCCTCGGTATACGAATAGATCTATCAGCAAAATAAAGTGTGGTTTTGGTGGGTTTCAATTCACCTAACCCAAGTTGTTCATAGATTGAGTATGGGATGAGGTTAACACTTGCCCCTAAATCGAGTAAGGCTTGTTTGATCCGGTAGTCACCTATGATGCATGAGATGGTAGGACTACTCGGATCCTTGTATTTTTAGGGCACCTCTTGTTTGATAATAGCGCTCAAATTCTCAATAAAAAATACTTTATTGTGAACATTGTGTTTTCTTTTAACTGTACACAATTCCTTCAGAGATTTGGCATAGGATGGTATTTGTTTTATAGCATCCAACAATGGAATGTTGATCTTCACTTGTTTAAAAACCTCTAAGATTTTCAGGTTTTTGTCTAAAGGTTTTGGTGAAATCAACCTTTGGGGAAACGGGGCAACCGGTTTGTATTGCCTTTTTGGTTCTTTCTTATGTGAGTATTGTTCGAGCTATCATCCTTTTTGGAATTTTCTGAACCATTAGGCTTTGGGGCCTTCACCGGATTAGATTTATCAATTATTTTACCACTCCTCAAGGTGGTGATAGCTTGAACATGCTCCGTATGTTGGGAGGACGAGCTTTGGTCTTGTATCTCAAATTGGGTTCTTTGGTTAGGGAGAGGTTGGGCAGGAAGTGTGCCTTTCTCCCTAACATTGAGATGAGATTCAACTCTAGCCATTGAGGTTTTCAAGTCATTAATGGCTTAAGATGAATTTTGATTGAATTTCAGTTGCTCTTGCATGAACCCATCAATTTTTAAAGAATTAGTCTTGTTATATTCAACTTGAACCGATATGAATGCACCCAACATCTCCTCTAGCATAGCTTTTGGTGTGATTACTAGGGATGGACCTAGTAAAGGTTGAGCTTAGGGGGTGTTGTTTGCATTCACAGGTGGTCCATTCCTCTAACTGAAGTTGGGATGGTTCTTCCAACTAGAGTTATACGTGTTTGAGTTTGAAGCACTAAATGGTCGTTGATAACTGTTTATGGCATTTAATTGTTCTTGTAAAATATCTTGGAATGCAGAAATTGTGGGACAATCCTGTGTTGCATGTTGATTCTCGGCAAAAATTTCACAAACAATTTCAACGTCCTTCGAATTAATCGTCTCCCCTTTCTTCAATTCCATGGCCTCGACTTTTCTTGTGAGGCTAGCCACATGTGCACTTATGTTATCTTCTTCTGAGAGGACACAAATTTCTCAGTTTTTCCTTTTATTGGCTTGTCTTGGGATTTGTTGGTTTAGATGTATCCCAAGACTGTGCATTCTCGGTCAATTTATTAAAATAGTCACTTGCTTCCTCGGCTTCCTTATTCATGAATTCTCCATTAAACATCATCTCTATGAATTGGCGCATGGGTGAAGTCAATCCTTCATAGAAAAAGCTTATTACTCGCCAAATTTCATAGCCATGATGTGGACATGCATTTAACAAGTCCTTAAACCTCTCCTAACATTGGAAGAAGGTCTCATCCTCTTTTTGAGCAAAATTCGTGATAAGGCACCTCAACATGATCGTTTTGTGAGTAGGGAAGAACTTTTTAAGTGAACTCTCTAGTCATCTCAGTCCATGTGTCAATTGATCTTGGTCTTAATGCATGAAGCCAAGCCTTAGCTTTCTCTTTAAGGGAAAAAGGAAATAATTTAAGTCTCACTACATAATCAGTTACATTTGCAAAGTGTATTGTGGCTATCACCTCATCAAATTCCTTAAGATGTTGATAGGCACTTTCACTGTCTAGTCCATAGAATTTGGTAAGGAGTTGGATTATTCCCAGTTTAAGATCTATGTTCCCTGCATTATATGGAGAAATATGCATGAGGGAGTGCTCGCTCTTACAGGTTGCAAGTAATCACGTAGTGTTCTAGGTCGGGGAACATCCTCAACCTCATTCTCTCCCGTTTCAGTTTGGTTTTGGCCCAGATTTTGATTGGCCATAGGGTTGGGTTGATTTTCAGCCATACTTTCAGACAAAATTGGAGAATCTAAACGTTTCTTAGCACGTGGGTCTCTATCAATCCCTTCAACAATCCCCGCTTCATTAATGAGTTGGTTATTAAAATCCCAAACCCAATGTGGCATGCAAATCTCAGAAAAATAAAAGCAAAAAGGTTAGAAAAACCTGATTTGAAGTGATTACTTCAACTCTTAGAATTCCTGTAAAAACAAAATAAAGCAAGCAAACTAAGTTAGTAAAGGACTCATAAAAATCTTAAATAGAAACTGTTTTTAGAAATTTTGTGAAAAACCATCAAAGTCCCCAGCAACGGCATCAAAAACTTGTTCGCTTCCCCAAGTGTAGGGTTGCGATGTAGTAATAATCTCAGTAAAACCGAGGTCGATCCACAGGGATTTGTGTAGGAATTCACAAAACACTTCCAATGGTCTCTAATTGAGAGTTAGTTAAACAAGATTTTCAAATTGGATTTCGATAGAAATTTTGAACTAAGAGTGAATGTAAGCAATATAAAAGAGCACTAGGGGTTCAAGGATCCACTTGTAGCAATCCTTGATGCTCAATTCGCTGTGGTTTCTCAATTACGCAACTAGAATCGAAATTAAATCATATCTAGTCGGATAATAGAGCGGTTATAACAAACAATCAATCTGTCACATGTGTGATTCAAGTACATGATTCCCTCAATTCAAGTTAGGACTTGAGCACAGTCAATTGCATAGGTCAATCCTAGTTCCAATAAGTTAAGATCACAATCATAATCATCATTAAACCCTGTCACAAAGCATAACTAGACTATGACTTGAGCTTCATTCAAATCACATACATGATCACACATAAACAGAATTTCTAGAAAAATAGAACTTTGGATTTGTAGTTCACAAGTGAAAATCCAAGTCTAGAGTGTCTTGAATCCGATTCCTCGGAGTGTACAGGTCTAGACTCATTCAAAATAATTAAGAACTAAAACAATTCTTCTAAACATCCATAAGCCATCATGAGAGTGCGAAAAAAATACTTAGAACTTTATTCAAACTTCAAACCATTGTTCTTCACTAATGTCTAACTTGAAACCAAAACAACCAAATTAAAACATCTTAGATTCACTACAAGCTTCACCTCTTAGCCCTAGTTAAGAGGTTTAGTCGTTCATGATCCAAGGAAACATGAAAGCAACTAAAGAAAACATAAAAAATAGAAGAAAAAACTAGGAGGAGTTGTAGAACTTTGGATTCGACTTTCGCCGCCTCCCACCTTGTAAATCTCTTTTAGGATGCCTTAGGAACGAGCTAGAGGAGTCCTTTTATAGATTTGAGGCCCTAAGTACGAAGAAACTTTCAGAAATTCTGCAAAAATAGCGGTTTGCGTAGAGGTTTTCAGAGCTCCAGATGTTCCTAAGTGTTGACCGGCCGGTCGGACAAAGTGTCTGCAAATGCAAATTTCTCTGGAGTGTTTTTTCCACACTCCGACCACTCAGCCGGTCGGCCAGACGGCCAACCGGAGAAACTGCTTCAAACTGCTGAAATCGCTTGAGGTGAAGTTGCACAGGCCGACTCTTCTGCTGGCCGATCGGACATGTGGCCGGTCCTCATAAAATCAATATAGCATATTTGTTATTTCTGGGCGGTTTGGCCGGCCGGTCATGTAATAAATATGTGATTTTTTTCACATTTTCCTCCTCCATTTTCGTTGCTTCTTTGCTCAACTTTTAGTCATTTGTTCCTTTCATCTTCAAGGTATGTAAGAAGCGTCTCTAAGCCTCAAATTGATGAACTTCCTCTCTCATTCCTACAATCACAAAACCATGCATTAGGTAGGTCTTTAATCATGTACTTCAAGCATAGTTAGTAATGAAATGGGGTTAGAATATGCACATTTAAGAGCTCAACAGGGACCATGGGGTAAAATAAGCTGGAAAAGAAGATGAACGGTATGGATATACAATGCATACATCGAGGTCGGCTCGTACGGTCATGGTCTCACCCACGTAATTCGTTTCGAGGTCTCACCTAAGTATCGCTTCCTGGTGGGGCATTGGAAATAATTATTTGTGTATTAACAATGGCCACTACGCATTGCCAATAACTTTGGCGCAAAAATTTTTAGCAGGGTAAAGTATTAAGGTATTACCAACACTCCTAAGGCGTCACCAATACCTTTACAGCAAAAATTTCTGCGGAATAAATTTCGCAAGAAAGTACTTACAACAGAGAATAGAGGGCTATCGAAAATAACTTAAGTGTTTCAATGCCCCATCTTTATTCGTCACTAAAGGGCCCGTATTTGCGACATATTTGGCGAGTCACAAATAAAGGGCCTTGCAAAACATTGATTTTCTTGTAGTGACTAATGCCTTCTCATAGTCCAAGCAAGGGATCCTTCTTTATTAATTACGAGCTACATTAGAATAAGGGTCATGGTTAACATCTAATAAGGGTCGAGATTGTCATCCACTAAGGGTCGAGGTTGACAGCCACTCCAGTCAAAGTCGAGATTGTCATCCATTCAGGGTCAAGGATAACACAGTCAAAACATGGGTCAGGATTTTCATCCAATAAGGGTCGAGGTTGGCATTGGAAAATTGTGGCAACCTCGATCCTTATTGTGTGACAATCTCGACCGTGTGATATTTAGACAATCGCTACCCATTCTGTATAACAGTCACGATCCTTACCAAATGATAATCGCAATCTCTACACTTGGTACTGAAACTTACTGCAATAGAGGTTGCCATTCACAACCAACAACCATTCACAACCCACACCCTCATAAATAACAATCACCACCACAACCAATAGCATCTAGAAGAATATAAAACAACAAAAATGAGATCGAGGATGTCATCTACATACCTGAAGACACAATTTCTTTGGTTTTTTTTTGTTGTAGAAGAAGGGGTTTTATAGGAAGAATAGAAGCTGAAGCTGGAGAAGATGATGTCAGAGAAAATTGCGCTGAAAAAACATGCCGAAAGTGGTGGGGGTAGGTCCTAGAGAAGAAATTCCGTGAGGAGAGAGGAGGGGTCGAGGTCGGGATTCAAAATGGGCCCCTGTATTTGCTTTTGGAAGAAAGATTTGTATTCGTACAACGTCTGTGGACCCCATCTTAGGCTCTTTGTTAAATTCGATTTGTCTATTTTCTTCAAAATTTTGCTTAGTGTCATTGTCTAGAGAATGATAGAAATATTTCGATAAGGTGGCCCACAACACAATAAAGATGAATGTATTGTTTTAGACACCGTTTTGCCTTTTTCATAGTCGTGGGTGACAATTAGATCGAAGTAGTGTGAGTTTAACACGTTCCATATGAAATCATGGTCCACGAATAGGTCAATGGATTGGATCTACATCCTATGGGCCATTTGATCAAACAGATGTAAATGTGTCATCGGGAGACGTAGCTATCGCAAGGTACTGATGAAAGCTTCGATTTTACCATACGAACTCACGACGAACGAATGACGTACATACTGATCTCTATGGGGCCCACAGTGATGTTCATATGTTATCCAACCCGTTCATAATATTACGAATACATTGGTGAAGGGAAAGCATAAATATCATATTTATCCAGTCGGTCTGTGGCCCACCAATAGATTTTTCATGGTAGCGTCAACTTACATTGTTTCTTGTGTTGTCGTCCTGTTCATCTACCAATGACCTTCTATTTTGGCTTTGTTTATTATACTCATCTCGTGAACCGAACAAACGGTGTGGATGAACAACGTGACTCATAGTGGGCCCCACTACAAGACACCCTCCATCCATTTCACTTACGCCCACTTCGGTCATTGTTACCTGCAGGCGTAAGGCTCAAGGGTGGGGGATATTTTTGTTCAGAGAAAAATTTAAAAAGCGTCTGGGGCCCACTTGAGCCATTAGTTTGAGCCCACAAAGGGGCCCTTATGGTCAAAATCTCGAGAAATTAATACCTGAAACCTTTATATTCACATAGCATGGCTGACTGAGTTTTTAGATATTGTGATTTTTGGATAATTCTTTGGTCCTTATGAGGCACTTAAGAAGAATGGATTGGATGGTATAAAATCACTAATGCAAGGCCCCACACAAAACTAACGGTGGCATTCCATCTCAACTGTTTCCTTTCTTGTTGCCTACCTATGGTATGGATTATCATTATTTTGGGTTAGTTCGTCCAAGGCAGAGTAACTGATGAAAGCTCAACTGGCATGGCTCTCGGTCTGCAAAAGTTACCGCGTTAGGTACCTATCTAGGTATGCCAGTACCGTAATTTACAAAAGTTCGCTTCCTTAAAACTTTAACGGTGCAAAATGATCAGGTCAGTGGGCCGTTGGGAAGTCATCATACAGTTCTCTAAACCTTGATATGAAAGTGGGGACTGAGATCTGGAGCACCTTTTTTTAAGCAGGGCGCAAAACACTTAAGTCTGTGGTGCTTACCGTATTGTATAAGTAATATCCATCAGATTTTATGGTCGATATTAGGTCCAGCAAACGAAACTCAGCAAGATGGCCACCTTGGATGGCCACATCACATGGAGCAATTGGGATCGGATGACAAACATAGGTTTGCCCCTGAGAGGACCATAGTGTGTTTCTTCCATCGAACCCGTTAATCAGGTGAAATTCATAACAGACTCGGCCCGAAAGAAAGGTGGAGTGCGACGTGTGAACTGAGAAGTTTAGTAAAATTGTCCCCATCGGTGTGGCCCATATCAGTTGTGAACAGAACTTAACTTCTGAATATACGGTCTAAATAATGATTCTAACCTGGTGAACGGAGTGGATTTTACCTATATAACGGTACGGATGGAATATAAACATCACTGTCGACCTCAGGGAGCTTTCAACGGTAGGCATTTCCCTACCCACCTTTTCCTTTAGTGAGGTCCAGTTGAGTATTGGATCCGGCTCATTTTACGCATCACGTCCTAAAATGAGCTCTTAAAACGGATGGACGGCATGGATTTATCACAAACATCACGGTGGGCCTCACTTAGATTCCCAAGCAGGAACTTCCTGCGAAAGCCTTTTGCAGGAAATCGGCGTCCCCACGCTAACACGTGTCTTGATGTGACATGATGTGGCATGTCGTCGAACATGCCACATCTCCCGGATAATTTCGAGGCCACGTTCGAGAGCGGTTGGGTGGATTCACGGATCCACTTAGGTCGGTGGATCCCTAACTGTGGGGCTCACTGTGATGTATGTTATTTACATCCAAACCATCCATCCATTTTGAAAGCTCATTTCAGAGAATGAACAAAAGATGAAGCAGATCCAAAACTTAGGATACCATACCACATGAAACAATCTTGATTGAATCCTCACCATTAAAAACTTCACAGGGGCCACCGAAATGTTTATTTCCCATCCAACCTGTTGATAATGTCACAAACACCTGGATGAAGAGATTACACAAATATCAGGTTGATCCAAGCTTTTGGGTCTGACCAGAAGTTTTTATTGTTGGATTCTCACTGTTTTCTGTATTATGTTCCATCTAATATGTGGATCTGATTCAGTTTTGGTATAATGGCCTGAAATGAGTTTTCAAAACAGATGCCTGGATATAAGGAACGTACAACATGGAGGACCCCACGTTCAGGGATCCACCCACCTCGGTGGATCCGGGGATCCACTCAAACCGCGCTCACCCATTTCACATTGGGAGCCGAAAAGGTCACGACGCACCAAGTGTAGTGTCTCCGAATAAGATGCCAACCGAGATATTTATTAGGAAAATCTGCTTACGTTCTGGAAGCGGATTGTGTTCTGCCCCTCTGGACGATAATCTGTACAGGCACACGGGCTCTGTGTGGCCCACCCTGATGTATGGGTTTTTTCGACTTGTTCATCCACTTTTTTTCATAGCATTTTAGGCTATGAGCCCAAAAATGAGGCAGTTACAATGTTCAAGTGGATCACACCATAGGAAACAGTGGTGATAATGATAGCCACCGTTGAAACCTTCTGAGGGCCACCATGATGTTTATTTGCCATCCAACCTGTTCATAAGTTCAAATAGACTTGGATGAAGGGAAAATAAAATATCAGCTTCATCCAAAATCTCTGAGGCTCCCAAGAAGTTTTTAATGGTGGGCGTTCAATCTACACTGTGTGGTCCACTTGAGCCTTGGATCTGCCACAATTTTAGGTTCACACGTTAAAATGAGCTGGAAAAATGGATGAACAGCGTGGATAAAACCCATACATCATACATCACTACTGTGGGCCTCAGAGAGACCTGTTTGGACGGATTATTGTCTAGTTGGGGGAAGGACGCAATCCGCTTCCTTACATTCCAAAGTTCTGAAGATAATGCATCTAATTTCACGTCATTTGGATTTCTATACGTAATCGAATTAACTAATGCGAGAAGAAGATGATGTCGGCTTCCAATCCCTCAAAATGGAGATATTGGAGATTCATACGATCATTGACAATACGTGCAATTCGTTTTCATGCGTATCTAATTCAAAGTCTCCCACCCACCATGCAAATGTACCATAACTCTCTCCATCGACAAGGTTCATGACATTGACAATAGGTATGGCATCTATTCTCACAATATCAAATGCAAGGGTCCTACATGTTGCGCAGTAAGCCAACAACATCGGTGAACTGATATCAAATCTCAGATATTACCCACAAACGATAAATAGAAAGAAATAAAGACTATAAATGAAAAACCAATCAAACAACCACCATAAGACAGATTTTACGTGGAAAAATTCCAACAAGGGTAAAAGAAACTACGGATGCAACCTTCACTATGCAATAAAATAAAGTTTACAATGTAATCTCACCTTCTTCATACTTCCATGCACAAAGATGGCCCTTTTGCAAACCTCTCTCTCTCTCTCTCTCTCTCTCTCTCTCTCTCTCTCTCATTGGACGTATAGAAACCCTAATGTCATGCCCCAATCCCTATTTACAACCCGTAATATAGTATAAAACGAGAATCAGAGTCAAAATAGGAAACTGTGGATCGTGGTCTGCGCACGGTCGGGCGCCCGATAGATCCAAAATCTGTCCAGAGAGTTAAAGCGAAAAACTGGGTATAAGAACTAAGTAAGCAAGAACACTTCGACTTCCAAGCCTAAGTGGGTATAATCACAAGACTAGCATATGGTTTAAGTAATAAGTTAACTACTCTAAGCAAGCATAGATTATCAAATGATTATACTAATTAAGCTCTTAATCTATGCAACCTAAGTAGACTATATGAGAGTGAATCATATAAGCTCAAGTTTACTCAAGAAGTGAAAGTACATCTTACGTGTGTGGATGATCCTAACAAGTGCCTAGCATACATTCTAATTAAGTATTCATAATTAACCAATTAAACATAATGCATAATAAGAAATGTACTTAAATACAATCAGAAACACAACGATGTATAGTGGTTCGACTTTGGGTCTACTCCACTCTCGATTCAATTACTCAACCCCTTTCAGCACACTAGCATTAACTATATGAAGGTTTTAAATCAGTTTCACCTCTCAACCTTTATACGGAGGTTTTACGTGTTCACCTCTCAACCTGAACGAAGTTTTGGACAAGGGCTAACTCTCAACCCAAACGAAGTTTTGGACATGTGCTAACTCTCAACCCGACGCAAGTATACTCGCATGTCAAAGGCTCCCCCTTGGAGACTTGTTTAGGCCCTACAAACGTGTCAAGGAACATAACATGCCTCTAGACTTTAAGGCCGAAAAACGTGCCAAGGAACGGCAAACATCCCTAGATCGAGTTTGACAAACAAACTCTACACTCAATTCTCACCGGGAAAAGAGTGGTTGGATTCAACACAAATTGAAAACCTTACTTGTCCGATTTTAGCCCCGTTGTAGCACCGCTTAAGTTGCTTCTTCTCGCTCTCCCGTGCTCAAATCAGCTTCCCTGATCAATGATGTTGCCACTTTGCCAAGGCTTCAGCTTCATTGATCAAATGCATTACATATGATCTTCTTTGAGATAACCATGGTGATGGGATGATGGTTGAATCTCCTACATGGGATATGTAGCTTGTGCTAACTAGGATATTCACCTAGAGGGTCTTCTAGAGGTCTTAAACAAGAGGTTTTATTATGTGGTTTATGAAATTATGTCAGTAGTCTAACACGACACCTTCGTATGTGCGAAGCTTAAAGAGAAACTAGTATTATGACTAAGTCCTACAGGGGAGGTGATTATGACCTTTTGAAATTCTTTTCGCCTACTTATACAATTTAACGAATTAAACTAAGCAATAACACTTCAGCTTCCAAGTCTAAGTGGGTCCAATCACAGGACTAGCATATTGTTAAAGTAATAAGCAACCTAGTCTAAACATGCATAGATATTCAAATGATTAAACAAATCAAGCTCCTAATCTATGCAACCTATGTAGACTTATGAGAATGGATCAATGAGCTTAAGTCTACACAACTAGTGAAAGTACATCTTATGTGTCGATGTGCATATCTAGTGTCTAGCATACATTCTTATCAATCATTCAAAATTAATAATTAAACATACAATGCTAAGATAACAATGTGCTCAATTCAATTAAGCATGTATAGTGGTTCGACTTTGGGTTTACTCCACTCCCGGTTCAAGTACTTAAACCCTATTAAGCACACCGGCATTCACTATCGGAGGTTTTAAATTAGGTTTACCTCTTAACCTTTATATGATGGTTTTTTCGGTTTACCTCTCAACCATAAATAGAGTTTTGGATAAGGCTAATGTAATGCCCTGGATTTTCCTTAGGTGGCTTTGAAAGTATAGTATAATATATTATGTGTAAAATTTTCGATTAACGATAATTTTAATTTGTTTTGTGAATAAGTAATGATTGGTGATTAATTCGAAATAGATTCTTTTGTAAGATATGCTTAGGATCATGCATAGAACCTTATAAAAGCATTAGGTTTCCCAAAAGTTTCAGATTAAAAATAACTATGATAATGCCCTTGGCCCACCCATATTCGTTGTTTTTTATCAATCAGGCAAGTAATTTTTGAATCCATCCGGAAGGTAGGCGTAGTTTTAGGTGTATATCGACGCCAGAAAGTTAGATTTTTTAAATGGCCATTAGATCATGGAGATCTTAACCTAGGAGCGTCCGTGGCCGTTGATCGAGAAAGCTAGTCGAGAAAACAACCATTTCAAACTGATCATCTTAGTGGTAAACTCTTATTCCAAAATTTATGAGATGATCCAATAAATATAAATATGAAATATTGAGTGCTAAAAAATGTGAATGGCTCACTTTAACCTAGACCCTTGATATCTAGTTCACATGGTTCCCATGATCTGATTGATGTGAAATTTTATACTATGCCTATCTATCATAAATGAACCGCACACGTTGAATTTCAGCCTTTAGATCATAGTATAAATAGTCTAATTATCAAATTGGCCCCTTAACCCTTGATTTTAATGTTCATCGAGTGAGGAAACTAGATGGTTAGTCGTAGTTGAATATTTTTCTTTGTGTGAGTGACTTAGATCATCCATATCATGGACCAATAGTGTGATTTAAGTACCCCTTCTTGATAAGTGTCTTTCTGAAGTGCGAAGTTATCTCGTTTTAGGAAATAACCGAGTACCAACTTCTTTCAAATCTGGGCCTTTCAATTAACCCACTTCCCACCGTCAATCGCAAATCAAATTTGAAATATATCTTATGATCATATGACTACGAGAACTTACAAAATTTGGACCCCGATCTATAATCCTACACCATGGAACCACCAAGCCAGCTCCTTCCTTTTCCACCAAAAGCTGGAATTTCAAATTTAGGTCATTTCCACCATCAATCAACCACCAAACCTTTTACAATCGTTTAGCAATCATGACTACACGTTTCTCCCAAATTTGGGCCCTGATCATCAAGCGTGAACCGTTAATTGAGATCAAGTCCGTTTTGGCACCCGCCGGGCCATTTTTCAATATTGGTCAATCTAAATTTCAGATCGCCATGAAAATTATATATTTTGACTCTATTCTTTGTTCTTAACACAGTGAATGGATTAGAAATTATTAAAAATATTCCTTAATCATGTTTTAATGGTGTCATAGTGAGATTGGGAGGTGTGCACGTCCACTTCATGTAAAGTGGTGCGCACGTCCCTACTCCTTCACCCTTCCAAAAAACTCACGCCCAACCCTAATTTTCCAGCCCTACACGTCTGAGAGAGAGAGAGAGAGAGAGAGAGAGAGAGAGAGAGAGAGAGAGCTCGCGTGCCCGCCGATCATCTTCTTTTCCTTCATTCTTCATCAACATGTAGTCATCTCCAACCCTTCCTCGTGTCGTCGTGGTTCATATAAAGATCTTTCCTATAAATTTTACCTACGATTTTGATATAAGGTGAAGGTGAGGATTTCCTTTAAGCCTAGTTATAATAATATCATGTTTCTTGTTGATTACATGCTTAGAAACTAGGGTTTTGTTGTGTAATTTCTTAAAATCGTGCTTGTTGAAATCTCTTCATGTGATTATGATATTCCTTAATGTGTACTATGAATTTTGATGTATGTGAGCCATGGTTTATGCTATGTGTTTCAAAAAAGGAACTATGACGATCTATATGCTTATGTGGAGACTATGCTTAATTTACGTTCGTTATATGCTCATGATAAACATGATTATTGATTTGTTGTATGATTCAGAATTCAGTATATGGATGTTACATTAATGAACGCCCCTTAACCCCATACTGATATAATAGTTTGATGTTAAGAGATAAAGTCCGTATGTGCCCTTGTTATGTTGGCATTACTATGTGGATGTTTTTGGATAAATATGCCTTATTGGTTGCAATAAGAATTGGCATCACCATGTGTATTATTGAATGATATGCCTTGACGTTGAGGATTAAGTATTGGCATTACCGTAGATGTGTTGTTTGTCGTATATGCTATGATGTTGAGTTTGGCACTACCGTATGCATTGTTGGATACGTGCCAGGGAATCCTTGTTTGATATGTTACCTGTGGTGGACACTTTGAGGAATGAGATTGATAAATACAATAAGTTTCATGAGCTAGGGTTGGTGGTATGGGACACTAAGCCTGAGCTGTCGGCCTATTCTGGCTTACGAGCCCTGTTCGCTTCCCCAAGTGTAGGGTTGCGATGTAGTAATAAACTCGATAATACCGAGGTCGATCCACAGGGACTTATGTAGGATGTCACAAATTCATCCACGAGTTTCTATTGAAGCTAACAATCAAAGTTTGAATAGAATGTGTGTGATTAACAGTTTAAGCTAAATTGAATGTAAACAATTATAAGAAGGCACTAGGGGTTCGAGGATTCACTTGTAGCAATCCTCGATGTTCAATCCGCTGTGGTTTCCCATTCTCTCAACTAGAATTACCAGTCAGGTCTATCTAGTCGGATGATAGAACTGTTAAACCAGAAGTCTGTAACATGTAAGTTCTGTGCATAAAGTTCACTCAACTCTAGGCTGATCTGAGCATGCTCATTGCATAGGTCATTCACCTTTTCTATAGGTCCAATTCCCAATCATAACCATCCTCAAGTCTTCTCACAAGACAAGGCTAGATCATGATTTGAACTGGATTCAAATTATATGCACAGTCCATACATATTCCAGATAATCAACCAAAACTAGAACTTTGGCATGAAGCCCCTTTATGAAGAGCTTGGTACTAGAGCGCACTCCAATTCCTCGGATCATACAGGCCTAGACCGTTGCAAATAAATTAAGAAGATAAGTAATTCATCCAAACATCCATGAGTCATCACAAGACTAAGAGAAATTACTTAAAAACTTGTATAAACTTCAAACCTTAGTTCATAATCATGAATTCCAAACTGAAAACCACTTAACTACGAATTAAAACATCTTGGATACACTACAAGCTTCACCTCTTAGCCCTAGCTAAGAGGTTTAGCTGCTCATGATCCAAGGAAACATGAAACAACTCTTAAAAACATGGAAACAGCAAAGCAAACCAAAAGGAGTTGTGAAACTCCAATCTTCACTTCCACAGCCTCCAACCTCGCTTGAACCCTTCTAGCATGCCCTAGGAACAATCCCTAGGTGTCTATTTATAGTCTGGAGGCTCCACGACTTCGGAAGAATCGAGAAAGTGCGTAACACTTACGCAGCGCAGAGAAAATCGGACGTTACTTAGGAGTTTCTAAGTCAGTACACCTGGCCGACCGGTCACGACCGGTCGGCCTTAATACACGTTCATTCCAGCAAGCATGGCCGACCGGTCATGACCGGTCGGCCTTGTAAAGCATTAGTCCAGCAAGCTTGTCCGACCGGTCATGACCGGTCGGACGTTTTCCTTTATACTCCAGCAGCCATGGCCGACCGGTCATGACCGGTCGGCCTTGTAAAACCTTCCTCCAGTGACTGTGTCCGACCGGTCATGACCGGTCGGATGTCTTCAGCACTTCCCCCATGTACATGGCTGACCGGTCACGACCGGTCAGCTCCCTTTTCTTCTTGTGTTCTTCCTTTCTTTCTTCTGCTTTCTTCTTTCCTTACTTCTTTCTTTGTTCCCTTCTTCCTTCGGCTCTCTTTGGATCTTCATTTCAGGTTCTAAATCAGCCCTTTTTATCTTCAATTATGTGGGGCCACTCTCAGTCCTGTAGTCACAAAACATGCATTGGATTAGCCTACAAACCATATAAACCTTGCACAATGAGTGAAGAATTGGGGTTAGAATATGCACAATTAAGAGCTCAACACACCCCCCAACCAGCATTTTGCTAGTCCCGAGCAAAACATGCGTGAAACTAATCCTATTCTTCAAAAACTCAATTCTCCTTCAGAAACCCTCCTTCTATACATTCCAAGGTACATAAGCATAAGATTCAAAAATATTAGGCGACAGAGGTTGAAACCGTAAACCCTCAAAACATAATAAGCATTTATATGAAATTCCCGCTGATTGGTTGATAAATAGAAAGACTTGAACAAATTTTACCTAGTGTGGGTAGTGAAAATTCATTTCACGAGTTTCTAGGATTATCTTCTTCATAGATCAACTAGACTATAGAACTCAAGGTACATAGAGCCACATCAAGCCAATGACAGGAATTTGCCTTACCGTCCTTCCGACGACTTTCACACTACGTCCCATTTCCGGCTTTGGTTACGGATAGACCATCCCCCGGTTGGTAGTAGGTAGCCCTAATCGGAATTCTCCACCATTTTTCCATATTCCCAATTTCATCCTTCCTTTTCCTTTTTCTTTTTAAATTAGATAGGATTTTTACAAATCCATATCTTTCATTATTTTCCCATGGACAAGGATGGACAAAGTACCCCGGCCTGATTTCTCAATACCTCAATTCAAAGTTTAGCTAATTCATAAGTCACATAATCCCTTCAACTCATGAAAATCGTGTAATGTGAACTAGGTGTAAAAGTGTTCAGGTTTTCTATCAATCACAAAAATAGGGGAGTTCACATATAAAAACCATTATGCTGTGAGGAATTCCAGACTTCCAGCCCTATACACTTCATATCTCCTCCTCTTATGCTCATATCAACTCGAATGCCTAGAACCAGTGTTTTCCAAAAGAGTTTCAAATCTTTGAAAAATCGGAAAAAATTTCCACATGATTGCTTGAAATGTTGCAAATCGCTGAATTCATCCAAGAGATCCTACACCCCCCAACCAAATCTTGCATTGTCCTCAATGGAAAAGATGTGCAATGAGCAAAACATGAGAGCAATTCGAAAATAAAAGGGAGTGAGGAAAAATAGTACCTGAGAGAGAGAAAAGTGAAGATCTACCTCCTTCTAACAAACCTATGAAAACGAAAACAAAAGCAGCAAAATCCTACTCCTAACTACTCTATATCTCCATCAGACTAGGAGATCAATCATCCTGATACACAGGATCATTCAGAGGTATGGACATACCTTCTGAAGGGAAGTTCTCAAAGAATGGCTTTAATCGCTGTCCATTTGCTTTAAAAATGTTGCCGTTCCTTGGATTTAATAGCTCAACAGTCCCATATGGATAGACAGTTTGTACAATGTAGGGACCGGTCCACCGAGATCTCAATTTTCCCGGAAATAGATGTAAGCGAGAATTATACATGAGGACTTTTTGATTTATCGTGAATGTCTTGCGAAGAATATTCTTATCATGGAATATCTTCGTCTTGTCCTTGTAAATTCTTGCATTCTCATAAGCTTCATTACGTATTTCTGCAAGTTCATTCAATTGTAGTTTACGTAACGAGCTTGCCTTGTCAGGATTGAAATTTATCTTCTTAATAGCCCAATATGCCTTATGTTCCAATTCCACAGGTAGGTGACAAGCCTTCCCATAGACAAGTCTATAGGGAGACATTCCAATAGGGGTTTTAAAGGCAGTACGGTAAGCCCAAAGCGCATCGGTAAGTCGAAGTGACCAATCCTTGCGATCGGGATTCACCGTTTTCTCCAAAATGTGTTTAATCTCCCTATTGGATATCTCAGCTTGTCCACTAGTTTGTGGGTGATAGGGAGTGCTCACTTTGTGTGTAACGCCATATTTCTTCATTAAGGCTGCAAAAGGGCGATTGCAAAAGTGAGACCCTCCATCACTTATGATGACTCGAGGCGTTCCAAACCGGGAAAGAATATTTTCTTTTAAAAATCGAATGACCGTTTTATGGTCATTATTCCGGCAAGGAATGGCCTCGACCCATTTGGAGACATAATCGACAGCAAGTAAGATGTATAAATTTCCAAAAGAAGATGGGAATGGGCCCATGAAATCGATGCCCCAACAATAAAAAATTTCGATAATTAAAATGGGATTAAGTGGCATCATATTTCTACGGGAGATTCCTCCTAGTTTCTAACAAGGTTCACATGCTTTGCAAAACTCATGTGTGTCTTTGAACATAGTGGGCCAATAAAACCCACATTGCAGAATTTTCGCTGTGGTCTTTTTGGCTGAAAAATGGCCACCACATGCTTGAGAATGACAGAAGGAGATGATACTTTGTTGCTCATCATTTGGGACACATCTCCTTATGATTTGATCGGGACAATACTTGAACAGGTATGGGTCGTCCCATAGAAATTTTCGTACCTCTGAGAAGAATCTATCCTTATCTTGCTTTTTCCAATATGTAGGAATTGTACCTGTAGCAAGATAATTAGCAATGTCCACATACCATGGCAATTGGGAAACAGTAAAAAGTTGTTCATCAGGGAACATGTCATTGATTGCAGTCGTTTCAGGGGAATCAGTGAGGACAAGTCGAGAGAGGTGGTCAGCTACTACATTCTCTACTCCTTTCTTATCACGTATTTCTAAGTCGAATTCTTGGAGTAGGAGGATCCATCTTAATAACCGTGGTTTAGCATCCTTCTTAGAGAGAAGATACTTAAGCGCGGCATGATCAGTGAATACAATGATCTTGGATCCAATCAAGTAGGATCTGAACTTCTCCAAGGCAAAAACTACGGCTAAAAGTTCCTTTTCAGTAGTGGTGTAGTTTGCCTGGGCTGAGTTTAGGGTTCTACTTGCATAGTAGATAACACATGGCTTTTTATCTTTTCTTTGGCCTAACACGGCCCCAATAGCATAGTCGCTAGCATCGCACATAATCTCAAAAGGAAGGCTCCAATCAGGTGGTTGCATTATTGGGGCGCATGTCAACATGCCTTTAAGGGTGGTAAAGGCCTTTTGACATTCTTCACTCCACTCAAATGAATTTTCCTTTTGAAGTAGGTTGCATAAAGGACGAGATAGTGAACTGAAATCCTTTATGAACCGTCTATAAAATCCTGCGTGTCCTAAAAAGGACCGTATATCTCGTATGCTTTTGGGTGGTGGAAGGTTAGAGATAAGGTCAATTTTCGCCTTGTCCACCTCAATTCCATTTTGTGAAACGATGTGACCAAGTACAATTCCCTTTTTAACCATGAAGTGACACTTTTCCCAATTGAGCACAAGGTTCTTCTCTTCACATCTTTTTAGCACAGATTTCAAGTGCTCAAGGCACTCATCAAAGCTACAACCGAATACGGAAAAATCATCCATGAAGACTTCGAGAATTGTCCCCACCATGTCAGAAAAGATGCTCATCATACAACGCTGAAAGGTGGCAGGGGCATTACATAGTCCAAACGGCATCCGTCGATAGGCGAAAGTGCCGAATGGACATGTGAATGTAGTCTTTTCTTGGTCTTCACGGGCAATTTCTATTTGGTTGTACCCTGAATAGCCATCAAGAAAGCAAAAGTGGGAATGACCCGCCAACCGTTCTAAAATCTGATCAACAAACGGTAGGGGGAAGTGGTCTTTCCTCGTGACAGTGTTTAGCTTCCTGTAGTCAATGCACATTCTCCACCCGGTAGTGACTCTAGTTGGTACGAGTTCATTATTGGCATTGGCTACGATGGTTATTCCGGATTTCTTAGGCACCACTTGAGTTGGGCTCACCCATTGGCTATCAGAGATTGGGTAAATGATACCTACATCCAATAGTTTCACCACTTCGGCCTTAACCACATCCTTCATATTTGGATTTAGTCGTCTTTGTGGTTGCCGGGATGTCTTTGCATTTTCCTCAAGGTGTATGCGGTGAGTGCAAATCAGTGGGTCTATGCCTTTGAGATCCGCAATTGTCCATCCGATGGCACTCTTGTGCTCTAATAGAGTGGCTATTAGCCTACTCTCTTGTTCCTCATCCAAGTGGGAAGAAATCATCACTGGATATGTCTCATCTCAACCTAAATAAACATATTTTAGCTCACTTGGCAATGGTTTTAGGTCGAGTTTTGGTGCCTTAATGTTGGATGGGAGGGCCTTGTTCTCATTTATAGGCAAAGGTTCAATTGGGGTCCTCCATCTTTTATTTTCACGCACCATCATCACATCTAGAATGGCATCCATCTCTTGTGTTGTATTATCATTCATATCATGGAGATGGGCCACACATGCCTCCAAAGGGTCGGAAAATAGTGACAAGGGGATTGTATCTTCCACGAATGATTCGATCATGTTTAATTCGTGGATATCATCATCAACTTCCCGCGGTTGTTTGCATAACTCAAATATATTAAGCTCAAGAGTCATATTTCCAAAGGACATTTGTACCAGTCCGTTTCTACAATTGATAATGGCGTTTGAGGTAGCTAGAAACGGTCGTCCAAGTATGACGGGAATTTGAGTACCAGTGCCTATCACAGGATGTGTGTCCAAGACAATAAAATCTACTGGGTAGTAGAATTTATCAACTTGGACTAGAACATCCTCTACCATTCCTCTCGGTATCCGGATGGATCTATCAGCAAGTTGGAGTGTGGTTTTGGTGGGTTTTAATTCACCTAACCCAAGTTGTTCATAGACCGAGTATGGAATGAGATTCACACTTGCCCCCAAGTCGAGTAGGGCTTGTTTAATCTGGTAGTCTCCTATGATGCATGATATGGTTGGACTACCCGGATCTTTGTATTTTTGGGGCACCTCTTGTTTGATGATGGCACTCAAATTCTCAGCCAAAAGCACTTTGTTGTGAACGTTATGTTTCCTTTTGATTGTACACAATTCCTTTAAAAATTTGGCATAAGATGGTATTTGTTTTATTGCATCCAACAGCGGAATGTTGATCTTCACCTGCTTGAAAACTTCCAGAATTTTCAGATTTTTATCTAAAGGTTTAAGTGAAATCAACCTTTGTGGAAATGGGGCAACCGGCTTGTATTGTCTTTCCGGTTCTTTCTCTTGTGGAATATTGTTTGGGCTATCATCCTCTTTGGGAATTTCCGGATCCTTAGGCTTGGGGGCCTTCACCGGATTGGATTTATCAATTTCTTTCCCACTTCTCAAAGTGGTGATAGCTTGGACATGTTCCGTATTGTGGGAGGATGAGCTTGCATCTTGTATCTCATATTGGGTCCTTGGATTAGGAAGAGGTTGGGCAGGGAGTGTGCCCTTCTCTCTAACACTAAGGTGAGCTTCAACTCTAGCCAAAGATGTTTTCAATTCATTGATGGCTTGGTTTGAGTTTTGATTGAATTTCAATTGCTCTTGCATGAACCCATCTATTTTTAGAGAGTTTGTCTTGTTATGCTCATTCTGGACTGATACAAATGCACCCAACATCTCTTCTAGTGATACTTTTGGAGTGTTGTTTGCATTTGCATTGGGCCCATTCTTCCAACTGAAGTTGGGATGGTTCTTCCAATTAGGATTATACGTGTTTGAGTTTGTAGCACCATATTGCTGCTGATAACTGTTTATGGCATTTGTTTGTTCTTGTAAGATGCCTTGGACTGCTGAAATTGTGGGACAATCGGGTGTAGCATGTTGATTTCCAGCACAAATTCCACAAACAGTTTCAACCTCAGTGGAGTTGATTGTTTCTCCTTTCCTTAATTCCATGGCTTCGACCTTTCTTGTAAGGCTAGCCAACCGTGCACTTATGCTATCTTCTTCTGATAGGACATACATTCCTCCCTTTTCCTTTTGTTGGCCAATCTTGGAATTTGTTGGTTTAGGTGTGTCCCAAGATTGTGCACTTTCAGCCAATTCTTCCAGATAATCCCATGCTTCATCAGCTTCCTTATTCATGAACTCCCCATTACACATCATCTCTATAAATTGGCGCATGGATGGAATCAGTCCTTCATAGAAAAAACTTATAATCCGCCAATTTTCATAGCCATGATGTGGGCATGCGTTTAATAGGTCCTTGAATCTCTCCCAACATTGGGAAAAGGTTTCATCCTCCTTTTGGGCAAAGTTCATGATAAGGCGCTTAAGCATGTTCGTTTTGTGAGTAGGGAAGAATTTTTTTATAAATTCTCTTTGCATATCGTTCCATGACCCGATTGATCTCGGCCTTAATGCATACAGCCAACCCTTGGCTTTATCCTTAAGAGTGAAAGGGAAGAATTTAAGTCTTACTACATCTTCAGTCACATTTGCAAAGTGCATGGTGGTGATTACCTCATCAAACTCCCTAAAGTGTTGATAGGCACTTTCACTGTCTAAACCATGGAATTTAGGGAGAAGATTGATCACTCCCGGTTTCAAATCCACATTCCCTGCATTTGGTGGAAATACTATGCATGAGGGAGTGCTTGTTCTTGCAGGTTGCAAGAAATCACGTAAAGTCCTAGGTCGGGGAACATTCTCAACCACATTCTCCCTTGTTTCGGTTTGATTTTGAACCAGGTTAGGTTGATTTGTAGCCATACTTTCAGATAAAATTGGAGAATCTAGATGTCTCCTAGCACGTGGCTCTCTATCAATCCTTTCTACTATCCCCCCTTCACTTATGAGTCGGTTATTGGAATCCCGAGCCCAATGTGGCATGCAAAACCAAAAATAAGAAACAAAAAGAAAGGAGAATTCTTCCTCCCTTTTCTTTACTCTTCTCTAAGATCGAAGCACAAGGTGTCTTGCAATGGCTAGGCCAGAAGCAAGGATAAAGACCGATTTCTCCTGGTCAATAGGGGTTCAGAAAACTCCCCACCCACTCTTTGAATCTTTTGAGAAAAAGTGCAGAAAAAGGAAAAAGAGGAGTAGAGATGAGAAAAGAAATCTCTGAGCACAAGGTGAACCAAGGCGGCTGAGCCGACCAATAGGAATCCAAGTGGCAAAAAGGCCGACCTTTTAGAGATCCAAAAGGAATCTCCACCCACTCTACAAGAGATGAATAGGAATGAATAGGAGAAGGAGATGAGTAAGGTTTAGAAAGATAGAACCTGATTCGCACTTGAAACTCTTGTATCTTCTTCAGCTTCCTAGAAATCCCTGAAAAGAAAAAATCAAATAAATAAACTAAGTTAGTTCTAAAAATCTAAAAGAGTCCTAAATAGATACTAATTTCAGAAATTTGTGAAAACCGTCAAGTTCCCCGGCAGCGGCGCCAAAAAACTTGTTCGCTTCCCCAAGTGTAGGGTTGCGATGTAGTAATAAACTCGGTAATACCGAGGTCGATCCACAGGGACTTATGTAGGATGTCACAAATTCATCCACAAGTTTCTATTGAAGCTAACAATCAAAGTTTGAATAGAATGTGTGTGATTAACAGTTTAAGCTAAATTGAATGTAAACAATTATAAGAAGGCACTAGGGGTTCGAGGATTCACTTGTAGCAATCCTCGATGTTCAATCCGCTGTGGTTTCCCATTCTCTCAACTAGAATTACCAGTCAGGTCTATCTAGTCGGATGATAGAACTGTTAAACCAGAAGTCTGTAACATGTAAGTTCTGTGCATAAAGTTCACTCAACTCTAGGCTGATCTGAGCATGCTCATTGCATAGGTCATTCACCCTTTCTATAGGTCCAATTCCCAATCATAACCATCCTCAAGTCTTCTCACAAGACAAGGCTAGATCATGATTTGAACTGGATTCAAATTATATGCACAGTCCATACATATTCCAGATAATCAACCAAAACTAGAACTTTGGCATGAAGCTCCTTTATGAAGAGCTTGGTACTAGAGCGCACTCCAATTCCTCGGATCATACAGGTCTAGACCATTGCAAATAAATTAAGAAGATAAGTAATTCATCCAAACATCCATGAGTCATCACAAGACTAAGAGAAATTACTTAAAAACTTGTATAAACTTCAAACCTTAGTTCATAATCATGAATTCCAAATTGAAAACCACTTAACTACGAATTAAAACATCTTGGATACACTACAAGCTTCACCTCTTAGCCCTAGCTAAGAGGTTTAGCTGCTCATGATCCAAGGAAACATGAAACAACTCTTAAAAACATGGAAACAGCAAAGCAAACCAAAAGGAGTTGTGAAACTCCAATCTTCACTTCCACAGCCTCCAACCTCGCTTGAACCCTTCTAGCATGCCCTAGGAACAATCCCTAGGTGTCTATTTATAGTCTGGAGGCTCCACGACTTCGGAAGAATCGAGAAAGTGCGTAACACTTACGCAGCGCAGAGAAAATCGGACGTTACTTAGGAGTTTCTAAGTCAGTACACCTGGCCGACCGGTCACGACCGGTCGGCCTCAATACACGTTCATTCCAGCAAGCATGGCCGACCGGTCATGACCGGTCGGCCTTGTAAAGCATTAGTCCAGCAAGCTTGTCCGACCGGTCATGACCGGTCGGACGTTTTCCTTTATACTCCAGCAGCCATGGCCGACCGGTCATGACCGGTCGGCCTTGTAAAACCTTCCTCCAGTGACTGTGTCCGACCGGTCATGACCGGTCGGATGTCTTCAGCACTTCCCCCATGTACATGGCTGACCGGTCACGACCGGTCAGCTCCCTTTTCTTCTTGTGTTCTTCCTTTCTTTCTTCTGCTTTCTTCTTTCCTTACTTCTTTCTTTGTTCCCTTCTTCCTTCGGCTCTCTTTGGATCTTCATTTCAGGTTCTAAATCAGCCCTTTTTATCTTCAATTATGTGGGGCCACTCTCAGTCCTGTAGTCACAAAACATGCATTGGATTAGCCTACAAACCATATAAACCTTGCACAATGAGTGAAGAATTGGGGTTAGAATATGCACAATTAAGAGCTCAACAAGCCCCCCATAGTGACCTTGAACTTCCTTAAACTAATTGGGGTAATGAGTGGTTAATAGTTGTGAACATCGTTTAATTGGGTAGATGTTAAACTACTTAACTAAAGATGAAACTAATCATGCATTCACTGGACCCGACTTGTGGGTCAGCCTTGCGGGCGCTGCGGCGCTAGCTTGTGGTAGGAGGATGGGTGGCCATCACCTCCATTGGCTGGGTTTGTTGACATGAAGTTGCGGAATTACTTGCTTCATCGTGGACTGTGGTAACTAGTGGCTGGTGAGAATAATTGGAATAAGTCTCGTCTCATTTGGTCAGGGTGCCTTAGCCAGAGCACGCATATATGCATCGCATTAAATAAGATTTTCTCATGTATGTTTTGATTGGATATGCTTATGTTTGGATATTATTACGTTAATCTTAGGGGGTAACCCTTACTGAGTTGATCGTGAACAACTCACTCTCTCCTAAGACGGTGTTATAAAACACTACCAGCTTGTTGCAGGTGACGATCCATTAGACGAACCCAACTTACAGGTTAAAGAGTATACAGTTTTATGGCGGTCAATGATGGACGATGAAGTTGTATCGGTTTGAAGACGAATAATGTTTATTGTTTCCATTTTTGTAGAGTAAATTTATTTTCATGTAAATAAATTAAATAGTTCAAGGAGACGGAAAGTGAAATATTATATATTTTGTATGATTTAAGGATATTATTTTCATAACGTAGAGTAGAAAAACATTGAATAAGAACCTTGAATTCCGTCATTATGCTATGAATGCCATGAATGTGGAAAATAAAGATGAATGTATGAAAATATATCCCTAATACATTTTAGTTAACACCTGAAAACTCAGCTCATCGTGTTGTCCACGAAAGCCGAAATTTCGGGGCGTTACAAGTTGGTATCAGAGCGTAAACGGGACCTTTGGGCGTGAAGCTCAACTCATCGCATAATGAATTCACCCTAGGACTTAGGCCCCTGAAACTAGTAATGCAATAATCTAGGAACGTCCATGAATGGCTGCATGTAATGTTATAAACTCAGGAATCCACACCTAGGTTCCCTTTGGAATCGTTAGGGTAAGCGATAAACGTAGAAATCTGAAAATTGTAAGTTTTTGGGAAGAGTATTATCACTTTTATTTGTATATTAGGGCTCTCATCCATTTTTCATATTTAGTTAATAAATTCTCTTAATTATGTGATTTATCTCCCTCAAATTATACGGTTAGCTATTTTATTTCAAATTTTCACGGTTAGGCCAGACTTTTTGACCCAGCAGTAGTACCACCATTGAAAATCATACTTTCAAAATTAAAAAATCTTGGTAAATTTTTATAGACTCCTAAGTCATTCTTCAGCACCCCCATAAAATTTTAGACCAATTTGATGGAAGGATAAGTCAGAAAAATTCCAACAGTAGTGAAAATTCTGCATAAAACCCTACTGTGCTGCATTTTTCAGATTTGATTAGGTTGAAAACGTGTGTTATCTTAGGAATATTGACCTGAGAAAAATCAGAGTTGTTCCCTACTTAACCTACAACCTTCCTACGAAATTTCAGGTGAAACCGATGTCCGATTTGAAAGAAAGAATTCTAGAAGTGCTTGTAAGTCCTGCACTCCAAATTCGGTGCCACCTTAGTTACCTTGGCCTTGAAACTCTGAGGACCCCTTAATTAGGAGTAGTTTTCGCAAGCCTACACCCTTAGATGTGTTCCTTGACATCCTATTATACGTCCCTAAGAATTTTTGGCCCAACTCAGTTACCTTAAGTAGGATAACACAAATATAGATTGCCACCTACTACTTTCACTTAGACCGTTAATACGATTGGCGACGGAAGTAATAGAACCTTATAAGGTTGTGGTATTTTGTATTGATGAATTTTATTTTGAGTGAACTTTGTTGATGTTTGCTTTGTGGAAGAATACATGAAGTCCCCATGATGATTAGACTAATCGGCCACACGGAAGGACGGAATCATACCTGATATATTGTGTAAACGATTTGATCCAAATTAAAATCCCGATGGTCGACACTCGGAATTTTGAATGAATACTAATGAACTCAATGCTCAAATTTGAGTAGAAGATCTAAGTATCGGACCCAAATCTAGTTAAACCATTCGCCCGTGATGCCGACACTATATAAACCGCATATGTGGCTTAGCTTAGGGATATTTGTGTATTCTCTTGCGATGTGTGTATGTGTGTTTTTCTTTTGTGATGATTAGAGTGAAGTAGACATAAACAACCGTAGGTCATAGAAACTAGGCTGTCTAGACCTTAACTTGAGTTAAACTATGACACCCCTAATCTCATCTTGCATCGCACCTTTAGCCGTTCAACAACCATTGAGGACATCTCATTCGCTTAGCCACACACTCATCTATCTACTCTTTCACTTTACCATTCGATCATGTCAACCTAATCAAGCTCAGATCTATCCTCTAAAACTCCAGATCAATCGTCCCATTAACAATCAAACATCCCTGACTTACCTAACCTAATCATCCTCCTAGTTAGATTTTTTTATTTTTATTTTAGTAGCACTCACAGACGAAGGCATATTAAGACATTAGATGATTTATTAGTTTAAAGGACCCAACGATGTGAAGAGAACCATCTAGGAATCAGAGTGTGCAGTAGAAGCATGCTAGGCAGGAACCTAAGATGGAGCATGATCACAACTAGCCCAGAATAGAACCAGGATAGTTAGAGATGCGGAAAATAGAGGGAGAATGCCCATGATGAACACCAAAAAAACTTTGGGGACGAAGTTTGTTTTTAAGGGGGGTGGATTGTAACGCCCTAGATTTTCCTTAGATAGCTTTGAAAGTATAGTATAACATATTATGTGTAAAATTTTCGATTAACGATAATTTTAATTTGTTATATGAATAAGTAATGATTCGTGATTGATTCGATATAGATTCTTTTGTAAGATATGCTTAGGATCATGCATAGAACCTTGTAAAAGCATTAGGTTTCTCAAAAGTTTCAGATTAAAAATAACTATGATAATGCCCTTGGCCCACTTATATTCATTGTTTTTTATCAATCAGGTAAGTAATTTTTGAATCCATCTGGAAGGTAGGTGTAGTCTTAGGTGTGTATCGACGCTATAAAGTTAGATTTTTTAAATGGCCATTATTAGATCATGGACATCTTAACCTCTGTGGCCATTGATCGAGAAAGCTAGTTGGAAAAACAACCATTCCAAACTGATCATTTTAGTGGTAAACTCTTATCTTAAAATTTATGTGATGATCTAATGAGTATAAATATAAAATCTTGAGTGCTAAAAAATATGAATGGATCACCTTAATCTAGACTCTTGATATCTAGTTCACATGGTTCCCATGATCTGATTGATGTGAAATTTTTATACTATGCCTATCTATCATAAATGAACCGCACACGTCTAATTTTAGCCTTTAGATCATAGTATAAATGACCTAATTATCAAATTAGCACCTTAACCCTTGATTTTAATGTCCATCGAGCGAGGAAAGTGGATGGTTAGTCGTAGTTGAATATTTTCCTTTGTATGACTGACTTACATCGTCCATATTATGGACCAATAGTGTGATTTGAGTGCCCCTCCTTGATAAGCCTCTTTCTTAAGCCCGAAGTTATCTCATTTTAGGAAATAAGCGAGTACAAACTCCTTTCAAATCTGGGCCTTTCAATTAACCCACTTTCCACCGTCAACCGCAACTCAAATTTGGAATATATCTTAGCATCATATGACTACGAGACTCTACAAAATTTGGACCCCGATCTATAATCCTACACCGTAGAACCACCAAGCCAGCTCCTTCCTTTTTCGTTAAAAGTTGAAAATTCAAATTTAGGTCATTTCCACCATCAATCAACCACCAAACTTTATACAATCATTTACCTATCATGACTACACATATCTCCCAAATTTGGGCCCTGATCATCAAGCGTGGACCGTTAATTGAGATCAAGTCCTTTTTGGCACCTGCCGGGTTATTTTTCAATATCAGTCAATCTAAATTTCAGATCACCATGAAAATTATATATTTTGACTCTACTCTTTGTACTTAATACGGTGAACCGATTAGAAATTATTAAAAATATCCCTTAATCATGTTTTGATGGTGTCATAGTGAGATTGGGAGGTGTGCACGCCCACTTCATGTAAAGTGGTGCGCACGTCCCTACTCCTTCTCCCTTCCAAAAAACTAATGCCCGGCCCTAATTTTCCAGCCCTACACGTCTAAGAGAGAGAGAGAGAGAGAGAGAGAGAGAGAGAGAGAGAGAGAGAACTCACCCACCCATCGATCATCTTCTTTTCCTTCATTCTTCATCAACATGTAGTCATCTCCAACCCTGCCTCGTGTCGCCGTGATTCATGTAAAGATCTTTCCTATAAATTCTACCTACGATTTTCATCAAAGGTGAAGGTGAGGATTTCCTTTAAGCCTTGTTACAATAATATCATGTTTCTTGTCGATTACATGCTTAGACACTAGGGTTTTGTTGTGTGATTTCTTAAAATCGTGCTTGTTGAAATCTCTTCATGTGATTATGATTTGTATGATATTCCTTGAAGTATACTATGAATTTTGATATATGTGAACCATTGTTTATGCTATGTGTTTCAAAAAAGGAACTATGATGATCTATATGCTTATGTGGAGACTATGCTTAATTTACGTTTGTTATATGCTCATGATAAACATGATGATTGATTTGTTGTATGATTCAGAATTCTGTATATGGATGTTACGTTAATAAACGCCCCTTAACCCCATACTGATATAACCGTTTGATGTTAAGATATTAAGCCCGTATGAGGCCTTGTTATGTTGGCATTACCATGTGGATGTTTTTGGATGAATATGCCTTATTGGTTACAATAAGAATTGGCATCACCATGCGTATTATTGAATGGTATGCCTTGACGATGATGATTAAGTGTTGGCATTACCATAGATGTGTTGTTGGTCGTATATGCCATGATGTTGAGTTTGGCACTACCGTGTGCATTGTTGGATATGTGTCAAGGGATCTTTGTTTGATATGTTACCTGTGATGGACCCTTTGAGGAATGAGATTGATGAATACGAGAAGTTTTATGAGCCAGGGTTGGTGGTATGGGACACTAAGCTTGAGCTGTTGGCCTATGTTGGGTGACAAGCCCCCCATAGTGACCTTGAGCTTCCTTAAACTAATTAGGGTAAGGAGTGGTTAATAGTTGTGAACATCGTTTAATTGGGTAGATGGTAAACTACTTAACTGAGGGTGAAACTAATCATGAATTCACTAGACCCGACTTGGTGGGTCAGCCTTGCGGGCGCTGCGGCACTAGCTTATGGTAGGAGGATGGGTGGCCATCACCTCCATTGGCTGGGTTG
Source organism: Liriodendron chinense (assembly GCA_003013855.2). Taxonomy (NCBI): domain Eukaryota; kingdom Viridiplantae; phylum Streptophyta; class Magnoliopsida; order Magnoliales; family Magnoliaceae; genus Liriodendron; species Liriodendron chinense. Next base: position 1,213,626 of record ML058434.1, on the reverse strand, counting down.
TTGACATAAAGTTATGGAATTACTCGCTTCATTGTAGACTCTGATAACTAGTGGCTGGTGAGAAGAGTTGGAATAAGTCCCGTCTCATTTAGTCAGGGTGCATTAACCAGAGCACGCATATCATGCATTGCATTAAATAAGATTTTCTCATGTATGTTTTGATTGGGTATGCTTATGTTTGGATATTATTACGTTAATCTTAGGAGGTAACCCTCACTGAGTTGATTGCGAGCAATTCACTCCCTCCTGAGATGGTGTTATAAAACACTACCAGCTTGTTGTAGGTGACGATCCATTAGACGAACCCGACTTACAAGTTGAAGAGTATACAGTTTCATGGTGGTCAATGACGGACGATGAAGTTGTATCGGTTTGAAGACGAATAATGTTTATTGTTTCTATTTTCGTAGAATAAATTTATTTTCATGTAAATCGAATTAAATCTTCCAGGGAGACGGAAAGTAAAATATTATATATTTTGTATGATTTAAGGATATTATGTTAATAATGTAAAGTAGAAAAACATCGAATAAGAACCTTGAATTCCGTCATTATGCTATAAATACCATGAATGTGGGAAATAAAGATGAATGTATGAAAATATATCCCTAATAAATTTTAGTTAACACCCGAAAACTCGGCCCATCGTGTTGTCCACGAAAGCCGAAATTTTGGGGCGTTACAGCTAACTCTCAACCCAATGCACATTCGCTCCTGTGTCAGAGGCTCCCCCTTGGAGTTTTTATTTAGGCTCGACAAACAAGCTAAGGAGCGCCAAACAGCCCGTAGTCTTTAGGCAGGACAAAGAAGCCAAGAAACGGCCAAAGTCCTTAAGAGTTTTAGGCTCAACAAACAAGCCAATGATCGGCAAACGACCTTAATTCGAGTTTGAAAAACAAAATTTACACTCAACTCCCACAAGGAATTGAGTGGATGGATAACCTTACTTGTCGGATGAGCCCCTTGTTCAGCACCAGTTCAAGTTGCTTGATCTTCGCTCTTTGTGCTTCAATCAGCTTCCCTTGCTCCCTTGATCTTGTTGCCGCTGTGTCGCCAATGCATCAGCTACACTTGATCAATCACCTTGCTTATGATGCCTTTGTGATGCCCATGGTAATAGGAGGGTAGGTTTAAGAACTCTACCACTAATAGGAATGGGTTGCCTAGAGTTACTCACCTACAACGATCTCATCTTAGAGGTTTGGATAAAGATATGACTATCAAGGAATATCTAAACTCTAAAGATCAAGAGGGGATGAAGGCCATCTTCTTAATGAGCTTGGAATGCTCCATTTTTATGTGAAATTACAAGGAAGATGCCTTGTAATGGTTAGAGATTGAGCCTCTAATGATCTCCAACAATGGTGGCTTCAATCTTCTCAAAATCTATCTTCTTGCCCCTAAAAATGAGCCAAGCCTTTAAATACACAAAGCCCTAACGGCTATAAAACGGCTCTCTCCGATCGGTTTAAGGGGGTCCTCGACCGGTCGGGCGACCGATCGAATTATGGCCAAGACATAAGAAAAACTAGATGTCTCAATATGACAGTTCATCAACCGGTCAAATTTAAGCCCTGAGATATGATTTTCTAAGATGGCTCGCTGTCCAATTTAGGCCAATTGCCGATCAGTCGAACGACCGGTCTAGCATGTATTTTTGCTGCTTGTTTTTCTTTTGATTTGCAGCAGAACATGCAACCTCATGGCCATTCTTTAGGTGATCTTTTGGGACACCTAGGGCCAATCTAAGATGACTAAGGGTATCCTAATGGTCACGGTCATCTAGAGGTTATGGTTTTCGATAGGATCAAGGGTTAAGGCACACCAAGGCATCTCTTTTACCTGTTTCTTCTTCCTTCATGCAGCTGATCCCTCTTGAGTCTTTGGTCTTCATCTTCATTAATCTCAACCGAAACTAGACTCACTGACCTAAGTGATTGACAAACAAGGTGCACTAGTATGCCACAGAAAAGTGCACTAACAATCTCTCCATTTGTCGGTTACTTACAAAACTTCTTCCAACTGAAATTCGAGGTGGTTCTTCCAAGTAGAATTATACGTATTACCCACCGGTCCATTGAAAGGCCGTTGATAACCATATGTGGCATTGGCGTGTTCATGTAGCACTTCTTGAAATGTAGGAATTGTGGGACAATCTTGCGTAGTGTGTAAATTGGTGAAACAAATCCCACACGTGGTTTCAATGGCTTCATTGGACTTTGAAGCTTCACTCTTACTAAGTTCCATGGCCTCGATCCTTCCTCGTGAGGCTGGCTATTCTTGCATTCACATCGTCTTCCTCCTTGAGGATATAGATCATTCCTTTCTCTTTTTCTTGAGTAGGCTTGGGGTTATTGGATTTATCCGAGGTATCCCATCATTGGGCATTCTCGGCCAACATATCCAAATAACTCCAAGCTTCATCTGGATTTTTACTCATGAACTCGCCATTGCACATCATCTCTACGAATTGGCGCATATTGGAACTTAATCCATCATTGAAGAAGTTTATGATTCGCCAACTTTCGTAGCCATGATGTGGGCAAGCAAGTAGGAGGTCCTTAAACCTTTCCCAACATTTGAAGAAAGATTCACCCTCTTTAGCAAAAAATTCATTATAGCTCTTCGAAGGGTGTTTGTTTTATGAACCGGGAAGAACTTTTTCAAGAACTCCCTGGGTCATCTCGTTCCATGACCCTATCGAGTGTGGTCTAAGAGATTTATTAAGCTCTTAATTATGCATATTCTAACCCCAATTCATCACTCATTATGCATGGTTTTCATGATTTAAAGACTAATCTAATGCATGGATTTGTGATTGTAGGAATGAGAGGGAGACTTCACTAATTCATAGTTAAAAGAGTCACTTTGTATGCATTGAAGATCAATAGAACAAGTGCCAAAAGGTGGAAGAAAGAAGCAAGAAAGAAAGAGAAGAGATAAAGAAGAAAATCTGAAATTTTATTCTTAGACTGGTCGCCAAACAGGTTGAGATGAGTCTAGAAACACAAAACTCACTGAACTGTTTTTGAGGTTTTGAGACCGGTCGTGCGAGCGGTCGTTCATGAGCTTAGACCGGTCGTGCGACCGGTCGTTAGGGTAATAGAGCTTGTCCGTGTTGCTCCGATTTTCTCTGCCCAATTGCGTGATTTCTTGCGTAATCTGAAATCTTCCGCTCCAAGTTATAAAAGGCCACCTTCACTCTCTTCCGAGGGCATCTAGCAACGTGGGGAGTAAAGGATTCAAGACCTAGGAGGCTTCCTAGCCTCCTATAACTAGTTTTCTTCTTCTTTTAGTTCTAGTTCTAGTTTTGTTTTTAATATGCTTTTCATTAGCTAATCTCTTAGCTAGAGCTAAGAGGTGAACCTTATAGTTTTCTTAGATTGTTTAATTCGTTTTATTGGTTTCAAGTTGGATTTCTATTAAAGAACAATGGTTTGAAGTTTAAATAAAGTTCTAAGTAGTTTTTCTTAATCTTATGATGGCTCATGGATGTTTAGAAGAATTGCTTGAGTTCTTAATTTTTTTGAGCTAGTCTAGACCTATATGATCTGAGGAATTGGAATACGCTCTAAATCTACGATCTTCATGTGGGAGCTTCACACCAAAAGTCTATTTTTTTAGAAATTCTGAAGTATGTGAGACTGTGTATGTGATTTAGATCAAGTTCAAATCATGATCTAGTTTTGTCTTGTGACAGGATTTAATGATGGTTATGATTGTGATCATAACCTATTGGAATTGGGACTGACCTATGCAATTGAGTATGCTCGTCCTAGCTTGCATTGAGTGAATCACATAATGGATCATACATATGTCGGATTGATTGTTTTAACTGCTCTATCATCCGACTAGATAGAACTTAATTTCGATTCTAGTTGAGAAAGTGAGAAACCACAGCGAATTATGCATCTAAGGAGAGCTATAAGTGGATCCTTGATGCTCTAGTTATCTTTTCATTATTAGATTTTCTATTTATGTTCAAAATCAATTTCACAAACCTCTTTAGATTCTAGTTATTAGGATAGTTGGAATTGTTTACTTCATTACCTGTGGATCGACCTCGGTCTTACCGAGATTATTACTACATCGCAACCCTACACTTGGGGAAGCGAACAAGCTTTTGGCGCCGCTGCTGGGGAAGAGGTTAAACGGTTCTAATTGTTCTAGTCGCTATAGAGTAGTCTTACTTAGGTAGGATTTTCAGTTTTTTTTTGAAGTAGTTTTCTGATTTTTTTTTATATTATTAACAATTTTCTGTTTTTGTATTTTGTAGGAACTTAGTTGCTGACATAGTTCTCACTTCCACGGGTAACATCTCCCGTTCTTCTTTTTGTTTTTTTTTCTAGATTGGGACTGTTTTAACTTCTTATAATTTCATTATGAATGATTGAACGGGTGGATTGTCTAACTACATTTTGGAAGATGAGAGGTCGAACCAAATTAAAAATCATTATGATTGGAACCATTACAAGCATGAATATTTTTCTATGACTCAATCTACTTCTAATACTCTCCCACGTAAGACCTTACGAGATTACCGGAATGACAACAATGTGCATAACTTTTCACCAGGTAAGACAATGGAAGAGTATCGGAAAGAGATGAATAATGTTCCACCGGTTAGGGACAATGTATGATCACTTGTTTGACTACAAATATCAACAACTATCTAATAGCACAACATATGACATGTGTAATCCTAATAGGTGGGAGCATCAAAATTTAAATTTGGGAGACGAGCCAACCATGGATGCCAACAATTATCCTCAAGAGTTTCTTTCTCATGAGTTACAACCGACGCGAACTCTTGAGGATACACTGCGAGAGTTTATGGAAATAACTGAGCAATGCATACAAAACCTCTCGCCATCTCAAAATCCTGAACCCAACATTGGGAACACCGAATCAATCCCCAACAATGAGGAGGATGAGGCTATCCAAGCCCAACCCTCTTCCGATTTAATGACTAAACTTTTAGAGGATGTCGATTTCAGTGATCCCAACATTATCCTCGATTATGGTGAACCGACTATCGCTTTTAGGTATTCGATTTGAACGATGAAGAGATTTCAAGGATAGTTGACGAACCCGAGGAATCTACAAAATCTGAAAGCGATAGTTTGATTGCCTACAATGAGGATTTGAATGACAATTGTGAGTCCATGATTTCTACTTCCAAAGGGCCGAATGTTTATGAGTCGCCAGAAGATATTCTTGCTAGAGAGATGGCCGAAGTCGATATTTTTAAGTCCTTCTACCAACAATACATGCCAGATTCTATTGTGGAAGAACTCCCTTGGGTTGAAAATTCTGTTTCTTTGGATGACGGGGTGGCACAATCTGAAATTTCAAAAGATCAACCAATTCTGGATGATGTGCTTACCAATGAATCTGAAAAATCTTCTTTGGAAGACCTCCCCTCTATAGAGGAGGAATTCCTTACCCTTGAAACAGAATTTCCTCACTCACTTAGGGAGAACAAGGACCCTTCATTCGACTCTCTCGATTTCCTATAGGAATGCATGACCCACCCCTATGATCTGGATGATGAGATGATTAAGGAGTTGGATAGTTTGTTAGACATGGTTTCGGTGCCTGAAGAACATCATTCCACTGATTTACACTCTTTCCTATTGTTTATGGAAGCACCATGCAATTATGAATTTGTGGAGGAGACAACTTAAACTGAAAAATACTTAATGAATGTCTCTCCACCATCATGGGTTCTTCAACCCATTGAAAATTCTGATTGGGAGGACCCATTTTTAATCAATTACAACCCAATTCAGAACTTGAGAAGATATCTTTTTACTGCTCTTATCTCCTCCTTACATGCGTGTGGTGCACACTATGATTGGATCTTCATGAAGAAACGCACCCAGGTATACATTCGAGCAGGACTTTGGATGGTCCTCATGAGAAACCTATTGAAATTCATGAAGATCCTGCTCAAATTTGATCATGTAGTCGATTAGAATAATCAAAGGTAGGTAGGGAGGTTAGGATTTCTTTCTACATTTAGGATTGAATAAGTCTCATCGAGACAATGGAAGATGCTAGAATTGATCAACTTGCTACCTTAGGTACTCTCGTTCTCACTCTCCTTTATTTTATGTCATTGCTCTCATGTCATGCATATTGCATATCTTATTACATTGAGGACAATGTAAGATTTTGGTTGGGGGGTAAGAGATTCCTTAGATGAATCTACTAGCTTTTGTGACATTGTTCGCTCGCCTCAAGTGTAAGGCTGCGATGTAGTAATAAAACTCGGTAAGACCGAGGTCGATCCACAGGGAATTAGAAACAGATCCCAAACTATTCCAGCAACTCAGTTTGCAATGAATAGAAGATTCAACTGAGCAGTTGAGATAAAATAGAAACTTAATGAAAAACAGTAATTTAAAGACACTAAGGCTTTCAAGGATCCACTTGTAGCAATCCTATGTCAATCCAATCAATCCAAGCAAGATACACAACTACATTTGAAGTCCTATCTCTCATCTAGTTGGAAAATAAATCATTAAACACATTCAATCCCACTCAAGTTGAACTTCCAAGTTCTAGTCCCATTCAACAATGTAGAATTTAAAATCATAGCCTTTGGAGTAACAGCCATGCCTATGGACTATGGCCTGCTCAAGGATCACTATAATTCGAATCTAAACAAACACAATGTGATAATCTCATAGAATTACAAGGAATCCATGTCCAGAGCACATGAACTCTCATAAAACATCTAAAACTATTAACTTTAAGAACTAGAATAGGTAAAAATCCAAACTTGAAGTAGAATTACTTGAATTAAACTGAATCAAACGTGAAATTGGCTACAAGCTTCACCTCTCAGCCTTAGCTGAGAGATTCTAGCCGAGCATTGTCATACTACAACTAAAACTCATGAAAGAACTAGAAAACATAAAAAAAAACCGGAGTTTGGAGGGTTGCAGACGCTCCACGACGGCTTCCTTCCTCTCCCACGATGTCTCTTGGCTTCTATGATACCTTAGGAAGAACCCCTAGGTGTCCTTTTATAGTGAGGACGCTCGGTTGTGTTGGAAACATCCAGAAACTACGTAAGGTTATGCAGTGCGCAGCATTTTCGGAGCAGAATTAGAAACTGCCCGTTTTCTACATGTGGCCTGACCGGTCTTGACCGGTCTGGCTGCGCATGTCCAGCATCCAGAGAGCACAGGAGGTATTTGGCCTGTTGGCCGACCGGTCTTGAACGGTCGGACCATCTTAATACAAACGTCTAGTGAGCTCCAGCAGGGTCACCGACCTGTTGGCCGACCGGTCACGACCGGTCGGACTAACTGGTCATTTTGTCCAGCGAGTTCGGCAGGAGCTGGCAGGTCGGCCGACCGGTCTGGACAGGTCGACCCTTGTCCATTTCTTCTTTTTCTTCTTTTATTTCTTCTTCTCTCCTCTACTTGCTTTCTTCTTTCTTTGCTCCTCTTTCAATCTTCATCCTATGCATCCAAACACGTTCTTTTGGTCTCCGATTGGATGAAGTCCACTCTCATTCCTACAATCACAAAACATACATTAGATGGTCCTTTTAAACATGAAAACCATGCATATAGTGTGATGTAATGGGCTATGCAATGTATAAATTGGAGGTTCAACACACCCCCCAACCAGCTTTTTGCTAGTCCCGAGTAAAACATGCGCGAAACAATTTCAAACCTCCAAACCAACTCTCCTTGAGAAACCATGTTTCTATCCATTCCAAGACATACAAGTATAAAATTTGGAGAAATTAGGTGATAGAAGTTGAAAACCTTAAACTCTCACAGTATAATAAGTGTCTACATGAAATTCCCGCTGATTGATTGATAAATAGAAGAACTCGAACAACTTCAACCTAGTGTGCATAGTAAAAGTTCATCTCATGAGTTTCTGGGATTATCTTCTTCATGGATCAACTGAACTATAGATCTCAAGGTGTACAGAGTAACAATAAGCGTATGACAGGAATTTGTCTTACCGTCCTTCCGACGGCTTTCACGCTACATCCCATTTCCGACTTTGGTTACGAGTAGACCATCCCCCAGTTGGTAATAGGTAGCCCTTTTCGGAATTTTCCACCATTTTTCCATCATTCCCAATTTCATTCTTCCTTTTCCTTTTTCTTTTAAATTAGATAGGATTTTTAGAAATTCATATCTTTCATTATTTTCCCATGGACAAGGATGGACAAAGTACCCCGGCTTGGTTTCTCAACACCTTTAAATCAAAGTCTAGCTAATCAATAAATCGCATAATCCTTTTAACCCATGAAAATCGTGTAATGTGAACTAGGTGTAAATGTGTTCAAATTTTCTATCAATCACAATAATCGGGGAAACTAACATATAAAACCATTATGTTAGGAGAAGTTCAAGACTTACCACATCACACACTTCGTATCTCCTCTTCTTATACTCATATCATCTCGAATGCATAGAAATAAGATTTTCTAAAAGAGTTTTGAAATTTTAGAAAAATTAGAAAATTTTTGCACATATGATGCTCGAAATGTTGCAATATGCTAGATGAGGAATCTCATCTCACCCCCTAACCAAATCTTGCATTGTCTTCAATGTGAAAACATATGCAATGAGCATTAACATGAGAGCCACGATAAAATATAAGAGAGTGAGAACAATAGTACCTGTGAGAGTCGAACATGGGAGTCTACAAGCCTAACAGCTAAAGTTACTAAGCAAGCAAAACTAAACAACAGAAATAACTAAACCTACCTATGTTATACCTCCGTCAGACTAGGAGATCAACTATCCTAATACACATGATCATCCAGAGTGATGGACATGTTCTCTGAATCAAATTTCTCAACAAATGGTTTAAGGCGTTGTCCATTAATTTTAAAACAGTTACCATTCGCTGCATTCTCAATCTCAACATCCCCATGAGAAAAGACTTCCATGACAATATATGGGCCGGTCCATCGAGATCGTAATTTTTCTGAAAAAAGATGAAGTCGGGAATTGTACAAGCTTTATGTCCTTCATGGAAAGATTTCCTGAAGATGTGCTTGTCATGAAAAGCCTTCATCTTACTCTTATAAATTCTCAAGTTTTCATATGCATCGTTCCAGATCTTATCAAGCTCATTTAATTGGAGTTTACGAAGCGAGCTAGCCTTGTCAATGTCAAATTTAAAGCCCGAATTGCCCAATAGGCTTTGTGTTCAATCTCCACAGGTAAGTGACAAGCTTTCCCATAGACAAGTCTATAAGGGGACATTCCAATGGGTGTTTGGTAAGCTGTACGGTGAGCCTAAAGTGCATTATCTAATCTTAGTGACCAATCTTTGCAATCCGGCCTCACCGTCTTTTCTAAAATCTGTTTAATTTCCCGATTAGAAATTTTAGCTTGCCCACTTGTCTGTGGGTGGTAGGGGGTACTCACTTTATGCCTAATGCCATATTTCTTCATTAAAGCTTCAAAAGGTCTGTTGCAATAGTGAAAACCACCATCACTAATGATGGCTCGAGGCATCCCAAATCTAGAAAGTATTTTTCTTTGAGGAACTTGAGAACTGTACGATCATCGTTGGTTCTACATGGGTTAGCCTCTATCCATTTAGACACATAGTCTACGGCAAGCAATATATAGACATGTCCAAAAGATGAGGGGAATGGTCCCATGAAATCGATGCCCCAACTAGTCAAAGACTTCAAGATGTTGAATTAGGGTAAGGGGCATCATATTTCGATGGGATACTCCTCCTAACTTTTGGCAACGCTCGCATGCTTTGCAAAACTCGTGGGTGTCTTTAAATAACGTGGGCCAATAAAAACCACACTGCATAATTTTTGCCGTGGTTTTCTTGGCGGAAAAATGACCCCCACATGCTTGATCATGGCAAAAGGAGATGATGAAATTATATTCATCATCAGGGATACATCTCCTTATAATTTGGACTGGGCAATATTTAAACAGTAAAGGTTCATCTTGGTGCTCCTAACTCAAACACGTTTAATTCTAATTGGAAGAACCATCCCAACTTCAGTTGGAGGAATGGACCCACTGCGAATGCAATTAATATCCCTCAAGCTCAACCTATACTAGGTCCATCTCTAGTCATTACTCCAAAAGTTACGCTAGAGGAGATGTTGGGTGCATTTGTATCGGTTCAAGCTGAGTATAACAAGACAAATTCTCTAAAAATAGATGGGTTCATGGAAGAGCAATTGAAATTCAATCAAAATTCAACTCAAGCCATCAATGAATTGAAAACCTCAATGGCTAGAGTTGAATCTCATCTCAGTGTTAGGGAGAAAGGCACACTTCCTGCCCAACCTCTTCCTAACCCAAGAACCCAATTTAAGATACAAGATGTAAGCTCATCCTCTCAACATACGGAGCATTTTCAAGCTATCACCACTTTGAGAAGTGGAAAAGTTATTGACAAATCTAATCCGGTAAAGGCCCCAAAGCCTTAGGATCCGGAAGATGCTAAAGAGGATGATAGCTCAAACAACACTCCACAAGAGAAAGAACCGGAAAGACAATACAAGCCGGTTGCCCCGTTTCCACAAAGGTTGATTTCACCTAAACCTTTAGACAAAAATCTGGAAATATTAGAAGTTTTCAAGCAGGTGAAGATCAACATCCCGTTGTTGGACGCCATAAAACAAATACCATCTTATGCTAAATTTCTAAAGGAATTGTGTACGGTCAAAAGGAAACACAATGTTCACAACAAAGTACTTTTGACTCAGAATTTGAGCGCTATCATCAAACAAGAGGTGCCCCAAAAATACAAGAATCTGGGTAGTCCAACCATCTCATGCATCATAGGAGACTACCGGATTAAACAAGCCTTACTCGATTTGGGGGCAAGTGTGAATCTCATTCCATACTCGGTTTACGAGCAACTTAGGTTAGGTGAATTAAAACCGACCAAAACCACACTCCAACTTGCTGATAGATCCATTCGTACACCGAGAGGAATGATTGAGGATGTCCTAGTCTAAGTTGATAAATTCTACTACCCAGTAGACTTTATTGTCTTGGATACACATCCCGTGATAGGTACCAGGTGCTCAAATTTTCGTATTGGAGTACGCTCTAGTACTATGATCTTTATGTGGGGACTTTGAAATTGTTGTTTTACCGCTTATAGAGATACTTGGAGATATGCCTAATGTCCTAGAGGGGGGTGAATAGGACTTTTTAAATTCCAATTACAATTAAAAACTAATCAAGTCAATCTTATCAACTAAGATTATCACAATAACGTTCAAGGCATTTATATGAGCAATTTGTAAGCAAGGACTATCATAGGCATTTCATCAAATAGGTTAGCATTCATGATTGACTATACCATTCAACACATAGCAATCATTCAATCTCACAATGCACAGCGATTTATAGTGGTTCGGTTTCCCTACTCCACTCCCGGTTCACGGTCTTAACCTATGAGACCACCGGATTTCACTATAGTCTTGGTTTTAAATCAGGTTAACCATCAACCTTGACATCCTTTGATCTAGGACCGCGTTTACCATCCGCCGATGGCCCAATCCAGGGACTTGACGAGTTTGGATCTCAAACTCTCACCAATCCTAATCCAAGGATGGTCACGTACACTCCCGCCGGAGTTTCCCAATCCCGGGAATAGAGATTCAATAAATGGACTCTCAAATACTAGACATACCTAGACGATTGAGCCCCGATTCGATGCCTTTGATGAGTAGCTTGAGCTCCACGTGCTTCAGCTTCTCTTTGTGCTCCCAAGATCAGCTACCGATGCAAATGATGAGGTTATGTTGATGCCGGGTAGTTGGGAGAGAGTTGGTCTAGTTCCTCTTGCCTATTAAATGTAATGGTAATGAGGGAACTACCAAACTACAAACATTCAATGGCTATAAACGACCTCATAAATATATTCCGAAGGTAGGTCAGCCATGAATGAAGGTCTTGAGTTCATACTTCAAACCGAGCTCTGAATACTCATTGATAAGCCATTAATGGCTAGGTTTGAATGATGAACTTAAGAGGAACAAGAGCAAAGAGGGTAGGAGGATGTGAGTAAAAGCTCACTCTCTTAGCTCTTGAAGGGTGTTGAATGCATGCCATGAAAGACCACAAGTCATGGCTATATAGAGCCCCAAATGATGGCCCCAACGGATCTAAAACGGTCACGACCGACCTGTCAGAGAAGGGTCTCAACCGGTCGGACGTACCGGTCGGAATTCAAATCAGAAGACCATATTTGAGACTGCCTGACTGGTCAAGACCGGTCGGATCCCCTTGCTGGAGTGAGTTCAAAATACAAGCCGACCGGTCAAGACCGGTCGGCTCTCCTTGCTGGATCAATTGGAGAAAACAGGCCGACCTGGTCAAGACCGGTCGGCTGAACTTGCTGGACAACTTGCTAAAAGAAGGCCGACCAGTCAAGACCAGTCGGCTATGCTTGCTGGACAGATTCTATATTGCTATCCGACCGGTCAAGACCGGTTGGCTGTCAATCTGAATGTATTACAGCAATGTTGCTGTCTTGATAATGTCCCTGGCCGACTGGTCAAGACCAGTTGGCTGTTCTGCTGAATACATCACAGCAAGCCTCTGTTGTTACTTTGAAAAGCCTAGCCGACCGGTCAAGACCGGTCGGCTGTCCATCTGCATTCTTCACAGCAAGGTTGCTGATGTGTTTGAGAAGCCTGGCCGACCGATCAAGACCGGTCGGCTTGTCTAGATGGTTTTGTCACAGCGAGCTTGCTGGACCAAGTCCTTCAACATAGCAGTGGAACATTTCAATGATGAGGCATGAAGTGATTTGGTGCATGGGGTCCAATGTATGGACATATCTTCAATTACTTTTAGCACCAGCCATGGACCACAAGTCTGATCAACTTGTGCAAGGGTTGAGAGGGAATGGTAAGAGATATGTGAGTCATTACGCCATTCTTTGATGTTTTGGGTTTCCTATGGTCGATCTATTTGCAACTTACCTGAGATCTTGTTTCAGCATGAGCTTGAGCAATGGAAGAAGCATAATCTTCAAGTCTTGATCTTCAATTCTTCGACCGGGGCTCACACGACAAGACGCGACCAACCAACACGCTAATTGACAACAAAAGGTGTACTAACAATCTCCCCCTTTGTCAATTGCGTGACAAAACATCTAACCTAGACAAATCATGACTCCTTATCATGATTGACCCTTAAACAGAAAGAAATATACACTCATTTACATGTCTATATAGATATACAAAATAATCTTTACAAAAGGACATGTACAGACTCGATTTTCTTCAAAGTCTCCCCCTCAAAGCTTGCACCTACAAAGTCTTGCAAAAAGATATAATCGGACCTTCTAGGTGGGATGATTCTCCCCCTTTTTGTTAGTAATTGACAAGGGTTAGCCAGCAAAAAGATACGCCTAATAAAACTGCAAGGCTAGCACCGAAAATATGTCAATCACATAAGACAGGGAAGAGATATAGAAATTTAAGCCCTAAGGAGATTCAAAGAACAAATCATGCCAGATATACAAGTAATCATGAACGCATAGAAGGCTTATAGCCCAATCAACCAACCACCCCTCCAGATGTATATCTAGACAAACACGGAACACAAAGCATGAGCTAAAAAAGGGCAAATGTGCCCAAACCATCTAACCTCCCACAGATATTCAATAAAAGATCAAAAGCTCATATAAAAAGTTATAACTATAGCATCCATATATATACCAAAATGGGCAAGCAGCCCAAATGCAAATATGTATCAATCCGTGCAAAATATACAGACAACCCATAAAAGATAGTACATGAAATCCAGACAATGTCTTTGGTCATATAAAAAGTAACTGTGACCAAGACATGAGACTAGTAATCTGTTCCATCTCCTAGATCAGGGGGTGGAACGTCCCCACGCGCCGCGCACTCCCATATCTCTATCCGCCTCTCCAACTGTGCCTGTCGAGTGACAAGGGCCTCCTGCTATACAAATATGGTGGCCTGACCCTGCAAAATCTGGTCCCCAGTCTGCTCGAGCCTGTCAAGCCGTGAAATATACCCTCCCTAAGCTGGTGAAGCTCCGCAATGTATGAAGGTGAATCCACGGAAGGGGATCGTCATCGAGAAAAGGCTCTAGGAGGCGTGCTGAATCGACCTGGAGCTGCTCGTGGATCGAGGGATGGATCATAGGAAGGAGCTGATGGTGAAGTGTGGGAAGGGCTAGTGGAGGCAGGTGAAGCCTCAGGCTGGGACGGCTTGGCCGGAATCCTGCTGCTGCTCCTGCAGAAGACGACTCTGGATGACTTCTTTGGTAAGCTTCATACGAGCAATGAGGGTACGGTTGATAATGACAGGCTTGTGAACTTTATCAGTACCGATAATGCCAATCTGCTCAGCTAATGTGCATATGAGGTGCCCAAAAGGTAGACTGGTGGAGTTTCCATCATCTCGCATGATGACCTGGTGAATGATGTTCATGATTCGAGTTGGAAGGCAGAGCGGATGACCCTTACCAACACGATACAGCAACCGAAACATGGTTTCGATTACATCCGCCTTGTTACTCATCCGCGGGTATACATTGCGGAAGAAAAGGTTGTGCAAAATGTGGAAATCCCATATCATAGAGGATGCTCGAAGTGCACCTCCTACCCATTTGGGTGTCCCATCACCACATAGGAATTGAGCAATAACTAGATTAGGTTTGGGACCCAATGAGGAAAAATCGAAAGTAGGCTCCTGAACAATAGGAATGCCAAGAAATTATGATATGGATTTTAAAGTAAAAATACAATCCCGATCACCAACCTCGACGTTAAAAGAGGGGGGAGAGGAAGTGACATGGACACAAGATGCATAAAATTTCCGTACAACGTTAAACTGGACCGGGCCCCCCATGTGGAGTACGGGGCCCCAATTGATAGCATCTAAAATGGAACGAACATTATAGTCGGACAAGTCAACCAATTTGACTGATTTTTCACAAACTACCTCCTTGTCCTTGAAATCATCCCAATGGGTGGAATGGAATGAAACATTTTTCCCCAAGGTTTAGATTGAACAGGGGGAACAGAAGATGAGGCAGTCCCTTTCCCTTTGGAAGCTGATTTCTTGGTCTTTAAAGGGCGAGGAGGAGGAGGCTTAGGTTTTGCCTTGGGTCGATCACTCCGCCTCAAAGGGAGCTCATCTTCGCTCTCTTGGGAAGACATGGAAGAGGCAAGAAGATCTCTAAATCACTCCTAGAGATGAAGGAAAGGGATGAACCAAAGAAGAGTGAGAGTGAAGAGAAGGAATCCCTTACCAAATGAATGAGAGTGAAGAGGAGTAAAGTAGAGGAGGTTAGAACCTCGAATCTTGCAACGAATCACCTCGAAATCACCTTGGAGAGCAAGAGGGGGAGCTGGAGCAGCAAGTGGAGGTGAGAAAATGGGAAGCGGCTGACCTAAAATGAGCTTCAACTAGTTTTAAAGACCCCCCCTTTCGGACGGCTGACGCACGGGCTCGCTGGACTGGTGACGCACGACCGGTCGTGACTGGTCGTGGGACGAGAAAAGGGACTCCAGCAGCATTTTCTTCACAGCCCGACCGGTCTTGACCGATCGGATGGCGTAAGTGATTGAGTCCAGACAGGTCTGGGAGACTGCCCAATCGGTCTTGACCAGTCGGCTGGCCGGTCGGTAGGCAGATTTTTATACTTTTGACAGGAATTCTACACTGGATTAGCTGGATAGAGAGTCTGTCCTTTGGACAGACCATTATCATTTAAAACCAAGTACCCTTACCAAGGATACAACATCCACGGTCATGGTGTACCAAAGTACACCTTAACACAAAATGAGGGACCCTTAAGGTCCAGATTTATCGATAGAGGACAAGAATTGGGACTACGATCCCGGATTTTCATAGAAAGCAATGAAAAGAGGCAAAGATCCTCAGATATACCTATAAAGATCAGAAAGAGAGGCTTAATCCTCAGATTTTTCCTGCAAAACATATACTTGTTAGATAAACTAGACACATCCAACACCAATGGACTTCTGGAGGTTCGCAAAACGAACCGAGTCCAAAGGTTTCGTTAGGATGTCAGCTAGCTGATTCTCGGTAGGCACATGTTCGAGAGATATTATGTGATCTTCAACCAATTCTCGAATAAAATGGTGCCTAATATCTATGTGCTTAGTACGCGAGTGCTAAACTGGATTTTCGATATATTTATGGCACTAGTATTGTTGCAAAATAGAGTCATTGTGCCTTGGTTGATCCCATAATCGGTCAAGGTTTGTTTCATCCATAATAATTGGGCACAACAACTACCAGTAGCAATGTATTCTGCTTCGGCTGTGGATAAAGAGATGGAGTTTTGTTTCTTACTATGCCACGCCACAAGGCAATTTCCAACATAAAAACACCCACCGCTGGTTGATTTACGATCATCTATGTTACCAGCCCAGTCGGCATCTGAATACCCTGCAATATCTGTAGATGAATCAAAAGGGTACCAAAGACCGTATTCGGTAGTGCATCCAACAAACTGGATGATCCATTTAACAGCGGTAAGGTGAGATTCTTTGGGATCAGCCTGAAACCGAGCACAAGCACCTACACTAAAAGCAATATCTGGTCCACTAGCAGTGAGATAAAGAAGACTACCAATCATGCTTCTATAAAGATGTTGATCTACACTTTTCCCTGCAAGGTCTTTAGCATATTTGGCTTGAGTAATGAATATACCTGATGCAAGTTGTTTTACTTGAAGCCCTAGAAACATGTTAAGTTCTCCTACCATACTCATCTCAAATTTAGATGTCATTAATTTAGCAAAGGAGATGGACATTTTCTCACATGTGGATCCAAAAACAATGTCATCCACATAAATCTGGGCAATCAACACAGAATTCTCGGCTTCTCTAATAAATAGAGTTTTGTCAACGCTCCCCCTAGCAAAATCATAGTCTACAAGAAAATGAGTTAAGCGTTCATACCATGCACGGGGTGCTTGCTTGAGTCCGTAAAGCGCCTTTTTCAACCGGTACACTTTGTGAGGATACTTAGGATCAATGAATCCTTTTGGTTGTTCAACATACACTTCCTCATCAAGAATACCATTCAAGAAGGCACTCTTTATGTCCATTTGAAATAGTTTGAACTTTAACGCACAAACAACAGCCATAAGAATTCTAATAGATTCGAGTCTGGCTACAGGGGCAAATGTTTCATCAAAATCAATCCCTTCAATTTGTGAATATCCCTGAGCCACTAACCGAGCCTTATTTCGTATTACATTCCCAGATTCATCGGATTTATTCTTGAAAATCCATTTGGTTTCAATAACATTTTTCCTTTCCGGCCTGTCGACCAGATACCACACTTTATTTCTAATGAATTGTTGAAGCTCTTCCTGCATTGCAAGGATCCAGAATTCATCATTTAGAGCTTCATCAGCATTTTTTGGTTCTATTTTTGATGTGAAACACAAGTAATTGTTAACTGCCTCCAACTGTCTCCTGGTTTTAACACCAATGCTAGGATCCCCAATGATTTGATTGAGGGGGTGATCCTTAACAATTTGTACATCACCAGGAGCAGTGGGGGCATTTGGAGATGAGGGTTGTTTATCAGATTTACCTATCTCGCATATGCCCTCATCTTCTTCTTCATCACCTGGAGACACAGATTTATCCAAGCTATCATCCACAGTCACATTGATTGACTCTTGAACTGATGAGGTTCGAAGGTTGTAGACACGAAAAGCTCTACTATTTAATGAGTATCCTAAGAAGATACCCTCATCACTTTTGGAGTCAAACTTTTTTAAATTTTCTCGGTCTCTCAGAATATAGCATGTACTACCAAAGACCTTAAAGTATTTTACATTTGGTGTCTTTCCACACCACAGTTCATAAGCTGTTTTGTTTAGACCTGCCCTTAAATAAACTCGATTAATAATATAGCAGGCAGTGTTAACAGCTTCGGCCCACAGATTTTGAGCAAGATTTTTATTATTAAGCATAGCTGTAGCCATATCCAACAACACTCTATTTTTCTTTTCAGCAACCCCATTTTGTTGAGGTGTTTTGGGTGCTGAGAACTCATGACGAATGTCCAATTCATCATATAGTGCCTTCAAACGATGATCTTCAAATTCACTGCCGTGATCACTCCTGATTCTTGCTACCATGTATCCTTTCTCATTGTGAAGTCGCTTCACTAGTTTTTGGAATTCACCAAAAGTGTCAGATTTTTCTCTTAGGAAGGCAACTCATGTGAATCTAGAGTAATCATCAACGACTACAAAGAAGTATCGTTTTCCACCTTGGCTAAGTACCCTGGTAGGACCAACTAGGTCCATGTGTAGCATTTCAAATGGTTTTGATGTGACCAGGATAGAGGTTCTCTTGTGTGCAACCTTGATTTGTTTACCTTTTTGGCATGCGACGCACACAGCATTTGGTCTTTTACTCATCTTGGGTAGACCTCTCACCAAATTTTTTTGACTCAGTTTAAACAGATTTCTATAATGTACATGACCGAGTCGATGGTGCCATAGTTCTGTTTCATCCTGAACGGCCACGTGACACATGGTGGAGGAGTTTGAATTGTTGTGATTTTCAATGACATAGCAGTTGTCTCCTGTGCGTAGACCTTTCATGACTAATTTTCCTGTGGAGTTCAGGATCTTGCACATATCTTTGGAGAAGCTTACTGAGTTCTCTTCATCACAAATCTGTGAGATACTCAGTAAGTTGTGTTTAAGGCCATCAACATACATCACATTTTCAATTTCGGGTAAACCTGGCCCTGTGATGGTTCCTTTACCAATAATTTTAGCTATGCTCCCATCACCAAATGTGACAGACCCACCATCAAATTCGTCATATGCACAAAATTGAGATCTATCACCTGTCATGTGTCTAGAGCAACCACTATCCAAGTACCATCTAGGGGTATTCCCAGCTTTTAAGGCAGTATGCAAACACTTGTTCTTTACAACCCATTTAGTTGTTGTCCTTTTATGAGGGGTGTTCTTATGGTGAGATTCTCTAGTTTTCTTGGGAGAATCAGATTTTTTTTTCACGCAAGAGAAGAGCAGTTTTCAAATTCAGCATTTTAATTTGCTCTAACAGTTCATCCATCCTCTTGTCCTTCCTAGGAAGAGCAGGATAATTCTTTCAAATGTTTCCCCTCTTTGGTGAAGAATGCATGGGAGGATTCCAATTAGCTTGGACATTTTTCCCGGTCGGTACAAATTTACCTTTCAAGTTTCTGACCGGATTTTTGAATACCAAGCACTCAAATTTTAAGTGGCCAATGTCTCCAAAAGCATGGCAGACAGGAGATGCTCTAGTTTTACTCCCTGATGCACCATGATCTTTTCTTACAATCGGATGGACTGAGGTAGTTTTTAAAGTGTGACTGTCATAGCCCAAACCTCTTCTGTCCCTTGGTGATCTTACAACACCTAGGAGTTTTTCAAGGTTTTCTTCTCCTTGGGCAAACCGTCTTCTAGAGTCAACGACTTGACACTTAAGATGATCAATTTCAGTGTTCGCCTCTTTGAGTTCTTTCTCAAATCTAGTATGATTGTCTAGAGATTCACCACTTATGAGCTTTTTCTTTTCTTGTTCAAGCTCATCATTCTTCCTTTTCAGCTCTTCTAGATCTTGACCCATCTTTTGATTCTCTATTTTCAATCCGTCAAGATTTTTTATCAGTTTGTCATTTTCAGTCTTCATTTGGCCCAACTTGTTGATGGTATTTATATTTTCAATATATAGTTGGTTATATACCTCCTGAAGGCCTTCCTCCTCATTCTCATCATCACTCAAGGAATCATTTTCAGTGTTAGAGGATTCATGATCATCAATGTCTCCGGTGATCTTTGCAATGGGCTCAATTTGAGGCACAATATCAGTAATGGAGGCCATTAAAATTCTGATTGAACCTTGCTCCTCCTCACTTTGGTATATGACTGATTCTGATTCAGATTCTTCAGTCTCATCCCATGTAGCCGCCATTGCCTTTTTCTTGGCTTTATTATTGGTGCACTCGGATGCAATGTGACCAAATCCTCTACACTTGTAGCGTTGATGATCTTTTGACTTAACAAATTTTTCTTTGTTGTTCTTGGAGTCAAAAGGTTTACCCTTCTGGTAGGGTTTCCTTCTAGAAGTATTTCCCTTAGTTTTGAAGAATTTTTGAAATTTCTTGGCCATAAGTGCCATTTCTTCTAAGTCTGGATCTTCCTCACTTCCACATTCAGATTCTTGTTTCTTGTGACAAGATTTCAGGGCTGTACTTATGGATTTGGAGGAAGTTTTGAAACCTAGCTCATAGGTTTGAAGGGACCCTAGTAGTTCTTCAATTTTCATGGTATTTAGGTCCCTACATTCTTCTATAGTAGTAACTTTAGAAGAGAACCGTTCCGGTAGGGATCTCAGAATTTTCCTACATAGTCTATGCTCTGGAATAGGATCCCCCAAGCCCCACATTTCATTTGTGATCTTGTTCAATTTGGTATAGAAATCAGTAAATGTTTCGTGCTCCTCCATAGTAATGTTTTCAAATTGTGTAGAGAGGCGTTGAAGTTTTGAGTTTTTAACAATGCTTGTTCCTCCATGAGTAACTTCAAGAATGTCCCATGCCTGCTTACTTGTTGTGCAATTTTGAATCCGGCCAAATTCATCTTTAGATACTGAACAAAAATGGCATTCAGGCCTTTGGCATTATGAACACGTTGAGCTTTATCATAATCGGTCCACATCGCCTTATCTCTTGGCTTGACGACATCCGGTTCACCTTCCTTACATACAGTGTCCATTGGGGGTTTATATCTAATATCAATCATGTCCCTAACATCCGAATCAATAGATTCCAAGAAGATGCGCATTCGGTCTTTCCAGTATGGATAGTTTGACCCATCAAAGAAGGGAGGCTTAGTAACGGATGAAGAGTCCTCTCTAGACATATTTTCAAGTTCTCTTAGGATCTCACTCCGGGTTTTTAAATCTGAGCGGAGGAACCCTCTCTGATACCAATTGAAATTGCAGTTTTACCGCTTATAGAGATACTTGGAGATATGCCTAATGTCCTAGAGGGGGGTGAATAGGACTTTTTAAATTTCAATTACAATTAAAAACTAATCAAGTCAATCTTATCAACTAAGATTATCACAATAACATTCAAGGCATTTATATGAGCAATTTGTAAGCAAGGACTACCATAGGCATTTCATCAAACAGTTAGCATTCATGATTGACTAAACCATTCAACACATGGCAATCATTCAATCTCATAATGCACAGCAATTTATAGTGGTTTGGTTTCCCTACTCCACTCCCGGTTCACGGTCTCAACCTATGAGACCACCGGATTTCACTATAGTCTTGGTTTTAAATCAGGTTAACCATCAACCTTGACATCCTTTGATCTAGGACCGCGTTTACCATCCGCCCATGGCCCAATCCAGGGACTTGACGAGTTTGGATCTCAAACTCTCACCAATCCTAATCCAAGGATGGTCACGTACACTCCCGCCGGAGTTTTCCAATCCAGGGAATAGAGATTCAATAAATGGACTCTCAAATACTAGACATACCTAGACGATTGAGCCCTGATTCGATGCCTTTGATGAGTAGCTTGAGCTCCACGTGCTTCAGCTTCTCTTTGTGCTCCCAAGATCAGCTACCCATGTAAATGATGAGGTTATGTTAATGCCGGGTAGTTGGGAGAGAGTTGGTCTAGTTCCTCTTGCCTATTAAATGCAATGGTAATGAGGGAACTACCTAACTACAAACATTCAATGGCTATAAACGACCTCATAAATATATTCCGAAGGTAGGTCAGCTATGAATGAAGGTCTTGAGTTCATACTTCAAACCGAGCTTTGAGTACTCATTGATAAGCCATTAATGGCTAGGTTTGAATGATGAACTCAAGAGGAACAAGAGCAAAGAGGGTAGGAGGATGTGAGTAAAAGCTCACTCTCTTAGCTCTTGAAGGGTGTTGAATGCATACCATGAAAGACCACAAGTCATAGCTATATAGAGCCCCAAATGATGGCCCCAACGGATCTAAAACGGTCACGACCGACCTGTCAGAGAAGGGTCTCAACCGGTCGGATGGACCGGTCGAAATTCAAATCAGAAGGCCATATTTGAGATTGCCCGACCGGTTAAGACCGGTCGGATCCCCTTGCTGGAGTGAGTTCAAAATATAGGCCGACCGGTCAAGACCGGTCGGCTCTCCTTGCTGGATCAATTGGAGAAAACAGGCCGACCAGTCAAGACCGGTCGGCTGAACTTGCTGAAAGAAGGCTGACCGGTCGGCTATGCTTGCTGGACAGATTCTATATTGTTGTCCGACCGGTCAAGACCGGTCGGCTGTCAATCTAAACATATTACAGTAATGTTGCTGTCTTGATAATGTCCTTGGCCGACCGGTCAAGACCGATCGGCTGTTTTGCTGAATACATCACAGCAAGCCTCTATTGTTACTTTGAAAAGCCTGGCCGACCGGTCAAGACTGGTTGGCTGTCCATCTGCATTCTTCACAGTAAGGTTGCTGATGTGTTTGAGAAGCCTGGCCGACTGATCAAGACCGGTCGGCTTGTCTAGATGGTTTTGTCACAGCGAGCTTGCTGGACCAAGTCCTTCAACACAGCAGCGGATCACTTCAATGATGAGGCATGAAGTGATTTGGTGCATGGGGTCCAATGTATGGACATATCTTCAATTACTTTTAGCACCAGCCATGGACCACAAGTCTGATCAACTTTTGCAAGGGTCGAGAGGGAATGGTAAGAGATATGTGAGTCATTACACCATTCTTTGATGTTTTGGGTTTCCTATGGTCGATCTATATGCAACTTACCTGAGATCTTGTTTCAGCATGAGCTTGAGCAATGGAAGAAGCATAATCTTCAAGTCTTGATCTTCAATTTTTCGACCGGGGCTCACACGACAAGACGCGACCAACGAACACGCTAATTGACAACAAAAGGTGTACTAACAGACTTCCTACCAAAGTTCTACTTTTCTGGTTTTCTGAATTATGTATGGGACTGTGCATGTGATTTGATTCAAGTTTAAATCATGATCTAGCTTTGTCTGGTGACAGGACTTAATGATGATCATGATTACGAACTTAGTCTATTGGAATTGGGACTAACCTATGTAATTGAGCATGCTCATCCTAGCTTGCATTGAGTGAATCATATACATTGGCCTTACATACGACAGATTGTTTGGTTTAACAGCTCTATCATCTGGCTAGATAGATCTTAATATCAATTCTAGTTGAGAGAATGAGAAACCACAGCGAATTGAGCATCAAGGATTGCTACAAGTGGATCCTTGAACCCCTAGTGCCTTTTTATAATTGTTTACCTTCAAATTAGTTTAAAGTTCTTACTTACATCAATCTCATACAAAATCTGGTTGTTAGCTCTCAATAGAACTTTGGTCCACAGTTTACGCATGGCCGACCGGTCGGATGACCGGTATGAGTGGCTAGCCGACCGGTCGGACCCCTTGTCCGGCCGGTCGGACAAAGTGCTTGCAATTGAAATTTTCACTGGAGTATTTTTTTCACAGTCCGACCCACCAGCAGACCGGTCGGCTAGTATGTTCGGTCGGTCGGTCAGTGAGTCGGCCTTCAATCTGCTGAGTTTTTTGGACATTGCAATGGATAGGCCGACCCTTCAGCCGGCCGATCGGCCAGTCTGTCCGGCCAGTTGGTCAGTGGGTCGGCCTTCATAAAAATGTGTCCAGAGATTTTTCTCTTTCTGGAGGGTTTGGCCGGCCGGTCGATGGCTATGACCGGCCGGTCGGTGGACATGAACTTAGCTGAAATCTTCAGCTTCTCCTCCTTCATCTTCAATGTGCTTTTTCTCCACCTTTGGTCCTTCATTCCTTTGATCTTCAAGATGCATAAATGACCTATGTTAGCCCTCATTTGATGACTTCTCTCTTTTACTCCTTGCTTCCTTCTTCCTCTTGGTCCTCCTTTGATCTTCATTCAATGGTTCTAAATGGACCCTTTTTATCTTCAATTGAGTGAAGTCCACTCTCATTCCTACAATCACAACACATGCATTAAATTAGTCCTTTAAACATGTAAACCGTGCATAATGAGTGAATGATTCACTCAATGCAAGCTAGGATGAGCATGCTCAATTACATAGGTTAGTCCCAATTGCAATAGACTAAGTTCATAATCATGATCATCATTAAGTCCTGTCACCTAGACAAAGCTAGATCATGATTTGAACTTGAATCAAATCACATGCACAGTCCCACACATAATTTAGAAAACTAGAAAAGTAGAACTTTGGTAGGAAGTCCCCACATGAAGATCATAGTACTAGAGCGTACTCCAATTCCTCGGATCATACAGGTCTAGACTAGCACACAACAATTAAGAACTTAAGTAATTCTCCCAAACATCCATGAGTCATCACAAGACTAAGAAAAACTACTTAGAACTTGTATTAACTTCAAACCATTGTTCATAATCATGAAAATCAATCTTAAAACCAACTAAAAACAAATTGAAACATCTTAGATCCACTACAAGCTTCACCTCTTAGCCCTATCTAAGAGGTTTAGCTGCTCATGATCCAAGGAAACATGAAACAACTAGAAAAATCATAAAAACAGTAAAACAAACTAGAAGGAGTTGTGGAACTTCGAAATCCACTTCCGCTGCCTCCAACCTTGCTTAAACTCTTCTTAGATACCCTAGGAACGATCCCTAGGTGTCCTTTTATAGTGGGAAGGCTCCACAATGTCAGAATATTCCAGAATCTGCGTAAGCTTACGCAGCGCGTAGAGATTTTCGGCGCCAGAAACAGAAAGTCCGCAGTTTACGCATGGCCGACAGGTTGGACGATCGGTCTGAGTGGCTGGCCGACCGGTCGAACCCCTTGTCCGGCCGATCGAACAAAGTGCTTGTAATTAAAATTTTCACTGGAGTATTGTTTTCACAGTCCGACCCACCAGCCGACCGGTCGGCTAGTCTGTCCGACCGGTCGGTCAATGGGTCGGCCTTCAATCTGCTGAGTTTTCTGGACATTGCAATGGATAGGCCGGCCGGTCGGCCAGTCTGTCCGGCCAGTCGTTCAGTGGGTCGGCCTTCATAAAAATGTGTCCAGAGATTTTTCTCTTTCTGGAGGGTTTGGCCAGCCGGTCGATGGCTGTGACCGGCCGGCCGGTGGACATGAACTTGGCTGAAATCTTCAGCTTCTCCTCCTTCATCTTCAATGTGCTTTTACTCCACCTTTGGTCCTTCATTCCTTTGATCTTCAAGATGCATAAATGACCTATCTTAGCCCTCATTTGATGACTTCTCTCTTTTACTCCTTGCTTCCTTCTTCCTCTTGGTCCTCCTTCGATCTTCATTTAATGGTTCTAAATGGACCCTTTTTATCTTCAATTGAGTGAAGTCCACTCTCATTCCTACAATCACAACACATGCATTAATTTAGTCCTTTAAACATGTAAACCGTGCATAATGAGTGATGAATTGGGGTTAGAATATGCACAATTAAGAGCTCAACACATCCCAGAAAAATCTGCGCACTTCCCTTAGAAATTTACGTTTGTCTTGCGTAGTCCTAATGAATCGGCATCGCACCTGTGGATAGATAATTAGCTATATCAGCGTACCATGGTGGATGCGTAGCAATAAAGAGTTGCTCATCAGGGAATGAGTCCTCTATAGGTGACTCGTCAATGAAATTAGGTAGTACTAGGCGGGATAGATGATCCGCCACCACATTTTCTACCCCCTTCTTGTCTTTGATCTCCAAATCAAATTCTTGAAGGAGTAGGATCCATCTAAGCAAACGGGGCTTATCATCCTTCTTAGAAAGAAGGTGTTTCAGCGCCACATGATCTGTGTAAACGATGACCTTAGATCCTATTAAGTAAGGCCTGAATTTGTCCAAGGCAAAGATGACGGCTAGGAGCTCTTTATCCGTAGTCGAGTAATTAACTTAGGCGGGATTCAAGGTCCTACTTGCGTAGTAGATAACATGAGGCTTCTTGTCCTTCTTTTGGCCTAACACTGCCCCAATAGCATAATCGCTCGCATCGCACATCAACTCAAAAGGTATGGACCAATCTGGTGGTTGCATGATAGGAGCAGGTTGTCAACATGTCTTTTAGCTTTGAAAAAGCTAATTAACATTCGGCACTCCACTCAAATTGGTTCTCATTTTGTAAAAGGTTACATAAAGGCCTTGAGGTATGACTAAAATCCTTTATGAATCTTCTATAGAAACCGGCTTGTCCAAGGAAGGACCGCACATCGCGAATACTTTTGGGTGGTGGTAGATTGGAAATTATGTCAATTTTTGCCCGATCTACCTCTATTCCATTGGACGAGATGATATGTCCAAGGACTATTCCTCTTTGTACCATGAAATGCCACTTTTCCCATTTTAAAACGAGGTTCTTCTCCTCACACCTCATCAAGACCAACTTCAAGTGATTGAGGCACTCGTCAAAAGTACAACCAAAAATAGAAAAGTCATCCATGAACACCTCAAGAAACTCACCCACCATGTCCGAGAAAATACTCAACATGCATCGTTGAAATGTGGCGGGTGCATTATATAGCCCGAATGGCATTCTTCGGTATGCGAAGGTACCAAACGGGCATGTAAATGTGGTTTTCTCTTGTTCTTCTAGGGCTATCTCAATTTGGTTGTATTCGGAATAGCCATCTAGGAAGCAATAATAGGAATGACCAGCTAATCTCTCCAAAATTTGATCCATGAATGGGAGAGGGAAGTGCCTAGTAACCGTGTTGAGCTTCCAGTAATCAATACACATACGCCAACCGGTGGTTACTCTAGTCGGTATAAGCTCGTTGTTGGCGTTTTCTACGATGGTAATACCGGATTTCTTGGGGACACGTTGGGTAGGACTCACCCATTGGCTATCCGAGATGGGGTAGATGATACCCACATCTAATAGCTTTAACACCTTGGCTTTGACAACCTCCATCATGTTTGGATTTAGCCTTCTTTGAGGTTGTCTAGTCAGTTTTTACATTTTCTTCAAGGTGTATACTGTGAGTACAAATCGAAGAATCTATCCGTTTGAGATCTGCTATTGTCCAACCTATAGCTCCCCTATGTTCTTTGAGTAGCTCAATCAACTTAAGCTCTTGGTCTTTCTTTAGGTGAGAGGCAATGACAACCGAAAAAGTTTCCTCTTGACCCAAATATACGTATTTAAGCTCGGATGGCAATGGTTTAAGGTCAAGCTTTGGTGGTTTAATGTTAGATGGTAGAGGCCTTGATGTTGTTGGTGGCAATTTTTCAAAATGGGGCCTCCACCAGCTAGTACCAACTACCGGTTTCTCTATATTCAATGCTTGCACTATTTCACTAATTATGGGGTCTTTGTAATCCACGAAATGTGCCAAGCATGTCTCTAAGCTTTCTAGTGGTTCAAGTTAGAGGAGTTCTTCTTCTTCAAGAGATTCGAGCATGTTTACCTCGAAGAACTCGTCATCATTAACATCCCTATGTCTTTTGCCCAAGTGGAACACATTCACCTCTAATGTCATGTTCCCAAAGGATAATTGCATCACCCCATTCCGGCAATTGATGATAGCGTTTGATGTAGTAAGGAATGGGCGGCCTAAGATCACCGGTATTTGAGTGCTAGCATCTAAAACCGGTTGTGTGTCCAAGACGATAAAATCTACCGGGTAGTAGAATTTGTCAACTTGGACTAGAACATTCTCAACTATCCCCCTCGGTACATGGATAGATCTATCAATGAGTTGCAACATGGTTTTGGTTGGTTTTAATTCACCAAGACCCAATTGCTCATATTCCGAGTATGGGATCAAGTTTACGCTTGCCCCCAAATCTAGCAATGCACGCTCAATCCGGTAGTCTCCAATGATACATGAGATTGTGGGACTACCAGGATCTTTGAATTTTGGGGGGGTCTTTTGAGTGAGAATGACACTCACTTGCTCATTTAAGAAGGCCTTTTGCTGCACGTTATATTTGCGTTTAGTTGTGCATACGTCCTTTAGAAACTTGGCATAAGAGGGGATTTGCTTGATGGCATCAAGCAAAGGAATGTTTATCTTGACTTGTCTGAAAATCTCTAGAATATCATGAGAGTTTAGAAGAGATTTTGGGGTAACCAATCTCGAAGGGAATGGTGCTACGGGCTTATAGATGCGTTCCTTCTCTTGTGGAGCTAAGTTGGATCCGTCCTCATCCTCAGAATTTACCGGATCATTAGGCTTGTCGGCCTTCACCGGAATAGATTTGTGGATTTGTTTACCACTTCTAAGAGTGGTGACGGATTTGGCTTACTCCATATGTTGGTTGAAGGGATCAGGAATGCTTACTTCGTGTACTTGTTTTGGATTGGTCTGAGGTTGGGTTGGAAAGGTCCCTTCCCTAGCATTCAAGCGTCCCTTAATCTCATCAACCGAGACTTTAAGCTCTTGGAACATTTGTTGATTCATTTGATTAATTTGCGTTTGCCCTTGTATAAACGCTTTCAAGGTATCCTCCATTGAGAATTGAGGTGGGGACTATATTTTGCATGGGCGGCCCTCCTTGAGAGTTGGTAGGATTGCCCGTGGGAGCATTCTTCCAACTAAAATTTGGGTGGTTCTTCCAACTTGTATTGTACGTATTACCCACCGGTCCATTGAAAGGTCGTTGGTACCCATATGTGGCATTTGCATGTTCATGTAACACCTCTTAAAATGCAGGAATTGTAGGACAATCTTGCGTAGCATGTAAATTGGTGAGACAAATCCCACATATGGTCTTAATAGCTTCATTGGACTTTGGAACTCCACTCTTACTAAGTTCCATGGCCTCGATCTTCCTTATGAGGTTGGCTATCCTTGCATTCACGTCGTCTTCCTCCTTGAGGATATAGATCCCTCCTTTCTCTTTCTCTTGAGTAAGCTTGGGGTTATTGGGTTTATCCGAGATATCCCAAGATTGGGCATTCTGGGCCAACATATCCAAATAACTCCAAGCTTCATCTGGATTTTTGCTCATGAACTCGCCATTGCACATCATCTCTACAAATTGGCACATATTGGAACTTAATCCATCGTTGAAAAAGTTTATAATTCGCCAACTCTCATAGCCATGATGTGGGCAAGCAAGTAGGAGGTCTTTAAATCTCTCCCAACATTGGAAGAAAGATTCACCCTCTTTAGCCGAAAAATTCATTATGGCTCTTCGAAGGGTGTTCGTTTTATGAGCCAGGAAGAACTTTTTTAGGAATTCACCGGGTCATCTCAATCCATGACCCAATCGAATGTGGTCTAAGAGAGTGAAGCCAATTTTTGGCTCTTTCTTTCAATGAAAAGGAAAAGAGTTTAAGCTTAATGGTATCTTCAGAAACATTGGTGTATTGCAAGGTAGCCACCACTTCTTCAAATTCCTTCAAATGTAGATATGGGCTGTCAGAATCTAGCCCATGGACCTTCGGTATGAGTTGAATCACACCCGGCTTGATGTCAATGTTTCCCCCGTTTGGTGGTAAAACCATGCAAGAGGGTGTAGTTGCACGGGCTAGTTGTAGGTAGTCCCGTAGTAATCTCATTGGAGGAACATTATGTACCTCATTCTCCCCTACTCCCTCTTGATTTGCATTTGTAGTTGGAGTAGGAGGGGGAGGATTCCTTAAAGGTGTTTGATCCATACTCCCCAAACTTTCACAACATTCTTGGTAATTCTGAACTTGTCTATGGACTGATAATGGTCCAACTAAGGCACCTTCGAATTGGAGACGATTGGAGTGGTCACGTTCCCAACGGGACATAAACCACACAACTAAAAACTAAGCTATTCCTAAATCCTAGAAATCTGAAATTAATCTGGAAATTGAAAAATCTGTAAAAAGCTAAGTTAGAAGGATATTACCCGATGTGCTTGAACTAAAGAAGAAATCCTACAAAACAAACAATTTTGATTTGTTCTAAGGAATTATAAAAACCCTATCTAATTCTACTTCTATAGCCACTAAAACAATTTGAAAACCATTATCTAAATTCCCCGGCAGTGGTGCCAAAAACTTGTTCGCTCGCCTCAAGTGTAAGGGTGCGATGTAGTAATAAAACTCGGTAAGACTGAGGTCGATCCACAGGGAATTAACAGTAGATCCTAAACTATTCCAGTAACTCAGTTTGCAATGAATAGAAGATTCAACTGAGCAGTTAAGCTAAAACAGAAACTTAATGAAAAACAATAATTTAAAGACACTAAGGCTTTCAAGGATCCACTTATAGCAATCCCATGTCAATCCAATCAATCCAAGTAAGATACACAACTAGATTTGAAGTCCTATCTCTCATCTAGTTGGAAAATAAAGCATTAAACACATTCAATCCCACTCAAGTTGAACTTCCAAGTTCTAGTCCCATTCAACAATGTAGAATTCAAAATCATAGCCTTCGAAGTAACAGTCATGCCTATGGACTATGGCCTGCTTAAGGATTACTATAATTCGAATCTAAACAAGCACAATGTAATAATCTCAGAGAATTGCAAGGAATCCATGTCCGGAGTACATGAACTCTCATAAAACATCTAAAACTATCAACTTTAAGAACTAAAATAGGTAAAAATCTAAACTTGAAGTAGAATTACTTGAATTAAACTGAATCAAACATGAAATTGGCTACAAGCTTCACCTCTCAGCCTTAGCTGAGAGATTCTAGCTGAGCATTGTCATACTACAACTAAAACTCATGAAAGAACTAGAAAACATAAAAAAATCGGAGTTTGCAGGGTTGCAGACACTCCACGACGGCTTCCTTCCTCTCCCATGACGTCCCTTGGTTTCTATGATAGCTTAGGAAGAACCCCTAGGTGTCCTTTTATAGTGAGGACTCTCGGTTGCGTCGGAAACATCCAGAACTGCGTAAGGTTACGCAGTGTGCAGCGTTTTTCGGAGCAGAATTAGAAACTGCCCGTTTTCTACATGTGGCCGACCAGGTCGTGACCGATCGGACTGGCCTAGCTGACCGGTCTTGACTGGTCTGGCTGCTCATGTCCAGCATCCAGAGAGCATAGGAGGTATTTGTCCTGTTAGTTGGCCGACCTGTCTTGACCGGTCGGACCATCTTAATACAAACGTCTAGTGAGCTCCAGCAGGGTCACCGACCTGTTGGCTGACTGGTCATGACCGGTCGGACTTACTGGTCCTTTTGTCCAGCGAGTTCGGCAGGAGCTGGCAGGTCGGCCGACCGGTTTGGATCGGTCGGCCCTTGTCCATTTCTTCTTTTCCTTCTTTTGTTTCTTCTTCTCTCCTCTACTCGCTTTCTTCTTTCTTTGCTCCTCTTTCAATCTTCATCCTATGCTTCCAAACACGTTCTTTTGGTTTACGATTGGATGAAGTCCACTCTCATTCCTACAATCACAAAACATACATTAGATGATCCTTTTAAACATGAAAACCATGTATATAGTGTGATGTAATAGGGCTATGCAATGTATAAATTAGAGGTTCAACAGACATTTCGAGCAATTATGTAGAAATTTTAAGATTTCTCTAAAATTCAAAACTCTTTTGGAAAACTTTGTTCTATGCATTCGAGATGATATGAGTATAAGAAGAGGAGATATGAAGTATACGAAGTTGTAAGTCTTCAACTTCTCTTAGCATAATGGTTTTATATGTGAATTCCCTATTGATGTGATTGATAGAAAATTTGAACACTCTTACACCTAGTTCACATTACACGATTTTCATGGGTTGAAGGGATTGTGTGATTTGTGGATTAGCTAGATTTTGATTTAAGGTGTTGAGAAACCAAGCCGGGGTACTTTGTCCATCCTTGTCCATGGGAAAATAACGAAAGATATGGGTTTCTAAAAATCCTATCAAATTTAAAAGAAAAAGGAAAAGGAAGGATGAAATTGGGAATGACGGAAAAAGTGGTGGAAAATTCCGATTAGGGCTATCTATTACCAACCGGGGGATGGTCTACCCGTAACCAAAGCCGGAAATGGGACGTAGTGTGAAAGCAGACGGAAGGACAGTAAGGCAAATTCCTGTCATTGGCTTGTTGTTGCTCTATATACCTTGAGATCTATAGTCTAGTTGATCTATGAAAAAGATAATCCTGGAGACTCATGATATGAATTTTCACTATGCACACTAGGTCGAATTTGTTCAAGTTCTTCTATTTATTAACCAATCAACGGGAGTTTCATATGGACACTTATTATGTCTTGAGAGTTTATGATTTCAACCTCTATCACCTAATTTTTCTGAATCTTACACTTGTGTGTCTTGGGATGTATAGAAAAATGGTTTCTAAAGGAGAGTTGGGTTTTGGAGAATGGAATTGGTTTCACGCATATTTTGCTTGGGACTAGCAAAATGCTGGTTGGGGGTGTGTTGAGCTCTTAATTGTGCATATTCTAACCCCAATTCATCACTCATTATGCATGGTTTTCATGATTTAAAGACTAATCTAATGCATGGATTTGTGATTGTAGGAATGAGAGGGAGACTTCACTAATTCATAGTTAAAAGTGTCACTTTGTATGCATTGAAGATCAATAGAACAAGTGCCAAAAGGTGGAAGAAAGAAGCAAGAAAGAAAGAGAAGAGATAAAGAAGAAAATCTGAAATTTTGTTCTTAGACCTGTCTGTAGACCGGTCGCCAGACAGGTCGAGATGAGTCCAGAAACACAAAACTCACTGGACTATTTTTGAGGTTTTGAGACCGGTCGTGCGACCGGTCGTTCATGAGCTTAGACCGGTCGTTACCGTAACAGAACTTGTCCGTGAAGCTCCGATTTTCTCTGCGCAATTGCGTGATTTCTTGCTCAATCTGGAATCTTCCGCTCCAAACTTATAAAAGGCCGCCTCCACTCTCTTCCGAGGGCATCTAGCAATGTGGGGAGCAAAGGATTCAAGACCTAGGAGGCTTCCTAGCCTCCTACAACTAGTTTTCTTATTCTTTTAGTTTTAGTTCTAGTTTTGTTTTTAATATGCTTTTCATTAGCTAATCTCTTAGCTAGAGCTAAGAGGTGAACCTTATAGTTTTCTTAGATTGTTTAATTCGTTTTATTGGTTTCAAGTTGAATTTCTATTAAAGAACAATGGTTTGAAGTTTAAATAAAGTTCTAAGTAGTTTTTCTTAATCTTATGATGACTCATGGATGTTTAGAAGAATTGCTTGAGTTCTTAATTGTTTTGAGCTAGTCTAGACCTGTATCATTCGAGGAATTGAAATACGCTCTAGATCTACGATCTTCATGTGGGAGCTTTACACCAAAAGTCTATTTTTCTGGAAATTCTGAAGTATGTGAGACTGTGTATGTGATTTGGATCAAGTTAAAATCATGATCTAGTTTTATCTTGTGACAGGATTTAATAATGGTTATGATTGTGATCTTAACCTATTGGAATTGGGACTGACCTATGCAATTGAGTATGCTCATCCTAGCTTGCATTGAGTGAATCACATAATGGATCATACATATGTTGGATTGATTGTTTTAACTGCTCTATCATCCGACTAGATAGAACTTAATTTCGATTCTAGTTGAGAAAGTGAGAAACCACAACGAATTATGTATCTAAGGAGAGCTATAAGTAGATCCTTGATGCTCTAGTTATCTTTTCATTATCAGATTTTCTATTTTATGTTCAAAATCAATTTCACAAACCTCTTTAGATTCTAGTTATTAAGATAGTTGGAATTATTTACTTCCTTCCCTGTGGATCGACCTCGGTCTTACCAAGATTTTACTACATTGCAACCCTACACTTGGGGAAGCGAACAAGAGTGAAGCCAAGTCTTGGCTCTTTCTTTCAATGAAAAGGGAAAGAGTTTGAGTTTTATGGCATCTTCAGAGACGTTGGTGTATTGCAAAGTAGCCACCACTTCTTCAAATTCCTTTAGGTGCAAATATGGGCTGTCAGAATCTAGCCCATGAAACTTTGGTATGAGTTGAATCACACCCGGCTTTATATCAATATTTCCCCCGGTTGGTGGTAAAACCACACATGAGGGTGTAGTTGCACGGACCGGTTGTAGGTAGTCCCGTAGTGGTCTCATTGGAGGAACATTATGTACTTCATTCTCTCCCACTCCCTCTTGATTTGCGTTTGTAGTTGGAGTAGGGGGGGGAGGATTCCTTAAAGGTGTTTGATCCATACTCCCCAAACTATCACAATGCTCTTGGTAATTTCGGACTCGTCTATGGAATGATAATGGTCCAACTAGACCACCTTTGGATTGAAGACGATTGGAGTGGTCACGTTCCAAATGGGACATAAACCACAAAATCTAAAATCTGAACTAATCCTAAATCCTAAAATCTAAAAAAATAAAAACTAAAAACTAAAAGAGTTCAAGTTGGAAGGATAGTACCGATTTGCTTGAACTAGAAGAACTTCCTACAAAACAAAACAAACTTTGTTAGTTCTAGAATTCAGAAGAACTAATCCTAAGAAAGCAATAAATCCTAACTACTTCTACTCTATAGCCATTAAAACAATTTATAACCGTTATCTAAAGTCCCCGGCAACAGCGCCAAAAACTTGTTCGCTCGCCTCAAGTGCAAGGCTGTGATGCAGTAATAATTCTCGATAAGACAGAGGTCGATCCACAGGAAATTGAAAAACAAGTTCCAAACTATTCCAACAACTCAAGTTTGCAGTGATTTAAAAGTTTAATTGAAATAAGTATGCTAAAACAATAACCTAGGAAAATTCAGTAATTAAAGGTACTAAGGCATTCAAGGATCCACTTGTAGCAATCCCATGTCAATCCAATCAATCCAAGCATAGAGCACAACTAAATTTGAAGTCCTATCTCTTATCTAGTTGGAAAATAAAGCTTTGGAGCACATTCAATCCCACTCAAGTTGAACTTCCAAATTCTAGTCCCATTCAATACATGTAGAATTCAAAATCATAGCCTTCGGAGTAACAGCCATGCCTATGGACTATGGCCTGCTCAAGGATTACTATACTTCGAATCTAAACAAGCATAACATGATAATCTCAGAGAATTGCAAGGAATCCTATGTCCGGAGCACATGAACTCTCATAAAACATCTAAAACTACCAACTTTAAGAACTAAAACATTCAAAATCCAAACTTGAAATATATTTTACTTGAATTAAACTGAATCAAACATGAAATTGGCTACAAGCTTCACCTCCCAGCCTTAGTTGAGAGATTCTAGCCGAGCATTGTCATACTACAACTAGAACTTATAAAAGAAAACTAGAAAACATAGAAAAACCAGAGTTTGGAGGGTTGCAGACGCTCCACGACAGCTTCCTTCTTATCCCACGACGTCATTTAGCTTCTATGATACCCTAGGAAGAGACCCTAGGTGTCATTTTATAGTGGGGAAGCTCGGTTGCGTCGGAATCATCCAGAAATTGCGTAAGGATACGCAGTGTGCAGAGAAAATCGGAGTCGAATTGGGAAACTTGTTGTTTTAATGCATGGCCGACCGGTCGGATTAGGCTGGCCGACCGGTCAAGACCGGTCGGACCTGTCTGTAAAGGTGTCCAAAAAGTGTAGAGTGGAATCCAGCCTGCTGGCCGACCAGTCTTGACCGGTCGGACCTCATTGATTTTAGTCCAGGGAGTGCAAATGGCCGTCCGACCTGCTGGCCGACCAGTCTTGACCGGTCGAACCAGACTGGTCTTATGTCCAGCAGCGTCCTCAGGGTAGCCGGCAGGTAGGCCGACTGATCAGGACCGGTCAGCCCTTGATCATTTTCGTCTTTTTCTTCTTTTCTTTCTTCTCTTTTCTCCCTCTTTCTTCTTCCTTCTTTGGTCCACCTTGGGTCTTCATTCAAAGGGTCCTAATGTATTCTTTTTTGTCTCCAATTGGGTGAAGTTCACTCTCATTCCTACAATCACAAAACATACATTAGATGGGCCTTTTAAACATGAAAACCATGCATATAATGTGATGTAATGGGCTATGCAATGTATAAATTGGAGGTTCAACAATTAGCTAATATTGTTGAATTACATGCTTCATTGTATGCTAATCTTTGCTTAGGATTGATCTTGATATACCATCAGGGGAGGTTGGTTGATTGGCCTTTAGCCTTTGTGCTTTTATTGCAAATGTATATCTTTAACCAATTATGCATGATTAACTATGCCTAGACAATTACATTTTCTTGTTAATCATGTTCCATAGCATGCTCCATGTTTTTATGTTCATGCACCCTATACTCTCCTTGTTAGCATGTGCTTATAGTTAAAACTATGACATACTATCTACTCTTACCTTAACCTTAATCGATATATCATTAAGGGGGAGAGAATAGTTTGTCAATTGCTGACAAAAAGGAGGAGAAAGATAAAGTCCCATCAAAACTAGTTTGCTATGTTTTGTGATGCAGGGATTGACAAGTTCTGGGGGAGCAAACTAAAGAGGAGCTACTTAGCTAGGCATGTCAAGAGTCCTGTATTTATTTCTTTATCAATGTAATCTCTCGTTCATGTATTTGTTTTGATAGGTCAGGTTTTTGTAAGTAATTGACAAAGGGGGAGATTGTTAGTGCACTTTTTTGTGGCATACTAGTATACCTTGTTTGTCAATCACTTAGGTCAGTGAGTCTAGTGTTGGTTGAGCTTAATGAAGATGAAGACCGAAAACTCAAGCGGACCTACTGCATCAAGGAAGAAGAAACAGGTAAAAGAGATGCCTTTGTGAGCCTTGAACCTTGACCAAGACCAAAATCATAATCTCTTGATGATCTTAACCATATTAGGCATACTTTGAGTCAGCATAGATTGGCCCTAGGTGTTCCAAAAGATCACCTAACTGAAGGCTAAGAGGTTGCATGTGCTGCGAGATTCAAGCCCATCCCATCAGCCATTGCATGGCCTGTTCGACCGGTCGTGACCGGTCGGTTGGACTGGACTGACCGGTCATGACCGATCGGATTGGCTCCCAGTCTAGACAACAACTGCTGTATGTGTGCAGGCGCTTGGGCCGACCGATTTTGACAGGTCAGACCGACCCCCCCTCAAGACAGTGTGCTCTTTGTCTTGCCTGGCCTTGGGCCGACCGATCTTGATCTATCGGGACAGGTCGGGACTAGCCATTTCTTGCCTATTTTGTGTTCGTTTGGACCTTCTTTATAAAAATGCTTTTGGTATTTTTTAAGCAAAGGAGAGGGATTTTGAGAGGATTGAAGCCACCATTATTAGAGACCATTTGAGGCTCATTCCTAACCTATGCAAGGCATCTTCCTTGTGCTTTAACACAAGAATGGAGCATTCCAAGCTCATGAAGAAGATGACCTTCATCCCTTCTTTGTCTCTAGAGTTTGGATCTTCCTTCATAATCATATCCTTATCCAAATCTCTAAGATGAGATCATTGTAGGTGAGCAACTCTAGGCAATCCATTCATATTAGTTGTAGAGTTCTGAAACCTACCCTCCAATCACCTTGGGCATCTCAAAGGCATCAAAAGCAATGTGATTAATCAAGTGTAGCTGAGGCATTGACAATGTAACGGCAACACGATCGGGGGAGCAAGGGAAGCTGATTGAAGTACGGGAGAGAGGAGATCAAGCAACCCAACTGGTGCTAAACAAGGGGCTCATCCGACGAGTAAGGTTGTCTTCGTTGAGAGTTCATCCACTCAATTTCCTGTGGGAGTTGAGTGTAGAGTTTGTTTGTCAAACTCAAATTAGGGTCGTTTGCCGATCCTTGGCTTATTTGTTGAGCCTAAAACGCTAGGAACGTTAGCCGTTCCTTGGCTTGTTTGTCGGCCTAAAGACTAGGGGTTGTTTAGCGCTCCTGGGCTCGTTTCCCGGGCCTAAACAAAGTCTTCAAGGGGGAGCCTCCGATACGGGAGTGAACGTATGTTTGGGTTGAGAGTTAGCCTTGTCTAGAACTCTGTTTATGGTTGAGAGGTGAACCTGGTAAAACCTCTATGTAAAGGTTGAGAGGTAAACCTCATTTAAAACCTCCGATAGTGAATGTCAGTGTGCTCAATGGGGTTGAGTACTTGAACCGGGAGTGAAGTAGACCCAAAGTCGAACCACTATATATGTTTGTGTTTGTGATTGAGTTGAGAACATTTTTATCTTAACATTGTATGTTTAATTGTTAATTATGAATGCTTAATAGGAATGTATGTTAGGCACTTGATAGACACATCCACACACAAGATGTACTTTCACTAGTTTGTAGACTTGAGCTCATTGATCCATTCTCATAAGTCTACATATGTTGCATAGATTAGGAACTTGATTTGTTTAATCATTTGAGTATCTATGCATGCTCATACTAGGTTGCTTATTGTTTAATCAATATGTTAGTCTTGTGATTGAACCCACTTAAGCTTGGAAGCTGAAGTGTTCTTACTTAGTTTAATTTGTTAAATTGTGTAAGTAGGCGAAAAGAATTTCAAAAGGTCCTAATCCCTCCCTATAGGACTTAGCCATAATTCTACTTGCTTTTTAAGCTTCCGCACATATGAAGGTGTCGTGTTAGACTACCGATGAAATTTCAGTATGTGTTACCTACCTGTCCATTGAATGGCCGTTGATAACCATATGCGGCGTTTGCTTGCTCTTGTAACAACTCTTGAAATGTAGGAATTGTAGGACAATCTTGCGTAGAGTGTACATTAGCGGCACAAATTCCACACACGTTTTCAATAGCTTCGGTGGAGTTGGAAGTTCCGCTCTTACTTTGTTCTATGGTCTCTATCTTCCTTGTGAGGTTAGCTATTCTAGCATTAACATCATCTCCCTCCTTAAGGATGTAGATCGCTCATTTTTCTTTTTGTTGAGGCGGCTTGAGGTTACTAGATTTGTCCGAGGTATCCCATGATTGGGCATTCTCAGCCAATATGTCTAAGTAACTCCATGTGTCCTCGGGATCTTTGCTCATGAACTCACCATATACATCATCTCTATGAATTAGCGCATATTCGAGTTCAATCCTTCATAGAAGAAGCTAATAATTCGTCAAATCTCCTTGCCATGATGTGGAAAGCAAGTAGGAGGTCCTTGCATCTCTCCTAACTTTGAAAGAAAGTCTCACTCTCTTTAACAAAAAACTTCATTATCGATCGTCGAAGAGTATTTATTTTATGAGCCAGGAAGATTTTTTTTCAAAAACTCCCGGGTCATCTTAGTTCATGTCCCAATCGACCTTGGTCTTAGAGAGTGAAGCCATGCTTTGGCTCTTTCCTTCAAAGAGAAATGGAATAAACTGTAATTTCAGTACGTCCTCCGTCACATTGTTATATTGTAACGTAGCCACTACCTCATTAAACTCTTTTAAGTGTAGATATGGGCTCTCAGAATTTAGCACATGGAACTTAGGTAAAAGTTCGATTACCCCCCGGCTTAATATCAATTGTCCCAGCATTATTTGGGAAAAACATGTACGAAGGCGTGGTAATACGAGCCGATTGTAGATAATCACGTAAAGCTCTCATTGGAGGATCATTGTGCACCTCATTCCCTCCTACTCCCTCTTGATTTGCATTTGTAGTGGGAGTGGGAGGAGGAGGATCCCTTAACAGTGTTTGATCCATACTCCCCGAACTTTCACAATATTCTATGTATTTTGTAACTCATCTTTGGATGGATAGTGGTCCAACTAAACCACCCTTGGTTTGGAGACGCTTTATGTGGTCACGTTCTCAACGGGACATAAACCACACAAACAAAATCTATATCTAAATCCTAGATCTAAAATTTGAAAAAAACTAAAAATTTGTAAAAACTAAAATGTAGAAAAAGTTCTAAGTTAGAATGATGTTACTCAATTAGCTCGAACTAGAAGAATCTCCTACAAAACAAAGCAATTAATGTTAGTTCTAGAAAATCAGAAACTAGTCCTAGAAAAATAGTAAAACCTAACTAATTCTAATTTTATAGCTACTAAAAGAATTTAGAACCGTTTAACCTAGATTCCCCGGCAGCGGCACCAAAAACTTGTTCACTCGCCTCAAGTGCAAGGCTTGCGATGTAGTAATAACTTGATAAGACCGAGGTCAACCCATAGGGAATTAGGGTAAACCAATTCAAACCATTCTAGTAACTTCAATCTCAGCAATTTTAGAATTCAATTTTAAGAACTAAGTAAAACAGTTACTTTTAAAAAAATTCTGATAATTAATAAAACTAAGGCCTCAATGATCCACTTGTAGTAGTCCAATGTGAATAAATTTATCCAAGCATAAACACAATTAGATTCGAAGTTCTATCTCTCATCTAGTTGGAAGATAATATATTCAATCACATACAATCCCAATAAGTCAAGAAATCGGATTCTAGTTCTAATTAAGCACATAGAACTTGAACTTGTAGCCTTCGAAGTAACAGCCATACCAAGAGATCATGGCATGTTCTAGGGTTACTACAATTTAATTCTAATCAATCCAAACATGGTAATCTCAAAGAATTGCAAGGAATTCATGTTTGAAGTATATGAACTCTCATAAAACTTCTAAAAATACCAACTTTATATTCAAACTAGAACTTAAAAATCTAAACTTTAAATAAGAATACTTGAATTAAATGAATTAAACAATGAAACTAACTACAAGCTTTACCTCTTAGCCTTAGCTAAGAGGTTCTAGCCAAGCATTGTCATACTACAATTAGAATTAAAAGAAAAATCACTCAAAAGCATAAAAAACTATAAAAACCCTAGTCGGAGGAGTTGCAAACGCTCCACAAAGATCCTCCCCACTTTCTTGGACTTCCAAAGCCTTCTACGATGCCTTAAAAATGACGTAGATGTGTCCTTTTATAGCAAAATTTCGTCACCGACTTAGAATTTTCGAGAAATCGGAGAGTCCTTACGCAGTCTGGACGCTGGCCGGCCAGTCGGATGTTGCACAACAACATACAAAATTATGGATGTTTTAAATACATAGACCAACCTGTCTACCGACCAGCTGACCAGTCGGATGAGAGGTTGGATAATGTAAATTTTGGTCCAGAGATTTTCTGGTTTCTATAGGGTTTAGTCGGCCTGTCTGTAGCAGTGGTCGCCTGGCCGTATGATTGGCCAGACAGTCCATGAATTGTGGTTTTTCATAATTCCTCTCCTCTATCTTCATTGCATTTCACCTCCACATCTTGTCCTTTCTTCCTTTGATCTTTAAGGCATATAAAATAGGTCTTTTATCATCATATATGTGAAGTCTCTCTCGCATTCCTACAAACACAAAAACATGTATTAGATTAGTCTTTAAACATGTAAATCATACATAATGTGTGATGAATTGGGGTTAGAATATGCACAATTCAGAGCTCCATAATGAACTTATGCAATTTTGGTTCTAAGGCTTGGATGATAAACTAAATGTTTTCCTATCGAATTATATCATCTAGAGGTAGGTTGTTTTGAAACTTAATGGGTCTAGGGTTAAGTTTACTTAAGGCACTTTAATTTACCTAAATCTTCATGCCTTGATGTTACAAGTCTTCAAGTCATAGGATGCCTTCATCTTCCAATGGGACTTAATTGACTCATGGACATACAGATACACATTATTGACAAATTGAGGTACTAACAAAGACACCCTTACCATCAATGCAATCAAGGCTAAGTCTATTCGCCTCCACCCTTTTACCGTCTAGTTAATCCATGTGGAAGCTAAAAGGTGTGGGTTTCAACCCTCCCGTGCTCCACCAGGGTCATCATTAGCCCTTTATTGGTGTAACCTAGTCACACTAGGAACAAGTCACTCAAGGGTGTCTACACTAAGATCCGAGTAAAGAGGGGTTTCTCTCCTACAAACCAATAGTTCCAAGTAGAACGGATGCCCCACCCTTTCAGTGTGGGAGGCACTTTTTCTTAGCATAGTCGAAGAGGTGGTTAACCTCGTTGTCCTATTGCCTAGAGGCTAAGAATCACTCGCACTAAGGTATTTTATGTTGCAAAATCGCCCTACACGTCCTCAGTTCTAAGGATTAATCATTTTTCATGCAATATGAAATCCTTAATAACATTGATCGTAGTTTATACTAATGAAACCCTCAATTATTGACTTCAACTCGATCCTTTAATGCAAGTGTTCAAAAGTCCAACATCAAAATCTTATATCCATGGTATACTCACACTCTCATAGACAATAAAGGAAAAGGCACAACTAACATTAAGCTCTTGATAGTGAAAACCTACGATCTTGACCTAAGTCAGCTGCTCAATTAAATTACTCTACATTTCAAAATATGACGTCCAACATGGTTACTATGGGAGTAATTAGATGTACAGGGGGATGGTTGGTTCCTCAGTTGGAGCCTTCTATATTGCCAGAATATTTACAAGTTTGGTAAATGTCATAATGGGACTTTTGGAGTTTTTTCTACGCCACGTTGTGCAGTTTGGGTTAGGTGTCTCTGAGTTCCCTCCTTCCCCTTCCCAAGGTCATAAGTTGGCTAGTTTATTTAATGAAAGAAAAGAAAAGAAAAAATCCCCTCAAGAAAATGGCGTTCTCATGCGACAACATAGCAAACATTAGCTCAGCTGATCATTCGAGGGGCCCTCTTTCGCATCTGCTTCGTGGGATCCATCTATCCCACGGCCTGGATCTCGCACATTTTTGGCACTTGACACTTGGTTCGGTTTGTAGATGGCTTCCTTTCTTCACAGTGTGGGCATTCCAAAGCTTGCATGCAAATATTCCTAAAGCATTTTAAGGTATATGAGCATCCCAACAACAAGGGGACACTTGAAATTCTCCCAAGTAAAGGCCTATTTGAAATGTGACTCTTTCGAATCTCTCCACTTTCTCCTCCCACTACAGCAGGATGGGATTCCATTTCCAGATCTCATTTTTCTCATTCTATAATCCACTTTAGGAAATGGAGTCAAATCATCTTTAGCTCATGAATGCAATTCAATGGATTCTGTAGGCCTGCTAGCTCAGTACATGCGAATGAGTGGCCAACTCAGGCATACCTGATGATCCATTGAATCATTAAAACTTATTGTGAAAGCTTATTTATTGAGTTAGAAGTAGACAGACTCCTGTGAAAGATGACCTGTCTTAAAATGATGGTGACTCATCCACCGTAAGCATGAAATCGTTTTATGATAATCGAGACCATCCAAGTCACTAAACCCAATTTGTCGCTGGAGCCTAACGTAGAGTGTAGCCAATCATAAAAATGGTTTAGATTACTGAACCATGGGTTCCACTGTGCAATTTGAGAACCCGAGCACCTATTTTAGGAACTCTGGGCCCAGCAGTATGTGATACCACTTCCCCTTGTCATTGGAGAGACACGTACACTCATTCTTCTCCACCATCTTCCACTATACATGTGGCCCACATTCAAAACAATTGGAACTGCTGATCTAGCGGCTACCATGTGGACAGCC
This sequence comes from Liriodendron chinense, assembly GCA_003013855.2. Taxonomy (NCBI): domain Eukaryota; kingdom Viridiplantae; phylum Streptophyta; class Magnoliopsida; order Magnoliales; family Magnoliaceae; genus Liriodendron; species Liriodendron chinense. Next base: position 1,170,286 of record ML058434.1, on the reverse strand, counting down.
CATAGCCCAGAAATAACAGTGGTGTGAGAGTTGCTGCAATCTAATCGCCGTTGTTGATAATTTTTGCGCAACTTTTCTGGTCCATAAATGCTTGAGGTAGATAATGGGAACGGCTGAGATGATAAGATTGTTGTCAGTTTTTAGATATAGCACATCCAGGCAGTGCCCTACAAGATCAACGGTTCTGATCACCTTAGGAGTGTGTCTTGTGCTTGGTGGGATGTCCACTTGCATGGATATTCATGAGCCTTGGAGGCGAAGGTACTTATGTAGTCCAAAAACGTGCAATAACCAAATTCGTAGTGATGGAATCAGAAGTCTCATCATCATGGACAAAGTATCAGATAACATTCTCAAATGCTATGAACAAGAGAAACAATCCCCCAGATTTACTAGACTAATCAAGGTCGTGTTTCACGGGTAGACTCCTGTGATAATTCACCACCATTTTGAAAACAATGGTGACTCCATACAAATTGTGGGGCAGTGGATGGAGCATATCTCTAAAATCACATTAAAATCACATTAACCAAGCAATCCTAACAATCCAACTGATGGCTATCGTTTGATGTAAAATAGTGAGTGGTCCAAATCCCAAGGTCAAAATCAGATGGTTACCCTCATCCTTTCAAATAATTCTCTGATGACATTCCATCCATAACAGGGTCAGCAATTTGGACGATCTGGATTGCCATACAACTATGCATGTGTACAGTTGAAGAGCCTTCCCCCTGATGTTGGGTCTCTATCACTTCTAATGAAATTATATATATATATATATATATATATATATATATATATATATATATATATATATATATATATATGCTGTGTGTGTGTGTGTGTGTGTGTGAGAGAGGAATGCTCACCCTGGGCACTTTTGGTGAGAGAGACTCATGAGCACTTTTTCTTGGCTCATCCCACGTGACTGTGAGCCCAAAATCTGAGCCATCCATGTGATGCAGCACCCTAAAAAACCCCTAGGGCCCATTTTTCAACCTGATTCAAAACTTTGGTGGGCCGCAGCAGAAAGCAAAAGGCAAATCAAGGCACGTGAAACTGTTTCCTTCTTTCATGGCCCACCAAAGTTCTGAAACAAGTTGAAAGATAGGTCGTAGGAGTTTTTTGGAGTGCTACATCACATGGACGGCTCAAATTTTGAGCTTACATCATGTGCGATGAGCTAAAAAAAAGTGCTCACGAGTGTCTCTAACGAGAAGTGCCCACGTGAGCATTCCTCTCTCTCTCTCTCTCTATATATATATATAGGGAAAAGGTACTTCTATGGTGTGGCCCACATAAGCCATGGATTGGCCTAAGTTTTAGTCCCATGGCCCACTATGGAATGGTGCATCTGACTGATGGAGTGGATGCTCATCACACATCACAATGGGGCCCACACAGCTCGACCTCATGGGAACATGACTACATTGTACATTTTCCCTATATATATATATATATATATATATATATATATATATATATATATATATATATAGGGCAAGGGGTCACGAGATTTGTATGCGTCCAAAATTAAGAAGAGGCGTTATTCTAATTTTGCCAAATATAGGCAATGGTTGCAGCGTAAGAAACGTAGAAGACACAAGATTCAGACGAGGTGAATGCGCCCAAAATCCAGCCTTTGTTTTAGGGTGCGTTAGCGAAGATGGTCGGTGACTAAAGGAAACGTTGCCGAAGCCATGCATCCGTTACATTTCACAATACTAGCTTCACATGCACACGCACCAGCCTAAAGGGTGGCCAGCCTGATGACTTATCTCGCCAGAGTTTTTGTGCCTAGGTAATCTAAACAGTGGGGCCACCTTATGAATGGATTAGATGTCCCAGACATATTCCAGATTTGCATGTGACCCACATCTAAAGGTGCATGTGGGGCACAAAAATTCCTTAACTACTGGACTACCCTTTTTGGATGTATTGTGATATAGTTAGGAGAGGATTTCACCATTTTCTCTTCAATAGGACTTTTGTTAAGCGGACAAATTTACTAAATATACACAAAGAAACTGAATGGAGAAAACCATCTCTATCATCCGATCAGCACACTTGCACATCAATCCGGACCATCCAATCAATGATCCATTTCTTCAATGGGCCACAGCCTAAGACGCTCTACCATTTTTCCTCCATGAACCATTTCCTGTGTAACTGTCTAAAAGCATGTTATTGATCATCAGATACATTTAAAAACATTTAACTGGTGCATGTTTTGGCCCACCAAACATTTAGGCTGCAAAATCAGATGGTTAAGAGCAAAGGTCAGGTGTGCCAATTATGAGCCGAGTATAATTTGCAATAGTTTCAGCATCGAGGGACAAGGAACGAAAACGAAGAAAATAAAACAATCTGAGGCCTGATCCAGTACAGATAGTTTATGGGATAAGCTTAAAATACAAATTGACATGTGAGGCTCAGTATGCTATTTTAATGAAATCATATCCGTCTATCATTCTCCTAATGTTCTCCTTAGATCTAAAATCATATCCGTCTATCATTCCCTAATGTTCTCCTTAGATTTAAGATCAGGTTGATCCAAAACTCAGAAGGCCTCACCGCAAGGACCAGTTGGGATGGAGACACCCATCATTAAAAGCTTTCCAGATTGCATGTAGGACCCACCTTGTTTTGCATATGCCATCTAATCCATTCAGAAGATGCATACAACAAGGATGAAAAGACAAAAAAAAAATCCTCAGGCTATTCCAAAACTTATGCAAGCCGAAAAACATGATTTTAGAGTTTTTAATCCTGATTTTACCTGGTGTAGCCACCTGAATTTTGGATGAGCCAATGTTTGGATGCCAAGGAGAACACTATGGGGTGCACCAGATGGGCGGATTGGATGTCGTCATTACCTCGTGGTTGACCCCACACACATTGATTTGTACCTTAAGGTTTGCTACAAACATTTGTATTGAATCGGACCTCATATTAAAAATAGAGAGAAGAAAGGGGAATTTACACGTAAATCCGAATTCTCCCACAACCATGCAAGTGCGACGTGACCGTCACTTCTCCTGTGTTTTGTAACTGAAGTTCCACTTTCCCAATTTGACAACTTCATAGCCAATTTGATGGAATAAAGCAACTTAAGATACCACGAGCCCTTGATCAGATTCTTACTATCTATGCTATGTATTACACCTGTGCATCTCTTCCCCTTATAAATAGCCAACAACTCCTCATGTATACAAACCAAGTTTTCTAAAAGATCAAGTAGGACAGCAAGTCGATCCAGTAGCTTTGGTTATTGGGCAGTACTCTTGTAGTGTCTGCTCACTTCCAAGTTTGAAATGTCGGGTGACAAGTGGGGTGTGATCAGGAGGCTGTTGTGCTTCGTTCCTGGCAAGCCACCTCATGTGAATCAGGTAGTGAGTGAGACAGTGCACGGGGCTCGGTTTGCCTTAGAGTCCTCAAAGTGTGGGTCATGTGTGGAGGAGAGTAAGTTGTGTACATGTGGATACGAAGACAATGCTGATGATCTGAAGAGGGCGATGAATGGCAAAGATGGTGGTGGCTACCAAGCAAAGGCTAATAGTTCGTTTGCTCACTCAGTCATCAACATGGTTGGGATGCTGATAGGTAAAAATTTCTGTCTTAAATACAATTTGGTTTTCCTCCTCAAACACTATGCCTTAAATGGCTACATCTTTAGTTTTCCTTAATGTTCAACCCCAGCAAGTGCACATAATAGAAGCATGGAGACATGGATTTTGAATATTTGCAATTAATTTTTCCTCAGAATTTTTCCACAAAATGAAAAAAATAAAATTATCTTTACAAATAGCATGAATAATCATAATAGCAATCATCACGATAGTAATCTTCCCAATATTTCTCAATTTTTACTTATTTTTCACGCTTATTTATTATCCCATAATTCCAATTTCACTATTTTTCTTTCCTGATTTATTTCTTTCCTGTATAGCCCAAGAAACATAATATCTGAAAATCTTCTAAGAAATTTCTATGCTGATAGATAGCTGAGAAGGAACAAGGATGCTAAGCTCAGTAGTTTGGGTGGAAAATGGGCCGGGCCGATATCCGACCCATTAGATGCTAAGAAATTTTTATTATGCACTGCCAAGGCCTGATCCACTTGCGCCACCCTCGCCCAAGGGATGCGAGCAGACCATGCTCTTCCCTTTCTAATTTCTTGTAATTCAAGAGAAAATTATCAAAATGTTACAGTCCAGTGTATTGGTTAATTAAGATTCACTTATTCTCTCCAAAATCTGGTGCAACTTTTTCCAGGGCGAATATTTAGAGATTTGGCGGTCACATACTTCCCACCATCTAAACAAGGTTGGCAAGAATCTTGAAAATTATCCAAAAATGCAAAATTTCAAAAGCTCATTTTGAAATGCATGTTAAGATTCCCACCAGTAATGGATGGTGTGGTAGATATGTGCTTTGGTGAATAAACGTCTTTCTAATATGTTATCAAATTGTCCTTTGGAACTCTTTGGACCCACGAAGTCCGAAAAATGTAGAAGTAGACTGACAACCATTTTTCTTCTTATCTTATCCATTGATGCCTCGTAATCTGAATCAATCTTTCAAATCATGTGATACAGGCCTTGGACAGCTGTCAACTCCCTATGCTCTGGAGAATGGAGGGTGGGCCTCAGCTTTCCTCCTGGTGGGCCTTGGAATAATATGTGCGTACACATCCCATGTGATAGGAAAGTGTCTAGAGAATGCTAAATCGAGGGACTATCCAGACATCGGTGAACATGCATTTGGAACCAAAGGAAGAATCATAGCATCTACTTTCATATATATGGAGATTTTCTTAGCTTTAGTGTCCTACACAATCTCATTGAGTGACAATCTCGGCACTGTATTTTTGGGCACCCATCTAAACATGCCATGGCCTCACCTATCTACATCTCAGCTTCTAACCGTGATAGCTGTTTTAATAGCATTGCCGAGTCTTTGGCTACGAGACCTTTCCTCAATCTCTTTCCTTTCCTTTGGGGGCATTCTTATGTCTGTTCTCATCTTCACAACAATAGTGTGGACGGCTATATTCAGTGGCATTAAATCTAACCAAACAATACCTGTCCTACAGCTTCATAATGTTCCAGGAATATCCGGCCTTTACATCTTCAGCTATGCAGGCCACATTGTTTTCCCAAATATTTATAAAGCCATGAAGGATCCCTCTAAGTTCACTAAGGTAAAATTCCCTTTGTTGTTGTCTTTTTTCATATCTTTTTTTATGTGTGTGGATAGAAGCATATTTCTGTGATATATATATATATATATATATATATATATATATATATATATATATATATATATATATATATATATATGAAAGGGTTTTCCTCAATACCTAACTTGGTTATAAAAGCTTTGTGCACTCTCCTGTGGAATAAAGTTTATGTACACACCAGACGTGCCAACATGGCATCATAAGTCTGATATCCAATCCACCCAGCATAAAGGAACCACTATGTTGATGCTCTAACCCAAGTTTCAGGAACCAGTGGGCCATAGTTTCGGTAATCCACTGGTTAAGTGGGCCATAGTTTCGGTAACAAATGTATGGCTCTCAAAAATTTGGCTGAAGTTTTCTCACCCATCCACCTGTTTAACCACAGTCATAGTGCGAACTGTCGAAAATGGCCATGTAGTGTGTGCTTGACATCGAACCCTCACCATGAAAATGGGACATCCCAAAAATCAAGACGATGCAACTACCGGATGGTAAACACGGTGGAAAATAATGAAAAAATAAACCCAAGAAAACTATAAATCAAGAATTGGGATCCACCTAAGCATTGGATTTAATTAATTTTCAGGTTACCCCTTCATCATGATTGAGTCACCTGATGCATGGGTTGGACAGGGCCCACCTGATGGTTGGATTGGATTAACTTTTTTTTTGGGCATCCTATCCTTATAGGTGTGCTCCCATCATGGAATCAAGTTCTGAGGGCCAACTGTGATGGGCTGGATTAGGTTGACTTTTTTTGGGCGTCCCATCCTCACGGGTGCACACATTCATCGTGGAGTCGAGCTCAGATGGGCCAACTATGATGTCCACGGCATCCACCTCGTCTATCTGGTGCACCCCTTCGTGTTCCCCATGAAGGGGCCCACCCGATTGTTGATCTGTTTGACTGGGGGAGGGATGCACCTGATGCATGGTTTAGATGTAATTCAGACTTGTTGGTCCCAACAAAGTCCAAGTCCACTGTAACTTTCCATGGGGTCGGACTTAATATGTAACACACACACACACACACACACACAACCCATGGCCACCTCATTTGGTTACCTGTTATAATCGGAAATTAATGTTTACTCTCAGCATGATAACCTGTTTCATAGTGTAATTTCAGGTCTCGATCACTAGCTTTACTCTGGTGACTGCACTTTACACTTCTCTTGCCTTCATGGGAGCTAAGCTTTTTGGCCCTGCAGTGAGCTCCCAAATCACTCTCAGCATGCCTCCCCATCTCATTGTTACAAAGATTGCACAATGGGCAACCGTACTCACTCCAATGACCAAATATGCCCTGGAGTTTGCTCCAATCGCAATCCAACTTGAGCATAACCTTCCCTCTTCAATGGGTTCGACAATGAGGATGATCATCAGAGGTACCATAGGGTCTGTCGTCCTAATCCTCATCCTTGGTCTAGCTCTCTCCATCCCATACTTCCAATATGTTCTTGGACTCACGGGTTCACTTGTCAGTATCGCCGTTTCGATTATTTTACCATGTGCATTCTATATGAAGATTTGTTGGCACCAAATATCGAAGCCTGTTGTAGCTCTCAATGCAGTCCTCATTGGATGCGGATTCTTGTTTGGGGTGTTTGGAACCATTTCATCTTCAAAGTCTCTCATAAGAAGTGTAGCAAGGGGCCACTCGACTTGAGAATTATAATGAGTTGGACGGCCTTTCATTTTCTCTTGCATGGGAGCATTGAGAAAGTGAAGTCTTTAATTGGACAGAGTGCAGTACTTGCATGTAAAGCATTTTAAATGAAAAAGATGCTATTCGAGGGTGTTAAAGATCATGTTTTGTCCCATGTTATAAATGATCTTTTATATATAGAATGAGGGCTTGGTTTCAATTGCTTGTCATATTTTATTATTGAGTATTGTGTGGTTTATTACGACCATATGCCCGAGTTTCTTCTTGATCATCATTCGCAAATGGCCTTTTTATGATTTGACGTTGATGTATTTCAAAATAATACAAATGATAGATTTTTTTAGGGCTAAGTGTAATCCCGCATAGAAATTTTATAAACAGAAGGCTAAATTAATATGCCTTCAAATAATTCATTGGAAATGCCAAACTACTCTATGATCCACACTCACACTACAACAAATCAGGCTTTTTGCCGCCAGTCCGGTTGTCGCTAAAAAGCCCAAATTCGTCGCAAATGTTTTTTCGCGATGATTATTGCTCGTTGCAAATTTTGTTGCAAATACGGCGTCACAAATTATATTTAGCGACGAAAACACGAACTCGTCACCCATGAGTTAATTATTTGCGATGACCTAATAACTTATCGTAAAATATAACTAATTAGTGACAAGTTGACACATCGCCATCATACATTGTCAAACGTCACTAACAATGAAAGTCGTCGCTAATAAAGTCGTTTTGCGACAAGTCCACTCATCGCTAAAAAACCCAAACTCATCACAAAAATATTTTTGAGACGAGTGTTGTTCATCGTAAATTTTGTCGTAAATATGGCATCACAAATTATTTAGTGACAAAAAGACAGACTCGTCACCAATGACTTAATTATTTGCGACGACCTAATAATTTGTCGCAAAATATAGGTAATTAGCGATAAGTTCACATATTGCTATTACATATCGCAAAACGTTGCTAAAGATGAAACTCGTTGTTAATAAAGACGATTCGCGACGACTCCATTTATGGCTAAAAAGTCAAACTCGTCGCAAAAAGTATGTTTGTGATGTGTGTTGCTTGTTGCCAATGTTGTCGCAAATACGGTGTCACAAATTATATTTAGTGACAAAAACACCAATTCATTGCCAATGAGTTGTGATGGCGTAATAACTTGCCGCAAAATGTATTTAATTGGTGACAAGTATAAGTCATCGCTAATACGCTTTTTTAAAATATTTTTTCTATTTTTATTTTTTATGTTTTTCCATATTTGAACTAATTAATCCAACAAAATAACAATAACATGTATCAATCAATATTTATCATCATCCATTGAAATATAACAGTAATTTAATTTAATTAAAATTAAATTTATAATTATCCTGAACACATAAAAATATATACACATGTCCAAATTGTCCAACAAAAATCAATAATAAAAAAAAAGAAATGCACGTCTTTGATAATGCGATGGGGCCCGGGAAGATAGCACCAGTTTGTAAGAAAATCTGCAAAATAATTGAAATGAATTATTATTAGTTACTATTTTACACTACTTGCATAAATTAAATGTAACATTCAACTTACCACTGAGGATTTGATTGAGATAGTTGCGATATGAGGGCACGCACCATCTCCTCTAACTGAGCATGTTTTTTTTACATGACTTGCACCTCAGTCCTAAGTTCAGCCACCGTTGTCTCTACTTGCTCAGCCCTTCTCGTAACCTCATCCGCATCAACATGGCTACGATGGGTTAATGCAGGTACCTCCCCATGCCTGAGACCACGGACGTAGCCAGATCTAGAGCCAAGGGCCCTAAAACATGCCTCATTTGCTGTCAACGGTGCAGTGTCCTCCGAGTTGGATTGAGTACGAAGCTGTAACATATCGTTCTGCAATATTAATAAAGCATTATAAGTGTGAAATGAATAAGTAATAAAATAACTTTAAAATAAGTTAAAATGATTCTTACGTATAACTTCTCATAATGAGGAGTCACCCAAGTGCCTGTCATCTTCCTCATGTGTGTATTCCGATAGAAAGTAATGAGATCAGCTTCCTGTTGGGTCTCCTGGTCACACTATTCCATTTAAACGAGAAATATCATATTTACAATGTTATGATAAGTAATGCGATTAAGAAAACAAAATTACTAAATGTAAGACAAATAAAGTAAATTATACCTTCTCATTACAAAGCCGGACAAATGGCTTTGAACCAGCCGTATGGTTCACCATAAGCTTAGAACGATTCTCTTTATTTGTCTTGCTCCTTGCCTGCATTAAAATTACAAACAACTTATTACAGTACTTATAATAACGCTATTGAAAACTAAACATTAATAAAAATTACATCTCACTAAGAATACATCAGATTCAAAAATGCTGCAAATTTTATCCCAATTCTCGAGGAAGATACCATCGAACGGGTATTGTCGTGCTCCCTCATGATCTCCCTTCTTCTTGTAGTGGAAATGACATCGACTCTTATAATGCCTGAATCGATTGCCCAAATACATATTGAGCCCCTTTTTTACATTACAGAGTTCCATGTCAATGTCAAATTTATCCTGAAAAATAGTACATTACATGAGTCGATAATTTGTAAATTTAATGACACAATTATTTAAAAAGAAAAAGCTAAAATAGAACTTAGTCTTCATTTACCAATATTCTGTTGCATATGACCATCTTATCCATATCAGGCATGGACTCACAAGATCCACAGGTAAGGAGTGCCCATTTTCGACATATCACCCCCACCTTAGTGGCGAAAATGGCTGCCCATGGTCTCATCAGCCTATACTTCCCTGGTGGAAAAGTGATAAGGGGTCGCTAGCCTGTCAGCTCCAAATGCCTAGCTAGAACAAGTCCTCATGACCTACCACATCCTTTTCTAGACAAGGTGGAAGTTTCATCTACAAAATAGAAATAAAACAATTTAATATATATAAATTGAACATTAATTAAATGTAATAAACAATGCCATATATACGACCAAGTTTTCATTGAATTCATAAAAATCCTACTTTTAAATTGTTTCCTAAAACCTGCCCAAGGTTTTGAAATATGAAAATATTCTAAAAGTAAGTATTTTTTTTTTGTAAATGGACAAAAAGTAGGCCACTATTGGAATCTAACTTTGACATCACTCAAAAGTTGAAATCTAACTTTGATAACCCTAAAAAAATTTTAAATCATCTTATAAGTACTTTAAACATGTCATGAAGTCAACAAAATAAGTTAATCCATCCATCTACACAACTTATAGGGGCTTTCACAAAAATTTAGACTGACAAATAGATCGTTCGTCTTAGAATTTTCATTTATAAATCGTACATCTGAATAATTTGAAATTTCAAATGGGTGTCTATGACTATCAGATGAACTTCTAAAAAAATATTTATATGCAAATTCCACCTATTTCTTAGGGTTTTACCTCTGTAAAGGAAGAAAAATCATGTTGTTTAGTAACAATCTTGACACTCTCCAGTCCATGGTTCGAATTGTTAAAAAAATTTCTACAAAGATAATTGCTCTAAAATTTTGTGGAGTTGTCCAAGGATGTGTTTTTTATGTCAAGAAAAATTATTAAAAAAAATTGACATGTATTTTTTATTGTTGGATCAGGGATACTAAACTGGTCCTGAATTTCAGCCCAACGATTAGAAATTCATGAAAAATAGAAAAACATATAATTCCAGCTATCCCACTCACTAGAGTTTGGTGAATTTTTTTTGCATACCTAAGAATGATCCCAAAGGTTTAATTTTTTAAATATCTCATAGTTTTTCCTTTGGCAAGTTTTATGGAATTTTTGGTTTAATCATTCATCATGATGGGAAGTCACTTTCACCTAAGTGCTTGTTTCTAGGTTCAATAGCTATCATAGCACTTTATTTAGGAAGTCTAGTATTGAGTTTCTATGTTCACAAAACTATCCTAATTTCACGAAAAATCCACCTAGCTATTAAGTTTCTAATTTCAGAGTCATACCCTACGATAAGGGAAGTTTATGTAATAGGTCCCAACCTAAGACACAATTTATCTCAACTCATTCTCTGATACCACCTGTAACACTCCGAATTTAATTACTTTTACCATTTCTAAATGTAAACATAGAGATGGATTATATGAAAATCTTACCTATACCAGATTGATTTGTGGACGTCGGCGTCGCCCCATGGGATGGACCTGCAACATCCGATGGTGACTGTTGGCAGAGGAAGGATGGATGGAAGCCTGGGAGGAGGGAGTCTGGGTGGTGGGAGTCTGAGTGGTGGAAGTCTGGCCCGATCGTAACTGGGGTAAGGAAGGTCATGCAGCAGAAATCTCACTGGGGGACGACTGGGAGGAGGCCAATATACATCTCTTAACACTACCACCAGGTGACATGTTTGCTAGAGCTATATATTCAAAATACAAATAATATAATTCAAAGCACATAAATAAACAAACGACATCATACAAAGAAAAGACTAAACATGAAAAAAATAACTTTCATTTACAATTTTAAAATATTATACAAGTTAAAACTTACATGACTATTTCATGTATCATCATCACTACATAGAAGTTTTACATCGTCATCTCGATCATCTCAACTATCACTTTTATCATCTTCAACATTTATGTCATTGGCATCAACATACTATGGCCCATGTCATCCCTAAGCAATAGGTTGAGATTATGATCATCATTTTGGATAGCATCATCAACCTTATATGACGTTCCCAAATCTTCATCTTCCTCCTCAACTTGTTCATCTTCCTCAACTTTTGAAATATTATACCAGTTTCTAGGCAGTGCCCTTAGAACGACTTACCAATTGCCTTTCAATTTAGTGTCTTTGAGGTAAAAAACTTGCTCAGCCTGAACAGCTAGTACAAATGGGTCATCCTTATACCATTTACGAGAGATATTGACACTTGTGAAATGATCGTCTCTTTGTATTCCCATTTTGTTATTACTAACATCCCACCAGTCACATTTAAAAAGGAAGACCTGATTTCCTCCACAGTAGTTTAAAACAATAATATCCGCCAATATACCAAAGAAGTCAAAGTGTAAGTTTTCTTCATGATCCCCATTCACAACCACACCACTATTTTGAGTTTTACGATTTTCATCGTGCTCTTTAGTTTGGAACCTAATTCCCTTGACGATACAACCAATATACCGAATGATTCATGAATCTGGACCACATGCTAATGAATACAATTCATTCGTCGCTTTAATCGATTTATGTGCGTGTAATCGTTTTATCTATTAAAAATAAATGTAAAAGAGATTAATAAATTATAATAAAAATTTATACACATTTATAAGGATTCTTAAGTAACCAAAGTCTTAATTACTTACATGTTCCTCAAACCAATTTGGGAACTGTTGTTTGTGCCTCTGTTGCACGTTATTTGTGCACTGACTCTCGATATATTGCTTGTGTTCCCTACACATAAAGTGGATAAATGCTATAAACTTATATACACCCCACCTTCGACTACAGTGTTGATTGAGATAGCTAAATGGATGGAGGTCCACACCCCCAAACCCCATGTCGAAAACCAGCCAAACTCATCCTTGTAAGCCCCAATCCATAGCCCTACTCAAGCCTGCACTCACCCCTAAAAATCAGCCTGAAAACCCATCCATAAAAAAAATCAGTCCAAAAATCCTAAAAAAGTCAACCTTTTCGAGTCAACCCGTTGAGTCAAAACACCGAGTCAACCCATTGAGTCAGTCCAGCCCTCACACCCAGTCGACTCAACCAGTCAAAACACATCTTTCAAATCCAGTTGACTCACCTAGTTCCGAACCGCAGCTTCGGAGCAATTCCGAACTCGGACCTTAGACCATTTGCTGCTTAAGGTTCGGAGCAAGTACACTCCGAAGTTGAAGCAAGATGGTCGTACAGGCGGTCGTCTGATGGTCACCCGTCCCTATTTACTAGAGCTGCCACTCTCCGCAGCTATAAATACCCCCTGCCCTTCTCATTTCCAACATCCATCAGCTTCGAGTCCTCCTTTGTGAGAAGCGACTCATCTCCACCCCTTTTAGCCCATTTCCTTTACCAAGGAGAGCCCAAGTGAGAAGAGTCTAGCCCTTGGTCCAGCCCAGCTTGACCCTGGTTCAAGTCTCTCAAGCTACCCAAGTCCTGACCTAGTCACTCGAAGCCAACCCTTGCGATACCTCCGTCCATCCAGCTACTCTCATATTAGCATCATCTCATTCGCATCTAGCATAAGTACAATATTTACTATTATTCCAACCCTCTTGCTTATCATTCCACTACAATCACTTGATCAGGTCTTAGCGTATGCTCTGACGTTTGCCGATTTTTCTGAAATTCATTCGTCAAAAACTTTGACAGATCAAACACACAGCACGCATCTTGCATAAAGCACCTGTCAGTTCGAGTGTATGCTATGGGCTTGTCTGTTAATGTAAACCTGCCTATTAGAAACTCTTACTGTTCAGACCTACATTTATGCTTCATATCATTCATGAGAATGTACGAGGAATAAATCAGACTTTCAAGTACTAGTTCGATTTTGTGAAGTAAAGACCATACCTCGATACGGGCAGAGTGGGTGCCTAACACCTTCCCACTTTATAACCGTGATCCCTTACCTCGAATCTCTTACCGCAGATCAAAAGGAGTCATTTTAGAGGAAGGAATCTTCAGATTCTTTTCTCTAATGTTTCTACGAGGTCTAGCCGATTGTAGATTCGAAGTAACTGGCTAGTGGCAACTCTGGTCTTATGCAAACTCATTCAAACATATTCCAGTTTAATACGACAACCGAAAAATTCCTTCAGAACGAGGCGAGCCAGTGGCACAACGGTGATTCTCACATAACCCCCCTTTTTGAAAGGGAGGACTGGGGAGCGCAGAAAGGCGAGCATACACAGAATGACGACGCTGCTGGGGAATATGCTAGTCTCACTAGTCGTGATCCAACTTGAAAAACAGAATCCTTCCTATACTTGAAAGTCAATAATCCTCATACAATCTCATTTGCATAAGCATTTCATCCATAAACCAAAAAAAAAAAAAAATCCAAAACCAAAAAAAAAAGTAGAGCATACTTCCCCACCATTACTCCTTCTAACTAAATCACCTCGCCACATCCAATATAGAACAATCATGGCTCTCTCCTTCCCTACCCTCGAAATACCTGAGGCTTCTTCTCCACAGTTTAACCTGGTAGAACCCGTGTCAGTTCTGGGCATCCAAGAGCTACAACAAAGCATAAAGGTCATGCAGGAAACACTTCTTCGGTTCACACAAGCCCAGGTTTCAAGAGTCAACACCCAGGCTGGCCCAGTACAACAACAACAGCCACCATCTCTTCCAGCCATCAGTTCATTACCATCACAGTCGTCAGGGTTCACACAGGACTTTCGATATCCTCCTAACAGGGGCCTTCAATTAGAACAACCCTCAACCTCAAGGTATTTCTTCCAGTATCCTCCTGCAAATAAGATCCATTTTCAGTCACATCCCACAACATGGACTCCCAACCAATTCCAACATCCTTTCCCTAATGAGAGTTCCAGTCAATTTCAACATGCTCATGTGGTCGGGGTTTCTCTGTAGTCTCCCTTTTTAGCCTCCGTTCAACAAAATCCCTTATAATGGGAGTAATTACCAAGCCCAACCTCCTTCAAGCAGGAATCATAGGAGCATTAATGACACCAATTATTACGAAAGAGGGGCCAGCTCAGGCCTGGCAATGGGCAAGATCTCCCTTATCTGGTCCCTCCGAAATAGAGCAACTCTAAGAGTAGATGCAAGAGATAAAGAGGAAGTTGCAAAAGCAACAAGGGGTGGATCTTCCATCCACTAAGTTCAAGCACCTGTGTCCATTTTTCAATGCGATAGTACCTCAAGGCTTTCAGGTACCAAAATTTAAAAGATATGATGGGACAGGGTGTCCTATAGACCACTTGAGAACATTCTATGGTGAGCTAGATGCTGTGGCAGGCAATGACGGAGCGTTGATCCATTAATTTTAGAAGTCCCTGAACGGCGATTCGTTAGATTGGTACACGTCGCTGGACTACCATCGAATCAAGACTTGAGAACAACTTTCTCAAGCATTCATCGATCGTTTCGCGTATAATCTTAATTAGTACTTAGAAGGGCGGATCTTGCTGCCTTAAGGCAGAGGAATGATGAGTCATTATCAGCCTACATAGGATGGTGGTGGGCAATGACCATCAGAATAAAGACACACATCGACGATGAGGAGCAAATCTCCATGATCATCCACTCAGCAAATTCGAGTATCTCTGGATACCTTATCTCACATCCATATGCAAACTTCACCCAACTCATCCGTGCCGGGGAACAAGTCGAAGCTGGAATAAGGGCTGGAATGATCTCCCCTTGGTGGCCTCATCAGGCCTCTCCAGTACAACCGACAGTAGAAGGAGAGCCTGTTGGATACAAGAATGATAACGATAATGTTCCCATCTCCCATCCAATGGAAGAAGAGGATCTTGTCGCCTCTACTGAAGGTGCACTATTCATCCCTCAGCATGGACAACCATAGCAGCAACAACAATGGAGATAGGACTCACAATGCCCTAATCTAAGTTGGCAAGGGGCCCCCCCAGCCAATTCAATTTCAGAATCCCTCATCCTATAAGGGGCATCTCTAGTTGATCCAGTCTCCGCAATGCAAGGGGCACCTCCTGCCTATCTAGCTTTCATTAGCCAAGAAGAGCCTCCTCTCTAGTTTATTCGTGTCGTCGACTCTAGTTCAGAGTTTGAGCCTCTCATCCTGCAAGGGACACCCCCAGCTATTTCAATCTCAGAGCCTCTCATCTTGCAAGGTGCACCCCTTGTTATTTCAATCCTAGAGCCCATCATCATTCAAGGGGCACCTTCAGTTGGTTCATTCTTCACGCCATTGCTCAACTAGGGGCACAACTTGCCCATTCCAGCCAACTAGGGGCATAACTTGCCCATTCAAGTCAACCAAGGGCACACCTGCCTACAACATCTAGTCAGGAACACAACCTGCACATTCTTCCAACAAACAACCAAGGGCACAACTTGCCCACAGCACTTGCCTATTCGGATTTTACTCCAGTCATCATCCTCCAAGAAGAAAATCCTTCCTTGGACAGCATGCCACATGCCCTAGCAGAGTCAGGGCCCAGCTTCAATTGCGTGGCCACTATCGAGGGATTCGAAGGGGAGATTGATGTCAAGGTTCAGATCGGTCCAAAAACATAAACCATCACTCTTCAGGTCTTGGACATCTTAGCTTCAGTCCATCTCCTCCCTAATCGAACCTGGTTTCATAAAATCGGTGCCATCTCTTTAAATCTTCACCAAAGGGTAAAGCACATCTTCAAAGATAAGGCGATTACCATGATCACCGATCCCAAACAAATTCTCATCGTAGAAGCATCCAACCTTCGAGAGCCTACCATCCCAGCAATGGATGTACAACGCTCTTAATGGGGAGGTCTCATACCAAAATCTCGAGTTTCACAATACGAATTACTTCCCTCGCGCATGTCCCATCGGATCGAACTACGTCTTCCTTCCTGCCAAGCATCAAACCTTCTACTATCAGATATCAGCTTGAATATCAAGACTCGACCCAAATCATGGAGGCTCAAGAAAATGTTGATAGAGGAAGACTGCGATATCAGCCTACTCTGATTAGGAAACCAAAGCGCAAAAGTATCAGAAAAAGAAGGGGTCGTCAAGAAGAAGGCAATCCCTGCATCTGCACACCAATCCAGTTTATCAATGTAGGGATTACCTACCCTGATGATAGGCTGGATTCCATCGTTGATGATCAAGCGAGCCGATTGAGTCTCATAGAGCTGCCCAAAGGAGACTCAAGTAAGGGGTAGGAATTTTTCCTGATCAACTGGACCGTAGTCCTGGTCCCACCTCAACTGGATGAACCTGAAGAACTGCAATACACCGGGGATGATCCAGGAGAAGTCACATCCGACACCGACTAGGAGCCCAATTCCATATCTATCATGACATTTGGGCGTAACGATGAGGGTTGGCCTACTGATCTTTCTGGCCCTGTCTCCTAAGGGGAAGGAGTGCAGGGCAGTAACAAGTTTGTAGCCCCATGACGGCACAATAAAAGTCGACAATGCTCGGCTCCCTGGGCCGAATCAAGCAACCCCTGGTTCGCATTGCCATCTTGCTTGTGTCCTTTATAAAAAAAAAATTCAAAAAAATCAGAAGATCCAAAAGCCAAAAACACCGAATATTTCAAATTTCAAAAAAAAAATCAAAATTTCACGAAGTCCTAAAAGCTCTAAAAATTCAAATATTCACAAAATTCCAAAAAACCAAAAAATCTTTCAAAGAAAAAAAAAATCAGAAATCTTTCTTTCAATAAAGTGTCAATTCTGTCTCCCAAAGCACTTGAGTATTAAGTTAACTCATATGATTTCGATCTAGAGTTGGACTCCAAACTCAAGGGTCTAGACAAAGCCAAATGGTGAGGAAAATGATGAGCTTACTCCCGAACTAAGAGGGTCTCCTCGAAAGTTCGAATCAAAAGCTAATGCCATCTCGAAAATTTTTAAAATTGTAAACCTAGGATCACCCGAAGCCTTTATAGAAGTGTACACTGAGAATCCTTGTCCCTAAAAGATAAGCAAAGAATGATTAAACTCTTAAAGTCATGATTACCCAATCTGACATCCTAGGAAGACTTGTCCGGACTCAATCAAAGGCTTATCAACAAATCCTGGAATCAAGTCTATCAAGAAGATGCTGCCAAGACTATGCTTGCATTCCATGCTGGAGTATGCGACTGAACGAATGATCGTAGAAATATCGCTGCTCAATGAAGACAAGATTGCTGCCAACATGTCAGAAAATACCTCAAGTGTCAGTAGCATGCACATCGAATCCATGTGTGTGCTTCAAAACTCTACAACCTGACAATGCTCTAGCTATTCCTTGTACGAGGTATCTACATCAATGAAAAGATCAACTCAGCATCATCTAACAATTGATTACTTCACAAAGAGGAAGGAGTTAACATTCTGATCCCGAGCGATAATTCTTATGAAGAATGACATCATCAATTATTAAGGGTTCCCACATGCTATCAACATTGGCAATGGGACGTCCTTCGAAATCTAAGGATGGAGGAGTTCCTCGAAAAGCTTAAAATCAGAAGACAGACCTACAAGTTCGAGTCAAAATCATGTCACTGTGAGTGCTGATGAAGAATTAAGTCAAAGAAAAAAAAGTCATATTGGGTTTACAATAGGCATTGCCGCATCTATCAGACTCAAGGGGCAAGGCCCAAGGATCAGAGAAGTTCTTCCAGGAGGCGTCCTTCCTACTCACCAACATGAGGAGTGGATCTTCCTAAGCCAATTAATGCCGACAACGTGAAAATCTTTCACAGGTAAGCAATCCAACCTTATCAAGAGTTACATTAGTAGAGATGAAGTCAAGAGGTCAGGGCTCAGACCTCTAAGAAATCCTTCCCGTCCACCAATAAGTGTTCTAAATAAAGGGTTCAAAAGCCAAAGAAAAAAAAAGAGAAAAAAAGTGAATAGAGCAAAACTAAAATGGAAAAGAACGAAAAAAAGGAAAAATACGAGTAAAAAAAGGGCACGTAACCCAAGAAAAGAAGAAAGGTCAACCCAAGAAACACATCTATCCATCCATCCATCCATCCACCTCAGAAGGGTCTATAGTTAAGGCCGACAGCTCTACCATTGTAACTCAGGATAAGGGCTGAAAAGATGTCATCGGCCAGCAACGATGGATTCCCGACCTCTATCCACCGCAGTTATCCAAAGAAAAATTCAAAAAGAAAAGAAGTTTGTGCCTAAACAAAAGGGGCGGAGTAAAAACTCGAAAGGGCGCTTCGAGTAAAAACAGTGTGCACATAGCGGACTTGGTGAAAACCTGAAGGGCGCCAAGAGTAAAAATAGCACAGCTGCCAAGGGGCAGGTAAGATCAAATACCCACGTTGTGAAAACTCGAAAGCGCATCACGGGTAAAAATGATGGGCAAGTCAAATGCGGTGAAAACCCAAAAGGGCGCTGCGGGTAATAAAGACTAAGAAAAAGAAAAAAAGAAAAAAAAAACAGGTACATGGAAGATCCAGGTGACATGAAAGATTCGGGTGACATGAAGATTCAACGGAAGCAAGGATGGCGACCATGAATCGAGAATTGTTTTAAGCTCTGCCCAAACTCTACGGGAAGGATACCATTACGCACTACTTTAAGGGGATCGGGACCCATGGTGAATGATTAGAAAATTGAGTATGACATCATGCTAAGTCAAATGTTCTGATTCCTACATTTAAAAAGCACAAGTCCAAATCACGTAAAGACAAACAAGCACTTAACACGAATTTTCATTTCATACATGATTTGCATACATATATTTTAAAAAAAAAGAATCATTTTTTCCTTATTCATTTATATGCAAAAAAAAGTCTTACAGGGCTTTCAAAATAAACATCTTCCAACCAGCTCGTAGGGTGCCTTCCGTCAGTACCTTTCTCCTGGTCATCTTCCCCAATAGGTAAGTATCTCTCCCTCTGCTTCCATACTTCAATACTTTTCCTAAAGTGCTTTCTCTCCTCACAGGTACCAGAAGGCAATCCAAGATCAACCCATCAATGTTCATCAAGGCCCCTATCTCCACCATCAATCATGTCATCCACATGGCCCACATCCAAGGGATACATAACCCCACCTATGGCCTCTCCCCCAAATCCACTCCTACTATTCAATTCTCCATCATTCAATGCCCCCACCAAATTTGAAAGTTCAGCATCATGGCCATTAATTGGGGCATTCAAAACTTCTCCAATATTCAAGCCCAAGTTCCCATCAACTCCCTCATTCAAACCCCCATCTACTCCATTCATTAAATACATCTCAACCTCATGAAAGCCCCCATGATTTTCTGATGCATGGGACCCACCAACTTCATTCATAACAGCTGCAAAATCCTCACCATCCATTGTTTGAAAAAGGACAAGAGAGGAAGAAGAAAAAAAGAGAAGAAAGGGGAAGACAAGAAGAAAATCATGGCTGAATTCGAAAGAAATTGCAGGGAATACATGAGATAAGAGTAGCGAGCAGCTGAGAATGTTCGAGCTGAGACCAACCTAGACCGCACAAGAGAGGAGGCTTAGGAGGCCTCCTGGGGGCCGCCCGTACAAACACTCTCCCTCTCTCTCCACGGATTGGCTCAGGGGCCCAGTGGTACGTGAGATTGTTAGTCCACATTAGCATATGGCACCATGGTGGCCGCCTGTACCTCCGATTCACCCCAAATTTGACAGAGGTTGATCCAGACCGTTTGAAGCATTCCTCACAAGTCAAATCATGAGGAGCTACATTCAAAATGGGTCCGATCAGTTCAAAAAAGACAAAAGTTGATCAAGTGGTGCCCACAAGCGATCTAGACTGCTCAAAAGCTGAACCATCATGATCCAAACCATTGAGGAGCTTCCTCAAGCTACCAATCTCCAAAAGCAAGGGTCCAATCATCAAGATCTAGCTCTAAGTATGAAAATAGAAGTACAAGAGGTCCTACATGGCCCATTCAAGTAATCCAGACCACTCAAATCACAATCAGCCCCATCAGAAGCCAAACAAAGCAAGGTAAATATGCCCAACCATCAAAACCTGGTCCGAAGACCTTAAACTACACTAGGATTAACTTCTCAGGGGCTTTCTTTCCTAACATGTTCTGGACATGGCTGACATTTGATTATACAGGTATTCAGAGTTCTCTAAACAGGTAAGGGCTGAGGCGGGCAAATCCCTACAATCATGTTCGTGTTGAACGCACCGTGATAGGCGACCTTGATTTGGAAGTCGCTGTCGAATTTAACAGATGTTCCCTGTTCCTAAAACTCATGAAGGGGATTAAGGCAGTTGGGAGGTGAAGCGCACCCTCACGGAATTGTGAGCAGCATAAGACCTCAAAATGGATTGATAAAGGAAATGTGAGGATGTGGCTAATTTTGTGGCAGAAGGAGTTCGTCGGACGATGCGTGGTCTATGAGTATTGCACATGAGGAACATGCAACTTTGTGGGCGTGTTGACTGAAAACCTTCAATCCCTTCATCCGAAGATGTAAAACTATGGCACTTAACTGTGTGGGATTCGTCCTGCTCACTGACGTAAAATGGATCAGGTGCCTTACCAGCAATAGAAGTTGGAAGTGGATAAAAATTTCATACCTTTTCCTGCATTTCAGAAAATCCGACAAAACACTAAAACATTGCAAAATTAGCCTTCAAAATCACAAAACTATTTCCTTTGTTTTCAATAACCAATCTCCATCCTCACCACACAGGTAAAGATTCGGATCAATACTTGTAAAAATCACAAAAATTATCATTATCCCCAACAAAGCGCTTCAGGAGTCTTGAACTCCGCTCATCCACTTCACAGTATTGGGATGACGGATCCGATTGCTCGTGAATTGGAATCTTGACCACAACTGGCAATTAAACACCATCCCAATCACATTCATTCACCAGAAGAACATTTTAAGGTTACAACCTAGAACCTCCTTCATCCATCCCTAACAACAAACTGAAATAGCATCTTGGGACGATGGACCTGATCGACTACAGGTCAGGATCTTGATCAACCCACTGACCAAACATCCGCATTAAAAAGAAAATCTCTGGGGAAACAAAATCCTACAAGCAACAAGCTCAAGTTCTTTATATCCCCAATAAAAGAAAAATCATTAGACTGAAAGAGAATGAGCCAAACCATGCATCCATCATCAAATATGCATCCGCATGCATCAACTTCCATTGCATCAATCATCATGTTTACCTGCTTTCAAAATAAAAGTTGGTTAGCCCAAAACCCCACAGCCATCCCCAGTGGAGGTAAGTGCAAACCAGATTTACGTTTCAAAATCACAAATATATATATATTCCATTTGCAAATAAAAACCCCACGGAGTATCACTCCCCAGAGTGGGTATCTTTTCAAAAATGCAAATTTTTTTCTCAGTAGATCGTTCGGCCTCCAAGACACTAAGAGATCTTCCATATCTCTAAGAAGGAGTTGACGCAAAAATCAAATAAGATTCGATGTCTCGCTGTCTCCCTAGGTACCATCGGATCCAATGCACTCAAAGTATAGTTGGCCTGAACTCCAAAGTCAGGACGGTCTTACCAAATGCCAGATACGAAAAGATGAAAGTCAAAAGGCTCGGTCAAAGAAACCATCTGAATTGTGGAAATGATGAATTGTAACCCAAGTATCAAAACCAGCAAATTGGGTGAAAAAAGTTCACCTACACATACCTAGGCGGGGATGCCTGAAGTACCTTGACTGAGTCCAAGTCGGAGCAGTGGATTACTTGTAAGGCCACGCAGACGCAGGGCAGCTAACCACTTTGACAGTCAAGCGAAACAAGTACTCCTGGAGTGATCCGGAAAAGCAATGAGTCAATCAATCACAGGGTCAGTAGCCTTATAAGACTATAATGGATGTAGAGGCTCTGCTGCACCTTTTCGATGTTAGTACCAATCGAGAACGGAAGGGTTATGATTGGGTACCCAAGTTGCAGCTCATGCAGGGACAATCGCAACATTTTCTCCAAACTCTCGCGATATGTGCAAGTTATCAATTTCTAGACAATCAACTGACACAGATAGAAAGGCAAACAAAGATTCTAGACCACAATCTATGAATGACCGGGTCAGAAGTAGGGTGTCCACTCGCTTTGAAATTCGGTCGCACACAACCTCTGCCAAAGAGGGGCATCTGTAGACACCCCACCCTCGACTACAGTGTTGATTGAGATAGCTGAATGGATGGAGGTCTACACCCGCAAACCCCATGTCCAAAACCAGCCAAACTCATCCTTGTAAGCCCTAATCCATTGCCCAACTCAAGCCTGAACTCAGTCAACTCACCCCTAAACATCAGCCCGAAAAACCATCCATAGAAAAAACTAGTCCAAAAATCCCAAAAAGTCAACCTTTTTGGGTCTACCCGCTGAGTCAAAACACCGAGTCAACCCACTGAGTCAGTCCAGCCCTCACACCCAGTCGACTCACCCAATCAAAACCCATCTTTCAAACCCAGTTGACTCACCTAGTTCCGAACTGCAACTTCGGAGTAGTTCTGAACCCGGACCTCCGACCATTTTCTGCTTCAGGTTCAGAGCAAGTACACTTCGAAGCTGAAGCAAGATGGTCGTACTAGCAGCCTGTTTGATGGCCGCCTGTCCCTATTTACGAGAGCTGCCACTCTCCGCAGCTATAAATACCCCATCCCCTTCTCAGTTCCAGCATCCATCAGCTTCGAGTCCTCCTCTATGAGAAGCGACTTATCTCCACCCCATTTAGCCCATTTCCTCCACCAAGGAGAGCCCGAGTGAGAAGAGTCTAGCCCCTGGTCCAACCCAACCTAACCCTGGTTCAAGTCTGTTAAGCTATCCAAGTCCTGACCTAGTCGCTCGAAGCCAACCCTTGCGAAATATCCGTCCATCCAACTACTCTCACATCAGCATCATCTCATTTGCATCTAGCATAAGTGCAACATTTACTATTCTTCCAACCCCCCTGCTTATCATTCCACTACAATCACTTGATCAAGCTCTTAGTGTATGCTCTGAAGTCTGTCAGTTTGTCCGGAATTTATTCATTATAAACTTTGACCGATCAAACGCACAGCATGCATCTCGAATAAAGCACTTGTCAGTTTGAGCGTATGCTCTGGGCTTGCCTGTTAATGGTAACCTGCCCATCAGAAACTCTTACTATTCAGACCTACATTCATGCATCATATCATTCATGAGAATGTACGAGGAATGTTGAGCGCTTAAATGTGTATATTCTAACCCCATTTCATCACTAACTATGCATGGTTTTCAAGCTGAAAGACTATTCTAATGTGTGGTTTTATGATTGTAGGAATGAGAGAGACTTCGCTCGATTGATAGCTAAAAGACTGCATTTAGGAGCCTTGGATGAAGACCCAAGGTGGGCCAAAGAAAGAAGAAAGTAAAGAGAGAAGAAGAGAGAAGAAAGAAAGAAGAAAAAGTTGAGGAAATGAAGTCCGACCGGTCAAGACCAGTCGGCCAAGAGGGCCACGACCGGTTTAAACCGATCAGCCACCCCCTTTTTACCTCTCTGGACACCTAACACAAGAGGTCGACCAGTCTTGATCGGTCGGCCAGGGTCTACTCCTCCACTCCTGCACTTTGGACACTCAACAGAAAGGGTCCGACTGGTCGGCCAGTGTATTATAGCGGGAATTCAGCAGCTTCCTCTTGAAGCTCGGATTTTTGTGTGCAAGTGCATAAGTGCTGCGCAAATCTGGAAGATTCTGAGGTGGTAGAGCCTCTCCACTATAAAAGGGGACCTATGGATTGTAACTAAGGTATCCTGGAGGAGATCTACGAAAGTGGGAGGCGGCAGGAAGTCAGAATCGGAGTTCCACAACTCCCTCTAGCTTGTGTCTTCTAGTTCATGTTTTTAGTTGTTTTCATGCTTCCTTGGATCATGAACTGCTAAACCTCTTAGCTAGGGCTAAGAGTTGAAGCTTGTAATGAATCTGGGATGCTTTAATTCGTTTGTTTTGGTTTCAAGTTGGATTTATTGAAGAACAATGGTTTATAGAAGTTTGAATAAAGTTCTAAGTAGTTTTTCTTAATCTTATGATGGCTCATGGATGTTTGGAAGAATTGCTTTAGTTCTTAATTGATTTGCACAGTTCTAGACCTGTACGCTCCGAGGAATCAGATTCAATACACTCTAGACTTGGATTTTCATGTGGGAACTTCAACCAAAGTTCTATCTTTTGTTCTAATTTCTGAATTATGTGTTGATTATGTAAGTGATTTGAATGAAGTTCAAGTCATGATCTAATTAGGCTTTGTGACAGAGTTTAATGATGATTATGATTGTGATCTTAATCTATTGGAACTAGGATTGACCTATTGTTAGAGCTAGGAAAAATCAAAGCTGCTCGTCAGCAGTCTTTTTCCTGTGTTTCATTATTCTGGGGAATTCCGAGTATAGAGACATTCATAGGCAATCATAACCAATCACAAAGTATACACGAGAAAGCACCGCGAGGTAAATTTTATTCCAGAGATTCCGAGATCTTTTACATTCCGAGCATGTGAACTGGTCACGAACCCTTGATTACATCAACGGATGATCACCCTTGATTAGAAGGCAAAAGTAAATGCATGCATGTATCATAAATGAATTAAATAAAGTATTAAAGGAGCATAAATATAAATAAAGCACAGCATAGACAACACAGAGATTTTTACGTGGAAACCCTTACGGGAGAATACCACGGCACAAAGCGACAAGATTCCACTATGAATTGTAGTTATACAATAGATGAAATATTAAAGGAATGAAGCTCGGATAGATCGAGCAAGTAGTTTAAATCATCAGGGATTATAGTCTCGAGTTCATGGTCGCCGAGACCAAGTCTAGGATTTATTATGGAATACTTCACCATTAAGATCAGTTAGATGGTGGTCCCATACTCCTCGGGCGTTCCTAGTTGAGTAGCAACCAGGATTTTAACCGAATCGTATATCTTAGTGTCATGACGCGTCTCTATGGACGATATGACTTTCAGGGATACACTTTACGGTTTCGGTTTAATGCAACCAGGGCCAGTGACCGTCTCTGCTAGGACGGGTGACTTACTGGAGGGCACTCCATGGGGTCTTTGTGCAAACAGGGTTTCGACCGAGTCGTATATCTCAGTGTCATGACGGGTCTCTATGGACGATATGACTTTCAGGGATACACTCCATGGCGTCCACTTACTGCAACCAGGGCCAGTGACCGTCTCTGCTAGGACGGGTGACTTACTGGAAGGCACTTATTCCCTTAGCCACTCAACTGACGAATCCCGCCTTGGACAGGACGCACATCAACTGGTCTTAACGATGAAGTATTTCAGACGTTTAGAACTCTTTCATTATGGTTTTCGATGATAACCATAGTCCCCTTCGATTTAGTTTCGTAACTCGATCCGAGATGAAATAAATTCATGCAATGGATGCAAATGAGTACAGTACAAAGTAACTATGCTTTATGTATGCTCAAGAGAAGATCGCATTCATGCTAGATGTTCAGTGTATTGGACAAATTATGCATTTGATTCGATCAATCGGCTTCGTATATATCTTTGTGTCATCGATATGTTGCCCCCGCGTCTTTGAGATCGCGATTGATTTCATTTGGCATTAGTAGATTTTCGGGCCATCAGGGCACTTCCCAGGGCCTGTTTACGATCTGATCGGAGGATTTGGTGAATACCTGTCACGATCGTCTTTGGATAGAGGTGGATTATGTCCACGAGGGTCGTAATGCGATCACATTTCGATTTGTTTAGTGTAAGTCGATTTCTGAGCCAACAGGGCACTTCCTAGGGCTAAAAACGACTAAGTAGTGGACCTGTTTATGGTCTGATCAAGGTTTCTCGGAGATCCTAAGATCAGGTAATCTCATTGTAATGCATGATTATGGTGTATCATGTTATGGCAGAGGGAAGTCTCCCTCTCGGGTTTGGTCAAATTCCGCCCGATTCCTCTCGATTTCGGCCATTTCCGATTCTTTCGGAGGGATTTTCGAGGTTTGCAATATTGGCTAAGTGTAGGCCTTTTCGATCAAATTGCTGATTTGGCCCACTTAACATCGACCGTTGGCGAATCCGGTCCGGGGGATGAATAGAGGGCATTGATGTGTGTCTAGGAGTGCTGACACGATCGGAAGGCGGGCCACATCACAGAAGGCCCCACCTCCCCATCAGCGTCCAGGCGCATGGGAGGTTAGGTTGGGTGCATGTTGCATTAGACATGGGCGCATGTCCTAGGTGGATGCACGTTATTCGCCCCAGGCGCATGTCCTGCTGCAAATGCATGGTTATCGAGCGCATGTGACATGCACATGCGCCCAACATCCCAGCCATGGGTGCATGTCCTCATGGGACTTAGGGATTTTCGCACATTTCCCCTCCCAAGAATGGGTGAGCGCATGTCACTGCGTGACTTGGAGGATTTTGCTCCGGTGGGAGAAATCCCTTTCCGGCGAAGGCATCCGGCGAAGGGATGGGCGCATGTCCCTTTCCCGGTGAGGATTCCAGTGAGGAATTTTTACCTCTGCAAGAAGAGTGCTCTGGGAGTGATGATCTCGTCCCTGTCTTATCGACTGGAGGGGTTTTATAGCGTGTTAATCGGGTATCGGGTACCGGGCGCATGTTGTTTGCAAAAGGGAGGGCATGCGCATGGAAATTTGGAAACATTTGGAGAGAGGAGTCATGCGCATGTGATGGGATCATGCGCATTTCCCCATGCACCAGGCGCATGTGGCATAGCATGGGCGCATGTGCCACTCGTATGGGCGCATGTGGCCTCTGTGTTGGCCGCATGTGGCCCCACTTAGCATATTTTCATGATTTTTGTAATTTTTTTTATTTTATTTAGAATATTGAAAAGGGAGAGAGAGAGCTCTCATGCGCATGTGGTGAGAGAGTCAATGCATGTCTCCTTATGACATCCGCATGTGGAGAGAGAGTGAACGAATACATGTGGAGAGAGAGTTAACGAATACATGTGGAGATATGCACCGCAACGACTTCAAACTTGTTACTTAAGGTTTTTCGGGCATTCCGGATCATTTGGCGGTAATCCGCATGTCTAATTCCAGCCCGAAATGGTACCTGTAGGCTTTTGGGCCCTTATAGTCGGATACAGTCAGGGCAAAAATGCATTTGGAAGCGCGCGGGTAAAGATATGCATCGTGCGACCTCGAAACTTGCAGGTTAAGGATTTTAGGGCGTTCCGGATCATTTGGCGGTAATCCGCATGTCCGATTCCACCCCGAAATAGCATTCGTAGGTTTCAGTCACGATCACGCATGTTAGGGCTGTACTGGCATTTTTCGAGTATTTCGGATCTCGAAATCAGTCCGAATCATCGTAGATGGACCGTTGAATACCATTTTATAATGGGTACAAATTTGAGCCCCAACAAGTGCCCCCCCGGTGCGCTGTGATGGATGCTTATGTCAGGCCAGTGCGGTGCACCGGTCCCCAGGCTCAAGTATAAATAGTGGACTCACTGAGTCATTTGCACATTTTTGAATCAAGAAAAAGTAAAATTTCCAAGGTGAGAGAGCTCCTCATGAGGGAGTAGGTGCATGTGGCCTTCCCATGGGCGCATGTGCCCCTCCAACTGATAATGGGCATATTACATCTTGCTCCAGGCGCACGCCCTTGGCTCCAAGCGCATGTAATAGTGCATCTTTATGGGCGCATGTGCTCATACTCAAGCGCATGTTGTGTTGATGCATTAGCGCATGTAGGAGTATGTTAAGAGCCAGGGCGCATGTGTAAGTGTTATGGGGTAAGCGCATGTAACCATGCATGTGTGGAAACCTCTCATAATGTAGGCGCATGTGTAAGTGTTATGGGGTAAGCGCATGTACCCATGCATGTGTGGAAACCTCTCATAATGTAGGCGCATGTGAGCTTCTCTTTGGTGAAGTAAATATGGGCGCACTTGGAGTCACATGCTACGAACTTATAACTTCATTTACATGGAGTGGGTGCATGTGGGGTCACATGCGCCTGGGGTATTGGCTTGGGCACATGTGACTCCACTACTTAGCCAAAATTTCTGAATTCTGGCATTTTCCATCGCCCTTGGTGAAAACTCATGCATCTGGCCTTATTCTCGACCGAATTTGATGTCGTTTGTGGCTATCTCGCTCAATGCTCGAATATGATTGGGACTTGGTGCTCGGGACCCATAATATGTTGCTTATACTGGTCTTTGATGGCTTGTAATTGCTCCCTTAAGCGGTTCTATGATGTGCGCTTTCGAGCGGGCGTGCATGAATCATTTATGGTTAGTGCGAATTGGCACGCAATCCGAGTGTACATGTAGGGTTGCTACTGTATTTGCTGCGCTATGATATGTGCGTGCTTGCTTGTCGGATGTGCGATCAAATTCCACTGTTTCCATATTGCTGTGGGTCATGACTTTATGCATGTGTTTACTGATGTATTTTGTGTGTGAAATCCGTGATTGAATGATGCAATGCTTACCTTATTGTGTTGCCTGTTGCATGCGCTGGCCTTCTGTTTGATGCACTTTTGTTTGCGTATTGTAGTGAATCATGGCGACAGCAGCAGGTTCTTCTGGTGAAGCTTCCAAATCGCAAGTTTCCAGCTCTTCGTCTATACGACGCGGTAAAAAGAGGGCGACTGGAGATATTGCTAACCCGTCTCCGGTAGAGTGTCATTCGCAATCCTTCGAGACAATCGAATCCGAAGTGGAGGATTTCTCTGATCGAATTAAGCAACTCTCCCATGAAGTATTACTGCGTATCTATGTGGACAAAACCATATCTGAGCCTCCGACGCAAGGGACTGAAGGGGAATGGTCCGCCTGGTATTGTCAGTTTACTGATGCTGCCAATGTCGTTGAGGCAGGCCCTTCTAGCGTGCGCGGCCGACATTCCGAGGATGATCAAGAAAGTCAGAAGAAGAAGAGACGAAATCGAGGTACGAAGCCGGCTGAGGAAGTTGACAAGGCGGAGCAATCGCCACAGCTCATTGATCCGAAGAATGAGCGGATGAAGATCGGCTGGAATAGAAACAAGATCATTACTACATGCGGTTTCTCCATCGTCAACCCTTATACCGACCGAGTCATCTTGCATGAGAAATCTCTTACGAGGCACAAGCCCTTATCGAGCATCGAACCATCCAACATTCAAGGCCCTTTTCAATTCTATGGAGTCGAGAGGTGGACATCTGCCCCTGAGCAGTTGTTCACTACCATACTAGTCGACGATGGGAGAGAACAGCGGGTAGGTTCCTCGAGAGAAATGGTTTTCCTTGCACCTACTTGTGATCCTCACACTCCTTCTCCAGTCCATTATTTTGAGACAGTGCAGCAATGGTTTCGACACATGGACAAGGCGACGATGTGGACAACGAAGAGCTTTCGTACGCGGGGTCATTTGAACGAGAGAGTTTGTTATGAGCCGTGGGCAAAAGAGATTTTGATCCGACATGAGAGGATTTTAAAACAAGTCGGCCTGTATCAGGCTATCGATGCGACTTCTGAACATTTCTCCCGAGATCCAACAATTCTTCGAAGCTTCTTGAACTACTGGTCTTCCGTTGCCAATTCATTCCACTTTCCATGTGAAGAGATGAGCATAACTTTATGGGATCTCTGGATGATGGCTGGGTTGTCTGTGATAGGAGAATATTACCAAGAGTACGTCCCAACTGATGAAGAGCTGTCTTCGTTTCGGCTCAAAAGTCCTCGAGATGCTTATCATTCAAAGGCTTTTCTAGAGCTGTTTGCTGAGTTGTCGTAATTCGACAATATTATAAAGATTCATTATGACGACTGGTTGATCTACTTCAGCCAGTGGATGAAGTAGTACTTCTTCTAATGCCTTCTTTTGTATTGCGTGCTCTAAATACTTTAATTTCTTTGTTTCTGACTTGGGCACTTCTTTCTTCTTGTAGCATTGATTATGGAGTGTATAAGACCTTACCCGCAGACCAGGCTTTGATGAAGGAACGTTTTGAGCAAAAGTTTATCAATCCGAACAAGCTTACACCGTCTTGTGAACTGGCGGGTTTCTTAGCATACTGGCTGTCGGCGGTTATGTTACCTAGCTCTAAGAGTGCTGATGGCGTCAGGGTTTCTTGCTTCATTGTGGTGGGAGCTCTTGCAAGTGGTCGTCAATTTTCTCTAGCACCGCCGGTGCTATGCAGTTTATATAGGGCTTTTGGCAATACTGCAAGTAACAAAGATCAACCCTGGCGAGGGATGAATGTGGCTTATTGCCCATGGCATTTCTTCTGTGGGTGGTTAGGCATATATTTCCCGTGGACCTACGGAGTGGATCTCTTCCAGTATTTTCACACTGATCACGCACCTCTTTATCGCTATAGAAAACTTAACATGATAACGCGGTCGTCTGATTGGATAGCTTCCAAAATTGGCAATTGGGCGGAGATTTGTTTCTACCACTTTCCTGTTTCTGATGCCGGAGAAGATCGAGAAGTCGTTGACAATGAACATTATGTGGATGTCACTGGTAGGGAATTTCTGGTGTCTATTCGTACTGCCTCACTTCCGCTACGCGAAGGAATAGAGTTCTGGCGAGAACCTTATTACCCTAGTCGGTTTGCCAGGCAATTTGGGTACGATCAGGGTGTTCCGATGACGTTACCAGATGTAACTAAAGTAGAGCGGGCATATGGTACAGGTCCTGTTCATTGGGAGTGGATATGGCATCAACTTTTGATGACGCGAACAGGTGCGAGATTCATGCTTCCCGGCCTCTATCGGAAGACTAGCGGTTCTTATAGCTGGCTGAGATGGTGGGTGCATCAGTATGCTCTGGTCCGGAAAAACAGCTCTGTTGATGATCCACTCTACATTCCTCCTCCAGGGCTGACAGAGGTCTTCGCTGACGGATTGGGTTATTATAGAGAGCAGGCTGAAGCGTATTTATCGTCGAGCATTAAGCATAAGATCTCCCTGAGTGTGTCAATTGACCATCGTAAGGAGGATACCACGTTGGATGGCTGGCATACTTTCGGAGTACCTTTAGCGAAATGGTCTCAAGAAGCCGGGTTCACACGTCTTCTGGTGATTGGAGGTGATAAGGATGCCAGTCGGTTAATTAGTGATGATGACCCGACGATGATTGGGCCGACGAAGGCAATATCAGACCATGCTAGCATGAGAGAGTAGGCTGAGCCGATTGGAGAGGATAATTTGCAAGGGTCCACTATGCCGGGGAATAACACGACTTTATCTATAGCCCCTAGTGCTTCCAGTGTTGAGGGTATGGCGGAGTCGCCAGCGGTAACTGAAATAATCGATACTGATAGTGACATTACTGAACTTCTGGATGTGACCTCGACACCACTGACTGAGACTATTGAGCCTTTCCCTGATGCGACGATACATACTACAACTTCCTCAGAACCTGTATTCAACCCATCTTTCGGTATAGTTCTTTCATAGTTCCTTGGTGTATTCTTTTTCTATACTTGTCATTTCATTGCATACTCGCTTTGTTCCTCTTGTTGCAGATACTGTCAATTTTGAGGCGGCTGCCCACGGAGCATTCGATGTTCCCTGTTTCGATCATTTAGACTGTTTCGGGCAGAGCGTATTGAGGGGTTTACTATCCAATATTTCAAGGGCGTTGGCTGAACCAAGCGAGTGGCATACACTAGAAGCTTGTGCAGGAGTAATCGGGCCTGATGTATCCGAAATAGTCTGTCGTATTTCTTCTTTCGAGGATTCTGTTACGCAGGTTATTATGACTGAACGGATTGAACCTGACCCTACGGCTGAAGAGAAACGGCGAGTGCTGTCTTCTTTGTGGCCTGTCATAGAGCAGCGAGAACATTCGGCGGTTAATGCTAGAACAACCTTAGAAGATAGCGAGACTTAACGTCGCAGGTGTATTAATCATCTTGCTGACGTTAAATCTGAGATCGCGCGGCTACAAGCGGAAGAAACAGCCATAAATCTTGAGGTTGCCCGCCTTGATCTTGTCGTCAATTAAAACCGTGCCAAGGTTGCACAACTCGAGAGTGAAGGAGAGGCCGCACGCAAGCAAGTGGAATATTTAGAAATCGAACTTCGTGATATTCCGAATCCTGCGCTGACACTAACGGAGGCAAAGGCCACCATGGAGGCAACGCGGAAGGATGTGATGAAGTTCATAATAGGATGCCTGGAAAAACTGTAATTCTGTTCTTTTGCTTTCTTTTACGGTCATTGTCAGACAAAAATAGTATTAGACAGCTGTCCTGAATACCCAACTGTCACTTGTATCCGACGTAATTGACATCAGAACTTGTTAGCTGCATGCTTTATGATCTAAAATAATGACAATGATTCTTTTGCTAAACCACTACTTGGTGTTATGTGTTTAAGACTAGTATGCATAAAATGATGTATTATGTATGAATTTAATGTAAGCTGAATATACCAAAGCATAAAAATGGAAGAAACCATAAGAATAATACTTCCCTTTTTACTCAACCTGTGTATCCTTGGGTCATCACTTTCGAGAGACATTTGTGTCATAAGTCCAAAACTTTCTTTTAGCTCCATGTTTTCAGGTTTATATGTCATCCTTCATGGCCTGCCCCCAGTCATTTCTTTCTGCAGACTTGATATTTTGATAATATATTAGGGCTTGCCCCCAGTCGTCTTCTTCTTATAAACTCGAGTTTCTCATAATATATTGGGGCTTGCCTCGGTGCTTCTGGCTCGTCACTCTGTAAGACCACTTCATTCTAATGAGACAGATCTTGTGCTTTAGGAATCCGTACCGAATACCCGTCCGATCATAATCTTTAATTGCATATTCTTGTCGCAGAATTCTTCATAAGAGAAAGTTGTCAATATTTTCAAGGTAAAGTGATACATAATAGAATGCCCTAATCGTTTTCATATAAGGCCGTATATAAAAATATGTATACAGGAGATTCCCAGTCATGACTTATCTTCATATTCAGTAGAAGAATAATGCGATAATGATGGGAGATCCATGACATAATATGAAAGCTGGATATAGATAGCGATGTTTCGATTATCTTTATATAAAACATTGTGCATAAGTATTAGAGATCGATAATAATAGAGTATCTCGGCTATCTTCATGTAGAGAACCACATATACATATATGTGAGAATCCATCAATTCTGAAGTATTCTCCTATTAAGCAGAGGAATGCCGGAATACCAAGATACTTAATATGAGAACTTGTGACGAAGATACCATAATATGGGGATGTTGTGATTCGCGTAGAGCTTTCTATAAGATATTCTCTCCTGATTCGACCTGTCTGATGAGGATATAATAAGTCGGTTGATGATTCGTGGAGTCAATTCTTTAATATTCTCCGACTATGGTACCTGTCATTAAGAAGAGCTCTACGAACATTTTATATTCTATGCACAACAGTATGATGTGAGTGAACATGTAAACAAGTATGAAGCACAGTATACAGATGAAGTTGATGCATGAGTGAACATAAGTATATTCCTATCTACTTTATAAACTGCCAGAACTATTTGTAAACATTCACGACTATTGAAGCTTAGGAAACAGAGTTCTTCGAGAGAAGTTCTTCCTAAGTGATATCTATTGGAACCGTACTGGCCGGGGTTCCATCGGACCCTTCCATTTTCAAACTGACGACGCCTTGGTTTATCATCTTTTGTATCTTTTCTTTCAGAACGAAGCATTGCTCAGTTTTATGGCCTATGCATCTGTGATATTTACAATAGTTGGGATCATCCACGCGTCCTGCTTCTACTGGTCGAATAGACTTTGGGAGTCTCAATTTTCTTTCTTCGATTAGCCGCTCCATAATTGGGACAAGGTCTTTAATGTCAAATGTATACGGTCCGTTCTTTTCGTCTCGCTCACTGATTGTCATGTGCAACGACTTCTGAGGTTCTTTGCCCTTGTCCTGTGTCCTCATTACACTGGTCTCTGCCTCATGTCCTGGATTCGGTCGTTTTCGGTTTCTAGGGTTCTTTCTTACGTCTACCTGTGTCCTCTTTCTCATTTTGCGTCTTGACTTTTCTGCTTGAGATCATGTTTCCGAAACGGATTGCTCTATCATGCGAACCTCTGCAGCCAGGTTACGAAGGGTGAAAGAGATATTACCTAGCAGTTCGTATGGGATCATGAAGTCTGAACCCAACGTACGCGCATTCATTTGTTCAGTGTGGTTCTGTTGTCTTACTTCAACAACATTACGGGCTGCCCCCAATGCTTCTTCTTCCAACTGTTGGACAGGCATAGTGGTACTAGGGGTCGCTTTCTGTGAGATCAAGATGGCTAAAGCCTCCCGAACTTCTCCCATCTGTTCGGATAACTCTATATGGGCTTGGGCCAATTCGCTAACTTTCTCTCGAATTGCCGACAATTCAACATCATGTCCCGCCGATTCCCTTTCTTCGACAGCCTGTACCATTTTTGTTTGTACCAGTCTTTCATCATGAACTGGTGGTATCATAAGTGCTATTGTCACTATGGCTGACGTTGCCCGATTGATTTCTTCTGTCATTAGCTTAATAGTACCCTGGTCGATCAATCTCTGCACTTTCCCTTTCAAGATGAGGCATTCCCCCATCTCATGTCCCAGGATTCGATGATACTTACAATAATTGGGGGCATCCGTTTGTCCTGTTTCCTCTGGTCGAATCAGTTCTGGCAATTGTAGTTCCCCTTCTTCGACTAGGTGTTCCATTATTGGAACAAGGTCTTCCGGGTCAAATGAGTAACGTCCTTCTACCCTGCCCCGTCCGACGATCGTTATCTTTTTCAATTTTCCTGGCCCTTTGGCTCTAAACTGAATTTCTGCTAGCTTACCTTTAATCTTGTGTTCTAGATGTAGCCGTTTTCGATCTTTCGAGGCTTTGCTTTTATCGACGTAACTTGATGTAACCATCTTCCAGACCTCACGCTTCGGTCTTTCTACTTTGAACTGCGTTCTCAGTGCGGCTTCCTCTACCATATGGGCCTTTGTCGCTAGGTCCCTGAACGTTGAGAAATTGTGTTCGGATAAACCAAATGAGATTATTGGATCCATGGCTTGGGTGCTCATCTTGACTTGCTCAGGCTCGCTAGGCAACTCTCGGCATTGCACCGCTATGGCTCCCCATTTGTCAATAAACGCCTCGATTGACTCTCCTTGCCTCTGATGGACTAAGGCTAAATCCGTCAGCGAGACTTCTCGCTCAGTGGAGAAAATTTGGAAATGAACAAATCTTGCATCTGATCCCAGGTCTTGATAGACCCTGTGCGTAATGACATATACCATTGAAATGCCTTTCTAGTCAGCGTCGACCCAAACAATCGGAGGCAATATTGAGGTACTACAGACAAATTCCCTAGCACCGTCATGAATTGGGTCATATGTTCCTGTGGTGACCCTTTACCGTTGAAGTGTGGGAAGTCGGGATGACTAAAGTCGTCAGGGAACGGGATTTCACTAACTTCGAATGGATACGGTATCCGATATACATATTTTCCTCTCTTCTCCTTTTCTCTTTCCTGACTGCATCAGGTTCGCGACTGTCTGGGACAATTCTTCTTTCGTGGCATGAGATGATTGCGGCGGTGCACTGCTCGAATGCAACATTCCTTGGGTGAATTTGTGGTTCTACGGCTACTGGTTCTCCTGTCGTATCCTGCGACTCTCCCAAGTGGTTGTCCAAAGGGAACGGTTGGGCTTCTGATTGCCCCCTGGGCGACTAGAGCCAC
Organism: Liriodendron chinense; assembly: GCA_003013855.2. Taxonomy (NCBI): domain Eukaryota; kingdom Viridiplantae; phylum Streptophyta; class Magnoliopsida; order Magnoliales; family Magnoliaceae; genus Liriodendron; species Liriodendron chinense. The sequence continues at coordinate 1,134,043 of ML058434.1, read as the reverse complement.
CAATGCTTCTTTTATTTCTATGATCTCTCTAGCTGTGTATTCTTGGACCTGAATGATTTCATCTATTTGCTCTTGGATTTGAGGCAGCTCTGCGTCTTGCTCACTCGCCTCCCTCTTTATAACTTGCACCACTGCGACCTGCACTCGCTCTGGCCTTGCCCTGGTCATGGTAGTTTTAGTAGAGCATGCCTTCATTGTAGTCTTGGTCAATTCCCGGATAGTGAACTGATTCGGTGTCTTGACTGGTAGTGTTGTTCCTGTCATTACTGGAAAATCGGCAGCGGCGAAGGAGAATTCTGGCCTAGGTGACACGGTAGCTCTGATAATACTGTGAGTTTCACTCCTGCGAACCTGGCTTCCACTGTCTTCTCACACTGCTCTGTGTCTTCACTGTTTCTACTCTGACTGAAGTTAATTGTTTGTTTTCAGCCCCCTTCAATGATCGGCGTTTCTGCACATCTTGCCATCCGGCTTCGGGAATAGCTATTTCTGCTATCGCGAGGTGAGGGAAATAAAATCCCCCAGAAGCTAGGAAGACCATAGTGGCTGCCATTTGTATAGTTTTGATGTTTGATTCTTTTCTGTCTTTCTGTCTTTCTGCACAATCATACGCACATTAGAACACCCTGCACCTCTCAACAGAGAGAAGACGCGTCCTTACCAGTCGCGATATGGCTCAATGGTCAACAGAAGTATATGAGTACGAATCATATGCATTCCATGCGAGATTTTGAAATTCTTTTAGAAAACTTTTGCTTTAAAGATGAAGGGAAGAACGTTCCCGTTGAGAGTCGCCAGTTTGGCGCCCGTAAAGGCGCCGAACATTTCTCCTAGCGGAACTTTCTTACGTATACATCTGTGTTTGTGAATGATTTATCTTAGGATGTTTCTTTACTCAGAGATAACCAGAGATTCTGGTATTATTCGATTCCCCAGCAGAGTCGCCAGTTTGTTAGAACTAGGAAAAATCGAAACTGCTCGTCAGCAGTCTTTTTCTTGTGTTTCATTATTCTGGGGAATTCTGAGTATAGAGACATTCATAGACAATCATAACCAATCACAAAGTATACACAAGAAAGCACCGCGAGGTAAATTTTATTCCAGAGATTCCGAGATCTTTTACATTCCGAGCTGTGAACTGGTCACGAACCCTTGATTACATCAACGGATGATCACCCTTGATTAGAAGGCAAAAGTAAATGCATGCATGTATCATAAATGAATTAAATAAAGTATTAAAGGAGCATAAATATAAATAAAGCACAGCACAGACAACACAGAGATTTTTACGTGGAAACCCTTACGGGAGAAAACCACGGCACAAAGCGACAAGATTCCACTATGAATTGTAGTTATACAATAGATGAAATATTAAAGGAATGAAGCTCGGATAGATCGAGCAAGTAGTTTAAATCGTCAGGGATTATAGTCTCGAGTTCATGGTCGCCGAGACCAAGTCTAGGATTTATTATGGAATACTTCACCGTTAAGATCAGTTAGATGTTGGTCCCATACTCCTCGGGCGTTCCTAGTTGAGTAGCAACCAGGATTTTAACCGAATCGTATATCTTAGTGTCATGACGCGTCTCTATGGACGATATGACTTTCAGGGATACACTTTACGATTTTCGTTTAGTGCAACCAGGGCCAGTGACCATCTCTGCTAGGACGGGTGACTTACTGGAGGGCACTCCATGGGGTCTTTGTGCAAACAGGGTTTCGACCGAGTCGTATATCTCAGTGTCATGACACGTCTCTATGGACGATATGACTTTTAGAAATACACTCCACGACGTCGACTTACTGCAACCAGGGCCAGTGACCATCTCTGTTAGGACGGGTGACTTACTGGAGGGCACTCCATGGGGTCTTTGTGCAAACAGGGTTTCGACCGAATAGTATATCTCAGTGTCATGACGCGTCTCTATGGACGATATGACTTTCAGAAATACACTCCACGGTGTCCACTTACTGCAACCAAGGCCAGTCACCGTCTCTGCTAGGACGGGTGACTTACTGGAGGGCACTCCATGGGGTCTTTGTGCAAACAGGGTTTCGACCGAGTCGTATATCTCAGTGTCATGACGCGTCTCTATGGACAATATGACTTTCAGAAATACACTCCACGGCGTCCACTTACTGCAACCAGGGCCAGTGACCGTCTCTGCTAAGACAGGTGACTTACTGGAAGGCACTCATTCCCTTAGCCACTCAACTGACGAATCCCGCCTTGGACAGGACGCACATCAACTGGTCTTAACGATGAAGTATTTCAGACGTTTAGAACTCTTTCATTATGGTTTTCGATGATAACCATAGTCCCCTTCGATTTAGTTTCGTAACTCGATCCGAGATGAAATAAATTCATGCAATGGATGCAAATGAGTACAGTACAAAGTAACTATGCTTTATGTATGCTCAAGAGAAGATCGCATTCATGCTAGATGTTCAGTGTATTGGACAAATTATGCATTTGAGTCGATCAATCGGCTTCGTATATATCTTTGTGTCATCGATATGTTGCCCTCGCGTCTTTGAGATCGCGATTGATTTCATTTGGCATTAGTAGATTTTTGGGCCATCAGGGCACTTCCCAGGGCCTGTTTACGATCTGATCGGAGGATTTGGTGAATACCTGTCACGATCGTCTTTGGATAGAGGTGGATTATGTCCACGAGGGTCGCAGTGCGATCGCATTTCGATTTGTTTAGTGTAAGTCGATTTCTGAGCCAACAGGGCACTTCCCAGGGCTAAAAACGACTGAGTAGTGGACCTGTTTATGGTCTGATCAAGGTTTCTCAGAGATCCTGAAATCAGGTAATCTCATTGTAATGCATGATCATGGTGTATCATGTTATGGCAGAGAGAAGTCTCCCTCTCGGGTTCGGTCAAATTCCGCCCAATTCCTCTAGATTTCGGCCATTTCCGATTCTTTCGGAGGGATTTCCGAGGTTTGCAATATTGGCTAAGTGTAGGCCTTTTCGATCAAATTGCTGATTTGGCCCACTTAACATCGACCGTTGGCGAATCCGGTCCGGGGGATGAATAGAGGGCATTGATGTGTGTCTAGGAGTGCTGACACGATCGGAAGGCGGGCCACATCACAGAAGGCCCCACCTCCCCATCAGCGTCCAGGCGCATGGGAGGTTAGGTTGGGTGCATGTTGCATTAGACATGGGCGCATGTCCTAGGTGGATGCACGTTATTCGCCCCAGGCGCATGTCCTGCTGCAAATGCATGGTTATCAAGCGCATGTGACATGCACATGCGCCCAACATCCCAGCCATGGGCGCATGTCCTCATGGGACTTAAGGATTTTTGCACATTTTCCCTCCCAAGAATGAGTGAGCGCATGTCACTGTGTGACTTGGAGGATTTTGCTCCGGTGGGAGAAATCCCTTTCCGGCGAAGGCATCCGGCGAAGGGATGGGCGCATGTCCCTTTCCCTGTGAGGATTCCGGTGAGGAATTTTTACCTCTGCAAGAAGAGTGCTCTGGGAGTGATGATCTCGTCCCTGTCTTATCGACTGGAGGGGTTTTATAATGTGTTAATCGGGTATCGGGTACCGGGCGCATGTTGTTTGCAAAAGGGAGGGCATGCGCATGGAAATTTGGAAACATTTGGAGAGAGGAGTCATGCGCATGTGATGGGATCATGCGCATGTCCCCATGCACCAGGCGCATGTGGCATAGCATGGGCGCATGCGCCACTCGTATGGGCGCATGTGGCCTCTGTGTTGGCCGCATGTGGCCCCACTTAGCATATTTTCATGATTTTTGTAATTTTTTTATTTTACTTAGAATATTGGAAAGGGAGAGAGAGAGCTCTCATGCGCATGTGGTGAGAGAGTCAATGCATGTCTCCTTATGACATCCGCATGTGGAGAGAGAGTGAACGAATGCATGTGGAGAGAGAGTTAACGAATGGATGTGGAGAGAGAGTGAACAAATGCATGTGGAGATATGCACCGCAACGACTTCAAACTTGCTACTTAAGGTTTTTCGGGCATTCTGGATCATTTGGCGGTAATCCGCATGTCTGATTCCAGCCCAAAATGGTACCTGTAGGCTTTTGGGCCCTTATAGTCGGATACAGTCAGGGCAAAAATGCATTTGGAAGCGCGCGGGTAAAGATATGCATCGTGCGACCTCGAAACTTACAGGTTATGGGTTTTAGGGAGGTCCGGATCATTTGGCGGTAATCCGCATGTCCGATTCCACCCCGAAATAGCATTCGTAGGTTTCAGTCACGATCGCGCATGTTAGGGCTGCACTGGCATTTTTCGAGTGTTTCGGATCTCGAAATTAGTCCAAATCATCGTAGATGGACCGTTGAATACCATTTTATAATGGGTACAAATTTGAGCCCAACACCTATGCAATTGAGTGTGCTCAAGTCCTAACTTGAATTGAGGGAATCATGTATATAATCACACATATGACAGATTGTATGTTACAACTGCTCTATTCTGACTAGATAGGATTTGATTTCGATTCTTGTGTGTAGTTGGGAAACCACAACGAATTATGCATCAAGGATTGCTACAAGTGGATCCTTGAACCCCTAGTGCTCTTTTATATTGATTACATTCACTTTTAGTTTAAGAATTCTATCTATATTCAATTCTAGAAATCTGTTTGGTTAGCTCTCAATTAGAGAATATTAGAAGTAATTTTGTGAATTCATAACAAGTCCGTGAGAACGATCTCAGTCTCTACCGAATTATTACTACATCGTAACCCTACACTTGGGGAAGCGAACAAGTTTTTGTCACCGCTGCCGGGGATTTTTGACAATTTTTAGAAAATTTCTGAAAATAGTTTCTGTTTAAGATTTTTAGAAATCCTACTAACTTAGTTTGTTATTTTGTTTTGTTTGGTTTTTGCAGGGATTCTAGGAGTCGAAGAAGTCACTTCAATTAGGTTTTTCTAACCCTTTTTAATCTTTTACTTTTCTGAGATTTGCATGCCACATTGGGTTTGGGATTCTAATAACCGACTCATTAGTGAAGGGGGAATTGTTGAAGGGATTGATAAGGAGCCACGTGCTAGGAAACGTTTAGACTCTCTAATTTTGTCTGAAAATATGGCTGAGAATCAACCCAACCCTATGGCCAATCAAAATTTGGGCCAAACCAAAACAGGAGAGAATGAGGTTGAGAATGTTCCTCAACCTAGAACTTTACGTGATCATTTGTAACCCACAAGTGCGAGTACTCCCTCATGCATAATTTTTCCATTCAATGTAGGGAATATTGATCTAAAACCGGGAGTAATCCAACTCCTTCTCAAGTTCCTTGGTTTAGACAGTGAGAGCGCATATCAACATCTTAAGGAATTCGATGAGGTGATAGCTGCGTTGCACTTTACAAACGTATTTGATGATATTTTAAGACTTAGGTTATTTCCTTTTTCTCTTAAAGAGAAGGCTAAGGCTTGGCTTCATGCATTAAGGCCAAGATCAATCGGCACATGGACTGAGATGACTAGGGAGTTCATTAAAAAGTTTTTCCCTACTCATAAAACAAACATGTTGAGGCGCTTAATCATGAATTTTGCTCAAAAAGAGGATGAGACCTTCTTCCAATGTTAGGAGAATTTTAAAGACTTATTAAACACATGCCCACATCATGGCTATGAAATTTGGTGGGTAATAAGCTTTTTCTATGAAGGACTGACTTCGCCCATGTGCCAATTCGTAGAGATAATGTGCAATGGAGAATTCATGAATAAGGAAGCCGAGGAAGCATGGGACTATTTTGATATCTTAGATGAGAATGCACAATCTTGGGATACAACTAAACCAGTAAATCCCAAGATAAGCCAACAAAGAGAAAATGGAGGAATCTATGTCCTCTCCGAAGAAGACAACATAAGTGCACGCGTAGCTAGCCTCACAAGATAAGTTGAGGTCATGGAATTAGGGAAGGGAGAAAAGACTAAGGAAGTTGAGAATATTTGTGGAATTTGTTCCGGTAACCAACATGCAACATAGGATTGTCCTACAATTTCTGCGTTCCAGGAAGTTCTACAAGAACATCAAATGCTATAAATAATTATCAACGACCATTTAGCAATCCAAACTCAAACACGTATAATTCTAGTTGGAGGATGTTGAACCTCCAATTTATACATTGCATTGCCCATTACACGACAAGGTTTGCATGATTTTCATGGTTTAAAGGCCCAACTAACATGTGTTTTGTAATTATAGGGATGAGAGCGGACTTCATTCAATTACGAGCCAAAAGAATACATTTGAAACTTTTGGATGAAGGATGAAAGAAGACCAAAGAAAGAAGAAAGCAAAGAGAAGAGAGAGAAGAAGAAAAAGGAGAAAAAGAAGAGAAAAGAAGCAAATGGAAGAAGGCCGACCGGTCATGACCGGTCGGCCATGAAGGTTGATCAAAGAGAAGACAGGCCGACCGGTCTTGACCGGTCGGCCATGCACACTGGGAGATGAACAGAGAAGGCCGACCGGTCACGACCGGTCATGACCGGTCGGCCACACTTGCTGATGAATGGACAGTCCACTCCGACCGGTCATGACCGGTCGGCGGTGCTCTCTGGAAGGTGTAAAAATCAGTCCGACCGGTCGTGACCGGTCGGCTCTGCGTAAGATCAGTCCTTTCTAAATCAGGACTCCGAAAAACACTGCGCAATGCGTAGCCTTTCGCAGAATTCGACGCAAGGGAGATTGTTTGCTATAAAAGGACACCTAGGGGCTCTTCCTAAGTTATCAGGGAGGCTAAGGAACGTGGGTTTGGAAAGCGAAGGCGATCGTGGAGCGGCTGCAACTCTCCTATTCGGGTTTTCCTGTTTTTATACTTTATTTCAGAGTTTTTAGTTGTAGCATGACTATGCTCGGTTAAAACCTCTCAGCTAAGGCTGAGAGGTGAAGCTTGTAGCTAATTCTATGTTGGTTTCAGTTTAATTCAAGTAATTTACATTCAAGTTTGGATTTTTACATGATTTAGTTCCAAAAAGTGGTAGTTTGAGACGTCTTATCTGAGTTTATGTGCTCCGGACATGAATTCCTTTTAATTCTCTAAGATTATCATGTTTGTTTATCTAAATTCGGATTATAGTAATCCTTGAGCAGGCCATAGTCCAGAGGCATGGCTGTTACTCCGCAGGCTATAGTTTTGAGTTTTGTATTGATTGAATGGAACTAGAACTTGGAAGTTCAACTTGAATGTGATGGGATGTGTGTGAATGCTTTATTTTCCAACTAGATGAGAGATAGGACTTCGATTCTAGTTGTGTTTTCTACTTGGATTGACTGAATTGGCATAGGATTGCTACAAGTGGATCCTTGAAAGCCTTAGTACTTATTATCTCTGATTTTCCATTAAGTTCCTGTTTTAAGTAAACATTCAATTAAATCTGATTTCTTTTAAAAACTGAGTTGCTGGAGTGATTTGGTAGCTTTTACTATTTCCCTATGGATCGACCTCGGTCTTACCGAGTTTTATTACTACATCGCAGCCTTACACTTGAGGCGAGCGAACAGAGGAACCATCCCAATTTCAGTTGGAGGAATGGGCCATCGGAGAATTCAAACAATAACCCAAAAGCTACGCTTGAGGAAATATTGGGTACATTCGTCTCGGCCCAAGCTGAGTACAATAAGAATAATTCTCACAAAGTCGATGGGATCATGCAAGAATAACTAAAATTTAATCAGAATTCATCTTAAGCCATCAATGATTTGAAAACTTCAATGGCTAGAGTTGAATCTCATCTTAATGTTAGGGAGAAAGACACACTTCCTGCCCAACCTCTCCCTAACCCAAGAACCCAATTTGAGATACAAGACCTCCGCCCATCCTCCTAAAATACGAAGCATGTTCAAGTTATCACCACTTTGAGGAATGACAAAACAATTGATAAATCCAATCCGGTGAAGGCCTAAAAGCCTAATCATTCAAAAATTGCCAATAAGGATGATATCTCGAACAACACTCCATATGAGAAAGAACCGGAAAGGCAATACAAGCCAGTTGCCCCGTTTCCCTAAAGGTTGATTTCACCCAAACCTTTAGACAAAAACCTGAAAATTTAAGAGGTTTTAAAACAAGTGAAGATCAACATTCCGTTATTGGATGCTATAAAACAAATACCATCCTATGCCAAATTTCTAAAGAATTGTGTACAGTCAAAAGGAAACACAATGTTCACAACAAAGTACTTTTGACTAAGAATTTGAGCGCTATTATCAAACAAGAGGTGCCCCAAAAATACAAGGATCCGGGTAGTCCTACCATCTCATGCATCATAGGTGACTACCGGATCAAACAAGCTTTCTCGACCTTGGGGCACGTGTTAACCTCATCCCATACTCGGTCTATGAACAACTTGGGTTAGGTGAATTAATACCCACCAAAACTACACTTCCACTCACTGATAGATCTATTTGTATACCGAGAGGGATGATTGAAGATGTCCTCGTCCAAGTCGATAAATTCTACTATCTAGTAGATTTTATTGTCTTAAATACACATCCGGTGATGGGAACTGGTGCTCAAATTCCTATCATACTTGGCTGCCCTTTCTTAGCCACTTCAAATTCAATTATCAATGTAGAAACGGGCTGGTACAAATGTCCTTTGGAAATATGACACTTTGATTTATGCAAACAACCACGGGATGTTGATGACGAGGTCCACGAAATAAATCTAATTGAATCATTCGTGGAAGACACATCCCTCCCGACCTTCTATTCCGACCCCTTGGAGGCATGCTTGTCCTATTCTCATGAGATTGATGATGACATGATAAGAGAGATGGATGCCTTTTGGATTCTATGCCGGTACTTGATAATAAAAGATGGAAGGCACCATTTGAGCCTTTGCCCTTAAGCGAGAACACGCCTGTTCCATCTAATATCAAGGCACCAAAGCTCGACCTAAAACCATTACCCACTGATTTGAAATATGTTTATTTAGGTCGAGAGGAGACATATCCGGTGGTGATTTCTTCCCACTTGGATGAGGAACAAGAGAGTAGGCTGATAGCCACTCTAATAGAGCATAAAAGCGCCATTGGATGGTCAATTGTGGATCTCAAAGGCATAGACCCCCTGATATGTACTCATCGCATACACCTTGAGGAGAATGCAAAAAAATCTAGGCAACCACAAAGACGCCTCAATCCAAACATGAAGGAGGTGGTTAAGGCCGAGGTATTGAAACTATTAGATGTAGGTATCATTTACCCAATATCCGATAGTCAATGGGTGAGTCCAACTCAAGTGGTGCCTAAGAAAACCAGAATAACCATTGTAGCCAATGCCAACAATGAACTCGTGCCAACTAGAGTCACTACCGGTTGGAGAATGTGCATTGACTACAGGAAGCTAAATACAGTTACAAGGAAAGACCACTTTCCCTTACCTTTTGTTGATCAAATTTTATAAAGGTTGGCGGATCATTCCCACTTTTATTTCCTTGATGAATATTCAGGGTATAACCAAATAGAGATCGCCCTAGAGGACCAAGAGAAGACAACATTCACATGTCCATTTGGCACTTTCGCCTATCGACGGATGCCGTTTGGACTATGCAATGCCCCTGCCACCTTTCAACGTTCTATGTTGAGTATTTTTTCTGATATGGTGGGGACCATTCTTGAAGTCTTCATTGACGATTTCTCTATATTTGTTTGTAACTTTGATGAGTGCCTTGTGCACTTAAAAACTATGTTAAAAAGATCTGAAGAAAAGAACCTCGTGTTGAATTGGGAGAAATGTCACTTCATGGTTCAAAAAGGAATTGTCCTTGGTCACATCATCTCACAAAATGGAATCGAGGTGGACAAGGCTAAAATAGATCTTATCTTTAACCTTTCACCCCCCCAAAGGTGTACGAGATGTACGGTCCTTTTTAGGATATGCTGGATTTTATAGACGGTTCATAAAGGACTTTAGCTCACTCTCTCGTCCTTTATGTAACCTCCTTCGAAAGGAAAACTCAGTCGAGTGGAATAAGGATTGTCAAAATGCCTTTGACAAACTTAAAGGTATGTTGACATGTGCTCCCATAATGCAACCACCTGATTGGAGCCTTCCTTTTGAAATCATGTGTGATGCGAGTGACTATGCTATTGAGGTTGTGTTAGGATAAAGAAAAGAGAAGAAGCCATGCGTCATCTACTATGCAAGTAGAACCCTAAACTCGGCTCAAGCAAACTACACTACTACAGAAAAAGAACTTTTAGCCGTACTCTTTGCTTTGGACAAGTTTCGGTCCTACTTAATCGGATCCAAGATTATCATATTCACCGACCATGCTGCGCTTAAGTACCTTCTCTCTAAGAAGGATGCTAAGCCACGCTTGTTAAGATGGATCCTCCTACTCCAAGATTTTGACATAGAAATACGTGATAAAAAGGAGTATAAACGTAGTTACTAACTGTTAGAACTTAGAAAAAGGAGAGAGATCTGAACTACTCGTTAGCAGTCCTTTCTTTTTTTTTCGTGTTTCTTTTATTCTGGGGGAATTCTGAGTATAGATACATTCATAGACAATCATAAGCAATCACAAAGTGTACACAAGAGAGAGATATCGCAAGGCAAATTTTATTCCAGAGATTCTGAGATCTTTTACATTCCAGGCTGTGATACTAGTCACGAGCCTTTAATTACATCAACGGTTGATCACCCTTGATTGGAAGGCAAAAGACAAATCCGTCGGGGATTATGGTCTTGAGTTCATGGTCGTGTAGACCTTTGTTTTCTTGTTATGGACTGAGCCACATTTGTTAGATACGCCGGATGTCTATGTCCCATTTTCTTTCGGACTGTCCGGGTTGAGAGACTGTCAGGATTCGAGTGGTGCAACTCGGGGTCCGCGCCTGTTACTGTGAACAGGTGACTGCTGGAATACACGATCCTCGAATGTTGGTTGGCATAGCCCAAGGCCTGCGCCCGTACTTTTATGACGGGTGACCTTAGGAAAGCACTCCGCAACGTTCCCGAGCGAGGGTTTTTAATCGAGTGGTGCAGCTCTGGGCCCGCGCCTGTTACTGTGAACAGGTGACTGCTGGAATACACGATCCTCGAATGTTGGTCGGCATAACCTAAAGCCCGCGCCCGTATTTTTATGACGGGTGACCTTAGGAAAGCAATCCGCAACTACCTCATCAGCTCAACCAACGGACCCATTGTCGATGGGTAGGGCATCGATTATCTTTTTCATAGTGGTAGTCCATAGCAAGATGTTTCAAGCTTAGTTAGAACTCTTTGTTTGTGGTTTCTTGTGGTAACCATAACCCCTTAGGTTTAGCCTCGGACCTTTATCCGGGATGAATAGAGCTTTGTACAGTAAAGTAAATGTATTTCTTCTGGAGTCGGGCGACTCGTCTTCGAGAACGCTCTTTCTTCTGAGTATTTTCAATGATCTGTTTGGGATCAAGTAGGCTTTATCGAGCCAAGATCTTTTGAGGGTATCAATTCAATAGGCTGGATCAGCTGCTTCAATGCCTGTAAGTGGCTAAGTATCGGGTCCGATGGGTACCCACATATGCCAATTTCTTATGAATAATGGGGATCGGTGCCCCGCGAATGCTTGACTTGGCTGTTGGATAGCCTGAGTACTTCAAGCTTTGCCTTGGCGTCTTTGAGATCGCGATTGATTTCAACTGGCACTAGTCAATTCTCAAGCCAGCAGGGCACTTCCCAGGGCTGAAAACGACTAAGTAGTGGACCTGCTTGCGGTCTGATTAGAGAGATCGGTGAATATTATCGATGACTGTCTTTGAACAGGGGTGGATTATGTCCACGAAGATCGCGGTGCGATCGCGTTTCGATTTGCTTAGCAAAAGTCAATTTCCGGGCCAACAGGGCACTTCCCAGGGCTGAAAATGACTAAGTAGTGGACCTGTTTGCGGTCTAATAAGGATATTCAGTGAATATTATCGATGAACATCTTTGAACAGGGGTGGATTATGTCCACGAAGATCGCGGTGCGATCGCGTTTCGATTTGCTTAGCAGAAGTCGATTTCCGGGCCAACGGGGCACTTCCCAGGGCTGAAAATGACTAAGTAGCGGGCCTACTGACCGCTTGATTAGGGTATTCGAGGGTCCTGAGATCGGATAACCTCGTCACAGTGCATGATTATGGTGTATCATGTCAAGTAGAAGAAAAGTTTCCCTCTCGGGCTCGGTCCAATTCTTCCCGATTCTTCGCGTTTTCGGCCGTTTTCGGCTCTTTCAGAGGGATTTTCGGAGCCGTCAAATTGGTTAAGTGTTGGTCATTTTAGATTGAAACACTGATTTGGGCCACTTATCATTGACCGTTGGAGAATCTGATCCTGTGGATGGATAGAACTCATCGAGACGCATCTAGGAGAGGCGGTTTCATCAAAATCCGATCTCGGACGAAGGTGGGCCGCGCGACGGAAGGTCCACCCCTCCCATCAGCGTCCAGGCGCATGGGGGGTGTGGTACAGGCGCATGTCATGCTGATGTAAGCACATGTGGTGATGGTGGAGCTTTCAAGCGCATGTGGTAGGGAGCTGGGCGCATGTCCCATCTCCCGGGCGCATGTGGCCCCGTTTTTCATGAAAATGGGAGTTCAGGAGGCAATCCCGACGCATGTGGTGGTGCACATGCAGCTGGACCTAAGAGTGGGCGCATGTCTCTCCCAGACTTAGTGGATTTTTATATTTTTCCGGCCAGAAAAGCCGGCGCATGTGGTGGAATAAGCCGGCGCATGTTGGAGAAAAGCCGGCGCATGTTCTCAGCACTTAGAAAATTTCAGGATTTTCTTCCTTAACTTGGGATTCCGGCGAGGAAATCCCTTTCCGGTGAAGGTTTTCGACGAGGGAATCCACTCCGGCCAAGGCATCCGGCGAGGGGAGAGAAAGCAAGCGCATGTGGTGCTTACATCACTCTGAGGTCGGCGGGGGATGATCTCGTGCCGATGAAATGAAGCGACTTCACTATTTATAGGGGGTAATCGGGTTCGGGTCCGGTCCGGCTGGTATTTCTCAGCGCATGTGGTAGAAAACAGTGTCAAGCACATGTGGCAAAAAGCAGCCAAGCGCATGTGGTGGATCCGGGTGCATGTCCTTTACCGGCACATTTCCCGGCGCTTTTCGAAAAAGTGTTTCATTCACTTCCTTTCACTGATAGAGTGCAAGCGCATATGGTTAGAGGCCAGGCGCATGTGCTTTGCCGGCGCTTTCCCACTACTTAGCCAGATTTTCAGGATTCCAGCACTTAGAAAATTTCAGCATTTCAGCTCCGACGAGAGACCTCCAAAGGACAGCTACCATTTCTAGACATGCACTCACTGTCGCCAAGCCACTTCTAGGCTAGGAGTGACCTCCTGAATGAACGGGGTGGGGTGTGGAAGTCCAGATGTTGCCAATTTTGTTACTTCCTTCCTAATTTGGAGCCTCCGGGTCGGCTTGTCGTATAGGAACGTTGTTCCGGGGAGCGCGCGCCTGGAAATACACATTATAATGACTTCAAACTTGCTATTTAAGGATTTTTGGGCGCTTTGGATCATTTGGCGGTGAAGCGCATGTCCAGTTCCACTCTGAAATGGTAGCTGTAGGCTTACGGACCCTTTTAGTCAACTCCGGGCAGGGACAAAATGCATTTCGAGGTGTGCCGACAAAAATATATATTGGATGACTTCGAAACTTGCAGGTTAAGGGTTTGATGACATTTTGGATCATTTGGCGGTGAAACGCATGTCCAGTTCCACTCTGAAATGGTAGCTGTAGGCTTACGGACCCTTTTGGTCAGCTCCAGGCAGGGACGAAACGCATTTCGAGGTGCGCGGGCAAAAATATGCATCGGATGACTTCAAAACTTGCAGGTTAAGGGTTTTAGGACATTTTGGATCATTTGGCGGTGAAGCGCATGTCTTGTTCTGCTCTGAAATATTGTTTACGAATTTTGGTCGCTACCAAGCGATCAGGGTTGTGCTGGCATTTTCGGGGCTCTCCCGGCCTCGAAACTTATCCAAATCATTGTCAATAGACCACGGGATGTTGTTTTACAATGGGTACAAATTTGAGCCCCAACACTAACCATCTTTCTAGACTTGTTCTCACCAATTCACCTGAGACGACCGTGATCAATGACATGTTCCCTGATGAACAACATTTTAGAGTCTCCCAATTACCATGGTATGCAGACATTGCTAACTATCTTGCCACAGGTACAATTCTGACACATTGGAAATAGCAAGATAAGGATAAGTTCTTCAATGAGGTGAGAAAATTCCTATGGGAAGACCCATACTTATTCAAGTATTGTCCTGATCAAATCATAAGGAGATGTGTGATGGATGATGAACAATACAATATCATCTCCTTTGGTAATTCTCAGGCGTGTGGTGGCCACTTTTTGGCTAAGAAGACCATAGCCAAAATTCTACAATGTGGGTTTTATTTGCCTACTATATTCAAGGACACCCATGAGTTTTGTAAAACATGTGAGCCTTGTCAGAAATTGGCAGGAATATCCCATAGAAATATGATGCCACTCAATCCCATCTTACCAATTGAAATTTTTTTATTGTTGGGGCATCTATTTCATGGTTCCATTCCATCTTCTTTCAAAAATTTATATATATTGCTAGCCGTCGATTATGTTTCAAAATGGGTGTTCGCTCGCCTCAAGTGTAAGGCTGCGATGTAGTAATAATTCTCGGTAAGACCGAGGTCGATCCACAGGGAAAGAGGTAAACATTTCCAACTAATCTAATAACTAAAATCTAAGAAGTTTAGGAAAATAGTTTTTCACAAAAAGTAGAAAATCTGAAAATAAGAAGAACTAGAGCATTAAGGATCCACTTATAGTAGTCCAATGCCAATCCATTCATCCAAGCACAACACAATTAGAATCAAAGTCGTATCTCTCATCTAATTGGAGGATATAACATTCAAGCACAAACAGTCCCACTTAAATCTGGAAATCAGATTTCTAGTTCTAATGAATCACATAGAACTTGAACTTGTAGCCTTCGGAGTGACAGCCATGCCAAGAGACTATGGCATGCTCAAGGGTTACTAAAATTCGAATTCAAACAACCCAATCATGGTAATCTCAGAGAATTGCAAGGAACTCATGTCCAGAGCACACAAACTCTCACAAAACTTCTAAAAAACCAAACTTTATTCAAACTAGAACTTGAAAATCCATAAATAAGTAAAGGGTACTTGAAGAAACGAATTAAAGCTTTGAAACAAACTACAAACTTCACCTCTTAGCTCTAGCTAAGAGGTTAGCTAAAAGAAAACATTAAAAAAACTAGAAACTAGAACTAGAAGAAGAAAACTAGTTGTAGGAGGCTAGGAAGCCTCCTAGGCCTTGATCTCTTTGTTCCCCACGTTGCTAGATAGGTTAGGAAGAGGTTGTAGGTGTCCTTTTATAGCTTAGAGGCATCAGCGACTTGGAAGAAACGCGGAACTATGGAGTCCTCCCGCACTTAGGAAACCCAAAAATCCAATTTAGAAGGTTGTAACTCGCTGTTTGCATGTGGCTGACTGGTCTTGACCGGTCGGACTAGGCTGGCTGACCAGTCTTGACCGGTCTTTTGACAGTCCAGGGAGTGAACTACCTGTTGGCCGACCGGTCTTAACCAGTCTTTTGACAGTCCAGGGAGTGAACTACCTATTGGCCGACTGGTCTTGACCGGTCAGGCCTTCTATTTTTCTTCGTTTGCCTTCTTTCTTTCTTCCTCTTTGTTAGAACTTAGAAAAAGAGGGAGATCAGAACTACTCATCAGCAGGCCTTCTTTCTTTTTTTGTGTTTCTTTTATTCTGGGGGAATTCTGAGTATAGAGACATTCGTAGACAATCATAAGCAATCACAAAGTGTACACAAGAGAGAGATATCGCAAGGCGAATTTTATTCCAGAGATTCTAAGATCTTTTATATTTCAGGGTGTGATACTGGTCACGAGCCTTTAATTACATCAACGGTTGATCACCCTTGATTGGAAGGCAAAAGACTAATCCGCCGGGGATTATGGTCTTGAGTTCATGGTCGTTTAGCCTTTGATTTCTTGTTATGGACTAAGCCACATTTGTTAGACACGTCAAATGTTTATGTCCCATTTTCTTTCGGACTGTCCGGGTTGAGAGACTGTCAGGATTCGAGTGGTGCAACTCGGGGCCCGCGCTTGTTACTGTGAACAGGTGACCGCTGGAATACACAATCCTCGAATGTTGGTCGGCATGATCCAAGGCCCGCGCCCGTATTTTTATGACGGGTGACCTTAGGAAAGCACTTCGCAACGTTCCCGAACGAGGTTTTTTAATCGAGTAGTGCAACTCTGGGCCCGCTCCTATTACTGTGCACAGGTGACCGCTGGAATACACGAACATCGAAATATTGGTCGGCATAACCTAAAGCCCCGCGCCCGTATTTTTATGACGGGTGACCTTAGGAAAGCAATCCGCAACTACCTCATCAGCTCAACCGACGGACCCGTTGTCGACGGGTAGGGCATCGACTGTCTTTTTCATAGTGGCAGTCCATAGCAAGATGTTTCAAGCTTAGTTAGAACTCTTTGTTTGTGGTTTCTCGTGGTAACTATAACCCCTTAGGTTTAGCCTCGGACCTTTATCTGGGATGAATAGAGCTTTGTACAGTAAAGTAAATGTATTTCTTCTGGAGTTGGGTGACTGGTCTTCGAGAACACTCTTTCTTCTGAGTATTTTCAGTGATCTATTTAGGATCAGGTAGGCTTTGTCGAACCAAGATCTCTTGAGGATCCAAACTCAATGGGCTGGATCGGCTATCTCTGATGCCTGTAAGTGGCTAAGTATAAGGTCCGATGGGTACCCACATATGCCAATTTCTTATGAATAATGGGGATTGGTGCCCCGCGAATGCTTGACTTGGCTGCTGGATAGCCTGAGTACTTCAGCTTTGCCTCGGCGTCTTTGAGATCGCGGTTGATTTCAATTGGCACTAGTCAATTCTCAAGCCAACAGGGCACTTCCCAAGGTTGAAAATGACTAAGCAGTGGACCTGCTTACTGTCTGATTAGGGAAATCGGTGAGTATTATCGATAACCATCTTTGAACAGGGGTGGATTACGTCCACGAAGATCGCTGTGCGATCGCGTTTTGATTTGCTTAGCAGAAGTCGATTTCCAGGCCAACAGGGCACTTCCCAAGGCTGGAAATGACTAAGTAGTGGATCTATTTGCGTTCTAATCAGGAAAATCGGTGAATATTGTTGATGACCGACTTGGAACAGGGGTGGATTATGTCCACGAAGATCGCGGTACGATCGTGTTTCGATTTGCTTAGCAGAAGTCAATTTTCGAGCCAACAGGGCACTTCCCAGGGCTGAAAATGACTAAGTAGTGGGCTTGCCGACCGCTTGATTAGGGTATTAAAGAGTCCTGAGATCGGATAACCTCGTCACAGTGCATGATTATGATGTATCATGTCAAGTAGAAGAAAAGTTTCCCTCTCGGGCTCGGTCCAATTCCTCTCGATTCTTCTCGTTTTAGGCCGTTTTCGGCTCTTTCGGAAGGATTTCCGGGGTTGCCAAATTGGCTAAGTGTTGGTCATTTTGGACCAAAACACTGATTTGGGCCACTTATCATTAACTTTTGGAGAATCTGATCCGGTGGATGGATAGAACTCATCGAGACGCATCTAGGAGAGGCGGTTTCATCAAAATCCAATCACGGACGAAGGCGGGCCGCACAAGGGAAGGTCCACCCCTCCCATCAGCGTCCAGGAGCATGGGGGGGGGGGGGGGGGGGTGCGTACAGGCGCATGTGGCCATTTGTGCAGGCGTATGTGGCACTGCTCATCTTTCAGGCGCATGTGGTAGGGAGCCGGGCGCATGTGGCCCTATTTTTCATGAAAAACGGGAGTCCGGAAGCAATCCCGGCGCATGTGGTGGTGCACATGTGCTTGGACCTAAGGAGTGGGCGCATGTGGTGGTGCACATGTGCTTGGACCTAAGGAGTGGGCGCATGTCCCTCCCAGACTTAAAGAAATTTGGTATTTTCTGTTGGGAAAAGCCGGCGCATGTGGTGGAATAAGCCGGCTCATGTGGGGGATAAGCCGGCGCATGTGCCCAACACTTAGAAATTTCAAGATTTTCTTCCTGAACTTGGGTTTCCGGCGAGGGAATCCATTCCAGCCAAGGCATCCGACGAGGAGAGAGAAAGCAAGCGCATGTGGTGCTTACATCACACTGAGGTCGGCGGGGGATGATCTCGTGTTGATGAAATGAAGTGACTTCACTATTTATAGGGGGTAATCGGGTTCGGGTCGGGTCCGGTCCAGCGGGTATTTCCCGGTGCATGTGCCAGAAACAAAGCTAAGCGCATGTGAGAAAAATGCACCAGGCGCATGTGGAGGATCGGGGCGCATGTCCTTTACCAGCGCATTTCCCAACGCTTTTCGAAAAAGTGTTTCATTCACTCCATTTCACTAATAGGGTGCAAGCGCATGTGGTTGGAGGCTAGGTGCATGTCCTTTGCCGGCGCTTTTCCACTACTTAGCCAGATTTTCAGGATTCCAGCACTTAGAAAATTTCAGCATTTCAGCTCCGACGAGGGACCTCCAAAGGACAGCTACCTTTTCTAGACATGCACTCACTGTCGCCAAGCCACTTCTAGGCTAGGATTGACCTCCTGAATGAACAGAGTGGGGTGTGGAAGTCCAGGTGTTGCTAATTTTGGTACTTCCTTCCTAATTTGGAGCCTCCGGGTCGGCTTGTCGTATAGGAGCGTTGTTCCGGGGAGCGCGCGCATGGAAATACGCATCATAATGATTTCAAACTTGCTATTTAAGGGTTTTGGGGTGCTCCGGATCATTTGGCCGTGAAGCGCATGTCCAGTTCCGCTCTGAAATGGTAGCTGTAGGCTTACGGGCCCTTTTTGGTCAGCTCCAAACGAGGATGAAACGCATTTCGAGGTGCGCAGGTAAAAATATGCACCGGATGACTTCGAAACTTACAGGTTAAGGGTTTTAGGACATTTTGGATCATTTGGCGGTAAATTGCATGTCCAGTTCTGCTCTGAAATGGTAGGTGTAGGCTTACGGACCCTTTTGGTCAGCTCTAGGCTGGGACGAAACGCATTTCGAGGTGCGCAGGTAAAAATATGCACCGAATGACTTCGAAACTTGTAGGTTAAGGGTTTTGGGGTGCTCCGGATCATTTGGCGGTGAAGCGCATGTCCAATTCCGCTCCAAAATATTGTTTATAGATTTTGGTCACTACCGAGCGATCAGGGTTGTGCAGGCATTTTTCAGGGCTTTCCTGGCCTCAAAACTTATCCAAATCTTTGTCAATAGACCACGGGATGTTGTCTTACAATGGGTACAAATTTGAGCCCCAACAAGTGCCCCCCCGGTGTGCTGTGCTAGATGCTTACGTCACGCTAGTGCAGTGCACCGGTCCCCCAGGCTCAAGTATAAATAGTTGACTCACTGAGTCATTCCACAATTTTCTCGAGTCCGAAAACTCAATTTTACCAAGGTGAGAGAGCTCACCCTCGAGCTACAGGCGCATGTGGTCCCCTTGTGGGCGCATGTGGCCTACTACCATTGCTTTTTCCGGCAAAGTGCTTCCTCCAGGCGCATGTCAAATGCCCATGATGAACCAGGCGCATGTCCCAGGCGCATGTTGTTATGGGCATGTGCCCAGGGCACTGCCCGGACTTGTGTTTCTTTTCAAAAATCAGAGGTGGGCGCATGTGGGGCTGACACATGCGCCTGAAGCTTGAATTTCAACCTCGTTTCCTTCCTTTCTTCTGAGCCGGGCGCATGTCAGATTGTACATGCTCCTGAGACTTTGCATAATGAACTTCGAATTGCAGAATTTGTGGATTGGAAGCATGTGAGGGGCCACATGCGCCTAGGGCTCCACCTTGGGCGCATGTGAGCCCAACACTTAGCCAAAATTTTCATTTTTCGCCCCTGCTTTGCACTTGTGAAGAAATGGCATTTCCAGCTCCGTTTCTCAGTCAAATTCAGTGCTGTTTGAGGCTAGATCACTTAAAATTCAAGAATGATTGGAGCTTAGTGCCTTGGGCCTGCAGTTGGCTACCTACTTTGGCCTGTCACAGCTTGCAACTGTCTATTTTAGGCAGGTTCAGAGTATGTCTGCCAGAGTGTGCCTATAGCGTCCCGATTGCTTGTAAAGTTGCTGTGTATGAACAGTTGCGTATGTATGATGCTGAAACTGTTTCCTGACTCTATCCAGTACCTACTTATAAGCACCTGGACTTGTCAAGGCTACTTTTAGACTAAATGCACGGATGTATTGTGGGTTCAGTCTGTGATTTTATGTGTGCATCAATCACATGTATGCGTGCATGTATGATGGAAGTTGCTTTGTTATGAAATGCGTATGATGATTGATATGCTATGCTCTTGATTTTGGTTGCTTTCATGCTTTGTTGCTTGTGCTCTACATGCTGTGCTTGTGTTCGCGATATGATTTTGTTAGGCTATTTGCCATGTCTATCGAGTTGTTTCCTAATGTTGTTTTGTTTACGCATTGCAGTGAATTGCAGTAGCGACAATGGGATCTTCTGGTGAAACTTCTGGGTCGCATGCTTCTGGTCTGACGCCGATGAAGCGCTGGTCAGAAAAGAATAGCTGAAGGTCCTTCTAACCCTCCTCCTCCAAGACGTAACTCTCGCTTCTTTCCTACGGTCGAACACGAGATAAAGGATTTCTCGGAGCGTATTGGGCAGCTCCCTCATGAAGTGCTGGTGCGCATATTCGTCAACAAGACAGCGCCTGAACCTCCAAAGCGGGGCAAGGCGAGTGCAGAACAAGAGTGGGTCTATTGGTATGCCCAACTTGCAGGTGTGGCGAGTGCCATCAAGGCAGGTCCTCAACATATACCTGTTCAAAATATAGAAGAAAACCTGACAGGTCAGAAAGGTAAGAAGAAAGGAGGACGACGAAAACAACCGATCAAGGCGCTCAGTCAAGCGCAGCGATTGACACAGCTCCTCGACTTGAAATATGAAAGGATGAAGATTGGATGGGAGAGCAACAAGATCACTGCTGAGCGTGGCATCTGCATCACGAACCCCTACAATGGCGAAGTCATCTTGCACCAGAAGTCTCTTATGAGGTGTAAACCTTTTCAGAGCATCGAGCCATCTGATGTTCGTAGACCTAGCCAGTTCTATGGAGTGGAGAGATGGTCTTCAGTTCCTGAGAGATTACTCACTGCCACCCTAAGAAGCAACAGGAAGCAACAGAAGGTTGGTGAGATTAAGGAGATGACTTTCCTCATGCCTACGTGTGATCCGCATGCACCTTATCCGACTCATTTCTTTAAGACGGTGAGTCAAAGGTTCCTTCCTATGAGCCGCGTCCACAATGTGGGAAACTTCAAGCTTCCGTAGCCGAGGGCATCTGAATGGTCGTGACAGCTACATCCCATAGGCGAAGGAGATTCTGATCCGGCACGAGGCTGCGCTGAGGGAGGTCAGGCTCTACTATGCCATCGAGGCGACTGCCGGCTTCTTTCCGCGAGATCCAACGATTCTCAGGGGCTTCTTAAATTACTGGAGTTCCATTACCAACTCTTTCCAATCTTCCTCAAGGAGAGATGAGTATAACCCTCTGGGATCTTAAGATGATGGCGGGCCTACCCATACGCGGCGGGTATTATCATGAATATATCCCCTATGATGAAGAATTGTCTGGCTTCAGATGCGAAGGTGATCGGAAGGCCTATCATTCCAAGGCGTGTTTGGAGTAGTTCAATGAATTGCAACAATTTGACTGCATTACAAAGATACACTATGAAGATTGGTCAGTTTACTTCAGCCACGGCTTGAAGTAAGTCTTCACGGGACGTCCCTTTCTTTCTTCTTATGATGTAAACATTTTCCTTTTGCTTAGCTTCTTATGTGAAGTTCTCTCTCCTTTCTCTCTTTCAGGATCGATTACGAAAAATATAAAGTTGATGTTAAAAGAATAAGGGCCTTACGACAAAGGTTCCAATGCAAATTTCCTTGCCCGAACGTATTGTCTCCCACTTGCGAGCTAGCAGGCTTCCTCGCTTACTGGTTGTCCGCAGTCACGCTTCCCAGCTCAAAGAGTGCTGATGGCGTCAGGGTTTCTTGCTTTGTCATGGCGGGTGCCCTTGCCAATGGTCGACGTCTTGCTATAGCGCTACCTGTACTCTGTAGCATATATAGAGCGTTTGGTTATGTTGCCAGTAATCCGGACAAACCTGCTGATGGGATGGATGCGGCCTATTGTCCGTGGCATTATTTTTGCGGCTGGTTTGGCATTTATTTCCCTTGGGTATATGGCATGAAGCCTCACGCCTACTTCTTTCCGGACCGAGCGCTTCTTATCAGGTTCATGAAGGCCAAGATGGTGCTTAAGACGCCAAAATGGGTGTCTTCAAGGATCTGCAGTGAGAATGAAGTTGACTTCTACCATTTTCCTGCTTCCATTGCTGATGAAGATATCGAAGTCATCGATGATGAGGATTCGGTTGACTCTTCTGACAGAGAATTCCTGATATCGATCCAGACCGCCTCTCTCCCGTTCCGCGAAGGCATGGAGTTCTAGCGCGAGCCTTACTACCCGAGCAGGTTCGCCAGACAGCTCGGCTACGATCAGGGTGTTCCGTCGACTCTTCCGAGCGTGACGAGGATAGAATGAGCATATAGCACGGGTCATGTCCATTGGGAGTGGATGTGGGACCAACTTTTAGCTGACGCGAACTGGTGCGAGGTTCGTGTTTCCTGGCGGTAGTCGACGTCCCGCGACTTCTTATGGTTGGATGAGATGGTGGGGGCATCAGTACGCACGCATCCGGGATGCCAAACCTGTAGATTTCCCTCTCCATCTCTCTCCTCCAAGGTTGAATGACGTTCTTGAGGAGGATCTTGGTTATCTTTGTGAGCAGCGTGAGGCTGTCGGAGTTCCTGGTACAAGCCATTTGACTTCCTTGAACGTGCCGATCACTCGTAGGAAAGAAGATGGGGCGTTAGACGGATGGTATTGCTTCGGGGTCCCTATACAGAGACGTCAGCGAGGGGTCGGATCTTCGCGTCCTTCGGCAGAGACTGCTCCTCCATCTGTCGAAGAGGGTGAGCCTACGGGAGGCATGGCAAGAGTTAGACCTTCTGATGATTTCGTTAATGATCTTCCACCGGGCCGCGTGAGAGATCAATTGAGAGTCAAGATAAGACTCACACCAAGAGTTCTCCTGTCAGCACCTGAGAAAAACTTAAGAAAGGGAGAAATGTTACATATCAAGAAGTGGGGGAGTTTGGATCCGTCGTTGCAGATCACTACTCCAGAGATAGTGGTAGGTGCGACTGTTGCCGATAGCCGCGAAGAAGGTGAGCTTCGGTCTATTGCTACAAAGGAAATTGCAGACAAAGAAGATATAATTATCGATAATTGTAACGAAGGTGAGTCCGAGCCTGCAGATGTCGAGGGGGACAATGCCGAAGATGGTTCTGAAGCCGGTGATGGTCAGGGAGCGACGTGCCTCAATGGTTCGGGGTCACAACTTGAAGATGAACCTGTAGATTATTCTGGTGATGACTAGGGGAGTGGATCGCGCCAATGATCATAGCAACGATGATTCCCTCGTGAATTATTATGATAACGATGCCGGAGTCGGGGGTGTAGGTGATCTTGACGATGTTGCCATGGCAGCGATCGAAGCACAACTCTACGACAACATCAGGGTCCAACCTTCTTCCGAGCCTTTAGTCTTCATTTCTCAGGCTGTTGTGGTACCGACTATGAGGTTGTCGACGAATGTTCCTCCTTGTTTGCCCGTTCGTGCTGATAACGCTGAGGAATCCGTTCCTGGGCTTAAGATGCGTGAAGGGAACATCGATCTTTCTTCGGTCCTTCCATCAAGCTGTTCATCGCGAGTACACTGTCCTGTTGAGTTGGAGGTCGTGGATACGTCACGCTCTGCTGCGGTCGAAGTTAGACCCGACATTCCGCGAGCACAAGGTAAGAAATGCGCTTCTGGTTCTGCTTTGTACTTTTCTTCTCCGATTCCTGCATAATCATACTAACCATATTTTGTTATTATTATTTTATTTCTACAGATCTTATTGAGTCAATACCTGCCTCTGCCACTTCCGTCGCATCGTCTCCGGTTGTGACTATTGAACTGCCGGGCGAAGCTTTGGAAACAGTTGTTGATTCCGGGACGTGCATTGCGGGACCTTCAGAGCTTGCTATTGATCTTCCTGCCATTCCTGGTATGACTCCTTCACACTTTACATTAGATTATGACTTGTAGTTTCTGCTTTCATTTTTGCTAATGCACCATTTGTTTGTCTTGTATTCTTTCTTGCAGCTGCCGTCGATTCTGGCATCGCCATTGCTATGATGCCGGACATTCCTGTATTTAAACATTTAGATTGTTTTGGTCAGAGCGTGCTGAAGGGCCTGCTGTCTAGCCTTGCGAAGGCGTTGGCCGATCCACAAGAATGGACATATGCTAGGCGCTGGCATGAAAGCGCTGGAAGCTTGTGTCGGAGTAGTTGGGTCTGATGTGCTCAAGGTTGTCAATCACATCTCTGCGTTCGAAAGCTCCCTCGCAAACGTAGCGGCTGCTGAGCGTGTCGAGCCCGAACCTGCTACCGAGGAGAAGCGGAGAATTATAGTCTTTGGGACCTGCAGTGGAATGTCACCCGCATTCTACGGCGAACGCACGAGAATCCCTACAAAATAATAAGATACAGTATGAAGGGTGATTGGGCCGTATAGCTGAAATCGATGCTGAGATTGAGCGTCTGCAAGCGAAGAAGATCGCCGTGAGCTTCGAAGCTGCCCGTCTCGAGTCAGTAGTTGCTCAGGGTCAGATAGCGGTCACGCGGCTCGAGAGTGAGGACGAAGCAGCGCACAAGCAGTTGGAAGATTTGACTGCTGAACTTCAACATGTTCCTGATCCTGCGGAGGTGTTATCCACAGCAAAGTCAGCGATGGAAACTGCCAGGGTGGCCGTGATCAGGCTGATATCGGGATGTTTGGAGAAGCTTTGATCTTTCGCTCCCGATGCTCTCCTTCTTGACTTCAAATGTATAGAAATGATCGTAGGATCTTACCTTTAGAAAATTTTGTAGTTGGTGTAAGAGATACTTACCTTCTGACCATTCATGTATATGGCGTCGAAAAGATGTCAACCAAACTTTTGTTAAATGAAATGACAATAGCAATTATTTTTTCTATCGTGTTATGTTTGTGTGATGTGTGTTAGAATGGTCTACAATAATAACAATGATAATCACAGTTCTAGTAAGTGATGAATGTAGAATGAAATGAAAAGAGTAATACTTCCCTTTAGTCGTCGATTTCGGGAGTGTCCAGGGTTTCTGAACTCGGGATATGCTCGTGTCGTAGACGAATGGTCCTTCTTGGTTATTTCTCCATAGCAAGGGCAAGGAAGACCTGCAAGAATACGAAGTAACTGATTAGCTTTTGTAACTACAGGCTTATCTACTGTATTCTACTCCATTTCATTCTCTGTTTCTATCCTTACTTATTACATTCCCTCTTTTGGGGAGTTTACATTTCTCCTATTTATGTAAAGGAAAGTAACAAGTGGACTGTTAGGGGTAATATTTCTTCAGAAACTAGCCATTAATTGCAAAACCGGCTCCGCCACCGTCGAAATTCACTAAACGGTAGGCCCCGTTGGAGTAAACTTCTTCTATGATGCATATCGGGTCCCACTTAGGGTCGAACTTGCTCTTTGTAGTGTGCGCGGCAGTCGGTTGCTTCATTACGAGTACCAAGTCACCCTTCTTGAAGGATCTATCCCTGACTCGCTTGTCATACGCTGTTGAGATATGCTTCTGGTACAATGCTTGCACTAGTGACATTCTCGGCCGCTGTGAGGGATGGTAATATTCTCCTTTCTTCTATGGTGACTTGAAGTGGGCTGCCCCCTGGGTGCGCGAGAGCCGCGGCCAGGTTAGCTAATGCGTCTGCTTGAGAATTTTCAGCTCTTGCGACGTGCAACACTGTACTGTCCCGGAAATGATCGAATAGGGCTCGGGCCTGATGGCAAAGAGATGACAGCTCCGGCTTGCGGACTTCATATTCCGTCATAAGCTGTCTCACAACCAACCGAGAATCACCGTATACCTGTAGTGATCGGATTCGCATGTCTCGTGCCAACTGTAACCCAATGATCAGGGCCTGATACTCTGCCTCGTTGTTCGTGCACAACGGCACTATTGTGAATGAGTAGGGCAACAAGTCGCCTTGAGGACTGATGAAGATCACACCGGCCCCTGATCCTGCAGCTCTAGAGGCTCCATCGAAATACATCTGCCACTGCTTCGCGACCCTTACCATCATGGCCTGGTCGTCAGGCAGATCACATTCCATTTCCATGTTATCCGGTATTGGGTGAGCTGCTAGAAAATTGACTATCGCCTGCCCTTTAACAGCTCGAGACGGCAGATACGTGATGTCGAACTCGGATAGCAGTAGGGCCCATTTGGCTAAACACCCGGACAACATAGGTCGGTTCATCAGGAACTTGATAGGATCTGCTCTGGAGATCAATGTAATCTGATATGACAGACAGTAATGCCTCAACTTCTTCACAGCGAATATCAAGGCCAGGCATGTCTTCTCAATCGGTGAGTAATTAAACTCAGCGCCGACGAGTGTGCGGCTCAAGTAATACAGAGCATTCTCTTTTCCTTCTTCATTCTTTTGGGTGAGCAGTGCCCCCAGTGAGTTCTCTCCCACTGCTACATATAGTATCAGAGGCTTTCCCTCGAATGACTGTTGCGAGAACTGGAGCTTTCCTGAGTAACTCTTTGAGGGAATCGAAGGCTTTCTGGCACGCTTCGTCCCACTCGAAGCGGACGTCTTTCTTGTTCAGCCGAGAGAAAGGCTGGCAGCGACCTGACAAGTAAGCGACTCTCCCTTGGAAGCTCTTCAGCTCTTTCAAATTCTTCGAAGGAGGCATTTCTTAGATCGCCTTGATCTTCGTGGGGTCAATCTCGATTCCCCGATGCCTGATCACAAAGCCAAGGAATTTTTCAGAGGACACCCCAAAGGCGCACTTCAACGGGTTCATACGGAGGCTCTTCTTCCTCAACCTCTGAAATACTAACTTCAAATGTTCGCTATGCTGCTGATGTCTGTCGGACCTCACTACCAGGTCATCGACATAGCATTCCACATGCTTGTGCATCATGTCTTGGAACATTACCTGCATCGCTCTCTGATACGTGGCGCCTGCATTTTTCAGCCCAAACGGCATCACCCTGGTAACAGATATCCCGAGAGATGTGCGGAAGGCGGTGGACTCTTCATCTTCTGGAGCCATTTGGATCTGATTATACCCTGAGTAGCCGTCCATAAAGGACATCGTTGTATATGCTGATGTGCAATCGATCGGAAGCTCCGGGATGGGTAGAGGATGTTAGTGCACTTTTCTATGGTATACTAGTGCACCTTGTTTGTCAATTACTTAGGTCAATAGGTCTAGTGTCGGTTGAGCTTAATGAAGACAAAGACCGAAGACTCAAGTGGCCCGGCTGCATCAAGAAAGAATAAACAGGTAAATGTGATG
This sequence comes from Liriodendron chinense, assembly GCA_003013855.2. NCBI lineage: Eukaryota > Viridiplantae > Streptophyta > Magnoliopsida > Magnoliales > Magnoliaceae > Liriodendron > Liriodendron chinense. The sequence continues at coordinate 1,106,496 of ML058434.1, read as the reverse complement.
CCTTGGTGTGCCTTGCCTTGACCAAAACCTAACCCATAACCTCTTAGATGACTTGCACCACCTAGGTATACCTTTAGTCATCATCATTAGTCTTAGAACTCCATGAAAAACATGATAAATTAGACTAATTAAAGAGGTGGAAGCTGCTGAACAGCAGTTTTCGATAGGACTCCGATCAATCGGACAGGTGCTCCGATAGGACTCCGATCGATCGGACAGAAATTCCGATCAATCGAAAATTGTCCCAGAAAAAATTGGAAACTCACTGGACATATTTCGATCAATCGGACAGTCTTTCGATCCATCGAAAGGGGCCGTACGATCAATCGGACAGTGTTCCGATCAATCAGGAATTTCTTCCAGAGACTTCTCTGGATAGATTTTCGATCAATCGGACTTGTCTCCGATCAATCGGACTGGGCTCCGATCAATCGGACACTTTTTCCGATCAATCGGAGATGCACGAATCTGCCCGTTTTTTTATCGTTGGAAGAAAATCTATTTAAAAGGGGGATTCGTTTCTTGAGCCAAGAGAGGAGATTTTGAGGAGATAGAAGCCACTATTGCTAGAGATCATTAGAGGCTCAATCCCAAACCTAAAGCAAGTCATTCTCCTTGTGCTTTCATCACAAGCTTGGGCCATTCAATGGCATCTTGAGAATGGACTTGTTCCCTCTTGATTCCTAGGGTTTAGACACCTTGATGATAGTTAAATCCTTTGTCTAAACACTACCTAGGAGTCCATTTAGGTGCATTCCTCTAGGAAACCCATTTCCTACCATTTGTAGAGGTTTCACCATTCCCTAACACCTTGGGCATCTCCAATGAAGCATCACATGCAAGGTAGCTGATCTTGGAACTGAAGCCTTGACAAAGCAACGGCGTCAACGATCGGGGGAGCACAAGGGGAGCTGATTCAAGCCCGGGAGAGCGAGAAGAAGCAACCCAAGACGGCGCAACAAGGGGCCTCAATCCGACAAGTAAGGTTGTCTTGTTAAGAGTCCATCCGCTCAATTCCCTATGAGAGTTGAGTGTAGAGTTTGTTTGACAAACTCGCCCCGGGGTCGTTAGCCGATCCTTGGCCTATTAGTTGGGCCTAAAATCTAGGGACGTCAGCCGTTCCTTGGCACGTTAGTCGGGCCTAAAACAAAGTCTCCAAGGGGGAGCCACCAACACGGGTGCAAACGTGTAGGTTGGGAGGAACCTGTAAACTCCCCGATTGGGTAGGATCCGAGTTAAAACACCTTGGTTGGGAGGAACCAGATTTAAACTCCCCAGTGAATGCCGGTGTGCTCAAAGGGGTTGAGTACTTGAACCGGGAGTGGAGTAGACAAGTAGTCGAACCACTATACATCGTTGTGTTTGTGATTGTTCTTGAGCACATTTCTCTTTATGCATTATGTTTAATTGATTAATTATAAATGCTTAGTTAGGAATGTATGCTAGGCACTTGATAGGCACATCCACACTCACAAGATGTACTTTCACTTCCTCATGTTGACTTGAGCATTTCTTGATCCATCCTCTCTAGTCCACATAAGTTGATTAGACTAGGTTGTTAATAGCTTTTATCATATGCTAGTCTTTTGATTGGACCCACTTAGGCTTGGAGGCCAAAGTGTTATCGCTTACGTAGTTCAATTTGTTAAATTTGTTAAGTAGGCGAAAAGATTTTAAAAAGGTCCTTATACCCCCCTCTTATAGGTTCAGGCATAATTCTAGTTACTCCTCAAGCTTCCGCACGGGTATGCGTAGGGTGTCGTGTTAGGCTACCCGACGCAATTTCAGAGGAAAGTCATCTTTGGGACAAGCCTCATTCAAGTTGCAGAAATCAACGCACACCCGGATCTGGCCGCTCTTCTTCTTTACAGGTACTATGTTCGAGATCCATTTGGGATACTGAACTTCCCTGATAAACCCGGCCTGAAGCAGCTTCTTCACCTCTTCCTCTATCTTCGGGATGATGTCAGGATGGAAGCGTCTCTGTGGCTATTTGACTGACCTCTTCTCCTTCGCGATATTCAACCTTGTGCATCGCGATTGCCGGGTTCAGTCCTGGCATTTCAGAATAGGTCCATACGAACACGTCCCTGTTCTCTTTCAGGAGTTGAATGTAGCTCTCCCTCTCTTCTTCTGGAATGTTCTTACTGATATAAGTATTCCTCGGCTCTACTGGTGGTCCCCAGATTGACTTCTTGTAGCTCATCTATTGTGGGCTGACCCCCATCTTCGATTTGCTCTGGCGCGGCACTCGGCTGTATGACTTCATTCGGTCCAGCGGGCCTCACCTCTTCCATGGGACTAATTGTCACCATGTTAATATGCCTGATCTCACATCCTGCCCCCAGGGCTTCTTTTCCTCTATATACCTTCGTCTTTACTTCGAAGGGTGCTAGCATGCCTTTTCGATCTGGCGGTTCTGAACAGATGAACCCCATGTTCCTCATAATGTTTCTACTGGCCTTGCTATATCTTTCTTCTTCAATGGGCGGTGTCTTTACCAGTGTTCTCTTCGCGTTCTCTTCGATCTGCAACGGGTTGTAGAGTCCTGCCTGAAATCTTATCTCATGCCTGGCTCCCATTGTCGGTGGCACGCAAAACTGGCTCGGAGCTTTAGGGAAGGGACGAATCCTCTCAACCTTTGGCATCGGCATATTGAAGCTGGACTACAACACGCTCATCTGTTAGCTTGTCATCTGTTTCAACACTGACTGCCCTTCCTTCCGGAGGTGCTTCGGTATCAAATAAAACTTCTTCCTTTGCAACGGATTTCCTCTGTGAGCCCTTGTCGCTTCAGCGACCACTCGCGGAGCTTCGTTCGTTTGTCTTGGATTCTCGCCCTGGGGTTCTGTCCCCTGTGCCACCTCTATCGGTTTGTTGGCTTTTCTGGCGGTTTCGGCTCCATCGCTCTCCTGATAGTATTGTGCATCTGCTAGGAAAGATTCAGTGACGGAGTATGGCCTCGGGTCTGTCGCCACTCTATACTGGACGCCATCCCTATTGTATTTGAAGCATTGGTGGTATGTCGAGGGAATAATGTCGTATTGATGAAGCCACAGTCCGTCCCAACAAGATATTGTATGTCGTCATCGCATCGATCATTTGACAGGTGACTTTAGTGCTCAATTCTTCTCTTTCCAGCATGAAAGTAATGGACCCTAGGACGCGCTGGCTGTCCTGATTGAACCCTTGGATAACCATGGCGCTTAGACGAAGTGTTGTCTGTCTGAAACCCAACTGCTGCAATGTCTTCAGAGACATAATATTCATAGCGGATCCGTCTTCCAGCATGCATCTTCGGACCTCTATGTCTCGGATGAGACCTGTCACCATCAACGGGCAGTTGTGGTCTGTCAAGCTGATCGTTTTGTCTTCTTCAGAGAATGTGATCATGGACGATCGATCGATCTGCATGACCTGTTCTGCGGGTCGATCCCCAATTCCCGTTATCTTCATTCCTTCCATTTCTGACTCGATCTCTGCTATCATGACCTCACGGGCTTCTTGATCGAGCAATGCATTGAGCAACATTTCTCGATATTTCTTCGAAAGGCACAGGGCATCGTAGATGCTGAGTCGGGCAGGAACCTTCTTCAGATGAGACACCACATCATAAATCACCGGTGCCTTATCTCGAGTGTAATCTCATTGGTCAGCTGCTATCTCATTGACTGCTTCTGCCGGTTCTTTTTCTCGAGGTGTCCCTGATGGCTCACCTATGACTGCATTCGTCCTTCTAGGGTTTGGTTGCCTCGGAAATTCTCTTTGTACGACCTGCTTTCCTGACCGCAAAGCCACTACATTGACTTCTCCTTTCTCTAGGACTTGGTCCTTGTCACTGGCCCCTGGTTGAGCGACCACTGAGACCATGGCTACACTGAATAGGCTGTGCACGCGGCTGTTCTTGCCTGACATTTCTTCTTCTCATTCTGTCCTTCATCTTCCTCTCTTTCTCCACGAGTCTTCTTTTGTTCTCTAGCCTCTTCTTGCTGCTCACAAGTGTCCATGGCTCTTCCGGTTCTCGAAACGAATTCGCCGTTGGAATTTGATCCGGCACAGGGAGGGCAGACACCACTGTCACAGTGTTCCGGCTTGCCTCTTCCGCCTTCATATTGATGGTGCCATCGTTGATCATCCGTTGAATCTTGCCTTTTAGGACAAAGCAGTCTTCAGTCTTGTGGCTGGTCATATGATGATACCTGCAGTAGTTGGGATGATCGACCATCTTCGCTTCCTCCGAGCGTGTGCATTCTGGCAGTCTTATTAACCTCTCTTCGACCAGCTGTTCCATGATCGGAACCAGATCTTCCATGTCGAAGGTATAAGGTCCGTTTGCTTCGATTACCCTCTTCTATCGTGAGATGTCGCGGCCTCTGAAAACTCTTGTCTTTGTCTTGAGTCGTGATTACTGGCCTGGCCTCAACTCTACGTTCGGCGTTTGGGCGTTTCCTGTCATTTGAACCCTTTCCTTTATCAACATAGTTAGAGGTTATCATCCTTTCGGCTTCTCTCCTGGGCTTCTCTGCCTTGAACTGCACTCTGGACGTGGCTCCTTCCACCAGGTGGGCTTTCGTAGTGAGGTCTCGAAACGTCTAGAAGTTGTGTCTAGATAAGCCAAATGAGATCATCGCATCCATGGCCTGCATGCACATCTTGACCTGCTCAGATTCGCTGGGCAGTTCCCAGCACTGTGCTGCTATAGTCCCCCACCTGTCGATGAACTTCTCGACCGACTCTCCCTGCCTTTGACGTACCAAGGCTAAATCTGTCAGTGAGACTTCTCGCTCGGTAGAGAAGAATTTGGAGATGAACAAGTCCTGCATTTGCTCCCAGGACTTGACTGACCCTACGGGTAGTGACATGTACCACTGGAATGCCTTGCTCGTGAGCGTCGAGCCGAACAATCTGATACAGTACTGGGGAATTGTCGACAGGTTGCCCATCATTGTCATGAATTGAGCCATGTGTTCCTCTGGCGATCCTCTGCCATCGAATCTAGGGAAGTCTAGATGCTTGAAATTGTTGGGAAATGGGAGATCATGGACCTCGGGTAAGTACGGCACCCGGTATACATATTTTCCTCTCTTCTCCTTTTCTCTTTCCTGACGCATCAGGTCCACAACTGTCTGGGACAGTTCTTCTCTCGTGGCTTGAGACGGCAGTGGCGGTACACGTCCGAACACAACGTTTCTCGGGCGCGCTTGTGGTTCGGCGATAGCTGGTTCTCCTGCTGCCCCCTGACATTCCTCCACAGACTGTCGAGTAGGTACTGCTGGGCTTCTGTTTGCCCCCTGAGTAACTAGAGCCAACAGTGCTTCTTTCATCTCTCTCATCTCTCTGGCCGTGTCCTCTTGGACCTGGATAATCTCATCTATCTGTTCTTGGATTGGAGGCAGCTCTGGGTATCGCTCACTCGCCTCTCCTTCGGTGACCTGCACCATCATTACTTGCGCTCGTTGCGGCCTCAGTCTTGATCATGGCAGCTTCAGTAGGGATTATCGTCATCGTCGTCTTAGTCGACTGTCGAATAGTGGATCTGTTCGGTATCTTCGCTGACGATGTTGTCTTCGGTATCGCTGGGAAGTCGATATCGGCTGAAGGAGAACTCTAGGCCTGGCTGACACGGTAGTTCTGCCGGAGTCGCGGGCGTCGCCCCTATAGATTGGCTTCCACTGTCTCTTTGTTATGCCCTGTACCCTTGCTGTCATCTCTGTCTCAGCCAGAATAACCTTCTTGTTCTCAGTCTTCTTGACGGTCTTGCGCTTCTGCACAATCTGCCATCCGACTTCAGAGGTTGCTGCCAGATGGGGGAAGTAAAATCCTCCGAATGCTAAGAAGATCATCGTAGATGCCATTTGTTTGGTTCTTTCTCTGTCTTTCTCTTTTTGTCTTTCTTTCTCTCTCTCTCTATCTCTCTCTCTGCACAGTCATACACGCATTAGAATATTCCACGCGCTTGGGAAAGAGAGAGGACGCGACCTTACCAATCGCAATACGGCTCGACAGTGGATAGGCAAAAACATACAAGTATGAACTACATGGATGCTATGCGAAGCTTCGAAATTCTTTTGCCCTAAAGATAAAGAGAAGAATATTCCCGTTGAGAGTCGCCAGTTTGGCGCCCGTGAAGGCGCCGAACATTTCTCCTTGCAGTAACCTTTCCCATGTACACATTAGTGTCTGCAAATGATTTATCGCAGAATGTCTATTTACTCAGAAATAACGAAAGATTCTGGTATTGAATAATCCCCAGCAGAGTCGCCAGTTTGTTAGAACTTAGAAAAAGAGGGAGATCAGAACTACTCGTCAGCAGTCCTTTTTTTTTCGTGTTTCTTTTATTCTAGGGGAATTCTGAGTATAGAGACATTCGTAGACAATCAAAAGCAATCACAAAGTGTACACTAGAGAGAGATATCGCAAGGCGAATTTTATTTAAGAGATTCTGGTATCTTTTACATTCCAGGCTGTGATACTGGTCACGAGCCTTTAATTACATTAACGGTTGATCACCCTTGATTGGAAGGCAAAAGACTAATCGCCGGGGATTATGGTCTTGAGTTCATGGTCGTTTAGACCTTAGTTTTCTTGTTGTGGACTGAGCCACATTTGTTAGACACGCCGGATGTCTATGTCCCATTTTCTTTCGGACTGTCTGGGTTGAGAGACTGTCAGGATTCAAGAGGTGAAACTCGGGGCCCCCGCCTGTTACTGTGAACAGGTGACCGGTGGAATACACAATCCTTGAATGTTGGTCGACATGACCCAAGGCCCGCGCCCATATTTTTATGACGGGTGACCTTAGGAAAGCACTCCGTAACGTTCCCGAACGAGGTTTTTTAATCGAGTAATGCAACTCTGGGCCCGCGCCTGTTACTGCGCACAGGTGACCGCTGGAATACACGAACATCAAAATGTTGGTTGGCATAACCTAAAGCCCGCGCTCGTATTTTTATGACGGGTGACCTTAGGAAAGCAATCCCTAACTACCTCATCAGCTCAACCGACGGACCCATTGTCGACGGGTAGGGCATCGACTGTCTTTTTCATCGTGGCAGTCCATAACAAGATGTTTCAAGCTTAGTTAGAACTCTTTGTTTGTGGTTTCTCGTGGTAACCATAACCCCTTAGGTTTAGCCTCGGACCTTTATCTGGGATGAATAGAGCTTTGTACAGTAAAGTAAATGTATTTCTTCTGGAGTCGGGCGACTCCTCTTCGAGAACACTCTTTCTTCTGAGTATTTTCAGTGATCTATTTGGGATCAGGTAGGCTTTGTCAAACCAAGATCTCTTGAGGATCCAAACTCAATGGGCTGGATCGACTATCTCCGATACCTGTAAGTGGTTAAGTATAGGGTCCAATGGGTACCCACATATTCCAATTTCTTATGAATAATGGGGATCGGTGCCCAGCGAATGCTTGACTCGGCTGTTGGATAGCCTGAGTACTTCAGCTTTGCCTCGGCGTCTTTGAGATCGCGGTTGATTTCAACTGGCACTAGTCAACTCTTAAGCCAACAGGGCACTTCCCAGGGCTGAAAACGACTAAGTAGTGGACCTGCTTACGGTCTGATTAGGAAAATCGGTGAGTATTATCGATAACCATCTTTGAATAGGGGTGGATTACATCCACGAAGATCGCTGTGCGATCGCGTTTCGATTTGCTTAGCAGAAGTCGATTTCCAGGCCAACAGGGCACTTCCCAGGGCTGGAAATGACTAAGTAGTGGATCTATTTGCGGTCTAATCAGGGAAATCAGTGAATATTATTGATGACTGACTTGGAACAGGGGTGGATTATGTCCACGAAGATCGCGGTGCGATCGTGTTTTGATTTGCTTAGCAGAAGTCAATTTTCGGGCCAACAGGGCACTTCCCACGGCTGAAAATGACTAAGTAGCGGGCTTGCCGACCGCTTGATTAGGGTATGAAAGAGTCCTGAGATCAGATAACCACGTCGCGGTGCATGATTATGATGTATCATGTCAAGTAGAAGAAAAGTTTCCCTCTCGGGCTCGGTCCAATTTCGCTCGATTCTTCTCATTTTAGGCCGTTTTCGGCTCTTTCGGAAGGATTTCCGGGGCTGCCAAATTGGCTAAGTGTTGGTTATTTTGGATCAAAACACTGATTTGGGCCACTTATCATTAACTGTTGGAGAATCTGATCCGGTGGATGGATAGAACTCATCGAGACGCATCTAGGAGAGGTGGTTTCATCAAAATCCGATCCTGGACGAAGGCGGGCCGCACAACGGAAGGTCCACCCCTCCCATCAGCGTCCAGGCGCATGGGGGGTGTGTACAGGCACATGTGGCCATTTTTACAGGCGTATGTGGCACTGCATCATCTTTCAGGCGCCTGTGGTAGGGAGCTGGGCGCATGTCCCATCTCCTGGGCACATGTGGCCCTATTTTTCATGAAAAACGGGAGTCCGGAAGCAATCCCAGCGCATGTGGTGGTGCACATGCGCCTAGACCTAAGGAGTGGGCGCAGGTCCCTCCCAGACTTAAAGAAATTTGTGATTTTTCAGGTGGGAAAAGCCGGCGCATGTGATGGAATAAGCCGACGCATGTGGGGGATAAGCTGGCGCATGTACCCAGCACTTAGAAATTTTAGGATTTTCTTCCTGAACTTGGGATTCTGGCAAGGAAATCCCTTTTCGGCTAGGGTTTCCAGGTGAGGGAATCCACTCCAGCCAAGGCATTCAGCGAGGGGAGAGAAAGCAAGCGCATGTGATGCTTACATCACTCTGAGGTTGGCGGGGGATGATCTCGTGCTGATGAAATGAAGCGACTTCACTATTTATAGGGGTAATCAGGTTCAGGTCCGGTCCGGAGGGTATTTCCCAGCGCATGTGCCAGAAACAAAGCCAAGCGCATGTGAGAAAATGCACCAAGGGCATGTGGAGGATCCGGGCGCATGTCCTTTACCGGCGCATTTTCCAGACGCTTTTCGGAAAAGTGTTTCATTCACTCCATTTCACTAATGTGGTTGGGGGCCAGGCGCATGTCCTTGGCCGACGCTTTCCCACTACTTAGCCAGATTTTCAGGATTCCAGCACTTTGGAAATTTCAGCATTTCAGCTCCGACGAGGGACCCCCAAAGGACAGCTACCTTTTCTAGACATGCACTCACTGTCGCCAAGCCACTTCTAGGCTAGGATTGACCTCCTGAATGAACGGGGTGGGGTGTGGAAGTCCAGGTGTTGCTAATTTTGGTACTTCCTAATTTGGAGCCTCCGGGTCGGCTTGTCGTATAGGAGCGTTGTTCCGGGGAGCGCACGCATGGAAATACGCATCGTAATGACTTCAAACTTGTTATTTAAGGGTTTTGGGGCGCTCCTGATCATTTGACGGTGAAGCGCATGTCCAGTTCCACTCTGAAATGGTAGCTGTAGGCTTACGGACCCTTTTTGGTCAGCTCCAAACTGGGGATGAAACGCATTTCGAGGTGCACAGGTAAGAATATGCACTGGATGACTTCAAAACTTACAGGTTAAAGGTTTTAGGACATTTCAGAGCATTTGGCGGTGAAGCGCATGTCCAGTTCCTCTCTGAAATGGTAGCTGTAGGCTTACGGACCCTTTTGGTCAGCTCCGGGCAGGGACGAAACGCATTTCGAGGTGCGCAGGTAAAAATATGCACCAAATGACTTCGAAACTTGCAGGTTAAGGGTTTTGGGGTGCTCCAGATCATTTGGCTGTGAATCCCATGTCCAGTTCCGCTCCAAAATATTGTTTACGAATTTTGGTTGCTACCAAGCGATCAGGGTTGTGCAGGCGTTTTCAGGGCTTTCCTGGCCTCAAAACTTATCCAAATCATTGTCAATAGACCACGGGATGTTGTTTTACAATGGGTGCAAATTTGAGCCTCAACACTCTTCCTACTCTCTTTCTTCACCATTCTTTGGCCCACCTTTGATCCTTATCAAAGGCTCCTAAATGTGCTCCTTTTGATCTCCAATTGGATGCAGTCGCTGTCATTTTTACAATCACAAAACAAGCATTAGATGGGATTTTTAAATATGAAAACCATGCATATAATGTGATGTAATGGGGTTGGCAAATGTATAAATTGGAGGTTCAACACACCCCCCAACCAGCTTTTCGCTAGTCCTGAGCAAAACATGCATGAAACAAGTTCAAACTTCCAAAAACCAACTCTCCTTCAAAAACTATGTTTCTATCCATTCCAAGACATACAAGTGTAAAATTCAGAAAAATTAGGTGATAAAAGTTGAAACCTTAAACTCTCAAAACACAATAAGCGTTCATATGAAATTCTCACTAATTGATTGATAAATAGAAGAACTCAAACAAATTTAACCTAGTGTGTAGAGTGAAAGTTCACCTCATGAGTTTAGGGCGATGTTTTTCTTCCTAGAGGGGGCCTTAAAGTGTAGTTCATGAGTTTGTAGGGAACCTATGAGTTCTTCTACTTTCATGTTATCTATATCTCTACACTCCTCTAAGGCAACTATCTTGGAGTCAAATCTTTCCGGGAGGGACCTAAGTATTTTTCTATAAATCCTTCCTTCCGGAACCCGATCCCCCAAGACAAACATGGAGTTGCAAATATCAGACAATTTAGTATAAAACTCCATGAAAGTTTCAGTCTCTTCTATCCTAATATTTTCAAATTTGGTGGTTAAGAGCTGAAGCTTCGAGCGTCTTACTGTGATAGTTTCCTCGTGGGTAACCTCAAGTATATCCCACGCTTCTTTTGTAGTTGCGCATGTGAGAATGCGCTGAAATTCTTCCAGGGAAACCGCACAGCAAATCGCATTGAGAGCTTTGGCATTTGCCATGTATTGAGCTCTCTCTATGTCATCCCATTTGGAATCATCTTTGGGAATAACAATATTTTTCCCATCAACCTCCACTTGCTCGGTGGGCAAGGTATATCCAGTTTGTGTGCTAAGCCACACCGGACGGTCCATGGATTGGAGAAAAATTCTCATTCTCGCCTTCCAATAAGCATAGTTGGACCCGTCAAAGAAGGGTGGACGGTTGGTGGTACTCCCATCTCGGTTAGACATGATGCTAGTGCTCCGGTATCGGATCTTACTCTAGACGGTTACGTCCTTGAAGAGTAACCCGCTCTGATACCAAATGAAATTGCGTCGGGTAGTCTAACAAGACACCCTACGCATACGCATGCGGAAGCTTGAGGAGCAACTAGAATTATGGCTAAACATATAGGAGGGGGGTGATTAGGACCTTTTCAAATTCTTTTCGCCTACTTATCAGATTTAACAAATTAAACTACGTAAGCGATAAACACTTCGGCTTCCAAGCCTAAGTGGGTCCAATTAATAGACTAGCAAAAGATAAAGCAATTAACAACCTAGTCTAATCAACTCATGTGGACTAGAGAGGATGGATCAAGAAATGCCCAAGTCAACATGAGGTAGTGAAAGTACATCTTGTGAGTGTGGATGTGCCTATCAAGTGCCTAGCATACATTCCTAACTAAGCATTCATAATTAATCAATTAAACATAATGCATAAAGAGAAATGTGCTTAAGAACAATCACAAACACAACGATGTATAGTGGTTCGACTACTTGTCTACTCCACTCTCGGTTCAAGTACTCAACCCCTTTGAGCACACCGGCATTCACTGGGGAGTTTAAATCTGGTTCCTCCCAACCAAGGTGTTTTAACTCGGATCCACCCAACCAGGGAGTTTACAGGTTCCTCCCAACCTACACGTTTGCACCCGTGTTGGTGGCTCCCCCTTGGAGACTTTGTTTTAGGCCCGACTAACGTGCCAAGGAACGGCTGACGTCTCTAGATTTTAGGCCCAACTAATAGGCCAAGGATCGGCTAACGACCCCGGGGCGAGTTTGTCAAACAAACTCTACACTCAACTCCCACAGGGAATTGAGTGGATGGACTCTTAACAAGACAACTTACTTGTCGGATTGAGCCCCTTGTTCAGCGCCGCTTCGGGTTGCTTCTTCTCGCTCTCCCGTGCTTGAATCAGCTCCCCTTGTGCTCCCCCGATCTTTGACGCCGTTGCTTTGCCAAGGCTTCAGCTCCAAGATCAGCTACCTTGCATGTGATGCTCCATTGGAGATGCCCAAGGTGATAGGGAATGGTGAAACCTCTACAAATGGTAGGAAATGGGTTTCCTAGAGGAATGCACCTAAATGGACTCCTAGGTAGTGTTTAGACAAAGGATTTAACTATCATCAAGGTGTCTAAACCCTAGGAATCAAGAGGGAACAAGTCCATTCTCAAGATGCCATTGAATGGCCCAAGCTTGTGATGAAAACACAAGGAGAATGACTTGCTTTAGGTTTGGGATAGAGCCTCTAATGATCTTTAGCAATGGTGGCTTCTATCTCTTCAAAATTCCCTCCCTTAGCTCAAAAATTGAATCCCCCTCTTAAATAGATTTTCTTCCAACGGTAAAAAAACGGGCAGATTCGTGCATCTCCGATTGATCGAAAAAAGTGTCCAATTGATCGGAGCCCAGTCCGATTGATCGGAGACAAGTCCGATTGATCGGAAATCTATCCAGAGAAGTCTCTGGAAGAAATTTCGATTGATCGGAACACTGTCCGATTGATCGAACGGCCCCTTCCGATGGATCAGAAGACTGTCCGATTGATCGGAAATATGTCCAGTGAGTTTTCAATTTTTTCTAGGACAATTTTCGATTGATCAGAATTTCTGTCCGATCGATCGGATTCCTATCGGAAAACCTGTCCGATTGATCGGAGTCCTATCGAAAACTGCTGTTTGAGCCTGTTTTATTGCAGCAGCTTCCACCTTTTTAATTAGTCTAATTTATCATGTTTTTCATGGAGTTCTAAGACTAATGATGATGACTAAAGGTATACCTAGGTGGTGCAAGTCATCTAAGAGGTTATGGGTTAGGTTTTGGTCAAGGCAAGGCACACCAAGGCATTACTTTTACCTGTTTCTTCTTCCTTGATGCAACCGGTCCGTCTTGAGTCTTCGTTCTTCGTCTTCATTAAGCTCAACCGACACTAGACCCACTGACCTAAGTAATTGATAAACAAGGTGCACTAGTATGCCACAGAAAAGTGCACTAACACGATTAACTACATGATTAAATTTGAGCAGGATCTTCATGAATTTCAATAGATTTCTCATGAGAACCATCCAAAGTCCTGCTCAACAGTAGACATGGGTGCTTGTCTTCATTGAAGTCCAATATTTATGTGCACCACATGCATGATAGGAGGAGATAAGAGCAGCAAAAAGACATCTCCTCAAATTTTGATTTGGGTTATGATTGATTAAAAACGAGTCCTCTCAATCAGTATTTTTAATGTTCTAAAGGACCCATGATGGTGGAGAGACATCCATTAAGTTTTCATTGGTTAAAGTTGTCTCCTCCACAATTTCAGAATTATATGGTGCTTCCACAAACAATGGTAAAGAGTGTAAATCAGTGGAATGGTGTTCTTCAGGCACCGACACCGTGTCTAACAAAATATCCAACTCCTTAATCATCTCATCATCAAGATCATAAGAGTGAGCCAAGCATTCCTTTAGGAAATCGAGATAATCGGATGAAGGATCATGATCGTGCTTGAGTGAGTGCAAAAATTCAGTTTCGATGGTGAGGGACTCGCCCTCCATGGAGTAGAATTCTTTCAAACTAGGTTCTCCATAACTAGTATGAGGTACTAAGTCGGAAGTATGCAAGGCTTTAACAATCTCTTGAATAATGGGGTCATTTGAATTTTCAAAGTGAGCCATACATTCGTCCAAAGAATCTGAATTTTCACTCATGGGAGTCTCATTCTCCACATTAAAATTAAGCATGTCAAGTTGGTGGCGTGACTCAAAAATATTAACATCGGCCATCTCTCTAGCATGCATATCCTCTAGAGACTCATAATCATTATGCCTTTGGGAAAAAGAAACCATATGTTCATAAGCATCCACTAAACCCTCATTGTAAGTAACCCCACTATCGCTTTCAGATGTAATGGATTCCTCGGGTTCGTCAACCGTCATTGAAATCTCTTCATCATTAAGTTCAAAGCATCCAAAAGAGATTGTGGACTCACCATAATTGATGATGACATTGGGATCATCGAGATCAATTTTCTCTAAAAGTCTATTCATTAAATCCGAAGAAGGTGGGACTTGGGTAGACCCATCCTCCTCATGAAAGGGGATTGATTCGATGCCCCCAATTTCGGGCTCAACGTCTTCACAAGATGGTGAGTAAGCTTGATTTGATTGTTCATCTACATACTCTTTCCATATTTCCTCAAGTATTTGTGTATACATGTCATCATAAGAGGAAGACGTTTTAGGGTGATTGTCAATAACCACGATTGGTTCTTCCCTTGAACAATGAGAATGGTGGTTTCCCCAATTAAGACCATATGCATTGTAGGATGAAGGGTTATATAATGGTTGATAAGCATATCTATACAAGTGATCACGCATTGTCTTAACCGGTTGGCCGCTATTCACCCATTCCTTTTGTTGTTGCACAACTCTTACCATAATCGGTGGAACACTCATGTTATTTTTAATCCGGTAATCATGTAATGTTTTTTCCGGATGATTATTCAATTTTGCTTCATTCCGGTATTCCCCCATTGTCTTACATTGTGTCTCAATATGTATATTGCTTTCATTAATGTAAGCACGCATTGTCTTACGTGGGGGGCTAGTGGAGGTTCTTTGAAGCTCAGAAAAATACTCATGCTTGGAGGGATCCAGATCACAATGAGTTTGGGTCCCCCAATCTGACGTCTCATCCTTCGAAAGGTACTTGTACGCGCCATTCATCCAATCATACATGATGAAATTTTAAGGAATTGGAAACTAACCTAATCTAGAAAAAAGAATAAAAAGAAGGGAGATGGGGAGATGTTACCCAATAGAGTTAGATCTATGTGTTAGAACTTAGAAAAAGAGGGAAAGATCAGATCTACTCGTCAGCAGTCCTTTCTTTCTTTTTTTCATGTTTCTTTTATTCTGGGGGAATTCTAAGTATAGAGACATTCATAGACAATCATAAGCAATCACAAAGTGTACACAAGAGAGAGATATCGCAAGGCGAATTTTATTCCAGAGATTCTGAGATCTTTTACATTCCAGGCTGTGATACTGGTCACGAGCCTTTAATTACATCAACGGTTGATCACCCTTGATTGGAAGGCAAAAGACTAATCCGCCGGGAATTATGGTCTTGAGTTCATGGTCATGTAGACCTTTATTTTCTTGTTATGGACTGAGCCACATTTGTTAGACACGCCGGATGTCTATGTCCCATTTTCTTTCGGTATGTCCGGGTTGAGAGACTGTCAGGATTCGAGTGGTACAACTCGGGGCCCGCGCCTGTTACTGTGAACAGGTGACCGCTGGAATACACGAACCTCGAATGTTGGTCGGCATGACCCAAGGCCCGCGCCCGTACTTTTATGACGGGTGACCTTAGGAAAGCACTCCGCAACGTTCCCGAACGAGGGTTTTAATCGAGTGGTGCAACTCGGGGCCCGCGCCTGTTACTGTGAACAGGTGACCGCTGGAATACACGAACCTCGAATGTTGGTCGGCATAACCTAAAGCCCGCGCCCGTATTTTTATGACGGGTGACCTTAGGAAAGCAATCCGCAACTACCTCATCAGCTCAACCAACGGACCCGTTGTTGATGGGTAGGGCATCGACGGTCTTTTTCATAGTGGAAGTCCATAGCAAGACGTTTCAAGCTTAGTTAGAACTCTTTGTTTGTGGTTTCTCGTGGTAACCATAACCCCTTAGGTTTAGCCTCGGACCTTTATCCGGGATGAATAGAGCTTTGTACAGTAAAGTAAATGTATTTCTTCTAGAGTCGGGCGACTCGTCTTCGAGAACACTCTTTCTTCTGAGTATTTTCAGTGATCTATTTGGGATCAAGTAGAGCCAAGATCTTTTGAGGATCCAAATTCAATGGGCTGGATCGGCTGCTTCGATGCCTATAAGTGGCTAAGTATAGGGTCCGATGGACCCCTGTTCATGCCAATTTCTTATGAATAATGGGGATCGGTGCCCCGTGAATGCTTGACTCGGCTGTTGGATAGCCTGAGTACTTCAACTTTGCCTCGGCGTCTTCGAGATCGCGGTTGATTTCAACTGGCATTAGTCATTTTCAAGCCAACAGGGCACTTCCCAGGGCTAAAAATGACTGAGTAGTGGACCTGTTCGCGGTCTAATTAGAGTGACTAGAGAGTATTATCGATAACCGTCTCTGAACAGGGGTGGATTACGTCCACGAAGATCGCGGTGCGATCGCATTCCGATTTGCTTAGCAAAAGTCAATTTTCGGGCCAACAGGGCACTTCCTAGGGCTGAAAATGACTAAATAATGGACCTGTGTGCGGTCTAATCAGGGAAATCAATGAATATTATCGATGACCGTCTTTGAACAGGGATGGATTACGTCCACGAAGATTGCGGTGCGATCGCATTTCAATTTGTTTAGCAGAAGTCGATTTTTGGGCCGATAGGGCACTTCCCAATGCTGAAAATGACTAAGTAGTGGACCTGCTTACGGTCTGATTACAGAAATCGGTGAGTATTATCGATGACCGTCTTTGAACAGGGATGGATTACGTCCACAAAGATCGCGGTGCGATCGCATTTCAATTTGTTTAGCAGAAGTCGATTTTTGGGCCGATAGGGCACTTCCCAGGGCTGAAAACGACTAAGTAGTGGACCTGCTTACGGTCCGGTCAAGGAAATCGATGAGTATTACCGATGACCGTCTTTGAACAGGGGTGGATTATCCACGAAGATCGCGGTGCGATCGCATTTCAATTTGCTTAGTAGAAGTCAATTTTCGGGCCAATAGGGCACTTCCCAGGGCTGAAAATAACTAAGTAGTGGACCTGCTTACGGTCTGATTAGAGAAATCGGTGAGTATTATCGATGACCGTCTTTGAACAGGAATGGATTACGTCCACGAAGATCACGGTGCGATCGCATTTCAATTTGTTTAGCAGAAGTCGATTTCCGGGCCAACAGGGCACTTCCCAGGGCTGGAAATGACTAAGTAGTGGACCTGCCGACTGCTAGATTAGGGTATTCGAGGGTCCTGAGATCGGATAACCTCATCGCGGTGCATGATTATGGTGTATCATGTCATGTAGAAGAAAAGTTTCCCTCTCGGGCTCGGTCCAATTCCGCTCGATTCTTCTTGTTTTAGGCCGTTTTCGGCTCTTTCAGAAGGATTTTTGGGGCTGCCAAATTGGCTAAGTGTTGGTTATTTTGGACCAAAACACTGATTTGGGCCATTTATCATTGACCGTTGGAGAATCTGATCCGACGGATGGATAGATCTCATCGAGACGCATCGGGCGGAAGTAATTTCATCAAAATCGGATTCCGAACGAAGGCGGGGCACGCGATCGAAGGTCCACCCCTCCCATCAGCGTCCAGGGGCATGGAGGGGTGGATGTGCAGGCGCATGTGGTAGGGACCCGGGCGCATGTCCCTTCTCCTGGGCGCATGTCCCTGTTTCTCATGGAAAACGGAAGTTCGGGAGGCAATGCCGGCGCATGTGGGTGCACATGCGCCTGGACCTAAGGAGTGGGCGCATGTCCCTCCCAGACTTAGCGGAATTTTAAGATTTTCCGGTGGGAAAAGGCCGGCGCATGTGATGTAATAAGCCGGCGCATGTGGGGGATATGCCTGCGCATGTGCCCAACACTTAGAAAATTTTAGGATTTTCTTCCTGAACTTGGGATTCCGGCGAGGAAATCCCTTTCCGGTGAGGGTTTCCGGCGAGGGGAGAGAAAGCAAGCGCATGTGGTGCTTACATCACTCTGAGGTCGGCAGGGGATGATTTCGTGCTGATGTAATGAGGTGACTTCACTATTTATAGGAGGGAAATCGGGTTCGGGTCTACTGGGCGGGTATTTCCCGGCGCATGTGCCAGAAACAATGTCAAGCGTATGTTGGAATAATGCACCGGGCGCGTGTGGTGGTTCCGGGCGCATGTGCTTTACCGGCGCATTTCCCGGCGCTTTTCGAAAAAGTGTTCGGATCACTTCCTTTCACTACTAGGGTGCAAGCGCATGTGGTTAGAGGCCAGGCGCATGTCCTTTGCCGGCGCTTTCCCACTACTTAGCCAAATTTTCAGGATTCCAGCACTTAGAAAATTTCAGCATTTCAGCTCCGACGGGTGACCTCCAGAGGACAGCTACCTTTTCTAGACATGCACTCACTGTCGCCAAGCCACTTCTAGGCTATGATTAACCTCCTAAATGAACGGGGTAGGGTGTGGAAGTCCAGATGTTGCTAATTTTGGTACTTCCTTCCTAATTTGGAGCCTCCGGGTCGGCTTGTCGTATAGGAACGTTGTTCCGGGGAGCGCGCGGCATGGAAATATTCATCGTAATGACTTCGAACTTGCTATTTAAGGGTTTTGGGGCGCTCGGAATCATTTTACGGTGAAGCGCATGTCTAATTCCACTTTGAAATGGTAGCTGTAGGCTTACGGACCCCTTTTGTCAGTTTCGGGCAGGGTCGAAACGCATTTCGAGGTGCGCAGGTAAAAATATGCACCGGATGACTTCGAAACTTGCAGGTTAAGGGTTTTAGGACATTTTGGATCATTTGGCGGTGAAGCGCATGTCCAGTTCCGCTCTGAAATGGTAGCTGTAGGCTTACGGACCTTTTTTATCAGTTCCGGGCAGGGACGAAATGCATTTCGAGGTGCGCAGGTAAAAATATGCACCGGATGACTTCGAAACTTACAGGTTAAGGGTTTTAGGACATTTTGGATCGTTTGGCGGTGCAGGGCATGTCCAGTTCCGTTTCTAAATGCTGTTTATGAATTTTGGTTGCTACCAAGTGATCAGGGTTGTGCTGGCATTTTCAGGGCTCTCCTGGCCTCGAAACTTATCTAAATCATTGCCACTAGACCATGGGATGTTTTTTTTATAATGGGTACAAATTTGAGCCCCAACAAGTGCCCCCCCGGTGTGCTGCGCTGGATGCTTACGTCATGCTAGTGCAGTGCACCGGTCCCTTAGGCTCAAGTATAAATAGTTGACTCACTGAGTCATTTCGTAATTTTTTGAGTCAGAAAGCTTGATTTCTCCCAAGGTGAGAGAGCTCACCCTCAGGGTACAGGCGCATGTGGTCCCCTTGTGGGCGCATGTGGCCTGCCATTCATTACTTTTTCCGGCAAAATACTTCCTCCAGGCACATGTCAAACTGCCTCTGAGGATGTGGGCGCATGTCCCAGGCGCATGTTGTTCTGGGCATGCGCCTAGGGCACTGCCCAGGACTTGTCTTTTCCTCGAATTTCAGAGATGGGCGCATGTGGTGATGCGCATGCGCCTGGTGCATTGAATTCCAAGCTCGTTTCTTCCTTTCTTCTGAGCCGGGCGCATGTCAAATTGCACATGCGCCTAATGCCTTATGGAATGAAGTTTCACTTTCAATTTTTAGAGATTGGGCGCATGTGAGGGGCCACATGCGCCTGGGGCTCCACCTTGGGCGCATGTCACCCCAACACTTAACCAAAAGTCCCATTTTTAGCCCCTGCTTTGCACTTGGTGGAGAAATGGCATTTCCAGCTCCGTTTCTCAGTCAAATTCAGTGCTGTTTGAGGCTAGATCACTTAAAATTCAAGCACGATTGGAGCTTAGTGCCTTGGGCCTGCAGTTGACTGCCTACTTTGGCCTGTCACGGCTTGCAACTGTCTATTTTAGGCAGGTTCAGAGTATGTTTGCCAAAGTGCGCTTATAGCGTCCCGATTGCTTGTAAAGTTGCTGTGTGCTAACGGTTGCGTATGTATGACGTTGAAAATGTTTCCTGACTCTGTCTAGTGCCTTCTCATAAGCACCCGGACTTGTCGAGGCTGCTTTTAGACTAAATGCATGGATGTATTGTGGGTTCAATCTGTGATTTTGTGTGTGCATCAATCATATGTGTGCGTGCATGTATGATGGCAGTTGCTTTGTTATGAAATGCGTATGATGATTGATATGCTATGCTCTTGATTTGGTTGCTTTCATGCTCTTCATGTTGTGCTTGTGTTTCTGATATGATTTCGTTAGGCTATTTGCCCATGTGCATCGAGTTGTTTTCTAATGTTGTTCTGTTTACGCGTTGCAATGAATTGCAGTAGCGACAATGGGATCTTCTGGTGAAACTTCTGGGTCGCATGCTTCTGGTCCGACGCCGATGAAGCACGGTCGAAAAGAACAGCTGAAGGTCCTTCTAACCCTCCTCCTCCAAGACGTAACTCTCGCTTCTTTCCTACTGGTCGAACCCGAGATCAAGGATTTCTCGGAGCGTATTGGGCAGCTTCCTCATGAAGTGCTAGTACGCATCTTTGTCAACAAGACAGCGCCTGAACCCCCGCAGTGGGGAACAGAACAAGAGTGGGTCTATTGGTATGCCCAACTTGCTGGTGTGGCGATGCCATCAAGGCAGGTCCTCAAGATATACCTGTTCAAAATGTAGAAGAGAATCTAACGGGTCAGAAAAGTAAGAAGAAAGGAGGATGAGGAAAACAACCGATCAAGGCGCTCAGTCAAGTGGAGCGATTGACACAGCTCCTCGACTTGAAATATGAAAGGATGAAGATTGGATGGGAGAGCAACAAGATCACTGCTGAGCGTGGCATCTGCATCACGAACCCCTACAATGGTGAAGTCATCTTGCACCAGAAGTCTCTTATGAGGTGTAAACCTTTTCCGAGCATCGAGCCATCTAATGTTCGTAGACCTAGTCAGTTCTATGGAGTGGAGAGATGGTCTTCAGTTCTTGAGAGATTACTCACCGCCACCCTGGGAAGCAACGGGAAGCAACAAAAGGTTGGTGAGATTAAGGAAATGACTTTCCTCATGCCTACATGTGATCCGCATGCACCTTATCCGACTCATTTCTTTGAGACGGTGCGTCAAAGATTCCTCCCTATGAGCACGTCCGCAATGTGGGAGACTTCGAGCTTCCGTACCCGAGGGCATCTGAATCGTCGTGACAGCTACATCCCCTGGGCGAAGGAGATTCTGATCCGGCACGAGGCTGTGCTGAGGGACGTCGGGCTCTATTATGCCATCGAGGCGACTGCCGGCTTCTTTCCACGAGATCCGACGATTCTCAGGGGCTTCTTAGATTACTGGAGTTCCGTTACCAACTCTTTCCATCTTCCTCAAGGAGAGATGAGCATAACCCTCTGGGATCTTAAGATGATGGCGGGCCTGCCCATACGCGGCGGGTATTATCACGAATATATCCCCTCTGATGAAGAATTGTCTGGCTTCAGGCGTGAAGGTGATCGGAAGGCCTATCATTCCGAGGCGTGTTTGGAGTTGTTCCATGAACTGCAACAATTTGACTGCATTACAAAGATACACTATGAAGATTGGTCAGTCTACTTCAGCCACGGCTTGAAGTAAGTCTTCACGGGATGTCCCTTTCTTTCTTCTTATGATGTAAGCATTTTCCTTTTGCGTAGCTTCTTATGCGAAGTTCTCTCTCCTTTCTCTCTTTCAGGATCGACTACGAAAAATATAAAGTTGATGTTAAAAGAATAAGGGCCTTACGACAAAGGTTCCAATGCAAATTTCCTTGCCCGAACGTATTGTCTCCCACTTGCGAGCTAGCAGGCTTCCTCGCTTACTGGTTGTCCGCAGTCGCGCTTCCCAGCTCGAAGGGTGCTGATGGCGTCAGGGTTTCTTGCTTCGTCATGGCAGGTGCCCTTGCCAGTGGCCGATGTCTTGCTATAGCGCCACCTGTACTCTGCAGCATATATAGAGCGTTTGGTTATGTTGTCAGTAATCCGGACAAACCTGCTGATGCGATGGATGCGGCCTATTGCCTGTGGCATTATTTCTGCGGCTGGTTAGGCGTTTATTTTCCATGGGTATATGGCATGAAGCCTCATGCCTACTTCTTTCCAGACCGAGCGCCTCTTATCAGGTTCATGAAGGCCAAGATGGTGCTTAAGACGCCAGAATGGGTGTCTTCAAGGATCTGCAATGAGAATGAAGTTGACTTCTATCATTTTCCTGCTTCCATTGCTGATGAAGATATTGAAGTCGTCGATGATGAGGATTCGGTTGACTCTTCTGACAGAGAATTCCTAATATCAATTCGGACCGCCTCTCTCCCGTTCCGCGAAGGCATGGAGTTCTGGCGCGAGCCTTATTATCCGAGCAGGTTCGCCAGACAGTTCGGCTACGATCAGGGTGTTCCGTCAACTCTTCCGAGCGTGACAAGAATAGAACGAGCATATGGCACGGGTCCTGTCCATTGGGAGTGGATGTGGGACCAGCTTTTGTTGACGCGAACTGGCGCGAGGTTCGTGTTGCCTGGCGGTAGTCGACGTCCTGCGACTTCTTACGGTTGGATGAGATGGTGGGTGCATCAGTATGACGCATCCGGGACGCCAAACCTGTCGATTTCCCTCTCTATCTCTCTCCTCCAAGGTTGGCTGACGTTCCTGAGGACGGTCTTGGTTATCTTCGTGAGCAGCGTGAGGCCATCGGAGTTCCCAGTACCAGCCATCTGACTTCCTTGAACGTGCCGATCATTCGTAGGAAAGAAGATGGAGCGTTAGACGGATGGTATTACTTTGGGGTCCCTATACAGAGACATCAGCAAGGGGTTGGATCTTCGCGTCCTCCGGCAGAGAATGCTCCTCCGTCTGTCAAAGAGGATGAGCCTACGGAAGGCATGGCAGGAGTTAGACCTTTTGATGATTTCGTTGACGATCTTCCACCAGGCCGCGCGAGAGATCAGTTGAGAGTCAAGATAAGACTCACACCAAGAGTTCGCCCGTCCGCACCTGAGAAAAACTTAAGAAAGGCAGAAATATTACATATCAAGAAGTGGGGGAGTTTGGATCCGTCGTTGCAGATCAATCTTCCGAAAGTAGTGGCGGGTGCGACTGCTGCCGATAGTCGTGAAGAGGGTGAGCTTTGGTCTGGTGCTACAGAGGAGATTGTAGACGAAGAAGATATAATTGCCGACAATCGTGACGGAGGTGAGTCCGAGCCTGCAGATGTCGAGGGGGACAATGCCGAAGGCGGCTCTGAAGCAGGTGATGGTTCGGGGTCACGACTCGAAGATGAGCCTGTAGATTATTCCGGCGATGACTGGGGAGCGGATCGTGCTAACGATCACTGCAACGATGATTCCCTCATGAACTATTATGATAACGACGCTGGAGTCGGGGGCGTAGGTGATCTTGATGATGCTGCCATGGCAGTGCTCGAAGCACAACTCTACGACAACGTCAGGGTCCAACCTTCTTTCGAGCCTTTAGTCTTTGTTTCTCAGGCTGTTGCGGCACCGACTATGAGGTTATCAATGGATGTTCCTCCTTGTTTGCCCATTCGTGTTGATAACGCCGAGGAATCCGTTCCTGGGGTTGAGATGCGTGAGGGGAACGTCTATCCTTCTTCGGTCTTTCCATCAGGCTGTTCATTGCAAGCAAATTGTTCTGTTGAGTTAGAGGTCGTGGATGCGTCACACCCTGCTGCAGTCGAAGTTGGACCCACCATTCCGCGAGCACAAGGTAAGAAATGCGATTGTGGTTCTGCTTTTTTCTTTTCTTCATTGGTTCCTGCATAATCATACTAACCATATTTTGTTATTATTATCTTATTTCTACAGATCTTATTGGGTCAATACCTGCCTCTGCTACTTCCGTCGCGTCGTCTCCGGTTGTGACTATTGAATTGCCGGGCGAAGCTTTGGAAATAGTTGTTGATTCTGGGACATGCATTGCAGGACCTTCGGAGCCTGCTGTTGATCTTCCTGCCGTTCCTGGTATGACTCCTTCGCACTTTACATTAGATTATGACTTGTAGTTTCTGCTTCCATTTTTTTTCTAACTCATCATTTGTTTGTCTTGCATTCTTTCTTGCAGCTGCTGTCGATTCTGACGTCACCATTGCTATGATGCCGGACATTCCTGCATTTGAACACTTAGATTATTTTGGTCAGAGCGTGTTGAAGGGCCTGCTGTCTAGCCTTGCGAAGGCGTTGGCCGATCCACAAGAATGGCATATGCTGGGCGCTGGCATGAAAGCGCTGGAAGCTTGTGTCGGAGTAGTTGGGTCTGATGCGCTCGTGGTTGTCAATCACATCTCTGCATTCGAAAGCTCCCTCGCAAACGTGGCGGCTGCTGAGCGCATCGAGCCTGATCCTGCTATCAAGGAGAAGCGGAGAATTACGGAGTCTTTGGGACATGCAGTGGAACGCCACGCGCATTCTACGGTGAACGCACGAGAATCCCTACAAAATAATAAGATTCAGTATGAAGGGTGCTTGGGCCGTATAGCTGAAATCGACGCTGAGATTGAGCGTCTACAAGCGGAGAAGATCGCCGTGAGCTTCGAAGCTGCCCGTCTCGAGTCAGTAGTTACTCAGGGTCAGATAACGGTCACGCGGCTCGAAAGTGAGGGCGAAGCAGCGCGCAAGCAGTTGGAGGATTTGACTGCTGAACTTCAACATGTTCCTGATCCTGCGGAGGTGTTATCTGCAGCAAAGTCAGCGATGGAAACTGCCAGGGTGGCCGTGGTCAGGCTGATATCGGGATGTTTGGAGAAGCTTTGATCTTTCGCTCCCGATGCTCTTCTTCTTGACTTCAAAAATGTATAGAAATGATTGTAGGATCTTACCTTTAGAAAATTTTGTAGTTGGTGTAAGAAATACTTAGCTTTTGACCATTCATGTATACGGCGTCGAAAAGATGTCAACCAAACTTTTGTTAAATGAAATGACAATAGCAATTACTTTTCTATCGTGTTATGCTTGTGTGATGTGTTTTAGAATGGTTTGCAATAATAGCAATAATAATCGCAATTCTAGTAAGTGATGAATGTAGAATGAAATGAAAAGAGTAATACTTCCCTTTGTCGTCGATTTCGGGAGTGTTCAGGGTTTCTGAACTCGGGATATGCTCGTGTCGTAGACGAATGGTCCTTCTTAGTTATTTCTCCATAGCAAGGGCAAGGAAGACCTGCAAGAATACAAAATAACTAATTAGCTTTTGTAACTACAGGCTTATCTACTGTATTCTACTCCATTTCATTCTCCGTTTCTATCCTTATTACATTCCCTCTCTTGGGGAGTTTACATTTCTCATATTCATGTAAAGGAAAGTAACAGGTTGACTGTTAGGGGTAATATTTCTTCAGGAACCGGCCATTAATTGCAAAACCGGCTCCGCCACCATCAAAATTCACTAAACGGTAGGCCCCGTTGGAGTAGACTTCTTCTACGATGCATATCGGGTCCCACTTAGGGTCAAACTTGCTCTTTGTAGTGTGCGCGGCTGTCGGTCGCTTCATTACGAGTACCAAGTCACCCTTCTTGAAGGATCTACCCCTGACTCGCTTGTCATACGCTGTCGAGATATGCTTCTGGTACATCTCTAGCCGTTGTTGTGCCTCGAGCCTCTTCTCGTCCAAGGCATCGAGCTCGACCATCCTGAGCTCAGCATTACGTTCATCTGTCAAGGAGTTGCGAAGTGCTACCCGTAGGGACTCGACCTGAACTTCCATCGGGATGATGGCCTCTGTGCCGTATACCAGTGAATAGGGAGTAGCCCGCGTTGCTGTGCGGTGCGTAGTACGATATGCCCAGAGCGCTTCAGGCAACCGTTTGTCCCAATCTTTCTTATTCTCTGCCACCGTTTTCTTCAGAATCTTCACGATGGTTTTGTTGAATGCCTCA
This sequence comes from Liriodendron chinense, assembly GCA_003013855.2. NCBI lineage: Eukaryota > Viridiplantae > Streptophyta > Magnoliopsida > Magnoliales > Magnoliaceae > Liriodendron > Liriodendron chinense. The sequence goes on along the minus strand of ML058434.1, from coordinate 1,080,816 downwards.
GCAAGTCCGTTTGTAGGAGGATAATAGGGTGTTGAGTAGCAATGCTTGATCTTGAACTTGGCACACAGCTTGTCGATCACAGCATTTCGGAAGGGCGTGCCATTATCCGTGACGATCCGATCGGGAATACTATGTCTATAGATGATGGCGTTCCGGATGAAACTTCCACTTGTTTAGCTTTCACGTTCTTCAGGGCCACAGCCTCAGCCCACTTAGAGAAATAATCTGTTGCCGCCAGTATGTACTAGTGCCCTTGAGAGGAAGAGGGGCTAATGGGGCCTATCACATCCATACCCCAGGCCGCAAAGGGCCAAGACATCACTGACTGATGCAGCTCTTCTGGAGGTATATGTATGATGTCAGCATGTATCTGACACTGATGGCATTTTCTAACGTAGTCCATCGCGTCTTTCACCATGGTAGGCCAATAATAGCCCATGTGCCGCACTCGATGATGTAGGTTCCGTCTGCCTTGATGGGCACCACATTCTCCTCCGTGCGCCTCTCTCAGCGTATCATGAACTTCTTCTCGGGCCAGGCATCTTGACAGCGTTCCATCGCTGGAGCGTCGATACAGTACCTCTTCTAAGAGGACGAACGAGCAGGCACGCCTTCTGGCTTGAGTGCGCATCTGCGGATCCTCGGGTAAGAATCCATACTTCAAGTAATCAGAGAATGGCCTTCTCCAATCTTCCTCTTCTGTGATCTCAAAGCAATGTACGGGACTTGCACTCGTGACATTCTCGGCCGCTGTGAGGGATGGTAATATTCTCCTTTCTTCTATGGTGACTTGAAGTGGGCTGCCCCCTAGGTGCGCGATAGCCGCGGCCAGGTTAGCCAATGCGTCTGCTTGAGAATTTTCAGCTCTTGGGACGTGTGACACTGTACTGTCCCGAAAATGATCGAATAGGGCTCAGGCCTGATGGCAAAGAGATGACAGCTCCGGCTTGCGGACTTCATATTCCGTCATAAGCTGTCCCACAACTAACCGAGAATCACCGTATACCTGTAGTGATCGGATTCGCATGTCTCGCGCCAACTGTAACCCAATGATGAGGGCCTGATATTCTGCTTCGTTGTTTGTGCACGACGGCACTATTGTGAATGAGTAGGGCAACAAGTCTCCTTGAGGACTGATGAAGATCACACCGGCCCCTGATCCTGCAGCTCTGGAGGCTCCGTCGAAATACATCCGCCACTGCTTCGCAACCCTTACCATCATGGCCTGGTCGTCGAGAAGATCACATTCCATTTCCATGTTATCCGGTATTGGGTGAGCTGCTAGAAAATCGGCTATCGCCTGCCCTTTAACAGCTCGAGACGACAGATACGTGATGTCGAACTCGGATAGCAGTAGAGCCCATTTGGCTAAACGCCCAGACAACATAGGTCGGTTCATCAGGAACTTGATAGGATCTGCTCTGGAGATTAATGTAATCTGATATGACAGACAGGAATTCCTCAACTTCTTCACAGCGAATATCAAGGCCAGGCATATCTTCTCTATCGGTGAGTAATTAAACTCAGCGCCGACGAGTGTGCGGCTCAAATAATATAGAGCATTCTCTTTCCCTTCTTCATTCTTCTGGGCGAGCAGTGCCCCCAGTGAGTTCTCTCCCACTGCTACATACAGTATCAGAGGCTTTCCCTCGATTGGCGCTGCGAGAACTGGAGCTTTCCCGAGTAACTCTTTGAGGGAATCGAAGGTTTTCTGGCATGCTTCGTCCCACTCGAAGCGGACGTCTTTCTTGTTCAGCCGAGAGAAAGGCTGGCAGCGACCTGACAGGTTCGAGATGAACCGCCACAAGTAAGCAACTCTCCCTTGGAAGCTCTTCAGCTCTTTCAGATTCTTCGGGGGAGGCATTTCTCGAATCGCCTTGATCTTCGCGGGGTCAATCTCGATTCCCCGATGCCTGATCACAAAGCCAAGGAATTTTTCGGAGGACACCCCAAAGGCGCACTTCAACGGGTTCATGCGGAGGCTCTTCTTCCTCAACCTCTGAAATACTAGCTTCAAATGTTCGCGATGCTGTTGATGTCCGTCGGACCTCACTACCAGGTCATCGACATAGCATTCCACATGCTTGTACATCATGTCTTGGAAGATCACCTGCATTGCTCTCTGATAAATGGCGCCTGTATTTTTCAGCCCAAACGGCATCACCCGATAACAGAATATCCCGAGGGACGTGCGGAAGGCAGTGGATTCTTCATCTTCTGGAGCCATTCGGATCTGATTATACCCTGAGTAGCCGTCCATAAAGGACATCGTCGTATATGCTGACGTGCTATCGATCAGGAGCTCCGGGATGGGTAGAGGAAAGTCATCTTTGGGACAAGCCTCATTTAGGTTGCGGAAATCAATGCACACCCGGATCTGGCCGCTCTTCTTCTTCACAGGTACTATGTTCGAGATCCATTTGGGATACTGAACTTCCCTGATAAACCCGGCCTGAAGCAGCTTCTTCACCTCTTCTTCTATCTTCGGGACGATGTCAGATGAAAGCGCCTCTGCGGCTGCTTGACTGACCTCTTCTCCTTCGCGATATTCAACCTGTGCATCGCGATTGCCGGGTTCAGTCCTGGCATTTCAGAATAGGTCCATGCGAACACGTCTCTGTTCTCTTTCAGGAGTTGAATGTAGCTCTCCCTCTCTTCTTCTGGAATGTTCTTACTGATATAAGTATTCCTCGGCTCTTCGGTGGTCCCTAGATTGACTTCTTGTAGCTCATCGATCGTGGGCTGACCCCCATCTTCGATCTGCTCTGGCACGGCACTCGGCTGTATGACTTCATTCGGTCTAGCGGGCCTCACCTCTTCCACAGGACTAATTGTCACCATGTTAATATGCCTGATCTCACATTCTGCCCCCAGGGCTTCTTTTCCTCTGTATACCTTCGTCTTTACTTCGAAGGGTGCTAGCATGCCTTTCCGAGCTGGCGGTTCTGAACTGATGAACCCCATATTTCTCATGATGTTTCTATTGGCCTTGCTATATCTTTCTTCTTCAATGGGCGGCGTCTCTACCGGTGTTCTCTTCGCGTTCTCTTCGATCTGCAACGGGTTGCGAAGTTCAGCCTGAAACCTTACCTCATGCCTTGCTCCCATTGTCGGCGGCACGCAGAACTGGCTCGGAGCTTTAGGGAAGGGACAAATCCTCTCAACCTTTGGCACCGGCATATTGAAGCTAGACTGCAACACGCTCATCTGTTGGCTTGTCATCTGTTTCAACACTGACTGCCCTTCCTTCCGGAGGTGCTTGGGGATCAGGTAAAACTTCTTCCTTTGCAACGGATTTCCTCTGTGAGCCCTTGTCGCTTCAGCGACCACTCACGGAGCTTCGTCCGCTTGTCTTGGATTCTCGCCCTGGGGTTCTGCCTCCTGTGCCACCTTTGTCGGTTTGTTGGCTCTTCTGGCAATCTCGGCTCCATCGCTCTCCTGATAGTATTGTGCATCTGCTAGGAAAGATTCAGTGACGGAGTATGGCCTCGGGTCTGCCGCCACTCTATACTGGACGCCATCTCTATTGTACTTGAAGCATTGGTGGTATGTCGAGGGAATAATGCCGTATTGATGCAGCCACTGTCGTCCCAACAAGATATTGTACGTCGTCATCGCATCGATCACCTGACAGGTGACTTTGGTGCTCAATTCTTCTATTTCCAGCATGACAGTAATGGACCCTAGGACGCATTGGCCGTCCTGATTGAACCCTTGGATAACCATGGCGCTTGGGTGAAGTGCTGTCTGTCTGAAACCCAACTGCTGCAATGTCTTCAGAGACATAATATTCACAGCGGATCCGTCGTCCAGCATGCATCTTCGGACCTCTATGTCTCGGATGAGACCTGTCACCATCAACGGGCGGTTGTGGTCTGTCAAGCTGATCGTTCTGCCTTCTTCAGAGAATGTGATCATGGACGATCGATCGATCTGCATGACCTGTTCTGCGGGTCGATCCTCAGTTCCCGTTATCTTCATTCTTTTCATTTCTGACTCGATCTCTGCTATCATGACCTCACGGGCTTCTTGATCGAGCAATGCATTGAGCAACATTTCCCGATACTTCTTCGAAAGGCACAGGGCATCGTAGATGCTGAGTCGGGCTGGAACCTTCTTCAGATGAGACACCACATCATACATCACCGGTGCTTTATCTCGAGTGTGATCTCGTTGGTCAGCTGCTGGCTCATTGACCGCTTCTGCTGGTTCTTTTTCTCGAGGTGTCCCTGATGGCTCACCTATGACCGCATTCGTCCTTCTAGGGTCTGGTCGCCTAGGAAATTCTCTCTGTACGACCTGCTTTCCTGACCGCAGAGCCACTACATTGACTTCTCCTTTCTCTAGGACTTGGTCCTTGTCACTGGCCCCTGGTTGAGCGACCACTGAGACCATGGCGCACTGAACGGGCTGTGCACGCGGCTGTTCTTGTCCAACATTTCTTCTTCTCATTCTACTCTTCATCTTCCTCTCTTTCTCCAAGAGTCTTCTCCTGTTCTCTAGCCTCTTCTTGCTGCTCACAAGTGTCCATGGCTCTTCCGGTTTTGGGAATGGATTCGCCGTTGGAATTTGAACTGGCACAGGGAGGGCAGACACCACTGTCACAGTGTTCCGGCTCACCTCTTCCGCCTTCATATTGATGGTGCCATCATTGATCATCCGTTGAATCTTGCCTTTTAGGACAAAGCAGTCTTCAGTCTTGTGGGTGGTCACACGATGATACCTGCAGTAGCTGGGATGATCGACCATCTTCGCTTCCTCCGGGCGTGTGCATTCTTGCAGTCTTATTAACCTCTCTTCGACCAGTTGTTCCATGATCGGAACCAGATCTTCCATGTCGAAGGTATAAGGCCCGTTTGCTAGATTACGCTCTTCTATCATGAGATGTCGTGGCCTCTGAAAACTCTTGCCTTTGTCTTAAGTCGTGGTTACTGGCCTGGCCTCGACTCTACGCTCGGTGTTTGGCCGTTTCCTGTCATTCGAACCCTTTCCTTTATCAACATAGTTAGAGGTTATCATCCTTCCGGCTTCTCTCCGCGGCTTCTCTGCCTTGAACTGTGCTCTGCACGCGGCTCCTTCCACCAGGTGGGCTTTCGTAGCGAGGTCTCGAAACGTCGAGAAGTTGTGTCCAGATAAGCCAAATGAGATCATTGCATCCATGGCCTGCGTGCACATCTTGACCTACTCAGATTCGCTGGGCAGTTCCAGGCACTGTGCTGCTATGGTCCCCCACCTGTCGATAAACTTCTCAACCGACTCTCCCTGCCTTTGACGAACCAAGGCTAAATCTGTCAGTGAGACTTCTCGCTCAGTAGAGAAGAATTTGGAAATGAACAGGTCCTGCATCTGCTCCCAGGATTTGACTGACCCTGCAGGCAATAACATGTACCACTGGAATGCCTTGCTCGTGAGCGTCGAGCCAAACAATCTTAGACAGTACTGGGGAATTGTCGATAGGTTGCCCATCATTGTCATGAATTGAACCATGTGTTCCTCCGGCGATCCTCTGCCATCAAATCTGGGGAAGTTCGGACGCTTGAAATTGCTGGGAAATGGGAGATCGTGGACCTCGGGTAAGTACGGCACCCGGTATACATATTTCCCTCCCTTCTCCTTTTCTCTTTCCTGACGCATCAGGTCAGCAACTGTCTGGGACAATTCTTCTCTCAGTGGCTTGAGACGGCAGTGGCGGTACACGTCCGAACACAACATTTCTCGGGCGAGCTTGTGGTTCGGCGGTGGCTGGTTCTCCTGCTGCCCCCTGGCATTCCTCCACGGACTGTCGAGTGGGTACGGCTGGGCTTCTGTTTGCCCCCTGGGCAACTAGAGCCAACAGTGCTTTTTTCATCTCTCTCATTTCTCTGGCCGTGTCCTCTTGGACCTGGATAATCTCATCTATCTGTTCTTGGATTGGAGGCAGCTCTGGGTATCGCTCACTTGCCTCTCCTTCGGTGACCTGCACCATCATTACTTGCGCTCGCTACGGTCCTCATCTTGATCACGGCAGCTTCAGTAGGGATTGTCTTCATCGTCGTCTTAGTCGACTGTCGAACAGCTGATCTGTTCGGTATCTTCACTGGCGATGTTGTCTTCGGTATCGCTGGGAAGTCGATATCGGCGAAGGAGAACTCTGGCTTGGCTGACACGATAGTTCTGGCGGGGTTGCGGGCGTCGTCCCTGTAGACTGGCTTCCACTGTCTCTTTGTTCTGCTCTGCACCCTTGCTGTCGTCTCTGTCTCAACTGGAATAATCTTCTTGTTCTCAGTCTTCTTGACGGTCTTGCGCTTTTGCACAATCTGCCATCCAGCTTCAGAGGTTGCTGCCAGATGGGGGTAGTAAAATCCTCCGGATGCTAAGAAGATCATTGTGGACGCCATTTGGTTAATTCTTTTCTGTCTTTCTGTTCCTTTCTCTGTCTCTCTCTGTCTTTCTCTCTCTCTCTGCACAGTCATACACTGCATTAGAATATTCTGCGCGCTTGGGAAAGAGAGGGGACGCGACCTTACCAATCGCGATACGGCTCGATAGCGGATAGACAGAAACATACAAGTATGAACTACATGCATGCTATGCAAAGCTTCAAAATTCTTTTGCCTTAAAGATGAAGGGAAGAACGTTCCCATTGAGAGTCGCCAGTTTGACGCCCGTGAAGGCGCCGAACATTTCTCCTTGCGGTAACCTTTCCCATGTACACATTAGTGTCTGCAAATGATTTATCGCAGAATGTCTATTTACTCAGAAATAGCCAGAGATTCTGGTATTGAATACTCCCCAGCAGAGTCGCCAGTTTGTTAGAACTTAGAAAAAGAGGGAAAGATCAGATCTACTCGTCAGCAGTCCTTTCTTTCTTTTTTTCATGTTTCTTTTATTCTGGGGGAATTCTGAGTATAGAGACATTCATAGACAATCATAAGCAATCACAAAGTGTACACAAGAGAGAGATATCGCAAGGCGAATTTTATTCCAGAGATTCTGAGATCTTTTACATTCCAGGCTGTGATACTGGTCACGAGCCATTAATTACATCAACGGTTGATCACCCTTGATTGGAAGGCAAAAGACTAATCCGCTGGGGATTATGGTCTTGAGTTCATGGTCGTGTAGACCTTTATTTTCTTGTTATGGACTGAGCCACATTTATTAGACACGCCGGATGTCTATGTCCCATTTTCTTTCGGTATGTCCGGGTTGAGAGACTATCAGGATTCGAGTGGTGCAACTCGGGGCCCGCGCCTGTTACTGTGAACAGGTGACCGCTGGAATACACGAACCTCGAATGTTGGTCGGCATGACCCAAGGCCCGCGCCCGTACTTTTATGACGGGTGACCTTAGGAAAGCTACTCCGCAACGTTCCCGAACGAGGGTTTTAATCGAGTGGTGCAACTCGGGGCCCGCGCCTGTTATTGTGAACAGGTGACCGCTGGAATACACGAACCTCGAATGTTGGTCGGCATAACCTAAAGCCCGCGCCCGTATTTTTATGATGGGTGACCTTAGGAAAGCAATCCGTAACTACCTCATCAGCTCAACCAACGGACCTGTTGTCGATGGGTAGGGCATCGATGGTCTTTTTCATAGTGGAAGTCCATAGCAAGACGTTTCAAGCTTAGTTAGAACTCTTTGTTTGTGGTTTCTCGTGGTAACCATAACCCCTTAGGTTTAGCCTCGGACCTTTATCCGGGATGAATAGAGCTTTGTACAGTAAAGTAAATGTATTTCTTCTGGAGTCGGGCGACTCGTCTTCGAGAACACTCTTTCTTCTGAGTATTTTCAGTGATCTATTTGGGATCAAGTAGAGCCAAGATCTTTTGAGGATCCAAATTCAATGGGCTGGATCGGCTGCTTCGATGCATGTAAGTGGCTAAGTATAGGGTCCGATGGACCCCTGTTCATGCCAATTTCTTATGAATAATGGGGATCGGTGCCCCGTGAATGCTTGACTCGGCTGTTGGATAGCCTGAGTACTTCAACTTTGCCTCGGCGTCTTCGAGATCGTGGTTGATTTCAACTGGCATTAGTCAATTTTCAAGCCAACAGGGCACTTCCCAGGGCTAAAAATGACTGAGTAGTGGACCTGTTCGCGGTCTGATTAGAGAGACTAGAGAGTATTATCGATAACCATCTCTGAACAGGGGTGGATTACGTCCACGAAGATCGCGGTGCGATCGCATTCCGATTGCTTAGCAAAAGTCAATTTTCGGGCCAACAGGGCACTTCCCAGGGCTGAAAATGACTAAATAATGGACCTGTGTGCGGTCTAATCAGGGAAATCGATGAATATTATCGATGAACGTCTTTGAATAGGGATGGATTACGTCCACGAAGATCGCGGTGCGATCGCATTTCAATTTGTTTAGCAGAAGTCGATTTTTGGGCCGATAGGGCACTTCCTAGGGCTGAAAATGACTAAGTAGTGGACCTGCTTACTGGTCTGATTAGAGAAATCGGTGAGTATTATCGATGACCGTCTTTGAACAGGGATGGATTACGTCCACGAAGATCGCGGTGCGATCGCATTTCAATTTGTTTAGCAGAAGTCGATTTTGGGGCCGATAGGGCACTTCCCAGGGCTGAAAACGACTAAGTAGTGGACCTGCTTACGGTCCGGTCAAGGAAATCGATGAGTATTACCGATGACCGTCTTTGAACAGGGGTGGATTATGTCCACTGAAGATCGCGGTGCGATCGCATTTCAATTTGCTTAGTAGAAGTCAATTTCCGGGCCAACAGGGCACTTCCCAGGGCTGAAAATAACTAAGTAGTGGACCTGTTTACGGTCTGATTAGAGAAATCGGTGAGTATTATCGATGACCGTCTTTGAACAGGAATGGATTACGTCCACGAAGATCGTGGTGCGATCGCATTTCAATTTGTTTAGCAGAAGTCGATTTTCGGGCCAACAGGGCACTTCCCAGGGTTGGAAATGACTAAGTAGTGGACCTGCCGACTGCTAGATTAGGGTATTCGAGGGTCCTAAGATCGGATAACCTCATCGCGGTGCATGATTATGGTGTATCATGTCATGTAGAAGAAAAGTTTCCCTCTCGGGCTCGGTCCAATTTCGCTCGATTCTTCTTGTTTTAGGCCGTTTTCGGCTCTTTCAAAAGGATTTTCGGGGCTGCCAAATTGGCTAAGTGTTGGTTATTTTGGACCAAAATACTGATTTGGGCCATTTACCATTGACCGTTGGAGAATCTGATCCGACGGATGGATAGATCTCATCGAGACGCATCGGGCGGAAGTAATTTCATCAAAATCGGATTCCGAACGAAGGCGGGGCACGCGATCGAAGGTCCACCCCTCCCATCAGCGTCCAGGGGCATGGAGGGGTGGATGTGCAGGCGCATGTGGTGTTGCACATGCTTCTGGGCTCATGTGGTAGGGACTCGGGCGCATGTCCCTTCTCCTGGGCGCATGTCCCTGTTTCTCATGGAAAACGAAAGTTCGGGAGGCAATGCCGGCGCATGTGGTGGTGCACATGCGCCTGGACCTAAGGAGTGGGCGCATGTCCCTCCCAGACTTAGCGGAATTTCAAGATTTTCCGGTGGGAAAAGGCCGGCGCATGTGATGTAATAAGCCGGCGCATGTGGGGGATATGCCGGCGCATGTGCCCAACACTTAGAAAATTTCAGGATTTTCTTCCTGAACTTGGGATTCCTGCGAGGAAATCCCTTTCCGGCGAGGGTTTCCGGTGAGGAAATCCACTCCGGCCAAGGCATCCGGCGAGGGGAGAGAAAGCAAGCGCATGTGGTGCTTACATCACTCTGAGGTCGGCAGGGGATGATTTCGTGCTGATGTAATGAGGTGACTTCACTATTTATAGGAGGGAAGTCGGGTTCGGGTCTACCCGGCGGGTATTTCCCAGTGCATGTACCAGAAACAATGTCAAGCGCATGTTGGAATAATGCACCGGGCGCATGTGGTGGATCTGGGCGCATGTGCTTTACCGGCGCATTTCCCGGCGCTTTTCGAAAAAGTGTTCGGATCACTTCCTTTCACTACTAAGGTGCAAGCGCATGTGGTTAGAGGCCAGGCGCATGTCCTTTGCCGGCGCTTTCCCACTACTTAGCCAGATTTTTAGGATTCCAGCACTTAGAAAATTTCAGCATTTCAGCTCAGACGGGGGACCTCCAGAGGACAGCTACCTTTTCTAGACATGCACTCACTGTCGCCAAGCCACTTCTAGGCAATGATTAACCTCCTGAATGAACGGGGTGGGGTGTGGAAGTCCAAATGTTGCTAATTTTGGTACTTCCTTCCTAATTTGGAGCCTCCGGGTCGGCTTGTCGTATAGGAACGTTGTTCCGGGGAGCGCGCGCATGGAAATATTCATCGTAATGACTTCAAACTTGCTATTTAAGGGTTTTGGGGCGCTCCGAATCATTTTACGGTGAAGCGCATGTCTAGTTCCACTTTAAAATGGTAGCTGTAGGCTTACGGACCCCTTTTTGTTAGTTCCGGGTAGGGACGAAACGCATTTCGAGGTGCGCAGGTAAAAATATGCACCGGATGACTTTGAAACTTACAGGTTAAGGGTTTTAGGACATTTCTGATCATTTGGCGGTGAAGCGCATGTCCAATTCCGCTCTAAAATGGTAGCTGTAGGCTTACGGACCCTTTTTGTCAGTTCCGGGCAGGGACGAAATGCATTTCGAGGTGCGCAGGTAAAAATATGCATCGGATGACTTTGAAACTTGCAGGTTAAGGGTTTTAGGACATTTCGGATCGTTTGGCGGTGCAGCGCATGTCCAGTTCCGCTTCGAAATGCTGTTTATGAATTTTGGTTGCTACCAAGCGATCAGGGTTGTGCTGGCATTTTCAGGGCTCTCCTGGCCTCGAAACTTATCTAAATCATTGCCACTAGACCATGGGATGTTTTTTTTATAATGGGTACAAATTTGAGCCCCAACACTATGTTAGCAACAATGTCCTACAAAATCAAACAAAAAATTGTTAGTAATAAAAAAAATCAGAAAATCTACTTCTATAAAACTGAAAGTCCTACCTAACTAAAACTACCCTATAGCTACTAGAACAATTAGAACCGTTCAACCTTTTCCCCAGTAGCGGCGCCAAAAACTTGTTCGCTCGCCTCAAGTGTAAGGCTGCGATGTAGGAATAATTCTCGATAAGACCGAGGTCGATCCACAGGGAAACAGGTAAACAAATCCAACTAATCTAATAACTAGAATCTAAGAAGTTTAGGAAAATAGTTTTTCACATAAAGTAGAAAAATTTGAAAATAAGAAGAACTAGAGCATCAAGGAGCCACTTGTAGTAGTCCAATGCCAATCCATTCATCCAAGCACAACACAATTAGAATCAAAGTCCTATCTCTCATCTAATTGGAGGATATAACATTCAAGCGCAAACAGTCCCACTTAAATCTAGAAATCAGATTTCTAGTTCTAATGAAGCACATAGAACTTGAACTTGTAGCCTTCGGAGTAACAGCCATGCCAAGAGACTATGTCATGCTCAAGGGTTACTATAATTCGAATTCAAACAACCCAATCATGGTAATCTCAGAGAATTGCAAGGAACTCATGTCCAGAGCACATAAACTCTCACAAAACTTCTAAAAAACCAAGCTTTATTCAAACTAGAACTTGAAAATCCATAAATAAGTAAAGGGTACTTGAAGAAATGAATTAAAGCATTGAAACAAACTATAAACTTCACCTCTTAGCTCTAATTAAGAGGTTAGCTAAAAGAAAACATTAAAAAAACTAGAAACTAGAACTAGAAGAAGAAGAAAACTAGTTGTGGGAGGCTAGGAAGCCTCCTAGGCCTTGATGTCTTTGCTCCCCACATTGCTAGATAGGTTAGGAAGAGGCTGTAGGTGTCCTTTATAGCTTAGAGGCATCAGCGACTTGGAAGAAATGCAGAACTACGGAGTCCTCCCACACTTAGGAAACCCAAAAATCGGATTCAGAAGGTTGTAACTCGCTGTTTGCATGTGGCCGACCCGTCGTGACCGGTCGGACTGGGCTGGCTGACCGGTCTTGACTGGTCTTTTGACAGTCTAAGGAGTGAACTACCTATTGGCCGACCGGTCTTGACCTGTCTTTTGACAGTCGAGGGAGTGAACTACCTGTTGGCCAACCGGTCTTGACCGGTCGGGCCTTCTATTTTTCTTCATTTTCCTTCTTTCTTTCTTCCTCTTCCTCCTCTCTCTCCATTCTTTGGCCTGTCTCTCAAGGCCTTAAATTGCCCCACTCAACCATAGATTAATTCCGTATTGTTTGGCTATAAAAAGTGTTCTATTCCTAACTCAAAAATTTGTATGGAATCTGATCAGATGTAAACCCTCGAACTTATCAGACTGAAAACATCAAAGCGGCATACGTTTGAGCAGCAACGGCTGAAACCTTGCGGCTCTACGTTTTTCACTGGCTAGCCTGAAACGTTGCGCGCTAGCGCTTTGACAAAGGTTTTGACCTCCCATGGACAAGCACTCTTCCTACAATCCACAAAACAAGCATTAGATGGGCTTTTTAAACATGAAAACTATGCATATAATATGATGTAATGGGTTAGCAAATGTATAAATTGGAGGTTCAATAATGGGTAGAGGCGATTCCATGCCGGAACAATGACCATAACACAATTATTCGTTTCTTAAAAGAAAATATCATTTCCCAGTTTGGAACACCTTGAGTCATTATAGGTGATGGAGGGTCTCATTTTTTGTAACCGCCCGTTTGATATGTTAATGAAAAAATATGGCGTAAATCACAAGATGAGCACTCCCTATCACCCACAAACAAGTGGACAAGCTGAGATATCCAACAGGGAAATTAAACATATTTTGGAGAAAATAGTGAACCCCGATCACAAAGATTGGTCACTTCGACTTACCGATGCACTCTGGGCTTACCGTACCGCTTTCAAGACCCCCATTGGAATATCTCCCTATAGACTTATCTATGGGAAAGTTTGTCACTTGCCCGTGGAGTTGGAACATAGGGCATATTGGGCGATAAAGAAGATGAATTTTGATTCTGAAAAGGCAAGCTTGTTGCGCAAACTTCAATTGAATGAACTTACGGAACTCCGGAACGAGGCATATGAAAATGCGAGAATTTACAAGAACACGTCGAAGGTATTCCATGATAAGAACATCCTTCATAAGACCTCCACGATCAATCAAAAGGTCCTTATGTATAATTCTCGGTTACATTTATTTTCGGAGAAATTGAAGTCTCGATGGACCTGTCCTTTTATTGTGAAAACTGTTTATCCATATGGGACCGTCGAGTTGTTGAATCCAAGGAACGCTAATATCTTTAAAGCAAATGGTCAGCGCCTAAAGCTGTTCTTTGAAAATTTTCCTTCAGAAGGTATGTCCATACCTCTGACTAATCCTGTGTATCAGGATGTTTGATCTCCTAGTCTAATGGAGGTATAGAGTAGTTAGGATTAGGATTTTGTTGCTTTTGGTTTGCTTTTTCGTAAGTTTGTTAGAAGGAGGTCGAATTCCAGTTTTTGTTCTCTCAGGTACTCTCATTCCTCACTCCCTTTATTTTATCATTGCTCTCATGTTTTACCTATTACATACCATTTACATTGAGGACAATACAAGATTTGGTTGGGGGGTATGGATCACTAGGATGAATCTAGTGTTTTATAACATATCGAGCAATATGAAGAAGATTTTTCAGATTTTTAAAATTCAAAACTCCATTGGAAAACTTTGTTTCTATGCATTAGGGATGCTGTAAGTACAAGAAAAAGAAAGGCGAAGTGAGTGATGTTGAATACTTTGAAAAATCTTTAAGGTACTAGTCTTGTATGTGAATTCCCCTATTTTTATGAATGATAGAACTTTTGAACACTTTTACACCTACTTCACTTCACATGATTCTCATGTTTTGAAAGGATTATTAAATTTGTGGATTAGCTAAGTTTGGATTTGAGGTGTTAAGAAACCAAGCTGGGGTACTTTGTCCATCCTTGTCCATGGGAAAATAACGAAAGATACAGATTTTTAAAAATCCTATCTAATGTATGTGAAAAGGAAAGGAAGGATGAAAATTTGGGAATGATTGAAAATATGGTGGAAAATTCCGAAAAGGGCTACCTATTACCAACCGGGGGATGGTCTACCCGTAACCAAAGCTGAAATGGGACGTAGTGTGAAAGCCGTCGGAAGGACGGTAAGGCAAATTCCTGTCAAAGGCTTGTGTTGATCTGTACACCTTAAATTCCATACCTTAGCTAATTTATGAAGAAGATAAGCCCGAATTTCCATAAGATGAGCATTCACTGAGCACACTAGGTTAAATTGTTCAAATTTTTCTATTTTATATATCAATCAGCGGGAAATCCATGTGAGTACTTGTTATGTTCTTAAAAGTTTAATGTTTCAACCTCTATCACTTAGTTTTGCTGATTTTTGTACTTGCATGTCTTAAAGTGTATAGAAGCATAGTTTCTGAAAGAGGGTTGGGTTTTGGAGGAATGAATTGTTTCATGCATGTTTTGCTCGAGACTAGCAAAATGCTGGTTGGGGGGCGTGTTGAGTACTTAAATATGTATATTCTAACCCTATTTCATCACTAACTATGCATGGTTTTCAAGCTTAAAGACTATTCTAATGCATGGTTTTATGTTGTAGGAATGAGAGGGACTTCGCTCGATCGATAGCTAAAAGACTGCATTTAAGAGCCGTAGATGAAGACCTAAGGTGGGCCAAAGAAAGAAGAAAGCAAAGAGAGAAGAAGAGAGAAGAAAGAAAGACGAAAAAGTTGAGGAAATCAAGTCCGACCGGTCAAGACCGGTTGGCCAAGAGGGCCACGACCGGTCTAGACCGATCGGCCACCCCCTTTTTACCTCTCTGAACACCAAACACAAGAGGCCGACCGGTCTTGACTGGTTGGCCAGGGTCTACCCCTCCACTCCTACACGCTGGACACTCAATAGAAAGGGTCTGACTGGTCGTGATCGGTCGGCCAGTGTATTACAGCAGGATTTTAGCAGCTTCCTCTTGAAGCTCCATTTTTTGTGCGTAAGTGCTGTGCAAATATGGAAGATTCTGAGGTGGTAGAGCCTCTCCACTATAAAAGGGGACCTAGGGATTGTAGCTAAGGTATCCTGGAGGAGATCTACGAAGGTGGGAGACAGTGGAAGTCGGAATCGGAGTTTCAAAACTCCCTCTAGTTTGTGTTTTCTAGTTCATGTTTTTAGTTATTTTCATGCTTCCTGGATCATGAACGGCTAAACCTCTTAGCTAGGGCTAAGAGGTGAAGCTTGTAGTGAATCTGAGATGCTTTAATTCGTTTGTTTTGGTTTCAAGTTGGATTTATTGAAGAACAATGGTTTATAGAAGTTTGCATAAAGTTCTAAGTAGTTTTTCTTAATCTTATGATGGCTCATGGATGTTTGGAAGAATTACTTTAGTTCTTAACTGATTTGCATAGTTCTAGACCTGTATGCTCTAAGGAATCAGATTTAATACGTTCTAGACTTGGATTTCCATGTGGGAACTTTAACCAAAGTTCTATCTTTTGTTCTAATTTCTAAATTATGTGTTGATTATGTATGTGATTTGAAAGACGTTCCAGTCATGATCTAATTAGGCTTTGTGACAGAGTTTAATGATGATTATGATTGTGATCTTAATCTATTGGAACTAGGATTGACCTATGCAATTGAGCGTGCTCAAGTTGTAACTTAAATTGAGGGAATCATGTATATAAATCACACATATGACAGATTGCATGTTACAACCATTCTATCATCTGACTAGATAGGATTTGATTTAGATTCTAGTTGTATAGTTGGGAAACCATAGCGAATTATACTTCGAGAATTGCTACAAGTGGATCCTTGAACCCCTAGTGCTCTTTTATATTGATTACATTCACTTTTAGTTTAAGAATTCTATCTACATTCAATTCTAGAAATCTGTTTAGTTAGCTCTCAATTAGAGAATATTAGAAGTAATTTTATGAATTCTTAATAAGTCCCTGAGAACGATCTCGGTCTCTATCGAATTATTATTACATCGCAACCCTACACCTGGGGAAGCGAACAAGGAATAAATCAGACTTTCAAGTACTAGTTCAATTTTGTGAAGTAAAGACTGTACCTCGGTATGAGTAGAGTGGGTGCCTAACACCTTCCTATCCTGTAACCGTGGTCCCTTACCTCGAATATCTGACCGCAGATAAAAATGAGTAATTTTAAAGGAAGGAATCTTCGAATTTTTTTCTCTAACGTTTCTATGGGGTCTAGCCGACTGTAGATTCGAAGTAACTGGCTAGTGGGACTTTGGTCTTATACAAACTCATTCAAACATATCCAGTTTAATACGACAACCGAAAAAGCCCTCGAGAACGAGGCGAGCCAGTGGCACAACGGCAATTCACGCATACCCACCTTTTTGAAAGGGGGGGGGGGGGGGGGCGAGGACCGCGGAAAGGCGAGCGTCCACAAAACTGAATGCAAAACATGTGAAATATGAGTAAAACTCAGAATAGCTTAACTTACATTAAATAGTCATTAATCTCAGGACTATTATTTAACACATACATCCGTGCCTTTGCGAGCTCAGTTACACCCATTTCATCAGATGTTGCGGCTCCTAAAGGGCATACATTTTGAGCAAAAACATATAGCCCCCCACACTGTTGTCCTTGAATAACATCATAATTTCGCTCTTATCGGTTGAATCTTGTCTTAAACTCTTCAAAATACATCGGGCAAAAATTCATACACTCGTTATCTATATAGTTTTCTGCTATGAAACCTTCTGGACTTGCTCTATTTCTCGCATACTTCTTCAAAGTGTATAAGAATCTGTTGACATGCATCATCAGACTCATAAATGCCATAAATATATAAGTATTACTAACATTATAATTGAATAAATATCAATT
Organism: Liriodendron chinense; assembly: GCA_003013855.2. NCBI lineage: Eukaryota > Viridiplantae > Streptophyta > Magnoliopsida > Magnoliales > Magnoliaceae > Liriodendron > Liriodendron chinense. The sequence goes on along the minus strand of ML058434.1, from coordinate 1,063,932 downwards.
TTAAATTTATACGGTACCTTTCGATTGGATACATCCATCGAAATGACACAGGTCCGGTAATGATCGCCTCACGAGGAAGGTGCACAGCTAAATGTATCATGACATCAAAGAATGCGGGTGAAAATATCTTTTCAAGCTTGCATAGTATTATTGGGATGTCCTTTTTCAATTACTTTAATTTTTTAAATTCAACATCTTGGAACACAACTCCTTGAAAAAGAATCCTAAATCAATTAATACATTAGAGACATCCTTATGCTTGAACCCACGAATTGCCACCAGCAGTAGTTGTTGAAGAAGAACATAACAATCATGGCTTTTCATGCCCAATACCTTACAATCGTTGATGTTTACACATTGCGCGATATTTGATACGAACCCATCTGGAAACTTTACATCCTTCAACCATTCACAGAAACTCTTTTTCTCATTCTTGGACATTGTGTAGCAAGCTGGTGGTATCATATATTTATCACCATTCGGAACTAGACACAATTCATTCCTGATTCCCGTTTCCTTCAAGTCCATGTGAGCTTTGGGGGTGTCCTTTGTTTTTCCTTCGATATTCATAATTGTTTCCAAGACATGATCACAAATATTCTTCTCAATGTGCATCACATCCAGATTGTGCCTTAGCTTCAGTGTTCGCCAATATGGCAACTCAAAGAAAATACTCTTCTTCCTCCAATTCAACTCTTTTTTTACAAACTTCCTCTTCTTATTATTCGGTCTCTTTCCAAATTTTATATCTTTGACTACCTCCATTTGGGTTAATATATCGTCCTCGGATAAATGCTTAGGTTTCAACCATATGTCCTGCTTACCATTAAAATCCTTACAACTTTTTTACCATCTATGCTTCAGAGGGAGGAAGCGACGATGGCCCATATAGCAAATCTTTTTCCAATTCTTCAATGAATAATAATTTGTTTCCTTGTTGCACGTAGGACATGTCATTTTGCCTTTCGTACTCCACCCGAACAAGTTTTCATAGGCGGGAAAGTCATTAATGGTCCATAACAATGCTGCATGCAACTGAAATTTCTCTTTCTTTGATGCATCATATATCTCCATGCCATCTTTCTACAAATCTTTTAACTCATCCATCAGCGGGCGCAGATACACATCGATGTCATTTCCAGGAGAATTCGGGCCAGGAATAAGTAAGGACATCATGAAGAATGGCTCTTTCATGCATTTTCAAGGTGGTAGATTGTACGAAATAAGTATAACCGGCCACATACTGTACATGGTACTCATGTTTCCAAATGGGTTGAAACCGTTGCTAGCCAATCCAAGTCGTACATTTCGAGGATCGTCGGCAAACCAATTGTGATTCTTGTCAAATTCTTGCCATTCTTTAGAATCTGCTAGATGCCTCAATACCTTCTCCCTTGAGTCTGCAATGCGTTTCTCTTTATGCTACCTCATATCAGAAGTTGTCTTCCTGCACATAAACAATCTCTGTAGCCTCGGTTTTAGTGGGAAGTAACACAGGACCTTCTGTGGGATCTTCTTACGCCTAACATTTACTCATTTGTATCGGGACTCTTTGCATTTTGGACACATATCATCATTCTCATGCTCCTTGTAGAAAAGTATACAATCATTCTTACATTCATGTATGGACACATATCTGAGTCCTAGGTCCCGCAAAACCTTCTTAGCTTCATAATGGGAATTTGGCAATGTCTCCCTTTCAAGAAGTATATCATTAATGAACTCAAATATCATGTTGAATGATTTGTTGCTCCAACCATGCATTAGCTTCATATGTAGCAACTTTATCAAGCATGATAACTTTGAATACTTCTGGCAACCTGGATATAGTTCACGCTCAGCATCTTTCAATATGCATGGGTGTAAATTTATCTGTTTCCCGTTCCTCAATTGTCACATCCATAGTATGGGTGTATTTTGATTCTCTCACACAATTATCCATAAATGTTCCCGTGTACAAGTCTTCTATGACGTCCTGCATGGTATTTGTTAGAACTTAGAAAAAGAGTAGGAAGAAAGATCAGAACTACTCGTCAGTAGTCCTTCTTTCTTTTTCTTTCGTGTTTCTTTTATTTTGGGGGAATTCTGAGTATAGAGACATTCATAGACAATCATAAGCAATCACAAAGTGTACACAAGAGAGAGATATCACAAGGCGAATTTTATTTCAGAGATTCTGAGATCTTTTACATTCCAGGCTGTGATACTGGTCACGAGCCTTTAATTACATCAACAGTTGATCACCCTTGATTGGAAGGCAAAAGACTAATCCGCTGGGGATTATGGTCTTGAGTTCATGGTCGTGTAGACCTTTGTTTTCATGTTATGGACTGAGCCACATTTGTTAGACACGCCGGATGTCTATGTCCCATTTTCTTTCGGACTGTCCGGGTTGAGAGACTGTCAGGATTCGAGTGGTGCAACTCTGGGCCCGCGCCTGTTACTGTGAACAGGTGACCGCTGGAATACACGATCCTCGAATGTTGGTCGGCATGACCCAAGGCCCGCGCCTGTATTTTTATGACGGGTGACCTTAGGAAAGCACTCCGCAACGTTCCCGAATGACGGTTTTAATCGAGTGGTGCAACTCTGGGCCCGCGCCTGTTACTATGAACAGGTGACCGCTGGAATACACGAACCTCGAAATGTTGGTCGGCATAACCTAAAGCCCGCGCCCGTATTTTTATTGACGGGTGACCTTAGGAAAGCAATCCTCAACTACCTCATCAGCTCAACCGACGGACCCGTTGTCGATGGGTAGGGCATCGATTGTCTTTTCCATAGTGGCAGTCCATAGCAAGATGTTTCAAGCTTAGTTAGAACTCTTTGTTTGTGGTTTCTCGTGGTAACCATAACCCCTTAGGTTTAGCCTCGGACCTTTATCCGGGATGAATAGAGCTTTGTACAGTAAAGTAAATGTATTTCTTCTGGAGTCTGGCGACTCTTCTTCGAGAACGCTCTTTCTTCTGAGTATTTTCTGATGATCTTTTTGGGATCAAGTAGGCTTTCTCTAGCCAAGATCTTTTGAGGATCTAAATTCAATGGGCTGGATCGGCTATCTCCGATGCCTGTAAGTGGCTAAGTATAGGGTCCGATGGGTACCCACATATGCCAATTTCTTATGAATAATGGGGATCGGTGCCCCGCGAATGCTTGACTCGACTGTTGGATAGCCTGAGTACTTTAGCTTTACCTCGGCGTCTTTCAGATCGCGGTTGATTTCAACTGGCACTAGTCAATTCTCAAGCCAACAGGGCACTTCCTAGGGCTGAAAACGACTAAGTAGTGGACCTGTTTGCGGTCTGATTAAAGAAATTGGTGAATATTATCGATGACCGTCTTTGAACAGGGGTGGATTATGTCCACGAAGATCGCTGTGCGATCGCATTTCAATTTGATTAGCAGAAGTCAACTTCCGGGCCAACAGGGCACTTCCCAAGGCTGGAAATGACTAAATAGTGGACCTGTCTGCGGTCTAATCAGGGAAATCGATGAATATTATCGATGATTGACCTGAAACAGGGGTGGATTATGTCCACGAAGATCGCTATGCGATCGCGTTTTGATTTGCTTAGCAGAAGTCAATTTTCGGGCCAACAGGGCACTTCCTAGGGTTAGAATTGATTAAGTAGCGGACCTGCCGACCGCTTGATTAGGGTATTCGAGGGTCCTGAGATCGGATAACCTTGTCGCGGTGCATTATTATGGTGTATCATGTCATCTAGAAGAAAAGTTTCCCTCTCGGGCTCAGTCCAATTCCGCCCGATTCTACTCGTTTTAGGCCGTTTTCGGCTCTTTGGAGGGATTTTCGGGGCTGCCAAATTGGCTAAGTGTTGGTTATTTTGGACCAAAACACTGATTTGGGCCATTTATCATTGACCGTTGGAGAATCTGATCCGGTGGATGGATAGATCTCATCGAGACGCATCCAGGAGAGGCGGTTTCATCAAAATCCGATCTCGGACGAAGGCGGGCCGTGCGACGGAAGGTCCACCCCTCCCATCAGCGTCTAGGCGCATGGGGGAGTGTGTACAGGCACATGTGGCCATTTTACAAGTGCATGTGGTGTTACATCATCTGTCAAGCGGATGTGGTCATCATCCGGGCGCATGTGGCATCTCTCGGGCGCATGTGGCCGCGTTTTTCATGAAAAAGGGAGTTCGGGAGGCAATCCTGGCGCATGTGGTGGTGCACATGCGCTTGGACCTAAGGAGTGGGCGCATGTCCCTCCCAGACTTAGCGGATTTTGAAATTTTCTGGCCAGAAAAGCCCGCGCATGTGGGGGATAAGCCAGCGCATGTGCCCAGCACTTAGAAATTTTCAGGATTTTCTTCCAGAACTTGGGATTCCGGCGAGGAAATCCCTTTCCGGCAAGGGTTTCCGGCGAGGGAATCCACTCCAGCCAAGGCATCCGGCGAGGGGAGAGAAAGTAAGCGCATGTGGTGCTTACATCACTTTGAGGTCGGCGGGGGATGATCTCGTGCTGATGAATGAAATGACTTCACTATTTATAGGGGATAATCGGGTTCGGGTCCGCCCGTCGGGTATTTCCCGGCGCATGTGCCAGAAACAAAACCAAGCGCATGTGGCAGAAAGCAACCAAGCGCATGTGGAGGATCCAGGCGCATGTCCTTTACCGGCGCATTTCCCAGCGCTTTTCAGAAAAGTGTTTAATTCACTTCCTTTCACTGATAGAGTGCAAGCGCATGTGGTTGGAGGTCACGCGCATGTGGTTGGAGGCCAGGCACATGTGCTTTGCCGGCGCTTTCCCACTACTTAGCCAGATTTTCAAGATTCCAGCACTTAGAAAATTTCAGCATTTCAGCTCCGACGAGGGATCTCCAAAGGACAGCTACCTTTTCTAGACATGCACTCACTGTCGCCAAGCCATTTTTAGGCTAGGATTGACCTCCTAAATGAACGGGGTGGGGTGTGAAAGTCCAGATGTTGCTGATTTTGGTACTTCCTACCTAATTTGGAGCCTCCGGGTCGGCTTGTCGTATAGGAATGTTGTTACGGGGAGCGCGCGCTTGGAAATACGCATCGTAATGACTTCAAACTTACTATTTAAGGATTTTGTGGTGTTCCAGATCATTTGGCGGTGAAACGCATGTCCAGTTTCACTCTGAAATGGTAGCTGTAGGCTTACGGACCCTTTTTGGTCAGCTCCAAACGGGGATGAAACGCATTTCGAGGTGCGCAGGTAAAAATATGCACCGGATGACTTTGAAACTTGCAGGTTAAGGGTTTTAGGACATTTCGGATCATTTGGCGGTGAAGCGCATGTCCAGTTCCACTCTGAAATGGTAGCTGTAGGCTTACGAACCCTTTTGGTCAGCTCCGGGCAGGGACGAAACGCATTTCGAGGTGCGCGGGCAAAAATATGCACCGGATGACTTCAAAACTTGCAGGTTAAGGGTTTCAGGACATTTTGGATCATTTGGCGATGAAGCGCATGTCCAGTTCCGCTCTGAAATGGTAGTTGTAGGCTTACGGACCCTTTTCATCAGCTCCGGGCAGGGACAAAATGTATTTCGAGGTGCGCGGGCAAAAATATACACCGGATGACTTCGAAACTTATAGGTTAAGGGTTTTAGGACATTTCGGATCATTTGGCGGTGAAGCGCATGTCCAGTTCCGCTCCAAAATGTTGTTTACGGATTTTGGTCGCTACCAAGCGATCAGGGTTGTGCAGGCATTTTCAGGGCTTTCCTGGCCTCAAAACTTATCCAAATTGTTGTCAATAGACCATGGGATGTTGTTTTACAATGGGTACAAATTTGAGCCCCAACAAGTGCCCCCCCGATGTGCTGCGCTGGATGCTTACGTCATGCTAGTGCAGTGCATCGGTCCCCAGGCTCAAGTATAAATAGTTGACTCACTGAGTCATTCCACAATATTTCTAGTAAAAAAACTCAATTTTCCCAAGGTGAGAGAGCTCATCCTCGAGCTACAGGCGCATGTGGTCCCCTTGTGGGCGCATGTGGCCTGCCATCCATTACTTTTTCCGGTAAAGTACTTCCTCCAGGCGCATGTCACATGCCCATGTTGAAGCGGGCGCATGTCCCAGGCGCATGTTGTTCTGGGCATGCGCCCAGGGCACTGCCCGGACTTGTGTCTTTTCAAAAAATTAGAGGTGGGGGCATGTGTGGCTGCCACATGCGCTTGAAGCTTGAACAGTTGCGTATGTATGATGCTGAAACAGTTGCGTATGTATGATGCTGAAACTGTTTCCTGACTCTGTCCAGTATCTACTTAGAAGCACATGGACTTGTCAAGGCTACTTTTGGGCTAAATGCATGGATGTATTGTGGGTTCAATCTATGATTTTCTGTGTGCATCGATCACATGTATGCATGCATGTATGATGGCAGTTGCTTTGTTATGAAATGCGTATGATGATCGATATGCTATGCTCTTAATTTTGTTGCTTTCATGCTCTTCATGCTGTGCTTGTGTTTGTGATATGATTTCGTTAGGCTATTTGCCCGTGTGTATCAAGTTGTTTTCTAATGTTGCTCTATTTACGCGTTGCAGTGAATTGCAGTAGCGACAATGGGATCGTCTGGTGAAACCTCTGGGTCGCATGCTTCTGGTCCGACGCTGATGAAGCGCGGTCGAAAAAGAACAGCTGAAGCTCCTTCTAACCCTCCTCCTCCAAGACGCAACTCTCGCTTCTTTCCTACGGTCGAACCCGAGATAAAAGATTTCACGGAGCGTATTAGGCAGCTTCCTCATGAAGTGCTGGTGCGCATCTTCGTCAACAAGACAGCGCCTGAACCTCCAAAGCAGGGAACAGAACAAGAGTGGGTCTATTGGTATGCCCAGCTTACTAGTGTGGCGAGTGCCATCGAGGCGGGTCCTCAAGATATATCTGTTCAAAATGTAGAAGAGAATCTGACAGGTTAGAAAGGTAAGAAGAAAGGAGGACGAGGAAAACAACTGATCAAGGCGCTCAGTCAAGCAGAGCGATTGACACAGCTCCTCGACTTGAAATATGAGAGGATGAAGATTGGATGGGAGAGCAACAAGATCACTGCTGAGCGTGGCATCTGCATCACGAACCCCCTACAATGGCGAAGTCATCTTGCACCAGAAGTCTCTTATGAGGTGTAAACCTTTTCCGAGCATCGAGCCATCTGATGTTCGTAGACCTAACCAGTTCTATGGAGTGGAGAGATGGTCTTCAGTTCCTGAGAGATTACTCACCGCCACCCTGGGAAGCAACGAGAAGCAACAAAAGGTTGGTGAGATTAAGGAAATGACTTTCCTCATGCCTACATGTGATCCGCATGCACCTTATCCAACTCATTTCTTTGAGACGGTACGTCAAAGATTCCTTCCTATGAGCACGTCCGCAATGTGGGAGACTTTGAGCTTCCCTACCCGAGGGCATCTGAATCGTCGTGACAGCTACATCCCCTGGGCGAAGGAGATTCTGATCCGGCACGAGGCTGTGCTGAGGGAGGTCGGGCTCTACTATGCCATCGAGGCGACTGCCGGCTTCTTTCCGCGAGATCCGACGATTCTCAAGGGCTTCTTAAATTACTGGAGTTTCGTTACCAACTCTTTCCATCTTCCTCAAGGAGAGATGAGCATAACCCTCTGGGATCTTAAGATGATGGCGGGCCTGCCCATACGCGGCGGGTATTATCACGAATATATCCCCTCTAATGAAGAATTGTCTGGCTTCAGGCACGAAGGTGATCGGAAGGCCTATCATTCCAAGGCGTGTTTGGAGTAGTTCAATGAATTGCAACAATTTGACTGCGTTACAAAGATACACTATGAAGATTGGTCAGTCTACTTCAGCCACGGCTTGAAGTAAGTCTTCCCGGGACGTATTCTTTCTTTCTTTCTTCTCATGATGTATGCTCTTTTCTCCTGCATAGCTTCTTATGTGAAATTTTCTCTCCTTTCTCTCTTTTAGGATCGACTACGGAAAATATAAAGTTGACGTTAAAAGAATAAGGGCTTTACGACAAAGGTTCGAATGCAAATTTCCTTGTCCGAACGTATTGTCTCCCACTTGCGAGCTAGCAGGCTTCCTCGCTTACTAGTTGTCCCCAGTGGCGCTTCCCAGCTCGAAGAGTGCTGATGGCGTCAGGGTTTCTTACTTCGTTATGGCAGGTGCCCTTGCCAGTGGTCAACTTCTTGCTATAGCGCCACCTATACTCTGCAGCATATATAGAGCGTTCGGTTATGTTGCCAGTAATCCGGACAAACCTGCTGATGGAATGGACGCTGCCCATTGCCGTGGCATTATTTCTGCGGCTGGTTAGGTGTTTATTTCCCATGGGTGTATGGCATGAAGCCTCACGCCTACTTCTTTCCGGACCGAGCGCCTCTTATCAGGTTCATGAAGGCCAAGATGGTGCTTAAGACGCCAGAATGGGTGTCTTCAAGGATCTGCAATGAGAATGAAGTTGACTTCTACCATTTTCCTGCTTCCATTACTGATGAAGATATCGAAGTCATCGATGATGAGGATTCAGTTGACTCTTCTGATAGAGAATTCCTAATATCAATCCGGACCGCCTCTCTCCCGTTCCGCGAAGGCATGGAGTTCTGGCGCGAGCCTTATTATCCGAGCAGGTTCGCCAGACAGTTCGGCTACGATCAGGGCGTTCCGTCGACTCTTCCGAGCGTGACGAGGATAGAACGAGCATATGGCACGGGTCCTGTCCATTGGGAGTGGATGTGGGACCAACTTTTGCTGACGCGAACTGGCGCGAGGTTCGTGTTGCCTGGAGGTAGTCGACATCCCGCGACTTCTTATGGTTGGATGAGATGGTGGGTGCATCTGTACGCGCGCATCCGAGATGCCAAACCTGTCAATTTCCCTCTCTATCTCTCTCCTCCAAGGTTGAATGACTTTCCTGAGGACGGTCTTGGTTATCTTTGTGAGCAGCGTGAGGCCGTCGGAGTTCCTGGTACCAGCTATCTGACTTCCTTGAACGTGCCGATCACTCGTAGGAAAGAAGATGGAGCGTTAGACAGATGGTATTGCTTCGGGGTTCCTATACAGAGACGTCAGCAAGGGGTCCGATCTTCACGTCGTCCGGCAGAGACTGCTCCTCCATCTGTCGAAGAGTGTGAGCCTGCGGAAGGCATGGTAGGAGTTAGACCTTCTGATGATTTCGTTAACGACCTTCCACCGGGCCGCACGAGAGATCAGTTGAGAGTCAAGATAAGACTCACACCAAGAGTTCGCCAGTCAGCACCCGAGAAAAACTTAAGAAAGGCAGAAATGTTACATATCAAGAAGTGGGGGAGTTTGGATCCGTCATTGCAGATCACTACTCCAGAGATAGTGGTAGGTGCGACTGTTGCCGATAGCCGCGAAGAAGGTGAGCTTCGGTCTGGTGCTACAGAGGAGATTGCAGACGAAGAAGATATAATTATCGATAATCGAGACGGAGGTGAGTCTGAGCCTGCAGATGTCGAGGGGGACAATGCTGAAAATGGTTCTGAAGCCGATGATGGTCAGGGAGCGGCGTGCCTCGATGGTTCGGGGTCACAGCTTGAAGATGAACCTGTAGATTATTCTGGTGATGACTGGGGAGTGGACCATGCCAACGATCATAGCAACGATGATTCCCTCGCGAATTATTATGATAACGATGCCGGAGTCGAGGATGTAGGTGATCTTGACGATGTTGTCATGGCAGCGATCGAAGCACAACTCTACGACAACGTCAGGGTCCAACCTTCTTTCGAGCCTTTGGTCTTCGTTTCTCAGGCTGTTGCGGCACCGACTACGAGGTTGTCGACGGATGTTCCTCCTTGTTTGCCCGTTCGTGCTGATAATGCCGAGGAATTCGTTCCTGGGCTTGAGATGTGTGAAGGGAACGTCGCTCTTTCTTCGGTCCTTCCATCAGGCTGTTCATCGCAAGTACACTGTCCTGTTGAGTTGGAGGTCGTGGATATGTCACGCTCTGCTGCGGTCGAAGTCAGACCCGACATTTCGCGAGCACAAGGTAAGAAATGCGATTGTGGTTCTGCTTTCTACTTTTCTTCTTCGATTCCTGCATAATCATACTAACCATATTTTGTTATTATTATTTTATTTCTACAGATCTTATTGAGTCAATACCTGCCTCTGCCACTTCCGTCGCATCGTCTCCGGTTGTGACTATTGAACTGCCGGGCGAAGCTTTGGAAACAGTTGTTGATTCCGGGACGTGCATTGCGGGACCTTCGGAGCTTGCTATTGATCTTCCTGCCATTCCTGGTATGACTCCTTCGCACTTTACATTAGATTATGACTTGTAGTTTCTGCTTTCATTTTTGCTAATGCACCATTTGTTCGTCTTGCATTCTTTCTTGCAGCTGCCGTCGATTCTGGCGTCGTCATTGCTATGATGCCGGACATTCCTGCATTTGAACATTTAGATTGTTTTGGTCAGAGCGTGCTGAAGGGCCTACTGTCTAGCCTTGCGAAGGCGTTGGCCGATCCACAAGAATGGCATATGCTAGGCGCTGGCATGAAAGCGCTGGAAGCTTGTGTCGGAGTAGTTGGGTCTGATGCGCTCGTGGTTGTCAATCACATCTCTGCGTTCGAAAGCTCCCTCGCAAATGTAGCGGCCGCTAAGCGTGTCGAGCCCGATCCTGCTATCGAGGAGAAGTGTAGAATTGTATAGTCTTTGGGACCTGCAGTGGAACGTCACGCGCATTCTACGGCGAACGCACGAGAATCCCTACAAAATAATAAGATACAGTATGAAGGGTGCTTGGGCCGTATAGCTGAAATCGACGCTGAGATTGAGCGTCTGCAAGCGGAGAAGATCGTCGTGAGCTTCGAAGCTACCCATCTCGAGTCAGTAGTTACTCAGGGTCAGATAACGGTCACGCGACTCGAGAGTGAGGGCGAAGCAGCGCACAAGCAGTTGGAGGATTTGACTGCTGAACTTCAACATGTTCCTGATCTTGCGGAGGTGTTATCTGCAGCAAATTCAGCGATGGAAACTGCCAGGGTGGCCGTGATCAGGCTGATATCGGGATGTTTGGAGAAGCTTTGATCTTTCGCTCCCGACGCTCTCCTTCTTGACTTCAAATGTATAGAAATGATTGTAGGATCTTACCTTTAGAAAATTTTGTAGTTGGTGTAAGATATACTTACCTTTTGACCATTCATGTATACGACGTCGGAAAAGATGTCAATCAAACTTTTGTTAAATGAAATGACAATAGCAATTATTTTTCTATCGTGTTATGCTTGTGTGATGTGTGTTAGAGTGGTCTACAATAATAACAATAATAATCACAATTCTAATAAGTGATGAATGTAGAATGAAATGAAAAGAGTAATACTTCCCTTTGTCGTCGATTTCGGGAGTGTCCAGGGTTTCTGAACTCGGGATATGCTCGTGTTGGAGATGAATGGTCCTTCTTGGTTATTTCTCCATAGCAAGGGAAAGGAAGACCTGCAAGAATACGGAGTAACTGATTAGCTTTTGTAACTATAGGCTTGTCTACTGTATTCTACTCCATTTCATTCTCCATTTTTATCCTTACTTATTACATTCCCTCTTTTGGGGAGTTTACATTTCTCATACTTATGTAAAGGAAAGTAAAAGGTGGACTGTTAGGGGTAATATTTCTTCAGGAACCGGCCATTAATTGCAAAATCGGCTCCCCCACCGTCGAAGTTCACTAAACGGTAGGCCCCGTTGGAGAAAACTTCTTCTATGATGCATATCGGGTCCCACTTAGGGTCGACCTTGCTATTTGTTGTGTGCGCGGCTGTCGATCGCTTCATTACGAGCACCAAGTCACCCTTCTTAAAGGATCTACCCCTGACTCGCTTGTCATACGCTGTTGAGATATGCTTCTGCTACATCTCTAGCCGTTGTTGTGCCGCGAGCCTCTTCTCGTCCAAGGCATCGAGCTCGACCATCCTGAGCTCAGCATTACGGTCATCTGTCAAGGAGTTCCGAAGTGCTACTCGCAGGGACTTGACCTGAACTTCCATAGGGATGATGGCCTCCGTGCCATATACTAGTGAATAGGAGGTACCCCGCGTTGCTGTGCGGTGCGTAGTATGATATGCCCAAAGTGCTTCGGGCAACCATTTGTCCCAATCTTTCTTATTCTCTGCCACCGTTTTCTTCAGAATCTTCACGATGGTTTTGTTGAATGCCTCAGCAAGCCCGTTTGCAGGAGGATAATAGGGTGTTGAGTAGCAATGCTTGATTTTGAACTTGGCACACAGCTTGTCGATCACGACATTTCGGAAGGGCATGCCATTATCCATGACGATCCGATCGGGAATACCATGTCTATAAATGATGGTGTTCCGGATAAAACCCTCCACTTGTTTAGCTTTCACGTTCTTCAGGGCCACAGCCTCAGCCCACTTAGAGAAATAATCTGTTGCCGCCAATATGTACTGGTGCCCTTGAGAGGAAGAGGGGCTAATGGGGCCTATCACATCCATACCCCAGGCCGCAAAAGGCCAAGACATCACTGACTGATGCAGCTCTTCTGGAGGTATATGTATGATGTCAGCATGTATCTGACACTGATGGCATTTTCTGACGTAGTCCATCGCATCTTTCACCATGGTGGGCCAATAATAGCCCATGTGCCGCACTTGATGATGTAGGTTCTGTCCGCCTTGATGGGCACCACATTCTCCTCCGTGCGCCTCTCTCAGCGTATCATGAACTTCTTCTCTGGCCAAGCATCTTGACAGCGTTCCATCGCTGGAGCGTAGATACAGTGCCTCTTTTAAGAGGACGAACGAGCTGGCACGCCTTCTAACTTGAGTGCGCATTTGCGGATCCTCGGGTAAGAACCCATACCTCAAGTAATCAGAGAATGGCCTTCTCCAATCTTCCTCTTCTGTGACCTTAAAGCAATGTACAGGGCTTGCGCTCGTGACATTCTCGGCCGCTGTGAGGGATGGTAATATTCTCCTTTCTTCTATGGTGACTTGAAGTGGGCTGCCCCCTGGGTGCGCGAGAGCCGCGGCCAGGTTAGCCAATGCGTCTGCTTGAGAATTTTCAGCTCTTGGGACATGCGACACTGTACTGTCCCGAAAATGATCAAATAGGGCTCGGGCCTGATGGCAAAGAGATGACAGCTCCGGCTTGCGGACTTCATATTCCGTCATAAGCTGTCCCACAACTAACCGAGAATCACCGTATACCTGTAGTGATCGGATTCGCATGTCTCGTGCCAACTGTAACCCAATGATGAGGGCCTGATACTCTGCCTCGTTGTTTGTGCACGACGGCATTATTGTGAATGAGTAGGGCAACAAGTCGCCTTGAGGACTGATGAAGATCACATCGGCCCCTGATCCTGCAGCTCTGGAGGCTCCGTCAAAATACATCTGCCACTGCTTCGTGCCTCTTACCATCATGGCCTGGTCGTCAGGCAGATCACATTCCATTTCCATGTTATCCGGTATTGGGTGAGCTGCTAGAAAATCGGCTATCGCCTGCCCTTTAACAGCTCGAGACGGAAGATTCGTGATGTCGAACTCGGATAGCAGTAGGGCCCATTTGCCTAAATGCCCGGGCAACATAGGTCGATTCATCAGGAACTTGATAGGATCTGCTCTGGAGATCAATGTAATCTGATATGACAGACAGTAATGCCTCAACTTCTTCACAGCGAATATCAAGGCCAGGCATATCTTCTCAATCGGTGAGTAATTAAACTCAGCGCCGACGAGCGTGCGGCTCAAATAGTACAGAGCATTCTCTTTCCCTTCTTCATTCTTTTGGGCTAGCAGTGCCCCCAGTGAGTTCTCTCCCACTGCTATATACAGTATCAGAGGCTTTCCCTCGATTGGCGCTGCGAGAACTGGAGCTTTCCCGAGTAACTCTCTGAGGGAATCAAAGGCTTTCTGGCACGCTTCGTCCCATTTGAAGCGGACGTCTTTCTTGTTCAGCCGAGAGAAAGGCTGGCAGCGACCTGACAGGTTCGAGATGAACCGCTGCAAATAATCGACTCTCCCTTGGAAGCTCTTCAGCTCTTTCAAATTCTTCCGAGGAGGCATTTCTCGGATCGCCTTGATCTTCGCGGGGTCAATCTCGATTCCCCGATGCCTGATCACAAAGCTAAGGAATTTTTCGGAGGACACCCCAAAGGCGCACTTCAACTGGTTCATGCGAACGCTCTTCTTCCTCAACCTCTGAAATACTAGCTTTAAATGTTCGCGATGCTGTTGATGTCCGTCGGACCTCACTACCAGGTCATCGACATAGCATTCCACATGCTTGTGCATCATGTCTTGGAAGATCACCTGCATTGCTCTCTGATACGTGGCGCCTGCATTTTTTAGCCCAAACGGCGTCACCCGGTAACAGAATATCCCGAGAGATGTGCGGAAGGCAGTGGACTCTTCGTCTTTTGGAGCCATTCGGATCTGATTATACCCTGAGTAGCCGTCCATAAAGGACATCGTCGTATATGCTGACGTGCTATCGATCAGGAGCTCCGGGATGGGTAGAGGAAAGTCATCTTTGGGACAAGCCTCATTCAGGTTGCGAAAATCAACGCACACCCGGATCTGGCCACTTTCTTCTTTACAGGTACTATGTTCGAGATCCATTTGGGATACTGAACTTCCCTGATAAACCCGGCCTGAAGCAGCTTCTTCACTTCTTCCTCTATCTTCGGGACGATGTCAGGATGGAAGCGTCTCTGTGGCTGTTTGACCGACCTCTTCTCCTTCGTGATATTCAACCTGTGCATTGCGATTGCCGGGTTTAGTCCTGGCATTTCATAATAGGTCCATGCGAACACGTCTATGTTCTCTTTCAGGAGTTGAATGTAGCTCTCCCTCTCTTCTTCGGGAATATTCTTGCTGATATAAGTATTCCTCGGCTCTTCGGTGGTCCCCAGATTGACTTCTTGTAGCTCATCTATCGTGGGCTGACCCCCATCTTCGATCTGCTCCGGTGCGGCACTCGGCTGTTTGACTTCATTCGGTCCAGCGGGCCTCACCTCTTCCACGGGACTAATTGTCACCATGTTAATATGCCTGATCTCACATCCTGCCCCTAGGGCTTCTTTTCCTCTGCTTACCTTCGTCTTTACTTCGAAGGGTGCTAGCATGCCTTTCCGAGTTGGCGGTTCTAAATAGATGAACCCCATGTTCCTCATAATGTTTCTACTAGCGTTGCTATATCTTTCTTCTTCAATGGGCGGTGTCTCTACCGGTGTTCTCATCGCGTTTTCTTCGATCTGCAATGGGTTGCAGAGTCCAGCCTGAAACCTTATCTCATGCCTGGCTCCCATTGTCGGCGGCACGCAGAACTGGCTTGGAGCTTTAGGAAAGGGACGAATCCTCTCAACCTTTGGCACTGGCATATTGAAGCTGGACTGCAACACGCTCATTTGTTGGCTTGTCATCTGTTTCAACACTGACTGCCCTTCCTTCCGGAGGTGCTTCGGTATCAAATAAAACTTCTTCCTTTGCAATGGATTTCCTCTGTGAGCCCTTGTCGCTTCAGCGACCACTCACGGCGCTTCGTCCGCTTGTCTTGGATTCTTACCCTGGGGTTCTGCCTCCTGTGCCACCTTTGTCGGTTCGTTGGCTTTTCTGGCGGTCTCGGCCTCCTCGCTCTCCTGATAGTATTGTGCATCTGCTAGGAAAGATTCAGTGACGGAGTATGGCCTCGGGTCTGCCGCCACTCTATACTGGACGCCATCTCTATTGTACTTGAAGCATTGGTGGTATGTCGAGGGAATAATGCCGTATTGATGAAGCCACGGTCGTCCCAACAAGATATTGTATGTCGTCATCGCATCAATCACCTGACAGGTGACTTTGGTGCTCAATTCTTCTATTTGCAGCATGACAGTAATGGACCCTAGGACACGCTGACCGTCCTGATTGAACCCTTGGATAACCATGACGCTTGGGCGAAGTGCTGTCTGTCTGAAACCCAACTGCTGCAATGTCTTCAGAGACATAATATTCACAGCAGATCCGTCGTCCAGCATGCATCTTCGGCCCTCTATGTCTCGGATGAGACCTGTCACCATCAACGGGCGGTTGTGGTCTGTCAAGCTAATCGTTCTATCTTCTTCAGAGAATGTGATCATGGACGATCGATCGATCTGCATGACCTGTTCTGTGGGTCGATCCCCAGTCCCCGTTATCTTCATTCCTTCCATTTCTGACTCAATCTCTGCTATCATGACCTCACGGGCTTCTTGATCGAGAAATGCGTTGAGCAACATTTCCCGATATTTCTTCGAAAGGCACAGGGCATCGTAGATGCTGAGTCGGGCCGGAACCTTCTTCAGATGAGACACCACATCATACATCACCGGTGCCTTATCTCGAGCGTGATCTCGTTGGTCAGCTGTTGGCTCATTGACTGCTTCTGCCGATTCTTTTTCTCGAGGTGTCCTTGATGGCTCACCTATGACCGCATCGTCCTTCTAGGGTCTGGTCGCCTCGGAAATTCTCTCTGTACGACCTTCTTTCCGGACTGCGGAGCCACTACATTGACTTCTCCTTTCTCTAGGACTTGGTCCTTGTCACTGGCCCCTGATTGAGCGACCACTAAGACTATGGCACACTGAACGGGCTGTGCATGCGGCTGTTCTTGTCCAACATTTCTTCTTCTCATTTTGTTCTTCATCTTCCTCTCTTTCTCCAAGAGTCTTCTCTTGTTCTCTAGCCTCTTCTTGCTGCTCACAAGTGTCCATGGCTCTTCCTGTTCTGGGAATGGATTCACCGTTGGAATTTGAACTGGCACAGGGAGGGCAGACACCACTGTCACAGTGTTCCGGCTCACCTCTTCCGCCTTCATATTGATGGTGCCATCGTTGATCATCCGTTGAATCTTGCCTTTTAGGACAAAGCAGTCTTCAGTCTTGTGGGTGGTCACACGATGATACCTGCAGTAGCTGGGATGATCGACCATCTTCGCTTCCTCCGGGCGTGTGCATTCTGGCAGTCTTATTAACCTCTCTTCGACCAGCTATTCCATGATCGGAACCAGATCTTCCATGTTGAAGGTATAAGGTCCGTTTGCTAGATTACGCTCTTCTATCGTGAGATATCGCGGCCTCTAAAAACTCTTGCCTTTGTCTTGAGTCGTGGTTACTGGCCTGGCCTCAATTCTACGTTTGGCGTTTGGGCGTTTCCTGTCATTTGAACCCTTTCCTTTATCAACATAGTTAGAGGTGATCATCCTTCCGGCTTCTCTCCTGGGCTTCTCTGCCTTGAACTGCGCTCTAGACGCGGCTCCTTCCACCGGGTGGGCTTTCGTAGCGAGGTCTCGAAACGTCGAGAAGTTGTGTCCAGATAAGCCAAATGAGATCATCGCATCCATGGC
Source organism: Liriodendron chinense (assembly GCA_003013855.2). NCBI lineage: Eukaryota > Viridiplantae > Streptophyta > Magnoliopsida > Magnoliales > Magnoliaceae > Liriodendron > Liriodendron chinense. The sequence goes on along the minus strand of ML058434.1, from coordinate 1,046,623 downwards.
CTGCATGCACATCTTGACCTGCTCAGATTCGCTGGGCAGTTCCCGGCACTATGCTGCTATAGTCCCCCACCTGTCGATGAACTTCTCGACCGACTCTCCCTGCCTTTGACGAACCAAGGCTAAATCTGTCAGTGAGACTTCTCTCTCGGTAGAGAAGAATTTGGAGATGAACAAGTCCTGCATCTGCTCCCAGGACTTGACTGACCCTGCGGGCAGTGACATGTACCACTGGAATGCCTTGCTCGTGAGCGTTGAGCCAAACAATCTGAGACAGTACTGGGGAATTTTCGACAGGTTTCCCATCATTGTCATGAATTGAGCCATGTGTTCCTCTGGCGATCCTCTGCCATCGAATCTAGGGAAGTCCGGACGCTTGAAATTGTTGGGAAATGGGAGATCGTGGACCTCGGGTAAGTAAGACACCCGGTATACATATTTCCCTCTCTTCTCCTTTTCTCTTTCCTGACGCATCAGGTCTGCAACTGTCTAGGACAGTTCTTTTCTCGTGGCTTGAGACGGCAGTGGCGGTACACGTCCGAACACAACGTTTCTTGGGCGAGCTTGTGGTTCGGCGGTAGCTGGTTCTCCTGCTGCCCCCTAGCATTCCTCCACAGACTGTCGAGTAGGTACGTGTGGACCCTCGCCGATTTTCCCGCGCTCCCACACGACGTCGTTCTCCCTTTCCTTTCGGAAGAAGAAGAAGAAGAGGTGCGTGAGTGCGAAATCGCCGTTTGTGCCACTGGCTTGCCTCGTTCTCGAGGGCTTTGTTTGGTTGTCGTGTTAAGCTGGATATGTTTAAGTGAGTTCAGAGTCGCCACTAGCCAGTTACTTCGAATCTACAGTCGGCTAGACCCTGTAGAAACGTTAGAGAAGAGAATTCGAAGATTCCTTCCTCTAAAATGACTCCTGTTGATCTGCGGCCAGAGATTCAAGGTAAGGGATCACGGTTACAGGGTGGGAAGAGGTTAAGCACCCCACACACTGCCCGTACCGAAGTACGGTCTCTACTTCACAGAATCGATCGAATACTTGAAAGTCTAATTTAATCCTCGTATATTCTCATGAATGACATGATGCATGAATGCCGGTCTGAACAGTAAGAGTTTCTGATGGGCAGGTTCCAACAACGGGCAAGCCCAGAGCGTACGCTCGAACTGACAGGTGCTTAATGTAAGACGTATGCAGTGTGCTTGAGTAATCAAGGTGCTTTTAGTGAAGCATGAATGCAGGTCTGAACAGTAAGAGTTTCTGATGGGCAGGTTCCAACAACGGGCAAGCCCAGAGCATACGCTCGAACTGACAGGTGCTTAATATAAAGACATATGCATGTGTGTTTGAGTAATCAAGGTGCTTGTAATGAAGCAGGGGGGTTGGAAGAAAAGTAAATGTTGCACTTATGCTAGATGCAAATGAGATGATGCTGGAAAAGAGTAGCTGGGTGGACGGAGGTGTCGCAAGGGTTGGCTTCGAGTGGCTGGATCAAGACTTGGGTGGCTTGGGAGGCTTGGACCAGTGGTCAGGCTGGGCTGGACCAGGGCTGGGCTCTCCTCACTCGGGCTCTCCTTGGTGAAGGAATGGGCTAAAGGATGAAGGAGGGTGACTCAGACGGACGGGCTCTCTCTAGCTGAGTGGTGTTCGAATGGATTCTGAAATGAGAAGGGGAGGGGGGTATTTATAGCAGCGGAGAGTGGCAGCTCTCGTAATTTTGTCCGGGCGGCCTGCCATGGGCCGCCCGTACGGCCGCTCCTCGGTTTCCAGCGAGTACGGCCGCTCCCTCGGGGCTGCTGTTGGACTCGCTGGTCGACTCAGTGAGTTCACTCAGCGGGTCGACTCGGTGGTTTGACTCGACGGGTTGACTCGACGGGTTGACTCGGTGTTTTGACTCGACGGGTTGACTCGACGGGTTGACTCAGCGGGTTAACTCAGCGAGTTGACTCAGTGAGTTTGACTTTTTTTTGGGTCTTTTTGACTGGACTTTTTTATGGGGGGTTTTTCAGGGTGGTGTTTAGGACTGGGTTGACTGGGTTCAGGCTTGAACTGGGCTATGGAATGGGGTTTACAAGGGTGAGTTTGGCTGAGTTTGGACTTGGGATTTAGGGGTATGGTCCTCCGTTCAACCAGCTATCTCTATCAACAGTGTAGCCGAAGGTGGGGTGTCTACAGATGCCCCTCTTTGGTAGAGGTTGCATGCAACCGAATGCCAAAGCGAGTGGACACCCCACTTCTGACCCGGTCATTCATAGATCATGTTCTGAAATCTTTGCTTGTCTTTGCATCTGTGCCAGTTGATCGTTTGGAGATCGCTCACTCGCACATACCGCGAGAGTTTGGAGAAAACGTTGCGATTGTCCCTGCAGTTTGCTGCAACCTGGGTACCCAATCGCAACCCTTCTATTCCTGATCGGTACTAACATCGGAAAGGTACAGCAGAGCCTCTGCGTCGACAGTCTTACGAGGTTACTGACCCTGTGATTGATTGTATGTTTGATGTTTTCCCAGATCACTCCAGGAGTACTTGTTTCGCTTGACTGTCAAAGTGGTTAGACGCCCTGTGTCCGATAGTCTTACGGGATTCTACTACGCCGACTTGGACTCAGTCAAGGTACTTCAAGCATCCACGCCTAGGTATGTGCGGGTGGGCTTTTTCCACTCGATCTGCTGGTTTCGATGCTTGGTTTGCAATTCATTCTTTCCTTGATTGTGGTCTGGAGTCTTTGTTGTCCTTTGTATCTAAGTCAGTTGATTGTCTGGAAATTGATAACTCGCACATACCGCGAGAGTTTGGAGAAAACGTTGCGATTGTCCCTGCAGTTTGCTGCAACCTGGGTACCCAATCGCAACCCTTCCATTCCCGACCGGTACTAACATCGGGAAGGTACAGCAGAGCCTCTGCGTCGACAGTCTTACGAGGATGCTGACCCTGAGACTGATTGTGTGATGTTTGATGTTTTCCCAGATCACTCCAGGAGTACTTGTTTCGCTTGACTGTCAAAGTGGTTAGACGCCCTGCGTCCGATAGTCTTACGGGATTCTACTACGCCGACTTGGACTCAGTCAAGGTACTTCAGGCATCCATGCCTAGGTATGTACGGGTGAACTCTTTCCACCCAATCTGCTGATTTTGATACTTGGGTTACAATTCATCTTTTCCACCTGTTCAAATGGTTTCTGTGACCGAGCCTTTTGGCTTTCATCTTTTTGTATCTTGGCATGGGGTACGACCGCACTGACACTGGAGTTCAGTTCAACCGTACTTTGAGTGCATTGGATCCGATGGTCTCCGGGGAAGCCGCGAGACATCGGATCTTATTTGATTTTTGCGTTGGCTCCTACCTAGAGATATGGAAGATCTCCTGGTTTTTTGGAGGCAGAACGCTCTACTGGGAAAATATTTTTGGATTTTTGAAAAGGCACCCACTCTGGGGAGTGATACTCCGTGGGGTTTTTATTTGCAAATGGAAATATTTTTTGTCTTTTTGAAATGGGAATCTGGTTTGCACTCGCCTCCACTAGGGATGCCAGTGGGGCTTTTGGCTAACCGACTTTTATTTTGAAAGCAGGTAAACATGATGATGGATGCAATGGATGCTGATGCATGGAGATGCATGATGAATGCATGGCTTGGTTCATTCTCTTTTCGTTTGATGATTTTGCTTTTGCTGGAGATGCAGAGAATTTTGAGCTTATTGCTTGCAGGGTTGTACTCCCTTGGGGATTTTTCTTTTTGATACGGAGGTTTGGACAGCGGGTTGGTCAAGATCTCGACCCGTGGTCGATCAGGTCCATCGTCCTAAGATGCTGTTTCTTTGCTAATGAGAATGTACGAGGATATTATTCGACTTCAAGATGTTCTTCTGGGCATACATGTGATTGAGATGGTGTTTGGTTGCCCGTTTTGGTCAAGATTCCAATTTGTGGGCGATTGGATCCGTCATCCCATACTGTGAAGTGAGCGGAGTTCAAGACTCCTGAATTGTAGTGCTGGGGATGCTAATTTTTGTGATTTTTTGTAAATATGTGGTCCGAATCTTTACCTGAGTGATCAGGATAGAGATTGGTTATTGAAAACACAAGAAATATTTTTGTGATTTTGAAAGTTTTGGCTGCAAGCAAAGGAAATATTTTTGTGTTTTTCGAAGTATTTTCTTTGAAAGCGAGAGAAATATTTTTGCGATTTTTTTTTTTGACAATATTTTGATTGAAAGCAAGGGAAATATTTTTGTGATTTTTGACAATATTTTGATTGAAAGCAAGGGAAATATTTTTGTGATTTTTGCAGATATTTGATTTGAAAGCGATGGAAATATTTTTTGTGATTTTTGAAGAGGTGATTTTGCAATGTTTTTGTATTTTGTGATTTTTCTGAAATGCAGGGAAAAGATGTGGAATTTCCATCCACTTCCAGCTTCTACTGCTGGTAAGGCACCCGATCCATTTTACGTCAGCGAGCAAGACGGGTCTCACACAATTAAGTGTCGTAGTTTTACATCTTCGGATGAGGGGATTTTGATGGTTTTCAGTCAACACACCCACAAAGTTGCCTGTTCCTCATGTGCAATGCACATAGACCACGTATCGTCCGACGGACTCCTTCGGCCACAAAATGAGCCACATCCTCACATTTCCCTTAGTCAATCCAGTTTGGGGTCTTACGTTGCTCACAATTCCGTGAGGGTGAGCTCCACCTCCCAACAGCCTTAATCCCCTTCATGAGTTCTAGGAACAGGGAACATCCGTCAGCTTCAACAGCGACTTCCAAATCAAGGTTGTCTATCACGGTGCGTTCAACACGAACAGGATTGCGGAGTTCTGCCTGCCACAGCCCTTACCTGTTTAAGAGATTCCAGACACCCGTACGGTCAAGTGTCAGCCATGCCTGGAACAGGTTAGGAAAGATAGCCCCCGAGAAGTTAATCCCAGTGTAGTTTAAGGTCTTCGGACCGCTAGGGATAAATTGGTGCGTTTGAAACTAGTGGTGAAATTTTTTTTTGTTTTATATTGTATCTATATGTATATTTTTTTTGTTTTGAAAAGGTTCCAGATTTCAACTCGGGTGATCAAGATTGATACTGGTTTTTATGGAAAGCTTTAAAATATTTTTGGTATTTTTGAAATGATCCGGGTTATCGAACCATGATCCCAACGGTCGAGGCCGATGCCGATTTTTAGTTGAAAGCGAGAAAGGTCCCCCGAGAAATTAATCCCAGTGTAGTTTAAGGTCTTCGGACCATGAAACTGTACAAAAGAGAGGCAAACATTTTTTTTTTTTTTGGAAAAATGTCCGGTGTCAGCGGATGGACAATCCAGACTGATGCTGGTTTTTATTGAAAATCTCTCGGGATGTCGATCCCGACGTAGTTTAAGGTCTTCGGACCAAAAACTTTAAAAGCGGGGCTGGTAATATATTTTTATGATTTTTTGAAAATGTCCGGAGTCATTGATCTTGATGTGAGCAAACAAGACCGACGCCGGCTTTTATTGAAAATCTCTCGGGATGTTGATCCCGACGTAGTTTAAGGTCTTCGGACCCAAAACATGTACAAATAAGTGTTGGAAATGCATAAATATATTTTTTGTGGTTTTCGAAAGTACCCGGTGTCGTCGGATCTTGATTCAAGCAATCAAGACCAATACCGGCTTTTATTGAAAATCTCTCGGGATGTGAATCCCGACGTAGTTTAAGGTCTTCGGACCCAAAACTTTAAAAGAGGAAAGACATTTTTTTTTGTTTTCTTTTTTGAAAAATATTCTGGGTCATCGATTCTGATTTTGATGGTCGAGATCGATACCCATTTTTATTAAAAATCCCTCGGGATCTTGATCCCGACGTAGTTTAAGGTCTTCGGACCAAAACTATATACAAAAGAGCAGCAATCCAGGTTGGAGACTACGGGAATTCTCTTTGGAATGGTTCGGATCATCAGGTCATAGCTTTGGATGGTTGAGATCATTGTTTGACCGAGTCAAATTTTCCTTTCTTTTTCTTGGAAATTCCATGGAACTTTTCCACATCATCAACCCAATTTCTCACCCATTTCTCATGAGATGAGATTTTGGTGAGATTTCTTCCTTTTTCTCATCCTTCTCTTCCATCACTTCATTCTTACATGAAGGTACAAGATTCACTTGCAACCACCCTTCCCAAGGAGGAGTTCTTCCTAAGGAGAGGAGGTGAGAAGTCACCTCACTTAGGTGGAGGCTAGGACGGCCTCCCATGGGCCGCCCGACCGGTCTGTGCCTCCTGGTCTCTTCAGGGGGCTGGGTAAAAGGGTGCCCTCCCCTTTTCTATATAACATGGGGCACCCTCCCCCCCTCAAACGTGCAATCTCTCTCTTCTCTCTCGTATACTCTCTCTTTTTCAAGTTTTCTCTCTCTTCTTTGGTGGCCTTTTGCTTCTCTCAAGTGGTGGGCCTTAGAGAAGTCTTGGGACAGCAAGGTGGTCCTTCTTTGGTGGGTGGTAAAGGTATGGACCACTTCCTTTCTCTTTCTTGTCCTTTTCCATCTTCATTGTCTCTTCTCATGGTCCTTTTTCTTTTTTCCATGTAGCTATCCAAAGAGGTGGGAAGGTGGGCCCAAGTATTCTTGACCTTTTTCTAGATCTCAAGTCTCTTCCAAAGGTGATGCATGGAGAAGGACATTGCAAGCTCTCCACTTCATCATTTTTTCCTTTTTCACACTCCCTCCATGTGCATGTAAAGAGTAATTTTGCCATGTCATCAAGTGTGCATGGCAAAATACTCTATCTTTTTCATGGGAGTTGGGCCTCTTCTCATGTGTATCAAATGGGCTCAAAGTGAAGTCATGGCCCTTGGTGTATTTGATGGGCCCAATGCTTCATTTTGGGCTCCCTCATGCTTTCTTGCCCTTGTCATTTTTCCTTAATGCTCTTCCTTTCTTTTTCATCTTTTTTTTTTCAAGGTTTGGGCCCATGGGCATGGTAGGGCCCATCTCAAGTTTTGGGCTCATGGGGCTCATTTTTAGGTGACCCCATCTTTTTTCATATATGTATGGACCAAGATGACTAGCCCATTCTTCATTTTGGATCTCAAGTGGGCTAGTTTTCCTAGTTGGGCCTTTATGGACAAGTGGCCCAACTCTTCCATATGATGTACCTCCTTGTACAAAGTGTAGTGGGCTCCTTGAAGTTTTTCATGTGGATGGGCTTTTGGGCCTTCATTGAAACTTGGGCACTTCTTTGAACCATGTGTGCCCCACTACACTTTGTTCATGTGGGATTTTTCTTTTCATGCTTTTTCTTTTGATGGATGGAGGACTTGAGTTACTTGACCATCTACAAGTCCCATGAGTGAGTTGTTCCCACAGTCTCACTAGTTTCAAATGGTTTTCCTTGTGGTAAGAATGTGGTTCTCAAGAGTTTCCCTCTAATGCTATCAACCTCAAATGGATGATCTGCAAGTGAGCTATCCATACAACCATAGCTCCTTGATTCTTTCTTTGGGGACTTGGTGGGTCATCCACCATCATTCTCAAGTATGAGTGGTTTTTCTTTCCATTTGTGGGAAAGAATGATACCCATAGGTTGCCCATTTTTGTCTCATGCCTTGGGACATTTTGGATTTTGATATTCAAGTGGGCTATGTGTAACATTCTTATCCATTTTCATGATGGTTGGGTGACTCATTAAGCCATGCTCTTTTGTGCTCAAATGGTCTTCCTTTTTGGTGGACAAGTTGGTGCACATAAGTTGCCCAAACTTGCCTTTTCATGGGCATTTTCAACTTTGATTCTTCATGTGGGCTATGTGCATCAACTTTCTACCCTTAGCTTCTCTGATTCATATGTTTGTGTGTAGACCTCCTTGTTGTATTCTCATGGTCAAAACTTTCATCAAGATGAGGCACATAAGGTTGCCCATGGTTAACCCATGAATGGGTCCTCATGTTCTTCAAGTGGGCTATGTGCTCTCTCCAATCCATTGAGATGAGGCATTTGGGTTGCTCTTGGGGGCCCGTTTCCTTTCTATTCCCCACTTGTCCATGCATATGTGTAAAAAGATGAAGACATCCTAAGTGAGAATCATGACCTTGGCATAAAAGTGAGTCAATCCTTGGCCACATGTGGACTTTGAAGAGGGACTTCTCATGTGAAGTAGGACACTCATCCTTAGTTGATCTCATGGCACTTGAGTGCATTTGTTGTCCAAAATGTGTCCTTGGATGATGGACTTTTCTTACCTAAGGCATACCATGCCACCTTCTTTAAGGTGGGCCTTACTTTTTCCAATGGGCCCAACACATATCCTAAGTGACACATGGAGTTGGACTTTAGACTTTCATTGGAATGTGAGTCCAATCCCATGGGTTTCTTAGATGATAATTTGGATTTTAACGGGTAAAGGATAGGGACTTACCTTGCCAAGCTTGTAGGATTCCATGGCGGATGGTACTAGGGGCCACCAAGTGGTTGACGAGGATGATCCTGCTTTCATTGTCCGCCGAGGGGACCACATGTGTTCCCTAGCTATGGAGCATCAACCTCTTCCTGCTATCAAGGGTCGAGGTACCAGGGATCGCTGGGACAATTGGATGAAAGAGCCACAGCCCTTGCTTGAGCGAGTACTAGATGGTACTCCTTTTGCTGGCCTCCTCACCCTACGCTTCCATAATAACGACGCCAAGCGCATGATGCTTGCGGCCCTTTGTGAGAGGTGGCGGGATGAGACCCACACCTTCCAGCTCCCTTGTGGAGAATGGGGAATAACCCCTTTGGACATTTACATGCAGATAGGCTTCCCGTTTCATGGGGCAATTGTCCCTCAAGTGAGCTCTCTAGCTCCCCTCTCTTCCACTGATTGGCTGCGGCTTGTCGGTGACGTCCCTCCTGAGGGTGAATTCCAAGGCCATCAAGTGAAGATGCGATGGTTTTACAACAATTTCGCTTCCGTCATCCCCACCACCGAACGAGAGGCCCTCCACAAGGCGCGAGCCATGATCACTTATGCTTTTGGATCCTTTCTTTTTTGCCATGCGAATGAGAGAGTTGATCCTAAATTTCTTCGTTTAGTCGATGACCTTCATCACCCCTATAACTGGAATGGGGCCATCCTGACCCGTCTCTTTCAAAGTCTGGACAAGACCTGTCGGCATAGCCGGTCCTTCACAGGCTTCTGGCCTGTCGTTGAGGTACCTCTTCTTTCATCCTCCTTGGAGCCATTTGCCTCCTTTCTCTCTCTGATCATTAAATGTACTTTCATCCAGACCTGCTTTTATGACCATTTTCCGCATCTTGCGCCGAGGATGCGAGATGACATTGAACCTTCTCAGTATCGCCACATGTACTGGCATCAACAGAATCGTCAGTGGAACTCCCGGGTTCCCGGGGACAATTGGCGTGCTGATATAGACGGGCTGACCGTTGAGGACGTAAGTATCTTGCTTGTCTTTATCCTTGTGCTGTACTTGTAACTGATCGTGGTAACCTCTTCTGCTGCAGTTTGCCCGGATGCCGTACGCTAGTTTCCCTCTCTACTACACACCCCAGCGCGTGGAGGCATATGATGCTTCATGTCTCCGTATTATGCTTTCTGACGCTGAGTCCTTCCAATGGTACTTGGGAGAGAGATTGCTTCGGCAAGTCACTGGGGTGGCTCGAGTCCCCTGTTCTGCACCTCCTCCAGCTGCTCGGATGCCAGCTGATGAGAGAGTTGAGGCTCTGGTGGGCCAGCCTGGCTTCCGTTTCACGATCCCGGATCGTGATTATCATGAGTGGTATCTGCTATTTGGCCAGGGGCCTTTGCTTCCTTCGCTTTATGTTCCAGGTGGCCGTCACAGGTATGCTGGAGGTTCAGTGACTGCTCCTTTGATGGATCTTTATCGTCGGGAGCGGGACGCGAGGAGGGGCGATGATGATTATGTTGGTGACTTGTAGCTGTCTCTGCTTTACATGGCCTTGTACTTTTGTTTTTGTCCCCTTTTGTATCAAGCTCTTTTGGATGAATATATATAGTCTTTGTTTTGTCTCAAATTTCTTGATGATATCTGGATGCTTTGACTTATGACTTGTTTCCTGATGATTTGTGATTCTTCAACTGCATGGACAATGACCTGAACGGTTCAGATTGCTTGTTTAGGCCCTGCAGGCCCACTTAATGATTGGATCTTGGATTCTGGCCCTCCTTTTGATGATTGGACTTTCGATCTTGATACTTCATGACTTGTGTAAGCTTTCCAATGGTTTGGATCTTGACGATTTTGGCCCTTGAATGGTTCAGATTGATGGATTTGGCCCTGTGGGCCCACTTGAGGCGTTGGCTTTACTTTGGGGCAACTCTTCTGATGACTGGTGAGGCTAAGAAGGCTGCTCATGGTGTGGAACGGCTCAGATCGCTTGACTTGGCTTTGTGGGCCCACTTGATGATTAGATCTTGGATTCTGGCCCTTCTTTTGATGATCAGCCTTTTGATCTTGTTGTTTCATGGCTCATGTAGGTTCTTCAATGGTTTGGATCATGATGATCTAGTCTTTGAATGGCTTGGATTGCTTGTGGACCTCACTTGATCACCTTTCCTTCTCTTTGGCTTGATCAGCCCTATTCCGGTCACATTGCTTCGTGATTGGGCCAGTGGGGCACCTTTTGTGTGATCTTGATCATCTTCAGTTGAAATTTGGAGTGGACCGCAGCCTTGGGCGGCCCACGGAGCGCCATCTGCTGACGTGGACTGTCAGCCTCACCTACCAAGAATCCTGGAGCCAATCCCGCGGAGAGAGGGAATCTGTGTCCGTACGGGCGGCCCGGGGCAGGCCGCCCAAGGCTCGCCTCTTGAGCGGCCTGGGCTGGCCCTGGTTCGGACATTCTTCACTGTCCACTGTCTTTGTCCCCTCATTCCGTGCACGTCCGGGTTCGATTGCAGCCATGAATATTCTTTTTGTCTCTTCTTTCCTCATCATCTTGTCTTCATCTTGGTTTGTCCTTTCTTGGGCAATGGATGGTGAGGATTTATGGGCTGTGGGGGCTGTCCAAGATGGGTCCCACACTTCAGATCTTCAACTAAGCTTTGATAATGGGGAGATGCCTTTAATGGATGGGGTAGATGGGGCATTAAGAGGGGGCATTGATGAAGACTTAAGCTTGGTGGTTGGTGGAGCTTTGAATGGGTCCATTAATGGTGGGATGGCTGGATTTTCAGATTTGAATGGGACCTTCATCATGGGAGGAATGGATGGTATAGATGGGATGATGGGATGAGACATAGGTGAGGCTATGCATCCCTTGAGTGTGGGCCCCATGGATGATGTGATGGACGGTGATGATGGGACTATGAGGGACATAGATGGGCTGATCTCATGTCTGGATGGTATGGATGGCTCAGATGGTACCTTTGACGGTTTGGATGCTCTGGATGAGGGCCGAGATGTGCGGCACACTTGTTTGGGTGGTCTTGATGTGATCATTGATGATGTTCCCTTGATGATGGACGGTGTGGATGCCTCGATGATCCCTTTGATCGGCCAGGATGATGACTGGATACATGATTTTCTGTTGGAGGGGGCCGCAGGTCCAGATCTGACCGTTGATTCTTTGATCGGGGTTGCCGGGACCCCTTTGGATGGTTCAGATGTATTCTTTGACGGTCAGATTGGTCAGGATGCCACGATGTGCGGTGTGATCTTCACTGATGGCTCTTTTGGTTGGGAGCATTGTCCTTCTTTTGGTCATCGGCCCTTTGCGCACTCTGTTCATGAGGTGGGCGAGTCTTCTCATGCGGCTGAGATTATGACAGTTTCAGACAGCGATGCGGCTATATCAGACATAGCTGTTACTGAGGGCAGGTCAGGGGCTGTCGAGTCTGCAGAGGTTCCAGCTTTTCCTTCTCCTTCGCCCGTTGACCTTCCGATCCTTGATGAGTTGTCCTCGATTTCTGGGCCTTTTGTGCTGGAGGGGATACCGGTGAGGACTTGTGAGCTGCTTCCTCGTTCTTCTTGCTCGCCACGACTGCTTGCTTGGCTTGACAGCTTGTCAGTTTATGAGATTCGAGATTTGGAGTCTTATGGCTTTGGCAGTCTGATTCATCTGGCCAGAGTTGATATTGATTGGAGGATGCTCGGAGCTGCCTTGATTGACTGGGTCCCTTCGTTGAACTTGTTTGCGTTCAACGATATGGAGATGGGGCCTTCTTTGGAGGAGCTTGCACGCTTGACAGGCTTACCCTTGGATTATACTCAGTACTTCTCGCCGAAGACATCGCCGAAGACTGCTACACCACAGAACTGGTTTCGGATCCCCTATCTTGTTCGGCCTGCAGTTGGTGGCCAGGATGCTGTAGTGTTCTCTTTGGACTTGCTGTATGATCTTTTTTCGGGTCCTCAGAGTACGGCCGGTTCTACCTTTGCTCGGAATGCACTGATGTTCTGTTTGATTGCTGAGGTGCTGTTCTCGGGATGGCGCAGGTCCCAAACTCCTTTGCTTTTTGAGGTGATGAGCCGAGCTGTCCGTCGGCAGGGGATCATTTCTCTCATCTTGGCCGAGCTATTCGATGGGCTGACTGACTGCGCCCTGGGTCGCACTCGTGTTCTTCGCGGTTGCTGTGCCTTCCTGCAGGTATTCTTTCTACACCTTTCTTCTTGCTTTGTTGGGGATTGCTTTGCTTTAGCTGAACTTCTTTTCCTTTTTGTGATCAGGTCTGGCTATGGGAGCGTCTTTCTCTGACCGTTCCTGTACCTCTTCCTGGCATTCCTAGCTCTGACATTATGCGTTATATCATCGAGTTCCTTCCTCATACAGCCAGGATGAGCGAGCCCCTGTATCGCAGGATGTTCGCTGAACTTCGTGACTGGAACGTTCGTTGGGAGTCATCTTGGCTTTCACTTCCTCCAGTGCTTTGCGATGCACACCGTCATCCTTTGATGTTGGTAGGCTTTCGATCTTACTTCTCTTATCATCCCATCCGATTCCTGCGGCATTTTGGATACGAGCAGGATGTTCCTCTTTTTGCTTTCACGGGTATCGGGCGTCGAGTACTTCCCTCTAGATCCTCTGACTTCAGGACCCGGATTGATTGTTCTTGGGCGAGCTACTTGACAGCTGATTTGTTGGGATTTGAGCTACGGACTTTTTTGATGGCGACCGCCCCATATCAGTATTGGGTTGCTGAGCAGTCTTTGTATCGACGTATCCCTTGTTGGCACCAGACTGCTGATGAGGATGAGCAGGATATTCTTGGAGATGCTGGCTCTTCATCTGGTTCATATGAACCTTTTGAGGAGCGCCCGTTTATCGATCCTGGCTTCCTTTTGGCCACTCATGGCCATTTGCTGTCTGAGATCTCCGCACTTCGGTATCATTGTGAGATGATGTCGAGGAGATTGACCGCCGATCGGAGGTTGTCTGATGAGGAGAGAGCGATCCGTACCCTTGAGCGCGATGAGGTGCATTACCTGCGTATGGAGGTGAGCAGGTTGAGAGCGAGACTATCTTTTTATGAGTCAGAGGACTCACCTGATGTGGCCGAGGAGGAGGGTAGAAATTGATTGTGTTGGCCACCTGCACATTCTTTTTTGCATATATGATTGATGATGATGAAAGATTTTTTGTATTTTTTGAAAAGGATGGTATGATATGTGTAAAAGAAATATGATGCATCTAATTAAAAAAGAGAAAACTGTTTGAAAATCTACTGTGCCATGAGTTGTCTTGTGAGTGTTTCTGGACTTTGTGTCGGGATATAGGAATCAGAACTGGGGCTCGGTCAATGATTTGACCGATGTCTCGAGATTTGACTTGCTTGATCCTTTGGTTCCCTAGAGATGTAGGCAATGGAAACTCTTGCTTCCTGAGATTGTCAGAGTTTGTAGAGCTCTTCGTTCCTGACTGCGCTTCTTCTTGTTCTTGCACTTTCACTGCTTGAACCGATCTGGATTGTCTGATTTCTTGGTACCTGCACTTTTATTTTTTCTTTTTTTTTCATTTGAGCCATTTTTGCCTGCAGTGCTCTTTCGAGTTTTCACCACAGCCGGCTTTTTCCCGTCATTTTTGCCCGTGGCGCCCTTTCGGGTTTTCACCACGTCCCGGGTATTTGGTCTTGCCTGCCCCTTGGCAGCTATGCTGTTTTTACCCTTGGCGCCCTTTCAAGTTTTCACCAAGTCCGCTGTATGCCCACTGTTTTTACTCGGAGCGCCCTTTCGGGTTTTCACTCCGCCCTCTTTGTTTAGGCACACATTTTCTTTTTCTTTTTCTTTTTTTCTTTTTCTTTTCTTGCATCTTTGGATAACTGCGGCGGCTAGAGGTCGGGAATCCGTCGTTGCCGGCCGATGGCAGTCTTTCAGCCCTTATCCTAAGTTACGATGATAGAGCTGTCGGTCTTTGCTAAAGACCCCTCTGAGATGGATGGATGACTGTGTTTTTTCTTGGACTGATTTTTTTTTTCTCTTGGGTGCCTTGTTTTGGCTTCCCTTTTTCTTTCTCTTTTTTTCTCTTTTTTTTTCTTTTATATTCTTTTTCTCTTTTTTTTGTATTTTTCCTCCTTTTTTTTGTATTTTCCTCTTTTCGAATCCCTTTATTTGAAACACTTGTTGGTGGACGGAATGATTTCTCAGAGATCTTAGCTTTGACCTCCTGACTTCAGCTCTATTAAGGTAACTCTTGATAAGGTCGGAATGACTTACCCGTGAAAGATTTTCACGTTGTCGGCGTTGGTTGGCTCGGGAAGATCCACCCCTCTCATGCTGGTGAGTCTGAGGGCGCCTCCGGGAAGTACTTCTCTGATGATCAGCGGCCCATCCCACGAGGGTTTGAACTTTCCTCTGGGATCCGGAAGGTACGACGGTAGAATCTTCTTCATGACCATGTCGCCTACCTTGAAGCTTCTTTTTCGGACTCTCTTGTTGTAAGCCCGAGCGATCCTTTTCTGATAGCACTGGGAATGACTTAGTGCACGCATGCGCTTTTCATCTGCTAGCTGCAACTGATCGAATCTGGCCCGTTGCCATTCTCCTTCTTCAATTCCGCTTTCGAGTAACACTCGTAGTGATGGTATTTCCACCTCGACTGGTAAGACTGCTTCCATTCCGTAAGTAAGCTCGAAAGGAGTAACGCCCGTAGCAGACCGTACAGACGTTCGATAGGCCCAAAGTGCATATGGGAGCATATCTGACCAATCTCGATAGGTCACGACCATCTTCTCGAGTATCCTGACGATTGTCTTGTTTGCGGCTTCTACCCCACCATTCATCTGGGGACGGTAGGGGCTTGATCGATGACGTTGGATCTTGAACTTGCTGAGGAAGTCATCCATCTTCTTATTGACGAACGGGGTCCCATTATCTGTGATGATGTCATTAGGGATTCCATATCGGCATATGATGTTGTTCTTCATGAATTTGATCACTTGAGATGCTGTAATCGTGGTGTAGGAGGCTGCCTCTACCCACTTGGTGAAGTAGTCGACTGCCACAAGTATGTACTCGTGACCATTTGATGCTTTGGGACTGATCTTACCGATGATGTCGAGTCCCCACATGGAGAAGGGCCAGGGGGTGGTCAGGTTGTATAACTCTGATGATGGGGCATGGATTTGATTCGCATGCTCCTGACACTTGAAGCATTTTCTGACGTGCTGGCAACAGTCTGTCTCCATGGTGAGCCAATAGTAGCCGAGTCGTAGAATCTTCTTTGCCATCATGTGCCCATTCATGTGAGGGCCACAGATTCCTTCGTGTATTTCTTTCATGATCTTTGCAGCTTCTGTTTCATTGACGCATCGGAGGAGGATGTGATTATAGGATCGCTTGTAGAGAACTTCGCCACTGATGGTGAACTGGCCGGCCAAACGCTGAATGGTTCGGCAATCTGTTGCTGTTGCTGACTCTGGATACTCCTGGGTTTCGAGATATTGCTTGATGTCGGCATACCAGGGTTTGTCAGGGACAGCTTCGGCTTCTTCTATTTGCAGGCAAAAAGCAGGTTCTTCTTGAATTTCGACTGTGAGCTCCCATTCTGAAGCTCCTTTTGGTATCTCGAGCATTGATGCAAGTGTGGCGAGGGCATCTGCAAACTGGTTCTTGGCTCTGGGCATGTATGAGAAGGTGATTTCCTTGAATTCTTCGATCAGATTGTCAAGATACACATGATATGGTATCAGCTTCTCGTCCTTGGTTTTCCATTCGCCATTGGTCTGATTGATGATAAGCTGTGAGTCTCCAAACACTCGTAGCTTCTTGACGCCCAAGATTATGGCTTCCCTTAAGCCAGCGATGCATGCTTCATACTCTGCCATGTTGTTGGTGCACTCGAATGTGATGCGCCTCGAGATAGGAATAGGGACATCATCTGGAGAGTAAAGGATTGCTCCAATACCACTCCCTTTAGAATTTGCTGCGCCGTCGAAGAATAACGTCCATTCATCTTTTTTCTTCTTTTCTTCCTCTTCAACGAGCAAGAAATCTTCATCAGGGAAGAACGTCTTGAGCGGCTGATAGTCCAGGAGAGAGTGAGCCGCAAGATGATCGGCGAGGGCCTGTCCCTT
The DNA here is from genome assembly GCA_003013855.2 of Liriodendron chinense. Taxonomy (NCBI): domain Eukaryota; kingdom Viridiplantae; phylum Streptophyta; class Magnoliopsida; order Magnoliales; family Magnoliaceae; genus Liriodendron; species Liriodendron chinense. The sequence continues at coordinate 1,030,143 of ML058434.1, read as the reverse complement.
GATTGCCTTTTGAGTGACATAGGTGATGTCGAACTCAGACAGGAGTAACTACCATTTAGCTATCCTTCCAGTGAGTGCCGGTTTCTCGAACAGGTACTTGAGCGGATCCATGTGAGCGAGAAGGAGAATAGGGAATGCAATCATGTATTGACGGAGTCGCTGAGTTGCCCAGACTAGGGCGAGGCAAGTCTTCTCGATTGGGGAATACCTAGTCTCGTAGTCGGTGAACTTTCGACTCAAATAGTATATTGCTTGTTCCTTTTTCCCGGTTTCGTCGTGTTTGCCGAGAACACAGCCAATGGCTTCTGCTGCTACCGAGATGTATAACAATAGTGGTCGTCCAGGAGTGGGCGGCACTAAGACTGGAGGATTCATGAGATACTTCTTGATGCAGTTGAAGGCGACTTGGCAATCATCATTCCATTCTTTTGGGACGTTTTTTCGGAGGAGCTTGAATATGGGCTCACAGATAGGTGTGAGCTGTGCGATGAAGCGACTGATGTATTGAATTCTGCCGAGGAAGCCACGAATTTCTTTCTCTGTTCTAGGAGGGGGCATCTCGATGATTGCTCTGGTTTTGGTCTCGTCGACCCTGATGCCATCCTCGCTCACCATGAAGCCGAGGAGCTTACCTCCCATTGCACCGAAGACACATTTCTGAGGGTTGAGACGGAGCTTGTACTTTTCTAATCTGTTGAATAACTTCTTCAGATCTTCAAAGTGTCCTTCAATTGTGCGAGATTTGACGATCATGTCGTCCACATATACTTCGAGCTCCTTGTTCATCATGTCGTGGAATAGTGCTGTCATTGCTCGCTGATATGTTGCTCCTGCGTTCTTCAGACCGAACGGCATTACCCTGTAACAGAAGGTTCCCCAGGGAGTGATGAACGATGTCTTCTCACGATCTTCGACGGCCATCTTGATCTGATTGTAACCTGAGAACCCGTCCATGAATGAGAAGATTTTGTATCCAGCAGTGTTGTCAACCAGAGTGTCGATATGTGGCAAAGGGAAGTCATCTTTTGGACTGGCTTTGTTGAGATCTCGGAAGTCGATGCACATTCGAACCTTGCCGTCCTTCTTCGGTACTGGTACGATGTTGGCGAGCCATTCAGGGTAATTGGAGACTACCAAGAATCCCGCGTTGTATTGCTTGATGACTTCATCTCGGACTTTCAGAGCCCATTCTGGCTTCATTCTTCGAAGTTTCTGCTTCACTGGCTTCATATCTGCCTTGGTTGGCAGATGGTGTACAACGAGCTCTTCATCGAGCCCCGGCATGTCTTCATATGAGAACGCGAAGTTGGACAATCTTGGAGCTAGGAACTCTATCATTTTCTGTTTCATCTCAGGTGGCAACGATTTTCCAATGCGTACTTCCCTAGGGATCTCAAGTGTCCCCAAGTTTACTATCTCGAAATCATCGGCTACAACATTGGCTTTAGATTCAAACTTTTTGAGGAGATCCTCTAGTTTGGAAGCTGGATCATCATCTTCCTCATCCCTAGCTTCGTCCAGACCCATGAGCTCGAAGTCTAATTCGATGTCGAAATCATATGATTCGACTTCAAACTCATGCGACTCTTTAGACGAACTTGGCACACTATTGAATGCAGGAAAGGAAATATTTTTTGGTTTTTGAGATTTTTCTGCAATTGAAATGCTAGATGTTTTTGGCTTTTGAAAATTTTTGATTTTTTTGGATTTTTGAAATTCGTGGGACTTTGAACAAGCAGGCATTGCAGACCATGATTGAGCCCAACTTGTTTCAAAGTTCCGGTCGCTGCTTAAACAGGCATTTTTTTTGGAAGCCAGAGCCCTCAGATGGCTCTTTGGCTTATTCGAAAGTGAGGGGAACAGATGACCATTCAGGACCCCACACTTCCTCCCCTGAAGAGGTGGGGGTTGACGATTTGGGCGAAGAGTCACGATCTGGCCCAATGACCATGACTTCTTGCTGGTCAGGTTCGAGATCTGATTCGTACTCAGTCCCCCCCGGATCACTTACCTCGCATTGCAGTTCGTCTGGTTCCACAGTGAGACACAAGTTTGGAACCTGGACATCAGACCAATCTAGGGCTGGCCACTTCCCTTTCTTGGTCCAATGGATGGGCTGCTTCTGCCCCTGGCTGATGATTGATGATGTTAACTTTGTAGAGATGGGCAAGTCGTGCCCCTTGCTAATTGGTGCTGAGATGGGCGAGTTGTGCCCCTTGCTGATTGAAATGGGCAGGTTGTGCCCCTGGTTGAGAGAAGTGGGCAGGTTGTGCCCCTGGTTGATTGATGCTGACGTGGGCAGGTTGTGCCCCTGGTTGGGAGCAGGTGTCAGGGTAACCTGGTCCTGAAGCTGCTGTATTTGACTTCCTTCTTCGTCTTCATCATTTTCTTCTTCTTCTGGAGGTTTAGATGGTTCGAGAATCTGATCCCATCGAATGGGAGGCCATGTGGCCCAAACTAGGCTCATCGGGGGGCCTTTGTGTAGTGCAGTCGGTTGATTCCCTCCTGGATCTTTGTAAGGTTCTCCTGGCTTGACGAATCGGATGGGCGAGCATCGAAATTTCTTCCTCCTTTTGTCCATGAAGGTTGCCCTATATCCGAGTCCCCACTTGCGTTGGTTATATACCAGCGGTACCTTTCTGGACTTGAAGTGATTCTTCATTCGGTATTTGAGGCTCAGATGCTCTGCCGGTGAAAAGACACGGTCCACCCTTATTGGTTCTGGATTGGCGATAGAGTTCACAGTCTCGAATTCGAAACTGTGAAACGGGATGTCTTCTTCAGAGTGCTGGATATCGATGACCGGGATGTCTGGTTCAGTGGCAGCAGCATTGGAAGGAATGATGAGCTCCTTCTCTGCATGGATAGAGATCACTTGATTTCCATAGATATACTTCACTCGTTGATGCAGGGTTGATGGCACAGCTCCAACCTTGTGCAGCCACGGTCGTCCGAGCAACATGTTGAAAGAGGCTGATATATCCAAGATTTGGAATGTGATGGTGGAGACTTTCGGACCTATCTGTACCTCTATGTCAACCTCCCCTTCCACTGATCGGCGGGTATTGTCGAATGCTCTGACGCATATGGTGCTGGGTCGAAATGAAGAAGGACTGATTCCCAGACGTTCCGCGGTCTTGAGTGGGCAGACATTTAAGCTTGAGCCATTATCGATAAGGACCAATGGGACGCAGAGGTCTTTGTATCGTAAGGCTATGTTGAGGGATCGCCCATGATCTCGTCCTTCTGGTGGCAACTCATTATCTGTGAAGGTGATGGCACGCGGAGCCAGGAGTTGTCCAATCATCAAAGCTATCATTTCTGGTGCCGTATCAGAGGAGACGTGAGCATCGTTCAAGGTCTTGGCAAACATTTCTCGGTGTATGCGAGATGTATAGAGTAACTCCCATACTGAGATTTGTGCAGGGATTGACTTGAGCTGATTCACCACATCGTATGCGGCTTCATTTTTGTTGCCTAGGCCTGAAAGAGCGCCTTTGGGATCTCCTCTGTTTTGATTATCTCTCCGGATGCAGCACCCATTGGGATTCATGTTCCCCACTTCTGCGCATTCTGGATAGTGCCATGGAACCTCTTTGTAGTTTTCCTCACCCTTGGCTTCTAGGACCACTGGTTCTTGTGATGGTGCTGGGGTGGATACCAGATCTTCCTCGTATGGAGCTTTTGCCTTGAGGACTACATTGTTGCCTGTGCTGAAGGGGTAGTATCAAGGCTTGTCTTCATAGACCACATAAGGTCGTGGTCCTGGCTTGACTGTTCCTGGGGCGGGAGGCTCCCATGGAATGAATACTGGTCCTCTTGATATGGCAGGAGGTTTTTCTGTTCGTCCAAGCTGTCGTAGCGTGATTGATACGCCTCCGGGACTTGCCCCTTGCAATATGACAGGCTTGACTGGAAGAGCTCCTTCCAAGACAACGGGCTCTTGCTGCTGATGAGTGTAATCCTTCCATTGCGGATTGGATTGTTCTGGAGTTGCCCCTTGCAAGATGACAGGTTCGTATGTGGGCTCGATGTATGACTGAGCTCCTTCCAGGACGACTGGTTCCCAGCTTGAATGGTTGTAAGGTGCCCCTTGAACAACTGGTATATCATATGGAGGTGCTCCTTCGAGTACTACTGGCTCGGAGATTGAAGGAAGAAAGGGACTTGCCCCTTGCAAGATTGGAGGAGGATTTGTCGGCCCATAGGTGTAGGCATGAATGGACTGGATAGGGGAGAAGAAGCGATCGAGATGGTCCCCTTCTTCTATACTATTGACTGCAGGGCCACGAGACGAACTGGGGTCCGTTGGATGCTGAGGCAGAGGATTCTGAAGGATGTTGGTGGAAGCTGTTGGAGAAGTTCCAGGGACCGAGATGACAATCTTGCGGTCATCAATCAGGTCTTGTATGGCATTTTTTCAAAGTATAGCATCGATCAGTGGTGTGGCCACGTCCTTGATGGTAGGCACAGTACTCATTTTCTCGGTAGTCTGGAGGCAGAGGATGAGGCGGAGGCCTAGGTGTCATCAGAGTGAGTAACTGCTTTTGTACCAGCGTAGTCATGATTTGACTAAGTGGTTGACTGAGTGGAGTGAACTTCCTGAACTCCCTGTAATTCTGCCTGTTCTGGTATGAGTATTGGCCATTTCCCCTGAACTGCTGCTGTTGTCGAGGTGGTTGTGGCTGAGGATTCGGTTGTGGCTGATACCGCTGAGGCTGATGCTGAACTTGATTCTGCTGATACTATTGACGTCCCTGTAGGGGAGCATGTTGATTTCCTTGAGTAGTGGTGTTGATGTTGTTTACCTCTGTTGGGCGAGGAGGAGAACCACTACGGTTTCCATTCCCATGCCCGATAGGTCTTCCTTCCACTCTGTTCCTCTTGACTGGAGTGGCTTGATGAGGCCATGGGGAAATCGTCCCGGCAAGGATTCCTGCTTCGACTTGCTCTCCAGCACGGATTAGCTGCGAGAAGTTCGCGTACGGATGCGAGATGAGATATCCGGATATGCCTGGATATGTTGAATGAACAATCATGGAGATTTGTTCTTCATCGTCGATGGGTGTCCGCATTCTGGCTGCCATAGCTCGCCAACGTCCCACATAAGCTGATAGTGTTTCATCACTCCTTTGCCTGAGAGCTGCGAGGTCGGCTCTTCTGGGTGCCATGTTGAGATTGTATGCGAATCTGTCGACGAAAGCCTGGGAAAGCTGTTCCCATGTTCTGATGCGGTGGCAGTCCAATGAAGTGTACCAATCTAGGGCATCTCCCTTCAGAGATTTTTGGAACAAGCGAATAAGGGCCCCTTCATTTCATGCGATTGTACTCAGCTCCCCGCAGAAAGCCTTAAGATGTGCTGTGGGACAACCGCTGCCATTGTATCTCTTGAATTTTGGTACCTCAAAGTTTTGAGGTACTTGAGCATCTGGGAAAGGACACAAGTCTCTGAACTTGGTCGAAGGTAAGACGATTCCTTGCTGTCGCTGAAGCTGATTTTGCAAGATTTGGAACTGCTCCCGCAACTCGTCCAGTCCTGAATGATCTGTTCGAGCGACTGGTGCCTCCTGGAGTAAGGCACGTTCTTCTTCGGCATAGTGGTCGATGTCTTCGACCCTATGGGCTTGCTGAAAAGCAACCGCGGGTTACTGAACTTGGTTTGATGATTGAACTGGATTCTGATGAACTTGTGCTTGAAATGATTGTAACTGAACTGGAGACTGTACTGAAGATTGAACTGGAACTTGTTGGAAATTAACTGGATTTTGCTGAATTGAAGATTGCTGAAAATTAACTGGAATCCCATCGGCGGGGATGTGCTGGAATTGAAAAGTGCTCCTGTTTGCAGGAGGCTGAGATGCTGGGAAGTGACCCCCTTGTTGGGTATTCGCCACTGTCCGCTGATTGATGTGGGCTTGACACTGACCCCCATTGTGGGCATTCGCCAGTGCTGTCCCTGTTGCTGGAAATTGAATTAAAATCCCATCGGCGGGGATGTGCTAGAATTGAAAAGGTGTCCCATCGGCGGGGACATGCTGAGATCTACTGAGATTGTTGTTTGCAAGATTGACTGGAAGTTGACTGGATGTTCCTGCAACGGAAGTGCTCTGAGATGGCCTTGTCGTCACAGGAATATATTGAGAAGGATGCCCCATAGCGAAGGGCTGAGATGGCTGTTGTCGGTAGTCTTGAGTAGACTCCGCTGGTTGTGCTTGATTTGAACTGGAGGCCGGGAGGACCCGACATGGTTGCTGAGATTGCTGAACTGGGCCAACTTGATTGTTGGCTGCTGCGGTGGTTTGTGCTTGCATGAATTGTAAGAGCATTTCTTGCATTGCTCTCATTCCTTGTGCCAATTCTTGTATGATTGGCGTATTATCAATGGGCTGTTGCGCTGGAGGTTGCGCTTCGGTCATTTCAAGAGCAGGGAAGTGATGAGTTTCTTCTTCGTGGTCGGACATGGCTTGCTGAGCCCGAGTGCGGATTATGCTGCGGAAGGGAAGTTGTCTCCGCGTACGTTGAGCCCGAGGAGGCGCAATGGTGAGGACTATACTCTACTCTTTTTGGGTTTTGGGATTTTCTATTTTTTTTATTTTTGGTTTTGGGTAGAATGCTATGCAGATGAGATTGTATGAGGATTAATGACTTTCAAGTACGGTAAGGATTCTGTTTTCAAGTCGGATCACGACTAGTGGGACTAGCTTATCCCCAGCAGAGTCGCCATTCTGTGGACCCTCGCCGATTTTCCCGCGCTCCCACACGACGTCGTTCTCCCTTTCCTTTCGGAAGAAGAAGAAGAAGAGGTGCGTGAGTGCAAAATCGCCGTTTGTGCCACTGGCTTGCCTCGTTTCGAGGGCTTTGTTTGGTTGTCGTGTTAAGCTGGATATGTTTAAGTGAGTTCAGAGTCGTCACTAGCCAGTTACTTCGAATCTACAGTCGGCTAGACCCTGTAGAAACGTTAGAGAAGAGAATCCGAAGATTCCTTCCTCTAAAATGACTCCTGTTGATCTGCGGCCAGAGATTCAAGGTAAGGGATCACGGTTACAGGGTGGGAAGAGGTTAAGCACCCCACACACTGCCCGTACCGAAGTACGGTCTCTACTTCACAGAATCGATCGAATACTTGAAAGTCTAATTTAATCCTCGTATATTCTCATGAATGACATGATGCATGAATGCCGGTCTGAACAGTAAGAGTTTCTGATGGGCAGGTTCCAACAACGGGCAAGCCCAGAGCGTACGCTCGAACTGACAGGTGCTTAATGTAAGACGTATGCAATGTGCTTGAGTAATCAAGGTGCTTTTAGTAAAGCATGAATGCAGGTCTGAACAGTAAGAGTTTCTGATGGGCAGGTTCCAACAACGGGCAAGCCCAGAGCATACGCTCGAACTGACAGGTGCTTAATATAAAGACATATGCATGTGTGTTTGAGTAATCAAGGTGCTTGTAGTGAAGCAGGGGGGTTGGAAGAAAAGTAAATGTTGCACTTATGCTAGATGCAAATGAGATGATGCTAGAAAAGAGTAGCTGGGTGGACGGAGGTGTCACAAGGGTTGGCTTCGAGTGCCTGGATCAAGACTTGGGTGGCTTGGGAGGCTTGGACCAGTGGTCAGGCTGGGCTGGACCAGGGCTGGGCTCTCCTCACTCGGGCTCTCCTTGGTGAAGGAATGGGCTAAAGGATGAAGGAGGGTGACTCAGACGGACGGGCTCTCTCTAGCTGAGTGGTGTTCGAATGGATTCTGAAATGAGAAGGGGAGGGGGGTATTTATAGCAGTGGAGAGTGGCAGCTCTCGTAATTTTGTCCGGGCGGCCTGCCATGGGCCGCCCGTACGGCCGCTCCTCGGTTTCCAGCGAGTACGGCCACTCCCTCGGGGCTGCTGTTGGACTCGCTGGTCGACTCAATGAGTTGACTCAGCGGGTCGACTCGGTGGTTTGACTCGACGGGTTGACTCGACGGGTTGACTCGGTGTTTTGACTCGACGGGTTGACTCGACGGGTTGACTCAGCGGGTTAACTCAGCGAGTTGACTCAGTGAGTTTGACTTTTTTTTGGGTCTTTTTGACTGGACTTTTTTATGGGGGGTTTTTCAGGGTGGTGTTTAGGACTGGGTTGACTGGGTTCAGGCTTGAACTGGGCTATGGAATGGGGTTTACAAGGGTGAGTTTGGCTGAGTTTGGACTTGGGATTTAGGGGTATGGTCCTCCGTTCAACCAGCTATCTCTATCAACAGTGTAGCCGAAGGTGGGGTGTCTACAGTACGGCTGGGCTTCTGTTTGCCCCCTGGGCAACTAGAGCCAACAGTGCTTCTTTCATCTCTCTCATCTCTCTGGCCGTGTCCTCTTGGACCTGGATAATCTCATCTATCTGTTCTTGGATTAGAGGCAGCTCTGGGTATCGCTCACTTGCCTCTCCTTCGGTGACCTGCACCATCATTACTTGCGCTCGCTGCAGCCTCGTCTTGATCACGGCAGCTTCAGTAGGGATTGTCTTCATCGTCGTCTTAGTTGACTGTCGAACAGAGGATCTGTTCGGTATCTTCGCTGACGATGTTGTCTTCGGTATCGTTGGGAAGTCGATATCGACGAAGGAGAACTCTGGCCTGGCTGACACAGTAGTTCTGCCGGAGTCGCGGGCGTCGCCCTTGTAGACTGGCTTCCACTGTCTCTTTGTTCTGCTCGGCACCCTTGCTGTCCTCTCCGTCTCAGCTGGGATAACCTTCTTGTTCCCAGTCTTCTTGACGGTCTTGCGCTTCCGCACAATCTGCCATCCGGCTTCAGAGGTTGCTGCCAGATGGGGGAAGTAAAATCCTCCAGACGCTAGGAAGATCATCGTAGTTGCCATTTGTTTGGTTCTTTCTCTATCTTTCTCTGTCTGTCTTTCTCTCTCTCTCTATCTCTCTCTCTACACAGTCATACATGCATTAGAATATTCTGTGCGCTTGGGAAAGAGAGAGGACGTGACGTTACCAATCGCGATACGGCTCGACAGTGGATAGACAGAAACATACAAGTATGAACTACATGCATGCTATGCGAAGCTTCAAAATTCTTTTGCCTTAAAGATGAAGGGAAGAACGTTCCCGTTGAGAGTCGCCAGTTTGGCGCCCGTGAAGGCGCCAAACATTTCTCCTTGCGGTAACCTTTCCCATGTACAAATTAGTGTCTGCAAATGATTTATCGCAGAATGTCTATTTACTCAGAAATAACCAGAGATTCTGGTATTGAATAATCCCCAGCAGAGTCACCAGTTTGTTAGAACTTAGAAAAAGAGTAGGAAGAAAGATCAGAACTACTCGTCAGCAGCCTTCTTTCTTTTTCTTTCGTGTCTCTTTTATTCTGGGGGAATTCTGAGTATAAAGACATTTATAGACAATCATAAGCAATCACAAAGTGTACACAAGAGAGAGATATTGCAAGGCGAATTTTATTCCAGAGATTCTGAGATCTTTTACATTCCAGGCTGTGATACTGGTTACGAGCCTTTAATTACATCAACGGTTGATCACCCTTGATTGGAAGGCAAAAGACTAATCCGCCGGGGATTATGGTCTTGAGTTCATGGTCGTGTAGACCTTTATTTTCTTGTTATGGACTGAGTCACATTTGTTAGACATGCCGGATGTCTATGTCCCATTTTCTTTCGAACTGTCCGGGTTGAGAGACTATCAGGATTCGAGTGGTGCAACTCGGGGCCCGCGCATGTTACTGTGAACAGGTGACCGCTGGAATACATTATCCTCGAATGTTGGTCGGCATGACCCAAGGCCCGCGCCCGTATTTTTATGACGAGTGACCTTAGGAAAGCACTCCGCAACGTTCCCGAACGAGGGTTTTAATCGAGTAGTGCAACTCTAGGCCCGCGCCTGTTACTGTGAATAGGTGGCCGCTGGAATACACGAACCTCGAAATATTGGTCGGCATAACCTAAAGCCCGCGCCCATATTTTTATGACGGGTGACCTTAGGAAAGCAATCCGCAACTACCTCATCAGCTCAACCGACGGACCCGTTGTCGATGGGTAGGGCATCGACTGTCTTTTCCATAGTGGCAATCCATAGCAACATGTTTCAAGCTTAGTTAGAACTCTTTGTTTGTGGTTTCTCGTGGTAACTATAACCCCTTAGGTTTAGCCTCGGACCTTTATCCGGGATGAATAGAGCTTTGTACAGTAAAGTAAATGTATTTCTTCTGAGTTGGGCGACTCGTCTTTGAGAACGCTCTTTCTTCTGAGTACTTTCTGATGATCTGTTTGGGATCAATAGGCCTTTATCGAGCCAAGATCTTTTGAGGATCCACATTCAATGGGATGGATCGGCTATCCTCCGATGCCTGTAAGTGGCTAAGTATAGGGTCCGATGGGTACTCACATATGCCAATTTCTTATGAATAATGCGGATCGGTGCCCCGCGAATGCTTGACTTGGCTGTTGGATAGCCTGAGTACTTCAGCTGTGCCTCGGCGGTCTTTGAGATCGCGGTTGATTTCAACTTGGCACTAGTCAATTCTCAAGCCAACAGGGCACTTCCCAAGGCTGAAAATGACTAAGTAGTGGACCTGTTTGCGGTTTGATTAAAGAAACGATGAATATTATCGATGACCGTCTTTGAATAGGGGTGGATTATGTCCACGAAGATCGCTGTGCGATCACATTTCAATTTGCTTAGCAGAAGTCAATTTTCGGGCCAATAGGGCACTTACCAAGGCTGGAAATGACTAAATAGTGGACCTGTCTGCGGTCTAATCAGGAAAATCGATGAATATTATCGATGACCGACTTGAAATAGGGGTGGATTATGTCTACGAAGATCGCTGTGCGATTGCGTTTCGATTTGCTTAGCAGAAGTCAATTTTCGGGCCAACAAGGCACTTCCTAAGGCTAGAATTGACTAAGTAGCGGACCTACCGACCACTTGATTAGGGTATTCGAGGGTCCTGAGATCGGATAACCTTGTCGCGGTTCATGATTATGGTGTATCATGTCATCTAGAAGAAAAGTTTTCCCTCTCGGGCTCGGTCCAATTCCGCCCGATTTCTACTCGTTTAGGCCGTTTTGCTCTTTGGAGGGATTTTCGAGGCTGCCAAATTGGCTAAGTGTTGGTTATTTTGAACCAAAACACTTATTTGGGCCATTTATCATTGACCGTTGGAGAATCTGATCCGGTGGATGGATAGATCTCATTGAGACGCATCCAGGAGAGGCGGTTTCATCAAAATCCGATCTCGGACGAAGGCGGGCCGTGCGACGGAAGGTCCACCCCTCCCATCAGCGTCTAGGCGGCATGGGGGAGTGTGTACAGGCACATGTGGCCATTTTACAAGTGCATGTGTTGCATCATCTGTCAAGCGCATGTGGTCATCATCCCGGCGCATGTGGCCCCGTTTTT